>CP126891.1:190304035-190964035 GCA_030440675.1 Furcifer pardalis
TCAGACTTCATGCTTCCTCCACATCCACACATTAGCCAAAATCTGGTGATTGATGCATGTGTAAATGAAACAGCATAAATATCAGTGGTGAACTGCTGTACTCCTGATTACACATCTAGCTGTGCAACAATAGGCAACCAGGAAAATGACAGACATCTCCTTAATTGTGGCAGTTTGCCACTGCAACTCCTGTATTTTACTTACACATGCAGTAGGATTCTGGTCAGTCTTTTCTGGCTGGAACACATGCAAATTTGTCTAACTTTGTCTAATGAATGGGACCAAGTAAATTAAAAATAATTTTTATCCAAAGAGTCATTGAAGCAGACTACATGAGTTTAGAAGAAAATATGCTGTACTATTTATAGCATGCCTGGAAGAGAAGTCTAATATGCTCACCGCAGGCAGTACGAATGGACAAAACACGAAAATCCAAAATTAAAGGGCGTGTACTTGAAGTTTATAGAGCAGAATTCTAGGTGCCTAACCAGACTACAAATCCCAGGAGTCTATAGGAGGTAGCCCTGTCAGTTAGAATGTTATCATACTAATGCAACCGTGCAGTGTAGTTACATATATAATTTTTGAGTAGATAAGTTTATTAGACTGTTGGGTGCTACTTCTGCCCTGGCATTGTGTTCAGGTCTTACAACATATCAATATACAGTATGTACATACCCAAGGCCAGGCATTATTATACCCTAACCCTGATAGGCTCAGAATCTTGCATTGTCTGTCTGCATACACATCTAATAATTCAGCTTTGTAATTCTATATAATATATTTCATATAGTAGAGGTAAAGGTTTCCCTTGCTCGAAAGCCAGTCATATCTGACTCTAGGGTTCAGTGCTCATCTCTGTTTCAAAGCTGAAAAGCCAGTGCAGTGGTTTTCTGCAGACGTTTCCGTGGTCATGTGGCAAGCATGACTAGACACCGGAGCGCATGGAATGCTGTTTACCTTCCCACCGAAGTGGTCCCTATTTATCTTCTTCCATTGTATGGCGGTCTAAAAAAGTTGCAAGGCGAAATGTGGGAGCTGGCACTTAATGATAAGCTAACATGTGTTATTTCCTTTATGTATGAGTTTATTTTTTATGTATATCTTTCTTTATTTTCTTTTGTATACCTACTGTATAAATAATTTTTTAAAAAAAAAAGTTGCAAGGCCAGCCCAAAATACTTGCTACTGGACAGCAAATAGTCCACATGTAGAAACACACTGTGGAACTAGCTGCTGAAAGTTACTTCAACAGATACTTTGAGGCGGCAGGCACAGGGTCGGGTGGACGTCTGCCCTGAGAAATTTAGCTGGATATTGCACAGAATTAGATTTGTGTGCTGGCATTTTTCTCTTGTTTAGGAAGGCTGCCACATTCGTTAGGCAGATGAGAGTGAGTCTTAAAATGGAAGCTCTCTAGTCTATATCATTTTTTTAACAGCGGTTGGTATGGCTGCCAACAATTTAAGAAGCCAAGAGCCACAGTCACGCACACTCCACTCTATGGTAAGGAGTAGGTTTGCACCTATGAATTGTTGCGGTATCTTTGAATGATAGCATTTCATGAGGCCCAAAGCATGCATCAGTCTGGAGTGCTTCGGTCCAGTCTCTTCCAAGGCTTTGGAAAGGCAGACATATGGAAACTATTTAGGAATGGAAGCTTTACAAAGTTATTATTTAGCTGTGGAGGCTGTGACTAGACAACAACACAGAACAAAAGAATGAGGTCTGACCACACAGCTATTAAACCTGCAAACCAGCAAGGGTATCATTACAACTAAGTAGTCATTCCTATCAAGAATGAGTAATTTTATTTAGAAGTTCAATTGACTACTAGTGCTACAGACAAATACATGTATTCTGTTCAGTGGTGGGCAGCAACAGGTTCCCCCCCCCCCGGGGGGAAAAGCAAAGTTGGGTGGCTTCTGGGCAGGGAGGTGGTGAAATTGGGTGGCCTTTGGGCAGGGGGAGTAGTGAAATTGGGTGACTACACCCTGCCCTGCCCCATCAGGTTTTGTCCCTGCAAGTGGTTCAAGGTCTCCCTTGCTCAAAAGCCAGTCATATCCGACTCTAGGGTGCACTGCTCATCTTCATTTACAGCCAAAGAGTCAGTGCTGCCTGTACTTGCAGATGTATACATGGCCATATGGCAGGCATGACTAAATCACCCATAGCATAGGCTCCACCCACAACATGGGCTCCACCCACAACATAAGCTCCACCTACAACATAGGATCCACCCACAGTGTGGTAGCAATTTTTTTTGCTGCCCACCACTGACTCTGTTAGTACGTAAAGGTCACCATTTTCTTGACCATGGATTGTACCTAAGTTGGCTCTAAAAAAGGTCAACCAAATGATGTTTATTTATTAATTGGTGGTTAGTTTCACTCTATTTTCTCTCTAGGGTAAAGTCCAGTTTTGTGTTACTCACAATAGCCATCACTACATGCTCATTCAATACAAAACTGGAATTGGTAGGAACATCAAGGTAGTTTCTTCCTGTTTTTATCATTTGCTTTCGTGATGGAAGGAAAAAGATGCTTTGTTCTTTGGTCTTCTAGGACTCTGTGGTGTGAGAAAAATGTTCTGCTATTTGTGTGCATTATACAACTGTTGCAGTTGCTGCCAAGATTTAGCAGAAGGCGGCCAGCTCTGGCTCCTGCAGCATTGCTGGAAGGAGTCAATGGAGGCTCCTGACATGTCAGTTTCTTACTGCTGTTGTAAAGATTCAAGTCAGAACACCTGAATGTTCATTTTTACCACCAATTTATAGTGGTATAGTGGAGTATATTAGATTGAAAGACTGAGCTATAACTGTGGCAGGATAATGAGACAGCTGAAATTTGGAGTTAATGAGCTATTGACATTTAATGCAAGGTGGCTGTGAAATCTACTTGTTGCAAGCATGTAGATTGCCTCTGGCCCCTGATCTTCACAGGAAACACAAATTGGTTGAGCTCTGTGAGTAACCCATGTGGTCACTGCATGCTGAGACTTAGAGCACATTGAGCTATAGATAAGTTATATGGAGATCTTAGGGGGTCACTCAAATTTACAGTGCTCACATGCTTTGGAAAGTGGAATGCCCCAACTTTGCCATGAGCACTCCTTTTTGAACCTTCATCAGATAGATCATTGGGGGGGGGCATTCTCTTTTAGCTCATTCTTACTGAGTGCATTTGCTTCATGTGTAAACCTCTGGTATGCTGAAGCAGTTTTGATCAGCAAGGTAAACTCATGCAATTTAATTTGTTTTTTTTTACTAAAACAAACATCACTTTAGCAATTATCTCTAAAATGTTAAAAGATCACTTCCCCTGATCATTCTCAGATAATCAGGGGAAGTGTTCAGTTATTAAAAGCATAGGTTTCTGTTCATATGTGAGAAGTGCATAAAATGCAATATTGCTACTTACCCCCAAAAAACAGGTACGAATGATCTTCTAAGCTGCTCAGTCTGGACATACCGTTAGGTGTTCCTTCTAATTCATCCCTCCTTTCTTCATGTTTGATTACCTCATATGGTCCAAGCTTAATCATAATGACGGCAAAGCCATGGCTGTCAAAATGTCTAATTACAGCTCAACTAATGACGGCGCCAAAGTCAGTCAGTAAAGGTGTGCCATTTTTTTTAACTTCAAAGACTGGAGGATATAAGTCTTTGCCTAACTGGTTGGTTAGGATAATAAGTGAATGATCTTTTGGAACTTCCACACCCTTTCTGTCTCCTTTTGATCCCTTTCCATGCCTTAGGATGAAATGTAAAATGACATAGAATGTGATGGGAAAGATGTAGTCAGAGGAGGCAATGGGAGGAATCTTTGCCCCATTACCCCCTTTCACTATGGTTAGTCACATGAAGCGAACACCTAAGTTTAATATAGTTTTACTGTGTGGCTTACTGTGTCACTGTTTTCCCTGTTTTCCCATTGTGGTTTAGTGATTAGAGCAGTTAGACTGTGACCTGAGAGACTTAGGTCCCTGTGGGCCATTAAACTCCCTCTGTGACCTTCATTTGATCACTCCCTCTCGGCCCAACCTATCTCACATGGCTACAGTGAGGATAACTTTGGGGTAAGAGGAGAACCATGTATATTGCCTTGAGCTGGGTGGAAGATTTTTAAAAAAAAAGCTACCTTGAGTCCACAATATAAATAAAACAAGATATAACCATATACTGTAACTTGAAAATAAATATTTTTGCCAAAATCCTGTTGTATAGCTTGGGAGGCGTCTTGCTTTCAGTTAGGCAAATGTTGACTAGATGAGAACATTGTTTAGCAACTTATTTTTGTGTCAGAATAGGTTACAAGACTAAGAAATATAATAACAATAACTGTGTGCCATCAAGTTAGTTCTGATTTATGGTGATTATTTTCAGGGTTTCTCTACGTGGAGAATACTAAGAATTGCTTCACCATTCTCAGTCTCCCCCCTCAGGAGGGCAAGCATGCCATAGGCTCTTCTCCCAGGATGCACAGCAGGGAGTCAAACTCTCAATCTCTGATTCGGCAGGCAGATATCTAAACCACTATTAGGTACTGTAAGTCTTCGCCTCACATCCTAACTGGTTGCAAGGCATATTGTGTCTATGATGCCTTTAAGACCCCATTACAGGGACACACAGGTGTTGGGACTTTTCCCTGGTGTGTTCCATGGGCCAGTGTATTTAGGTCAGGGCAGAATTGCAGATAGCTAGCTCAAAAGCTCAACTGCTTCTACAAAGTTCAAATACTGTTACAGGGCTCGGATGGGGCGTCAATGCCTGCAGCTACAATGCTGAACTTCACTGAGTTTCCTCTGCTAACAGTCTGGACAAAGATTCCAGTGCGTTTCAGAACTTGCTATGAGAACTGAATCTTTGCACTGATCCTGATGATGGCTTTTGCCTGCTATGCCATCTGTGCCTGCTGAACAAAGAATGACTACTTGTGGTAAACCTCCACCAGGAGAACAGAAGCTGCAGTAGAACTCTTTGCTGTTGTCTGTAATTACAGCTTGCATTTACTCTACTGGACTGGACTGGACTGAACTGTATATAGCACAACTGAACTGTCTCAGTGAGGTCAACTGAGCAGCCCAAGAGAATATTTCTGTTTTGTGTCTCAGTTGTTGCACTGTATATACTTGCACCCTTTTACTTTCTGAGTAAACCTATGTTGTTCTTCTTCTGCACCAAAATCTGTCTGCCTGTTTTTTCCACAAAGGACCACCTTGCCAGGTGCGAACCTCAAACTGGCCACTGCATACCACTCTGCTAATTGTTTTACACCAACAGCCACTTTACTTTTTGCTTTCCTCTTTAAGACCACAAAGCCTTACATTCCAAAAATGTAAGCATTTGTAGTCTTAAAGAGCACAGTGAAAAGCAGAGTGTTTATTTCTTAGGGTTTTTGCATGTGCATATTTTGATAACTGTAGGCACTAGATGTAATCTGTGTGACTGAGCATGTGGCCGATAACATCTGCAGCATTTTCTTAACTTGAAGTGATTTGCCCGCAAAAATTACACTGCTACCAGCGAGTTGAGGGGGATGGTGGAGGACAGGAGTGCCTGGCAGACAGTGGTCCATGGGGTCGCAGAGGGTCGGAATGGACTGTGCGACTGAACAACAACAACATGTAACCACCGTACCTATGCCACAAGCTTTGGACCATTACTTTGACAATATTAAGATGGGGATCTTTTTACTGGATTTGTTGCAAGTGCAAACATAATAAAGACCCTAAGGCACCTTGCAAATTAATGTGTTTTTACAAATAATAGTGATATATTAGCCTTTTATAGGCATTTGAAAGCAAGAAATTGCAAGTAGATAAATAGGGACCACTTCTGTGAGAAGTTAACAGCGTTCTGTGCACTCCGGTGTCTAGGCATGCCTGCCACATGTCCATGGAAATGTCTGCAGACACAGACAGTCCTGGCACTTTGGCTATAAACAGAGATGAGCACTGAACCATAGAGTTGGATATGACTGGCTTTTGAGCAAGGGCAACCTTTACCTTTATGAGCCTTTTGTTACTGGGACCCAAGATAATAAACTGTAACTGATGGAATAGCGACAACTGCCTTAAAGTGGTCAGGTCCTTGGCCCATTTACCTCATTTGCATCTACCTGACATTTGCATCTCTTTAATTTTTCAGACAGGTCATTCATGTCAGAGAAATAATTTGGAACTTTATGTATGTAGATGAGAATTCCTCCTGAGAGTTGTTATCTTTTGCCTAGAGATTACAAACATGAGCTCTTGTGGCACACTGGTTTAAACTGCATTCTGATCACAATCTGAGCTCAGTTCTGAGGGACCCAAGGTTTGACCCAGCCTTCCAATTGTCCAAGGTTGGTGAAATTAGTACAGTACTCTGTTGGGGACAAAATGCTAAGCTTTTGAACTATCCAGAGTAAGTGCTATAGGTGATATACAAGTCTACCTGCTATTATTGCTTCTCCAGAACTCGTTTGACTGTTACCCTCATCATCCCTCAGTAATGACAAAGATGATAAGACCTACAGTTCAAAGCCTTTTGGAGATCTACTGAGTCTCTCCCCTGTTTTGTACCCTAGTACTTCTACTAATCAAGTTTGGGCTGGTAGGCTTGAGTGTGGCTTTTGAATCTCCTCTGTCCTCTCCTTTCTCCTCCCTGCCCTTTTCTCCTGCCCTGTCCCCAAATTCAATAGAAACATTAGGATTTGTCTGTCAGAGGGTCTATTTATAATTTTGTACTCTGGAAACAATGCATTGCCACCTCTGTTTTGATTGGGGCACCACTGTATTTTCATAGATAAGCCAGTTTTTTTTACCTGCATTTGTTCATCACGCTGTTAATATAGGCCTCTTTAAGAAATGGAAACTGTGTAATCCTTCTGGACGGAAAATGTGTCCATAAGGATCATGTCAGCATCGCTGAATAAGTGCCAATATTTTGTTCTCTCCTGGTCTCACAACTCCATCTATACATTAAGCAGCATCACAAACACACAGCCTGTTCCAGGTGGATAATGTATCTCTTGTCACTCTGCTGTGTTCTTGACAATAGTAGTTACACATCTTTCTTTATCACTGGTGTAATACAGTAAAGTGCTGGCCATGCTGCAGTACTGCTGACAGTGAAGGGACATGTACATTTTCTATATTAGAAGCTGGGTTACTTCAGTTGTTTAAATGTATAAACATGATTTAGAAATTCAGGGTTTTAAAATGGAGCTACAAGAGTATATGTCTGAACAATAAACTGAACAGTGGTTAATGAACTGTGGTATGCAGCAAAATAAATTACATACTAAAGCATGAAAATTAAATAATGGTTTTGTCTAAGTATAAAAGATACTTAGATTGTATAAATTCAACACCAACACACTCCAAAGGTTTAGTTTAGAAAAGGGATTCTCAACCTGGAGCCTGTGGGCCAGATGTGGTCTGTGGCACCATTTCATGTGGCCCACCACCACCTCCACCACACCAGGAAGTGCCATGTGGTGGAGGAAGGGCAAAATGACCATCCAGCCTCCAAAACTGTCTGAGGGAGAGTGACCCGGCCCCTGGCTTAAAAAGGTTGAGAACTTTTGGTTTACAAGAATGAAGTCATAGTGCCTTATCAGTTGCTACATCTACTACTGTCATTTTTAAGGACAATTAATATTCAAGTCTCAATGCTCCTGCACTTCTCATGAGAGATATTAATTCTACACTTAGTTTCTTTGTCACCATACACTGTATTGTATTTTATACAATCACAACACCAGGCACTTTTACATTTACCTCTATAGTACTATGTTTATTAAACCAACAAGGAGTACAGAAAGTAAAGTAAATATTTGCCTGTTGCAGAGCTTCAGGAGATTATACGTTTGGATCACAACTCTCATAATCCACCAGCCTATTGTCAATTTAGAATGTATCTTCTCCAAGTTCTGGTCTGTTGGATACATTTATGGAGGACTTGTATGATAAGGGATTAAATTTATTGTTGTTGTTTAGTCGCATAGTCAATTCTGACTCCGAGTGACCCCATGGACCATTGCCCACCAGGCACCCCTATCCTCCACCATCCTTCTCAATCAACCCAACTCTGTGTCCATTGCATCAGCAATACAATCTAATCATCTCATTTTCTGACTCCCCTTCTTTTTCCCTCCATCTTTCCTAGGACCAAGGCTTTCTCAAGTGAATCCTCTCTTCTCATTTGATGTCCAAAGTACTTTAGCTTCATCTTCACTATGTGACCTTCCAAGGAGCAGTCAGGGTTGATTTCTTCCAAGATCGACCTATTTGTTTTCCTTGCGTTCCAGGGTATTCTCAAAATTCTCCTCCAACACCACTTTTCAAAGGCATCTATTTTTCTGCACTCAGCTTTCCTTATGGTCCAGCTCTCACAACCATACATTATCACTAGGAATACCATTGTTTTGACTATGCAAACTTTTGTTTGCAAGTTGATGTCCCTACTTTTTACTATATTCCCCAGGTTTCTCATAGTTTGTCTCCCAAAAATCAGTTGTCTTTTTATTTCATCTCTGCGATCACCATCTGCAGTGATCTTGGATCCTAAGAATGTAAAGTCTGTCACTGCTTCTACTTCTTCCCCATTTATTTTCCAGTGACTGATAGGGCCTGTTGCCATTATTTTGGTTTTCTTGATGTTGAGTCTCAAACCAGCTTTTGCACTCTCTTCTTTCAACCTAAGCAGGAGTTTCATTAGGTCTTCCTCACTTTCTGCCATTAGGGTAGTATTATCTGCATATCTCAAATTGTTGATGTTTCTTCAAGGAATTTTAATTCCAACTCGTGATTCATCCAGCCCTGCATTGTGCATTATATGCTCTGTACTTAAGTTAAATAAGCAGAGTGACAAAATGCAGCCTTGTCTTACTCTTTTTCCTGTTCCAAACCACTACATCATTCCACATCCTGTCCTAACTGTTGCTTTTATTGAAAAGTTTTCATTACATCCTGTGATTATTTTTTAAGTTATGTATTGGCAAGAGTTTATTGAATTTTATATTTTTTAAAAGTGGAAGTCAATTTCAATATCAAGTGGAATGGATGAATTCTGCATAATGCAACTTGCTACTATTCCACAATAACCAGATGAGTTTTGTTGGAAACCAGTGGATATAATATTTGCAACTATGAGCCTCAATAAATTTATTTCAGGTATGATTATTATGAAACATTGTCACAAGAGCCGTAGTTCCCATTGTGAGGCACAATTCCCACAGGTGAGGCTGCCTCCAGCCTCACCAGACGCTCCTGTGACCAGCACGGTGAGGGGGAGAAAGACAACACCTGCGGGGACCCGGGAGGCTTTAAGACCATGCTGACGCTGCCTCCAGCCTCACCAGATGCTCCTGTGACCAGCCCGGTGACGGGGAGAAAGACAACACCTGTGGGGACCCGGGAGGCTTTAAGACCATGCTGACGCTGCCTCCAGCCTCACCAGATGCTCCTGTGATCAGCCCGGTGAGGGGGAGAAAGACAACACCTGCGGGGGCCCAGGAGGCTTTAAGACCACGCTGCTGCCAGCCATGAGCGGAGTCTTCCAATGCCGGGGAATCTCCCGGGGTTGGGAAAATGCATGGAATTTGTTGGGTGGCCAAAGATCACCACCCAGCTGGCCTTGGGTCCCACCCTCCTGGGGCTGGGGAAGGATCTCTTTGCCCAGTGCCTACTCGGATGGAAGTGACCAAAACTGTCTATTTGGAGAGAAGTGACTATATCTGTCTGCTCAGAGGGAAGGGATTGTTTTGCACTGCAATTTGTTTTATGATATGTACAGATGATATTAATGTATTTGCTGCTATTCTGCTGCTTTGTAATTATGATTACCTGCCTGGAGGGGAGTGATTGTTTGTAATTGTTTCTATGATATACACTGATAATATTGATGTATTTGTTGTTATTTTTCTGTTTTGTTGTATTGTATCATATTGTATTTTCTATTATATTTAATTTCAAATTTATTGTGATTATGTAATATATTGTTGATTATAGTGTTGAATGTCATATTTTTGAGTTTTGTGAGCCGCCCTGAGTCGGTTGCACTGAGTAGGGAGGCATATAAGTTGAATTTTAAAAAAAATTGATTGCCTCCATCCCCGGAAAATTCAAGAATGAGTTATAAAAAGTGAATGGCTTTTAATCTTCCTCCATGTGAATAGGGGTTCACTTTTTGAATAATAAGAATTATATGCAACACGGTGGGAGAGCATCAGGATTTAGGAGATGCACAAGACAGGACTGATAATAGTGACATCACAAGTGGAATGAGTCACAACCTATAGAACTAAGGAATCACTACAGCCAAGGGTTCATTCAAACACCACATCACCATTTCAGGGGTGGAGGGGTATCGACCAAAAGTCACGGAAAGTCACAGGGGGAGGGGGTACGGTGTGAAATCACGTGACTCCAAAATTATCATTTTCTTTTCACATCCAGCAAGCCACAGATCTATCTTCAAACCACATGATTGGGGGGTTGGTCAAAGGTCATGGAAAGTCACAGGGGGGAGAGGGTGTAAAAAAATGACCTATTATAGGTCATGTGGTATTTGTAAGAGCCCAAAAGCAAACCCGAACCCGAACCGTAGCCCTGGCACTAACCCTAACCCTTGCCCTTACCCTCACCCTAGCCCAAGCCCTAGCTCGAACCCTAACCCTAACCTTGACACTGACCCTAAACCTAACCCTAAGTCCTACCCCTAAATTAACCATACCCATGCCCCTAATCCTAACCCTAACCCCAGCATAACCCTAACTCTAGCCCTAGCCCTAACCCCATCAGAGCCCTATCCCTATCCCTACCCCTACCTTACCCCTACCCAAACCCTAAAGGGTCGTTCAAATACCACATGACCATTTTAAGGGGGAGGGGGTCAACCAAAATTCATGGAAAGTCATGTGGGTTCGGGGGGGTCGGCGTGAAGTCACGTGAATCCAAAATTATGATTTGCTTTTCACATCCAGCAGGCCATAGATCTATCTTCAAACCATGTGATTTGTAGGGGGGTGGCAGTGATGGGATGTTACCGGGTCAGTCCGGGTCGCCCAAACCGGTAGCCCCCATCACGAGTGGTTTGCTGGGGGGGGGGTTCTTAGAACCCAAGGCGATCCGTTCGGAAAATTTTTTTCCGGTCAGCCAAAATGGGTGCCCGTTACTGCGCATGTGTCAAACCTCTATCTGACACATGTGCAGTATTGTATTGTACTGTATATTTCGACTTATATGCCACCCCATTCGCACAGCGACTCTGGGCGGCTCACAGAGGAAACTGTTACAATTACATAGCAAAATTCTATAGCATAAAAAACAATTACTTGTACATATATCACATAGCAAATTACAAATATCACATAGCAAGAATAGCATCACAAAACATATCCAAATACATCCCAAAAATCTCCAGTAACAATTACAAATTACAAAACATCAGGACATCCTAAAAAATACATCAGATATACTATAACACCTTCTTATTGCCAAGTTGCAGTCTATTCCCAATGGAACTGCCCGCACGGTCGAAGCGATGGGGCAAACGCCCGCATGACCGGGGCTGATTCTTCGGCCGGGCTCCTGTTAATGGCTCTTTATCCCTCCCAGCCAGGTGGAATGAGTCCGGGGGGGAGGAGGGAGAGGTGGAGGCATCCTCACCTGCCCGCAAGGTCGAGGCGACGGGGCAAACGCCCGCACGACCAGGGCTGCTTCTTTGGCCGGGCTCCTGTTGACGGCCCTTTATCCCTCCCAGCCAGGTGGAATGAGTCCGGGGGGGGAGGAGGGAGAGGTGGAGGCATCCTCACCTGCCCGCACGGTCGAGACAGCGGGGCAACGCCCGTATGACCGGGGCTGCTTCTCAAGAAGTAAGAAATAGAACTGCGCATGTGTCAAATAGAGGTTTGATGCATGTGCAGTTATGGGCAGCCATTTTGGCTGCTTGGAAAAAAGTTTTTTTAAAGTGGCGGTGGTGGCGTACTTTCCTTGGCACAGCGCGCCGCCAGGCCGCTGCGCCAATGTGCCACCGCGCCATTATGGGCAGCCATTTCAGCTGCCCGTAAAAAATTTTTTTAAGTGGCAGTGGCCTTTCTTTGGCGCGGTGCAGTTCCACCGCATCGGTGCACCGTTACGGGCAGCCATTTTGGCTGCCAGGAAATTTTTTTTTTAAGCGGTGGTAACCTTTCCTTGGCCTTTCCTAGGACGCTGCGCCGGCTGCACCTCTGCGTCACAGCCTCTTTTGATCCCGGACGAGGGTAAGTGACCCAGGGTTTGTGTTTGGGGTGGGTGGGTTTATTTGTTTGGGGTGGGTGTTTGGGTGAGTGGGTGTATTTTTATTTAATTTTTATTTTATTTCTTTATGTTTGGTTGGGTGGGTGGGTTGAGGAGTATGTGTTTGTGTGTGTGTGTACAGTCAAACCTCGCATAAAGAGCACTTAACTTAAAGAGCAACTTGCTTAAAGAGCAGAATTTTCTCTGAATGTTTGCTTCGCTTAACAAATAAAACCAACCAAAAACTCGCTTAACAAATAAATCGGGGTTCGCAATCCCTCCCACAATTGGTCACTTACAATGGTGTTTCACTTAAAGAGCAAACTCAGTTAAAGAGCAATCCTGTGGAACGCATTATGCTCTTTAAGCGAGGTACAACTGTATTTATTTTATTTTATTTTATTTTATTTATTTTTTTAGGCCCCACCCACAACATCATGACGTCATGATGTCGGTTCCACCCATGATGTCATGACATCATGATGTTGGCTGCACCCACAATGTCCATGATGTCAGGGTGTGGTAGTAAAATTTTTGTCATCCCATCACTGGGTAGTGGTGGTGGTCAAAGGTCATGGAAAGTCACAGAGGGGGAAGGGGGGGGCAAAAAGTGGCCTATGTTAGGTCATGTTGTACAGTAAAACCTCGGATAACATTTACCTCGGATAACACTAAAATCGCATAACGTTAAGTAATCTGGGGAGGAAAATTGGATCGAATAACTTTAAGGTCCTATGGGATGGATCGGATAACAACCGCTAAAGCCTGTGTGGTTACAATGTATCCCTATGGAGCTTTAACGTTATCCGATCCATCCCATAGGATTTTAATATGGATCAGATAACACTAAAAATCGGATAACACCAAGACTTGTGGAACCAAGTCTTAGCGTTATCCGAGGTATTACTGTATTTGAAAAAGCCCCAATTAGAATCAGGGCTTTCACATGTCCAGGGCCGAATTTACATGAAAAGAGACCCTAGGCTATTCCACTTATGTGGCCCTTTCACCTCCCATTTTTAAGTTTGTAAATTACATGAGAGATAATAAAATACATAATTAATGTGATCTTGAGACCCTAGGCTGAAGCCTAGTTAGCCTATAGAAAAATCCAGCCCTGCACATGCCTCTTGATTTTGAACTATTAATCCAGCCATTATTTGCAAACTCCAACATTTTTCTCTGTCTCATAGCCTCTATATAGTTTGAAATGCAACTACCAGTATTGTATCTCCTTGTCCATGCCTAAGCAACAGAAGATAGGAATTGTAGTTCATAGTACTGTATTTTATGTCCACCAAATCACATAATGAATATGTGATGAAAACTATAAATGTTGACTTAACTAGCAGAAATTCACTGCTACAATTTGTGTAGTTTGATTTACACTGGTGTTAAGTAAGTAATAGGATTCTGGCCTATGTGTTTTTTTGGTGGATAGCGAAGTGCTTTCTGCTGAAATGCTCTCTACTAAGTGGCAAAGAAGATATACAGTACTTTAAATTTTTTAAAACAATTAATTGGCCACATTAGTCATGCCTACTTTGGCTACACTTCCTTTGAAATGCTATCTTGATTTCACCAAACTTTTTAAAAATGGCACACTTTGTGCAGAAGATGAAAATATTCCAATTCTCTTCCTTCTGAAACAAGAGTGGGAATCTTCCAGTCCCAAAGGAATGGGGCAGGGGGGCTATAAAAGGAGAATCAGTTTTCTTGGAGAGATGGGTCTGCTCTTTACCAAACCTAGGGTCACTTTTTCAGATACGTTAGCAGCCAGGGAGCTGCTCTTCAAAGGGATTGTGGCCAAAGTGGGAGGGGCCTTGCTAAATTTGACAATTAATTATTTAAAAAATTAAAAATTAAGATTTATTTTATTTTTTAAATTAAGTAAATAGTGATTTTAGTAAGTAGCAGTAAATAAATTTTAATTTAGAAATAATATTGTGATATAATTTAATATTATCAGTTTTCCAATTCGAATGGCAGAAGCAGTAGATGCTGCTTTTTGTAGCCTCTTTCTCTTCTTTCTGGAAGCAATTTATTGTTTAATTCATCACCATGTAACTTTTTTTTAGTAATTACATATGATGTGTACCTCAGAGAGCGGTTCTGGTTATTCTTCCCTCCAAAACTTCAGCAGACTGAGTTGTACCTCTCTCTAGAAACAGCCAAAACAAAAAGGTAGTGGTTAAAAGTGCTGGATAAGGATTTGATTTCATGTTCCCAGCCAAGTGTGAAATTCACAGACTGGCCTTGTGACAGTCACAAACTCTCTCAGGCTAATTTACTTTGCAGTTTATTTTGAGGATCAAGTGGGGGAAGAAGGAAGTCATGAATACCACTTTGGCATCATTGGAACAAAGGCAGGGATGAATGTTAAAATAAATAAGAACAGTCACTTTTAATATTGGTGCAATTAACAGAGATGCACATCTCTTCTATGCTACATGGCAGTGGTTCAAACCAGAGTTTAGGGATGTCTTCAGCTCTGAAAACAAAACATCAAGTGACTATACTCTTAAAGGAAAAAATAATTTGTCCAAGAGAAAGGAATCAAGGATAGTTTAGGAAAAGTCTTTCTGTTCACCATTATTTGAATTGGAGAGCTTTCTGAGAAAACAGTAGTGAATTTGCGGTTGGATCTCCTCTGAAGCGCAGCTCCAACTACTCTCAAAGTGGTTTCCCTCACACGATTTAGCACAAGTGGTCCCCCCCCCCCAGTAACCCTCAAGGATGCCTCCTACACATGACTCAGCCTAAGAAATTATTTTTTTATGGGAAAAGCACATTTTATAGACGCAGAAGGTCTAAACTACTAAGGATGAAGTTCACATCAAATTATAGTATGATAGCACCATGATGGATTATGTCCTGCCAAATGTTGAGTTGGAAATGGAACCTTAGAGAGCAGTGTTTTGACCTGGGAGCAGTGCAGAGACCTGAAACTAAACAAGATAACATTCCCTTCCCTGTGAAAGTGCCTTATTGTTATATAGATTGGAAAACACTTCACCTAAATGAAGACTTTGAAAGTTCATTCCCGCTTTCCTTGAGATGTGATGAATAATGTTTTAATGATGATATATTGGAGGAAAAGGTTAGTTAAAGGTCATGTCACACAGTTTGCAAAGCAGAGCAATAAGCTTTGGCAAGAGCAAAAGGCTTGGCTCCACCATTATAGAAGCTCGGATGTGGTCTGAGCTACAGGTTGCACAATCCTTGAAAACAGTGATAGCTTTCTTGGTCACATTTAGATGAAAAATGTGATTTGTTTCCCATTGACCTTAATAGCTCTAAATGGCCAACGTGGGGGTGGGCAGAGAAGAGCTGGTTTTTATTAGTGTGTGCTATGCACTTAGAATAATGTTTCTAAACCAACTCATAGATGGAGACGGATCACTTCCATCTTTCTAATAGAGGAAGCACCCCCTTCCCCTCTTTGCTGGTGCTAGTTCATTGCTGACATAGCTGGGTCATTTAAAAACAATGATGGGAAGACTTAGGCGTCTACCTCAGGATGGATGGATTTTTAAATTTTAAATTTAATTTATTATTTAACTAAAATGCTAAACTCTAGCACTTAGAACCAGGTTCAAAAAGATGCATTTTTACCAATAAAGAATTCTGCCTCTCATGCCGAGTTTCTTCTGAGTTTACAGAATGCAGGTCATAGTGTCTCCTCTACTCCTCACCTTTCTTCACCACATCAGTGTAACTGGTGGCAGTGAGGAGAGTCTTTTTATTATTGCTAATGTTTAAAATTTTGGGAGTCAACAATCTTTGGCCTTGCTAGCTAGGGAAGATGGGAGTTAAAACAAATCTGGTAGTCATTAGGATACAGAAAGTTGTGGTGATACATTTTCAGTCCTTTCGTCAGAGAGGCCAGTAAGACATAGGGTTGCCATTAGAATGGGAGAACTAAAAAAGAGTTTTAGGATTAGTAGTTTGAATTTTCCAACACCCTGGAACCAGTTTGCTTCTCTTAAATGTTGATGCCAAAGAAAAATGTTAACAAAAACATCTGCTTAACTGAGTTTCTAAACACTTTACCTGAACTGAAATGTGGTTAAAACTGACACCATCAATTCAAAACATCTGGACATTTTGTCATGAGCCTGTAAAAAATTGTGAACGCAGACAAGCATGGCATGAAGCAAGTTACAAGTGTGAGAAGGCAAGTTGTGTGTTGGATACAGTGATGGGCAGCCAAAATTTTTACTACCACACTGTGGGCAGAGCTGACACTGTGGGCGGAGCCAACATCATGATGTCATGGGTGGAGCCAATGTCATGATGTCATGGGCTGAGCCAACAATGTGGGTGGAGCCAAAGAAAAAACATAAAAATACAAATTAAATAGACATAAAACACATAAAGATACACATAAAAACATAAAAATACATGTTAAAAATAAATACACATTAAATACAAATTAAATACACATAAAACACATAAAAATACACATTAAAAATAAATACACATTAAATGTACATTAAAATATACCCACCCACCCCACACCCAAAGGCGAGTCACTTATCCTGGGAAGCAGGCTGTAGGGAGCTTCAGGCTAGCAGCTACTCTTCCTCCTCCCCACTTGGGAGGACAGCAAGGAGGCCGCCGAGGGCCTCAGCAGCAGCTACCGGTGCCTCCGTGGCTGTGCATGGCCGCCCAATGCTCTGCACTGCCACACTCCAAGCAGTGAATGGTGCTTGGCTCGGCAGGCAGAGTGTTGTAGACATGCATACACGCCAAGCTCTGTAGGTGCGCATGTGCACCAAGCACTGCAGGCGCACATGCATGCCAAGCTCTGTAGGCACGCATGTGCAGTGGGGGACCTGGTGAAAAGGTAAGCCCCCGAGGTGGTTCCCCCCAAAAGCTGCTACCAGCTATCCGGGACACTGGAAAAAACTACTACTGGTTCTGGCGAAGTGGTGCGAACTGGCTGCTGCCCATCACTGGTTGGGTAATACCTTTGCTTATAATTATTCTGTGGAGTCATGCTTTTCCTGATTTGTGGCAAGGTTAAGGCATATAGTCCAAAAATGGACCAGATGTGCTGCCCACTGCTCTTGAACACAGGCTGCCATTAAGGCAAAATGGAGTTCCCGCAGTCTACATGAGACTTAGCTGTCAACTTGGGAGAAGGCTATACATTGGGTGAACAAGCAGGTAAGGTCCCCACCCACTGCTGACCCCATGGACCCCTACCAAACATCTCAGAGGTGAAAAAGCTTACTTCTTTTGGATGACAACTTGGAGAAGACATCAACCAGTGTTCTTAGCGTTGTAGTCCAAAAACATCATTTCTGGTGCAGCCTACAGATGTGTGTGTGGGAAACACCTGCACCTTTCTTTCTTTGTTTGTGTCAGAGGCACCACCAGCATACAATTACATACAAAGCTAAAATTAACATATCTAAAACAAAAAGGAATCAAAAGGACTAGATGACATCCACCCAATATCAGGTCACCTCAACAGCATTTCCTCTTGCTAACATCAGTGTGTGTTTAAGGGCACCATGTGCATTGTATCATATGGGCAATTGTTTGCTCTTCTCCACATTCACACAGGTTACCATCTACAGGAAAACACCACTTTCTCAGATTAGCCCTTGACTTATACCTGACAAGAAACTTTTACTAATCAGGAACTTTTCATGCATGTATATAAATAATTTCTTTCCAGGAAACTTGTGTATGCCTCCGTTCTGTGCTGGATAATACCTTTGCTTATAATTATTATGTGGAGTCATGGTTTTCCTGATCTGTGGCAAGGTTAAGGCAAATGGTCCAAAAATGGACCAGATGTACTGCCACTATGGTGGCTTAGTTGTCATAACAGTCATTGTTTGGTAGCCTGTCTAGTTGCTGGCCATTCAGTAACAATCTCTGTTAAACTACAGAAATTTGTGTACTGATAGGCTGATGCTTTGCTGGAAGTCAGATTAAAAACCAGCAACCTATTCTAACCCTTGCACTAATATTTTTCTGCCTTCGCCTGAAGAAATATGGAAAATATTATTTTTTGCTTTTACAAAAGCAGGCCTCTTGAAAAAGAAAACTCCCAAAAATTGGGACTATCCAGTGGCTCTGAGCTCCTAAATGTGAAAATGGGTCCTCCCCCCCCCCTGAAGAGTTGTACCTTTGCACGTCACAATGGATTGGATTTTGAGTAGCATTCCAGCCACATCCCGCCCTGCAAGAACGGACTCTCCCTCACCCTGCTTCCCCCACTTTTAACATTTCCCTGAGACTATAATGAGTTTAGTCTGTAGGATTTCCTTTTTCGGTGACATTATCAGAAGAAATTACCCTGCATCATAACCTATGGTCAATGAGATCTGACAGGTCTCCTTTTTCTTTCTTCCAATGGACCACATGAGATACTCAGAGACAGGAAAGCATTGTCTAGACGTGGCCCTTTGAAGTTTCCTTCACCTCCTTCTCCCTGCTTCCTAAATCTTCAGTTCAGGGCATTCAGAATTTTGCTGGGTTTGACTTGAACATGTCTAACCATTATGGCATTCCTGCACACCACAAAGAAATCCCAGGATGGCTATGGAATCTACCTGGAGTTCATTCTGATTCTGGCTTGGAAAGCTTAGTTTAAGGATAGTTAGGCATGAAGGAATGTACATGAGGAGTATAGGAAATGAGCACCAATACATGTAACAAGTGATCAGAATGATGCGTTTTCTAAGCAGGGAGGGGAATGGCTAGCTAGATAGCCAGATGGATTGATACAGTACCTGTTTTCTTCTTGTCTTTTCTTAGGTCTATGCATAGATTGTATGGACTAGTACTCTCAGCCTTCTTTTCTTCCTCCTTTTCAATTTCCATCACTTCCTGTTTCTTCTTACTAAAACCCAGAGCAATATATGGATACTTCAAAATGCCAGCTTCAACACCTTGCATACACAGAAGTCAATTTTATAGGTGTCTGTAAATAAATGTAGGAACTTTTCTGCTCCTGTATCGTTTATGGATAGATTTCTGAATACAACCAGCAGTTAATTTTTCATAGTTTGCTCTACACCCGTCCCAATCTAGAATTGTTTCTCTGTTTAATAGTCACAAGCTGAGCACTTGGCTGCCATACTCTGCCAAGATAAATAACACATTACCTTAATAAGATGGATCATGCTCATAGCTTAGGGGAGGGTGGTGGCAGCTTTTCCTGAACTGTTAACTCAAGGAATGCCCATACCACACACACTGTTCTTACAGCCCAGAGATAATAAAATTTCTGAGGCCAATACATCCCTGCACTCAAACTATCTGAAGCCAAAATCTTGTCATGGCTACTCTATGGAGTCGAATCAGGTTACCCATGTAACAACCTGGCTCTTATGGAAAAAGTACAATCTAAATTCTTACATGCAGCACTCCAGATCCAACGCCACCCTTCACCTGGAGACAGGCATGGTAAAGGTTGAGGTGAGATTGTGGGTAGGTGCTCTGGGCCCACAACAACAGCCTGAGGAGAAGATTCCATGGCCTAGCAGTGGCTGAGAACATTGCCCCCTCATCTGGGCCCACAACAACAGCCTGAGGGAGAAGACTCCATGGTCTGGCAGGCGGCTGAGGTCTTTGCCCACTCCTCTGGGCCAACAACAACGGCCTGAGGGGAGTTAGTCTGTGTTCTGGTTGGTTGTATTTTGTAAGGTTATATTTTATAATTTTTATTGTACTGTTGCTGTTTTGACTGTAAGCCACCCTGAGTCACCTCGGCGAGTGGGCGGCAATATAAATATGAATAAATAAATAAATAAATAAATAAATACTCTCAACCTTTGGCTCAAAACGCAGTTTAATCCCAGTGGCTTGGCTCCTCTAACTCTCCAGGACAGCTTCCAGTCAGCATGGAAAAGAACAATCCAATCCAGTACCTTGCCCTCTCCCAACCTCTCATACAGACCACGAGTCACAACCAGGCAAAACAGACCATTAAACAGAGAACACTAGAGATGGAAAGGCAAGAAGAACTAACCACGGCCCCTGCCTTCCTGGATCCAGAGCCTTGGAGACACATTGCTGCCCTAGCCCCATATTTGCTCCAACTTGAGACACCAAGTCATTGGAGGGCATTTATGCTAGCCTGCTGCAGGCCCTCCTTCTGCAGTTCTTGAGGGAAAGTTCCAAAGGACACCAGTGTCAGAGAGAAAATACCCTGTAACACTGGAGAAATTGGGACCACAGAACACTTCTCTGCAGCTGCCTTTTTTCCAGAACAAGTTCATATCTCCACTGTTCTGTGTGTATCCCACTGTATCTGATGAAATACTCACCTTCACCCACAACACTGCCAGATTCTGTGCTGCAGCATGTAAGATCAGAAGAACAATCCTTGCAGGACCTTCAGCCAAATAAACTACTACTAGCTCCACAGCATAGGCTAAGTAACAGCGGTAACACTATTGATCTATGTACTCATTTTACTACTCCTTAACTCTGAGCAGAGATGCATTTTTAAAGCACCTACAATTTTAACTTTTGCCTCTTGATATATTTTAAGTACCCCCATTTTAACTTCTGTTCTCTTTGCTATTCTATGCTGGTCTTGGACTGTAATAAAGATTTGATTTGATTTGACCACTGGATGGGAGACACAGCAATAGCAATAGCAATTTTTTTATTGTGTCAGAAGCACTCAACGGTGCTTTCTGGGTTGAAAGGATTTCTGCTGGAGGAACTCCACTCAGGGGATGCCCAAATGAGGCTCCTTTCATGTCGCCAATATCTTTTCCCACTGAAGTAGTCCCTGTTTATCTACTTGCAATTTCCTGCTTTCAAACTGCTAGGTTGGCAGAAGGTGGGACGGAGACAGGCGCTCATTCTGTCATACAGTACTTGTGTCTTGAACTGCCAACTTGCCAACCTTCCAGCTAACAAGGGGAGCTTCTTAACCACTGACCCACTGCAGTCTCAAGAATAGCAATAGCAATAGCAATAGCAATAGCAATATCAATATCAATAGCAATAGCAATAGCAATTACACTTATATACCACCACCCCATAATGCTTTGTGCACTTCCTGGGTGGGTCACAAGGTAATAAGCATTCCCCCCCCCCAACATACTTGGTTCTCATTTTACTGACCTCAGAAGGATGGAAGGCTGAGTCAACCTTGATCCCTCTCAAGATCGAACTCACAACATCAGTAGTTTGGGCAGCAGTATAGCAGTTTAACCACTGTGTAACCAGGGCTCATCTCTGGTGATGCAGGTTTAATTATGGCAAGAAATTTTGAGAGGTGCTACTTTATAATATTATTTCTTTGTTTTTTCCTTTTATGGACCACCTGAACATTGCTGGTGATAATTGGAGACCACTTAAGGAACTTTTGATTTTGATTATACAAATCCAAGTGCACACGTTACATATTTTGGATAATTTTAGCTACTTTATGATCATAATCACCATCATACATATTATTAAAAAAATCATCATCCTTAGACCACTATAGGTTTAGCTTGATTGATAATCTGACCCTAGTCAAAATGGCCTTGATCTTTACTACTGTGAAAAAAGCGAACAGCCAATCAATCAATGAATCAATCAATCAATCAAGTGCACAGCCAAACATGGAAATCTTTAAATACTATATAATACAGTCTGGAGAGATTTTCATCATAGGAAATGGAATATGGATCTATGTGTTCAAAACAACATGTATTCTGTGTTCATAGCTTTATTCACTCTTGCATTTGGAAAAGGAAACATAGCATGGTAAATAATACACCTCTACATTCTAATTTCCATAGGAAATGCCAAATTTCAGTGCATGAAAAAATATTTTTTGGATTATAGAGACCATGCTTGTTAGGGGATTCTGGGAACTAATACAAATAAAATAAACCAAGTCACATGTTATGTTCTGGGTGATGTTAGGGTGCAGTGTTTCAAAAACTGCTGGTTTGGTAAGTTTATATTCTATGAAAAGAAACAGATTTTTATAATTAAGACTGGTCCTCAGGCTAGCTATTTTCATTTGGAGTTGTCCTGTTAACTGAATAATTGCAGATCCAGTCATAACATTTGGGGAACATGTTCTTGAGGTAGCAGTTGTAAAATGACTTTTCTTCTTCTTCTGCCATATCAGAATCAGAATATTGGTGATCAGCCATGAAGGCTGTCCTGAGAATATAATGCACTGGCCTTTCATCTGTCTTCCATATCGCAGTGTTACACCCATACCACTGATCCAGTTCCGTGAATCACTTTCTGGTCCTGAGCCCTTGTGGCATGCAAAGTCATCATTAGCCCCAGGCTGATTAATGAAGCTGCTGTCCTCCATCAAAATGGATACAGGTGGGATTTAATCCATTTGGGGACACCACCCTTCCCTGTGGACTTTGGCACCCAAGGCTGTTAGTCCTCAGGGTTGCCAGATTAGTTAACCACCATCTGACACTCAGCATTGAGTCGCTGGCAGTATGGTCTACTCTCTTACCATAACAGGTCAGACTTTCAAAATGACCTTAAAATAGGTATTTTCAGAATTAGTGAAGCATTTATAATGCATAATACTGTATTAGGGTTATGTCACAAACTTCTTTGTATCTGGAAAGGAAAAATATCTAAGATTGTGTCTATTTGACCATTCTTAAACAGTGGGAGTAATAACTGCTACCCTCCAGATATTTTGACATACAACTAACAACCTTAGAAAGCACAGCCAATGATGAGGAATTACAGGATCTGCATTATGGAAGCTGCCAACTCTCGATCTCTAATCTGTCACTACCAGCAGCAACTCTAATGGATTCTTGTTTTGAAATAACCACTAATTATTCATAGTAAATACTTTTGCCTTCTTAATAATACACTATACATGTTGAGTCAGATCAGAAGTGAGTGAGATTTGAATGTGGAAACAGTTAAATATACTTTACACACTGCTAGTGTTCTGTCTTTGTATATACAACTTTTCAATATCTTATAAACTTTCCCACAAACTCAACCACCACCACCCTCATTTACAGAGGGTTTTTCCTCTTTTCTTTTTTCCTCCCTATAAAAGAAATTATGTGACATGTGCAATAAAGTCAATAAACTATTTTGTTAGTCTTTCCCAGAAAAAAAAAATCATTGTCAAATCTCCCTTAAACCTGCAGCTTAAATTTGAGGCCAAAAGAAATATAAGATATACATTGGTGTTGTGCTTAAATTTCTGAGACATTTAATGGGGATCCCATAATTGTTTTGCCCTTTTTTTACAAGTGTGGAGTAAAACAGGCAACTTTATAATTATGTCAGTATATTCTGTGCCCCTCAATATGTACTTTGGAAGATTTGATGCTGGACCCTGCCAAAGCCTTTGATGTTGCTCATTACTAACCCAATTCTGTCTAATGCATTAATTAATTTTACAGTGGTGCTTCTGACACACACACATGAAAAGAAAAGAAAAAAAAAGAATTTTTTTATGAAGTAGTGTGTTCTTAAGTGAAATAAGAAACTGGCATAGCAAGACTGTACTTAAACATTAAGAAGACAAAAGTCATGACTACAGAGGAATTACACAAAAGAGTTGAAATAGTGAAAGATTTTGTGTGCCTTGGTTCAGTCATCAATCCAAATGGGAACTGCACCCAATATATCAGAAGAATATAGAGACTTGGAAGGGCAGCAATGCAGGAATCAGGACGGATTATAACTGTGGGGATTTGTCATGAGAGTTTTCCTAATTTTATTCATTCATTCATTCATTCATTCATTCGTTTGTTTGTTCACACTTGTATGCTAATCACCATGTATAGATGTGAAAGCTCGATAGGGAAAACATTCATTTATTTGAAACAGGTCCTGGGGGAGAGCTCAATGATACACTGGACTGCCAAAAAGATGAACAAGTGGGGCCTAGTGTAAATCAAGACTGAACCATCTTCCGGAGGCAAAAATAATGAAACTGAAGTTGTCCTACTTTCAGCACATCATGGGAGGGGAGGATACTGTGGAAAAGACAATAACGTTGAGAAAGCTAGGAAACAGCAGGAGGAGAAGAAGCTCAAATGTAAGATGGATTGATTCCCTAAGGGAAGCCACAGGCTACAGCTTACAGAAGCTGAGCAGAGTTACTGAGGAAAGGACATTTTGGAGAGCTCTCATTGGTAGGGTTGCCGTAAGTTGGAGATGACTTGACAGGACCTCACAACAACATGACTGTTCATGTTACAAATGCTTGCCATTATACCAAGATACAGTGTTATTGTAATATTGTTCCATAGCTAGGAAAACTGTGTACCTTTGAAAGGAAAATTTCTCCAAATTACAAAATCACTGTAGATATATTGCTTGCACGCTGAGTCACACAACAGAGTATGCAACAGGTAATAATCACAGTGATTTCTTAAGTTTAGGCAATTCACCTCCATAAATTATGTCATTTTTACTGTGCTGGCCTAATTAGATTAAGAGAATTTTGGCCATTATTACAGTAAATCACATCAGAGGCACTCTTACCCTGCAAACTAATCACATGGAAATCCTAGAAGCTACTGGTAACTCAGAAGAAATCTTCATATAATTTTTATCTGGCACTTGACTGAAATCCTTATTTATTTATTTATTTATTTTGCTTTTATTTTCCCATTAGTTTATGCACGCACGTGGGTGGCCATTCCCTTGGATTTCTTGGGTTTAAGTCCAAATTTTAGGATTTGATACGCACATTAGATGGTCTTCTTGCAAAACAAAAGCAAGGAGAGCTTGTTATAGCTGATCTCAGTATGATTCTCTGACACTTCAAAAACTTGATTGGGCCTCCCAGTTTTCTGTGGCTGGAGGAAATGCTCACAGGGCTTCATCTGGTAGTGATTTGTCATTTACCATGTTTTGGGCAAGCTGCCAGGGTCAGCTGTTGCCAAATGAAAGGAAGACAAGGGAATAAAGCGATTTCTCTCCCCACCCACCCCCACCCTGCAAGGGGAAAAAAGCAATAGGAAATGAAGGGAAACTCAAAGATCTTAAAACGTAGTTGTGAGCTGAGCACAGTAACAATTGGGAGTATGAAATGGGCAGCATATAAAATCTCTGTCTCTCTCTTTCCTCCCCCCGCTTGCTTTCCAGAAATAAGACTTTCACCTATTATTGCCTAAAATGTGTGTGTAATCAATTGGACCACCAGGAATTAATTGCCTGTGATCTTCTTGCTATGCTCCAACTACATGTGGGTTAGAGAATCTTTCTTATCCTGTACCTCTGTTATTTGTGGTGTGGCTAGTCATAATGAACTTTGATGCACTTGAAAGGCCCTAAGCCCCAAACAGTTTTTGTGGGTTTATCATGAAAGGCACCAAACAAACATATGAAAAATGACGCTTTATGCTGCAGGTACCTCTTTTGTTTGTTTGTTTGTGTCTGTAATTTACCCAAGAGAAAGAGCTGTGTGAGTAATTTCAGCACAGGCATAGGAGATGAATGGGGGAAGAGATACTAAAAGGATCAAGGAACTAGAATGTAAACCAATCTTCCCCAACTTGGTGTCCTCCAGATGTTCACTGAAAGTCTCATCAGCCACACCTGGAGTTGATGGGGCCAACTACAATTGGTCCCCCAGCTACAACCATTCCTGAACTGAGACAATCTAACTACAGTAATTTTTGCCTGTGACACTATTGTAAATCATTGTACATAGGGCTGGCCTTGAAGATGATGCAGACATTGCAGACATTGCACTGTGCAGCATCCAGGCTGCTAGAAGGGATACCTCTCAGACCCCATATGACACCTATTCTGGAAAAAAAACCCCAGCAAGTTCTTTCTTCTGAGTTCAAGGAGTTGATGATAACAATCAAAAGCTGTCAAGACAATTCTGAGTTATGGTGACAGTTTTCAGGGTTTTTATTTAATCGGTAGAGAGAACTGAGAAGTGATTTACCACTCCTTTCTTCCGGACCAGCCCAGCAGCACACAGGCTGGTTGTTCTCATGGAATGCACAGTGAGAAATCAAACTCCCAACCAGTGGTGAATCAAAGTCCTAACCTTTGGTGCTGCAGTCAGATGCCTAACTCACTGGGCTATCCCATCTATAATGCCTTAAAGTGGGATCTGAAACCTTGAGGGAGCATCTCTCTTTATGTATACCTGTCTGATCATTAAGATTCCTGTGAGGGGCTCCTTCATGTACCACCATGTAGAATGATCCACTATGCAAAGTTACAGGCGAAGCCTTTCTTAATTGCAGCACCTCAACTATGGGAAAGCTCTCCCCTTATAGACTTGACTGGCACCAACACTGACTTTATTTCAGTGTCAAGTAAATATTTGCTGATTCACCACATTAAGAGAATGAAGGATCATGGTTTTAGTAAGTTTTGGAGGCTTCTTTTGGTTGCTGTTTTTCACATATTCTCTCTCTCTTACGTCCTTGCTTGCAAGGTTGAATATTGGGTAATTTTAAATGTATTATGTAGATTCCATGTTCTTCATATTTTTCTGATATTCATATTTTCTGATATTCATATTTTAAAATGGTTTTAAAAGATTTAATTGCTTCATATTGTTTTTATTGTTATAATCTGTCATGAGATGGATGGATGGATGAGATTTGTGGTTCAAAATACACAGGGGCCATTTGGCTGGGGGAGACAGATGCAAACCATCCAAAGGAGTATGGAGGAAACTGGGTATGTATTATTTATAAGAAGAAAAGTAAGGTCATTTATTGGTGCTATTGGTGCTATCTGACAACAGAGAGAAGATGTCCAAAGAAAGGAAGTATTTCCCTCTGGTTTACAATGGGAAATTTGGTCATCCGGCAGGCAGAAATTTGTTGTAAGAGTGGCAGGCAGAAAAGGGGGTAAATGGTGAAATGCATTGTCAGAAGTGTCTCCTGGCTCGGAGGTTCATCCTGTTTTGCTTGCCAATCTTTTCAGAGGAGAATACATTATGCTTAACAAAACAGCAGAGAGGAAAAGACCCATTTATTAATTAACCGCACCCATGTGGATCAGGATCTTTACTTTTGAGTGAGGCCTGTAGTTGACTCTCCATTCAGATGGAGCTTCTTAAGCTATTTTTTTGTAGCTCAGCTTGGCTATGCTGGTTACATTGACTATTCTCAGTACTCTCTCAAGTTTCTGGTGCCACTCCTGTTAAGAGTAACCTATTAAGAACATGTGACCAAGTTTGTTGGATGAGAGTAAAGGCATATCTAGGCCAGCCTCTTCTTTCTCAGAGTGGCCAAACACCGCATGGCAACAAGAAGCCCACAGACTGATCAGGAATGCAGTGGTCCTCCCACTTTGCTATTTCACATTGAGTACTTGTATGATTACTTGCCTACCTCTGGGATGGACAAGAGTTGGCTGCATGTAGCCTTTGTCTGTGTTTACCACTTCTTACCAAACTGGTTCATATGAAGGGCTATCTGGGTTTTAGATTTTAACTGTTGTGAATGTTGAGGGGTATTTTAATGGTTTTTAATGGTTTCATGATTTTAATTGTTATTCTGGGGATGTTTTTATACTGTGGTGTTCTTATTGGTTGGACTGTAAGACGCTCAGAGTCGCCTCAGTGAGGGGGTGGTGATAAAAGTCGAACAAAATAAAAATAAAATAAAATAAATTCCAACAGTGATAGTAAAAAAACAAAATCATCACAGTAAAACATGTATGTTCACCTCATACTTTTTTTTGGTGTAAAATTTAGTTCCTAGCAAGTGAAGGTGGGGTTTCAGCATAGTTGCATGGGAAGACTGGTTTTTAAGTTTTGTGGTAGGGGAGAGGATGAAATTGTGCCTTCAAGCTGCTGCACATGACCACTTTTGGTCCATCTTTCCTTTAAGATCTATTGTCTTCAGCACCAGTGTAGTGGTTTTCTTTGGCAAGTTTCTACTTCTATTACTGCTAATTATGTGCGATCAAGTAAATTCTGACTCATGGTGACCATTTCCTGGGGTTTCTAGGTAGAGAATACACAGAAGTGGTTCATGAGTCCCTTCTTATAGAGACACTCTGGGATTGTGCAGCTTGCCAATGGCTACAGGGGCTGGCTTTTCTTCTTGGAGGCACAGTGGGGAGTTGAAGTCTCAATTTCTGACTCTGTAGTCAGATACCTAAACCACTGAACTATCTGGTCAGCTATGTTTCTATTAACTTTCAGGTTTTGGTGTGACTGGCGTTCTTGTTCCATAAATCTCAAGCTCTTTTTTCCACTGTCACCACTGTCTCTCTTATACCTTTTATTTCCTCAACTACAATACTTCTCTTGTCCTTTTTCTGTGGAGCCCTTCCCCCAGGTTTTCTCCTTAGATTGAAAAATGCACATTGCTGCTGTAGCTGCTGGCTACCTCCCCACTGTGCCAAATTGACACTCCACCCAGCCCTGCCTTCCATCAGCCTCTACTACTGCTGAGCTCTTTCCCTGACTTAATGGAAGGGGTTGCTTTCTGATGGGCAACTTCAGTCCAGATTAGCAACCTAGCGTCTGCTTGGGGTAGGAACTGTGTAGCTCATGATTTGCAAGATTTCATTGCTCTGTGCAATGTTTTCTTGTTGTTATGGATTATGATGAGAATAAAAGAGCTTTAACGGAGCAAAACTCACTTTGCTTTGGCACGTCATTGTACTGTGATGGAATATATTGTTTAGATAAGATAGGCAGGCATATGTCGATGTTAGTGAACAATACTGCAGGGCAGTGGTTATTACATCTTCTCTTCTCCCTGCTGTTTGCAAAAGGTTGCTGGTAGGAAGTCTGGACTGATAATTGCTACTTATATACTTTCAGAGTAGTATGAACAGGTCATTTAAAGCATTTTCTTGAAAGTCACCAGAGGAAGGTGTCATCTAATGGGGAGTGCCAAAGATTCTAAGTCAGCAACCTGTGTATCTAACACCTGCTTTGACACCACTTTCCTTTGTCCGTTCAGTGGGGTGTGCTGATGGTTAATTACATAGTTTTGGTTAAATGCTTTGAAAATCTAACAGAAAGCTCTTACTGCAAGTTGAGTAGTATTATAACTTCTGCTACTTGTCTGGAAAAAATGTATAGGAAAATTCATCTGTGTTACCAAAGCACACATATAGCCGTGTTCCTTCCAGCATGCTTGTTCAAACAAATTGTTCTGGTGGTATGCAGTTTCAGATCTACTTATTTCTATTGTTTGTTCTCTCAGATGTATTCAGTGGGTTATGTTGCTGCATTTTGGAAAGGTACAGCTTTAAAATGCTGGATCATGCCCACTAATGGGTTGTGAAAGATTGGCTAAAAAAGAAGTGGATCAATGGCAGAGTGAGGAAATTACTGTCATCTGACTGGGAAACTGAGGTAACATGGCTACTGGTATCCTAGAGAGTTTGGGTTTTGGAATTAGCTAGCTGAAAATGTTTGAGGTAAGTGAAAAGATATAACTTCTTAAGTTATTGGTGTGAGCATAGTTTTCAAGGTCAAAAGCCAACCTGTTTCCTGGCACTTCGTTACGGTAATTAGAAAAATGATTTCATCTGTGTGAAGAGAAGGGCAGAATCTGCTATTTTGGTGAGTTCATTCTGCAGTTCCTTTCACCTGACCCAGTGTGAAAATTGTGGTTCAAAAATACTACAGTCTTCAAGGAGGCTGTTTCTGTGTACACCATCAGGACACTGAGAGAACATAGGTCTTATTCCTAATGCTAGTATGGTTTATCCTACTCAGATCCCATATAAGAAGACATCCATGTGAAGACATCCATGGCACATTTATATGCACAGGCACTCTATCAACTGGAATCTAAAGTACAGTGGAACCCTGCATAACAAATGCTTCGTATAATAAAGAAATAATATAACGAAGGGGATTTGCGCTAACCGCTATACTCTGTATAACATTTTTTTTCATTATACAAAGCAATGCATCTCTATGGGGGAAAATGTACAACGAAAATCCCTATGGGATGCTGCATACAATGAAAAATTTTCATTGTAGAATTTTTGCCATAGAGATTTCCATTGTACAATGCATCACATAGGAATTTTCGTTATACAAGGCATGCTTCGTGTAATGAAAAAATTCGTACAACGAAAGACATCGTGGAACCAACTTTTTTCACTATGCTGGGTTCTACTGTATAGTGTGATCTGCAGTTGCCTAAAAGAAAAGAAAATCACCAATGCATACCCGCCTACTGAAAGTGAGAGTGATGCAAATACAGTTTCTAACACCCTTCCTTTGCTCTGCTAAGAGACAAAATATATTAGAAAATGTACCTAGTCCATTAGAGACTCCTTGATTGGGGTTTGCAGAAGAATTTGTCCTTTTCCTTTGTGCTTCAGCTGTCATTTTCCTTTTGCTTCGGGCTTCCATATTCTGTTAAAGTACTTCTTTTTCCAAGTTAGACTCGCTGGCGCCTAGTGTTTTTGTCCATTTTTTTTCCAGTTTTTTCAGCCAAAGCACTGAAGCAATAGTAAGGTCTTTGGGGAGCCCCGATTCAGTTCAAGTGCTGCTTCAGGCCTCTTTGCTTTACTTTGGAATGATTTGGGAACTGACAAATACCCCAGCTTAATTTTGGTTTCCAAGTGACTTCTAGACCTGAAGAATTTGTAGACCTAGTAAAACACTTTTTGTCTTTAAAAGGCAAGAACAGAACCTCTTGTTCATACCTCTGCTGGACTCCATGACAATAGCATTCCATTTTACAATGGTCAGTCTTCCCCTATTAGTCAGACTATACAGTACAGTATATTTAATTTAATTTAATTTAATTTAATTTAATTAGGTATGGAAAAAGAAGAATCAGAAATTCATTCCCTCCCAACTATTCCAGGTTTTCTCCAATGCCCTGGTTCATATGTGAACCATGTTTCTCACATGATTAAATACATTCTGTAGCTGTGATGGTGAACCTTGGCACTTCAGATGTTCTTGGACTTCAATTCCCAGAAGCCAAAGCCCCTGTGAATCCACACAAATGGGTTTACTGTAATTCACCTGGCCTGCATGGCCCTCATTACTCCCGGAAGTGGAAGTAATACGGGCACGTTTTACTTCCACTTCCAGGAGCGACAAGGGTGGTGCAGGCTGAATGAATCGCAGTAAACCCATTTGTGTCGATTCACGGGGGCTTGGGCTTCTGGGAATTGAAGTCCAAGAACATCTGGAGTGCCAAGGTTCATCATCACAGTTCTACAGTATCCTCTATAAAAACATGGAGGTTTAGGTCTCCACACCTGCAGCCCTTCACACAGGCCCTGACAATTTCCAGACTGCAGTTACACAAGCTGGAGATCATCCCATTGCAAACAACAGGGCTTTACACTTACGCAAGAGGTTATTGGATTCTTCCTTGAATGAGCAACACTGAAAGAGGAGCTGTGTGCATAGTTTTCTTCCGACAGAATACAGCGTTGGCCTATATTTCAAGATAATTTCCTTTGGAAACTTACCACTACAAAAGGGGAGGGGAGGGGGAGAAAAGACCTGTGATGCTATTGGAAGGCTTTCAGAAGAACTCCTTTCCAGCACTAAAGCTCTAAACACTTTTAAATGTTACATGGCCAGTGTCTGAAAGCCCTACATTTGCCAACATTTCACCCATACCTTAACGGAATTCTCTCCCCACCACAAGAAAGTTAACAGATAAAGTGGTTTATTAGTTATAGATAAAGTAGGGATTTCTAGCCAAGCACCATCTTAATTCTTATTACTGGCACTGAACATGATAGAGTGAAAGTTATTTTGGGCAAAGCCCAGAAACATCTGGCTAGGAATTTCCTCAGTTTCCTTACTTTTCAGTTCCATGGGTTATGAATGGCAGGACCTATGTGTGGATTATTCCCTTCACTTCTGCTATAGTTCTTGCAATAGTTTTGGCCTTGTTTGTTTTTTTAAAAAAAACCCATAGTTTTCTGCAATAATCTGTTTCTTGACCCAATTGAATGTATCAGTGAATTCTTTTGAAAGCCTAGAATTCTTGGGAGGAGGGTTCTTTGGAGAACCACCTATATCAGAATGAAACTGCCCTGGCTCTTCAGTCTGGTATGAGAGGCTCTGCTCAGGTGCTTATAAGATGTGTTAGTTTCATGGAACTTAGAGGCACATCTGTTCTGTCCCATTCCCATTCTTATATAATGAACTTCCGAGACAAATAGTCAAGGTTTCCTCTGTAATCATCTTTAAATAGGGATTAAAAATCTGAATGTTTATGTTTAATTTTAATAGAGTTAATTTATATCCTATGTTTTTACCTATTGTTGACTGAAGCAAGCTATGAGAAATTTGGACAACATAGTTAAAAGTAGAGACATCACCTTGCAAACAAAAGTCTTCATAGTCAAAGCAATGGTATTTCCAGTAGTGATGTATGGTTGTGAGAGCTGGACCATAAGGAAGGTTGAGTACAGAAGAACAGATGCCTTTGAGATGTGGTGTTGGAGAAGAGTTCTGAGAGTACTCTGGACAGCATAGAGAACAAATAAGGTGATCTTAAAATAAATCAACCTTGACTGATCCTTTGAAGGTCAAATATTGAAGATGGAATTAAAGTACTTTGGACATCAAACGAGAAGATAGGATTCACTTGAGAAAGCCTTGATATTGGGAAAGGTGGAGGGAAAAATAAGAAGGGGGAAGCAGAGAATGAGATGGCTAGATGGCATTATTGACGCAATGGGCACAAAACTGGACCGGCTGACGAGGATGGTGGAGGATGGGGTGCCTGGCGTGTGGTGGTCCATGGGGTTGTGAGAGGTCGGAATTGACTGTGCGATTGAACAACATTGGACGGAAACTTTAATGCTGTTTGTTTGTATGTTTGTTTGTTTGTCAAAAGCTGGAGTCCTACTAGATAGTTATGTTGGCATAAACATTATAGCAGAGGTAAATTGTCACTAGTCCATTAGTTGCCACTTGTATCAATTCTTGTATGCCAATTGTGTGAGTTAGTGTACAACCAGGGAAACATGCAGCAACTTGTTAACTAGTGGCAGTTTACCACTGTAATTTATATCAATGCACTTAACATAGGTGTGACTAACTAGTAGGATTCTGGTAATTAACTGTGTCTATACAGTATTGCTGTTTTTGTTTGTTTGTTTCATTTTGTAAACCACCTTGATAATCCTTTTACCTCAAATAGGCACAGAGTGGGGTTGGGGACAAAGAATCAAGCAAGCCTCAGGTTCTTGTTCCCACTTAGCTCACAATGAAAAGATGAAGGCTAAATCAGGGAATCAACTTCTCTTATTCTCTTCCATCTCTTCTTTTCCTCCATTTCAGCTGCATTTCCATTTTTAATAAACACAGTTTATTATGGCCAAACTCAGACAAACTGTGTTTTAGCTTAACTATGTTATGTTGGAATTTCTTCCAACCCAGATGTGTTGGACTACAGTTTCTACCATTACCATTCACTGAGGTTAAGACTGTGGAGTGAAAAGACATCAACTCCAACACATCTGGAAAAATTCCAGTTTGGGGAATGGTGGTTTATTTGGCAGGACGGGGTCATACTATGGTAGTGGTAGTGATCAGCTATGGAAATGTCAAAGCATTAGAACCAGCTTATCTGCTATTATTCTTAAAACATTAACATAATTTCTAATGAAAAAAGTAAGTAGAGGAAGGAGTCTAGAAAGCAATATTTCTGTCTTTATGAAATTTCATTAAATGTTATTGATATTTCTCAGGGAACAGCTTGATCCCTGGGGCCTACAGAGTGGCTACACATTCCTTTGTTTCTTCTCTATAAATTCAACTAATTCAACTGAATCTACTCTAATTATTAGTTACAATGCTAAAGTAAGTCACCACTAGAGTACACCATCCTTTTATTTTCTATGACTAGCCTTGGGTCTAGTGACAAAGAAGTCATGGAAATGATAATTTTTTTAGAGTGTGGGTTCCCTGTAGTGTATCCTTTTGTTTCTACTGGCATGAAAGGCAGAGGCTGAATGGCCCATAAAATACATGTTTTTGCTTTTTCCATTTGCCTTGGCCTGGGTGAGAGGGAATTGAATGTATGGGGTATAATATTTTATCTTCTAGTTTGTGGTTAGTTTTTCACTCATCCTGTACTGTTTTGTAAAGAGAAGAGAGGGGTAGTTCAGTGTGTTCCTTTGTCATATACTTTAAACAGAAATGTTGAGGTGACAAATCATTAAAATAATGGAACTAGATGGAGATACCTGTACCATGTTTCTTTGATTTCAGTGGACCTTGGTGTAATGCATGATAGGACACTCTCTTTTAAGCAGCACTGTCTGAACACCAAAGGCAAAGTTAGTACAAGGAACAATATCATCAGGAAACTCACAAACTATAAATAGGGAACTCATCCATCCATGCTGTGTACACCAGCTTTGGCCCTGAACATCTCTACAGCAGAGTATGCTGCTCCAGTATGGAGCACATCCACACATGCAAAAGAAGTTGACATCGCTGTTAATAGAGCCATGTGTATAGAGACAGAATGCCTCAAACCTACAGCAGCCGAGAAAATATACCCTCTTGTTGGTATCACTCCACCTAAGATTAGGAGAGAAGTAACAGCAGATGCTAAGAGAACTAAACAGGAGAATTACCCTTGAAATCCTCTGAATGGATATGGGCCTCAAGTCCACTTGCTCAGATCCAGGAAGAGCTTTATGGCAATGACAAACATTCCAAATTAGAAGAAGAAGCTCACTGAACAAGGAACAACATTAAAGGAGGATGTAGCTGAAGAACTCAACCTTCCCTATGTCACTTGGAGAACCCTGAATAGCCTGAGGGTTGTAGTTCCTAAATATAAGACCAACATACTCAAGTGTAGGCTGCTGGTGGACAACAATATGCTGTGTGAATGTGGAGAAATACAGAATCTGGCTCATTTACTGGTCTGACAATTACTGCCAGAAACATACAACAGTAAGGATTTAAGGTTGGCCAATGACAAAGCCAAGAAAGTGGCTTCATTTTGGCAGTCCAGAGTTTGATCAGGACACGAAAGAATAAAAAGTAGGCCTCGTTGACTGTGAGATAGTCTTGAATTGCTTCATGGATCTGGAATGTGTCATTCTGTGATAGTTCTGGTCCTTCCTCAGTTTAAGGGTGAGTTAAGGTCAGTTTAAGGGTGATGCAAGGGAATCTAGCTTTATCAAATATAAAAGTCAAGATACAACAAGGTACAAAAAGACCCAAACTCACTACTCAGACACACTACCCCATTTTCCCTTGGGTGATTGATCTTGGAGAGTCAATATGGAGCTGGGGAAAACTTCGAGTATGGGCAACCACCCAATGGCTTAATTTGACCTGACTAAGCAAGTTTTCCAAGAAGTTTCAAAAATACACAAGGTTGAGTGATTTTAACTTCCACACTAACCCTGCAATATATTCTTGCCAACAAAATAAGTAGATTGCTGGTAGATGATCAAAAAAAGATTTAGATGCCACAACCCTCTTGAACCAAAATGCATACAGAAGTGTGGAATTAATTTTTATTTTATTAAAAATGGTAAAAGGGTTTAAAAGGCAAAAAAATCAAACAAGATCAAATTTCAAAATTGTAAAAGTATTTATGGATCAAATAGCAATAATAATTAGAGGGAGCAGCAAAGTAGAACAGACACACAAGAAAGCAACAAAAGGCTAGCCAAACTTCCTAGTACATGTATTTACACTCTAATGTAGCTTCGGCAGAAGTCTCAGAACATACACAAAATTCATCACAACATAGCACAGCAGGAACTGAGCATAGTGTCTCAGAGATATCTAAGTTGCTAACGTAATCTCTGACCCCCATTTTACATTCATATTCTAGATCCTTCAAAATGATTGACCAATCATGTGTTGAATCCCTCCAAATTTTCCTGAAGACAAGGTGCCTTGAAATCTATGTCTGACTTAGACACGGAAGAAGAAATGGTGTCCTGATTTGTGGTTCACTTTTTAAACGCCTGCTGCTGGCTTTGATTTTTGCAGCCCTTTGGCTTCTTCTTTCACTGTGTCTGCCTGTTTGCAGATGGCATGGGTAGCAAATATGACTCACAAAGCAGTCCAACTCATAGTGATTTTAAGTTTGCTAGAGACTGGTGTAATGCCAATAGGCAATCCTCGATCTAAATCTTCTCACAGAGACAAGCTTAATCAAATGTATAGGCCAAGTCCATGCACACACCTCTCTCATTTACTTGTTTCATTAATTAGGATTCAGAATTAGCTAGTTTGAGAAATAAAAAAAAACATACTTCATATAAAACAAATAGTATCCCACCCACTCAGCAATTCATTTTCTTCCTCTGTTTGGTTGTGCCATGAGACCCACTATGTAATGTGAGAATAGAGGAAAACAGCCAGCTTAACTATATAAAAGCTTTCCTAAGAATCCTCATGAAACACTTTTAAAATGTACTACAAACAAGTAAGAAGAACACAAGAGATCTTAGAAGATTATGTGGTTGATAAGGGAAATGCTTAAGTATTTAAAAAGGGAAATTTTCTAAACAAAACAAAATGAGATGCCTTGCAACCTATTGCCAGCCATATTCTTACACAAGGGCCCCCTAATTATTTCATCATGCAGTCAGGAAATCCTGGTAGGTCATATATAAACAGCCGGAGGCATGGACCTCTTCATCAGATAGAACATGACATCTGACATCTGTGCAGCCTGCCGCTCGCATGCCGCAATTAGGCTAACTAGGAAGCTCAAACATTAACTAATGCAAAGGCAACTGAGGGAGCATAAGGAAAGGAGAGGCTGGCAAAGGTCCTTCTTTAATCCAAGATTAAAATAGCAGGAGAGCACCACTGTGAGTCGGAACCATGATGGTAGGTTCACTTCAAAGCTTTGTGGAGTATGTGATTCCACATCTCCCCCAAGTATTGCTGCCAGGTCTCAGGGAATTGCCGTGCCTCTCTGAGACTCCAGGCTGGGAAGTTGTTGGATGGAACTCACTGGAGAAGGAGAAATATTGGGTTTAAAGCCTGGACATACATCTCTGTCTACTACTTCCTAGCCAGTTCCTGCTATTCCACCAGGGACAGTCTGCTATTGGACTCTGCCCAAATGAGAAATACACAAAAACCAATAATAATAATAATAATAATAATAATAATAATAATAATAATAATAATAATAATAATAATAATAATAATAATAATAATAATAATAATAATAATAATAATAATAATAATAATAATAATAATAATAATAATAATAAAATTTCATGTCAGAAATTATTCTGGGTTGAAAGGATGTTGCTGGAAAAACTCAATTCAGGGGATGCCCAAATGACGCTCCTCTCATGTCCCCAAGATCTTTTCCCACTGAAGTGGTCCCTATTTATTTACTTGCAATTTCTTTAGGTCTTCCTTACTTTCTGCCATTAGGGTGGTATCATCTGCGTTTCTCACGTTGTTAATGTTTCTCCCAGCAATTTTGATCCCAACTTGTGATTTGTCCAACCCTGGCATTATGTGGTCTGTGTATAAATTTAAATAAGCTGGGTGATGAAATGCAGCCTTGTCTTACTCCTTTTCCTATTCCAAACCACTTTGTCATTCCATATCCTGTCCTAATTGTTGCTTATTGACTCATGTACAGATTTCTCATGAGACATATAAGGTGTTCTGGTATTCCCATTTCTTTAATTACTTGCCACATTTTGTTGTGGTCCACACAGTCAAAGGCCTTGGTGTAGTCAATGAAAAAGTAAACTTGTTTCTGATATTCCTTTGTTTCCTCCATGATCCAACGTATGTTGGCAATTTGGTCTCTAGTTCCCCTGCCTATTTGAAACCCAGCCTGCACTTCTGGAAATTCTCTCTCTACGTGCTGCTGAATTCTATCCTTTATTATCTTGAGCATAACTTTGCTAGCGTGTGGGATGAGCGCAATTGTTCGATAATTTGAACATTCTTTGGCATTACCCTTAGTCGTTTTTTTTAAAAAATCCCCACAACTAGAAGCAAAAGAACAGATCTGTAGATTTCAGTTTTATGACAGATGTGTCCTTGGGAGAGAAAAAAAGTAAAAACAGTGCAGTTTCAGAATGTACCTTCTGGCTATAAACACGTTTTTATTTTTCATTTTACTTGTCAATGCCTGGCTTCTCTCTCCCTCTCTCAGAAGCTTATAATGAACCTTTGCTACTAAAGCTATGCAAAGGCAGACTGTTTTTGAATAAGAAAACAAAGCAGCTCTGATTCCAGTCTCTCAAATCTGTTTTGAAATAGATTATTTCCCGTTTTTGACCCACTGATTACCTTTTATTGATCTTCCAAAATAAGCTCCTATTTATCACCAAAAGTCCCAATATGCTGCAAAATGTCTCTTGGAAATTTTGGGGCCTACTTTTGTCTCTACTATAAGCCTTTGGGGTTTCATCTATTTTTTAGCTTTTGAAAATACTAGTTAGCATTGCTAAAATATGTACAGAAAAAAAGAAAAGTAAACAGAAGCGCCGAAAAACTGACAAGTAGCCAGCTGGGCTTGAATATCTTGACCCTCCTCATATAACCCTTGTTCCTGAGGCAAATTCTCACCTACAGTCAAACCTTGCATAAAGAGCGCTTCACTTAAAGAGTAACTCGCTTAAAGAGCAGAATTTTCTCTGAATGTTCGCTTTGCTTAACAAATAAAACCAACCAAAAATTTGCTTAACAAATAAATCGGGGTTCACAATCCCTCCCACAATTGGTTATTTTACAATGGTGTTTCGCTTAAAGAGCAAACTCGCTTAAAGAACAACCCTGTGGAACGCATTATGCTCTTTAAGCGAGGTACAACTGTACTTCCATAAAATAGTTTGTGTTTTTGGTCTCCTTCCTCTACAATGGAAGGCCAGCTTTGAAGGTGCCTTTGTTTTGGTCAACAGTACACATGTGCACACAAAAGTAAACTCTACAGGCTTCTGCATTCAAGTATAAGCTTACTGTACTTCCAATGGTTTTCCTGGACCCTTAGCCATAATTTCTTTTCCTTTTTGTTGTATTATGAGCCTCCCTAGTGATTATTTCTAATAATTCCTCTAAATACAGCTTGCTAGAGTGCTGGGAACAAAGTTTTTGCCTGGAGTTAAATCAGACTTGAATTTCTGTGTGGATACATTTGGTATATAGTACACACTCCTGTCAAGGCATATGCAGGTACACTAGGGCTTTACACACTGTGCATGCTGTCATTTCATCGGGAATGGCCCACATTCTCTCCCTGAAGCAGCAAATTAGCAAATAGCACTTCCTTTTCATTTATGGCAGGATGCAGAGTTTCTAATTCCAGCTAATTTATTTTTACATCTGAAGTAGCAAATCCTATCAGGTAATCTCCTGATCCCTGGAAGCAATACACTAGTAACAAATTTAATACTTTACTGTTTATTACTCTTTGGTGACACCAAGGATCTGCTGCTTCATGCAGATACCTGGTGTTGCCTCGTGGTAGCAATGGCTCTGCCATTTCATATGCATTTTAAGATGTTGGATTACATGATTCTGTTTCACTCATTGCATTCCCATTTTCCCTCCACTGGATGGCCCAGGGCAGCGGCCCTGGAGAATGCAAGTGGTTTTTCATCCAGGCACTGAGCGATTTTCCTTCTAGGTGCTCATCCTGCTTCACTTCAGCAATGTAGATGCATTATGTACCACCCCTCAACTTTATCCAGTCTCTTGCTATCCGGACACATTACACTACACTTTCATTGTCTCCTAATCACTTGCTATGCATTTGAGTTGATGGAAGTTCCAGCCCAGAACACCAGAAAGGTGTCAAAGAAACCTACTATTCTTAACCCACTGGTCAGGCACAGCAAGCTGATGGGAAATGTAACCCAAAATGGCTGGAGAGTGCCAGGACTGGGGGAAACAACATACAAATTATTAGGTTGTCCTCACCATATCCTTGGCCTAAGGAATCAGCACCTTTGTAGCTTTGAAATGTGGCAAGTAATTAAAGAGATGGGAATACCGGAACACCTTATAGGCCTCATGAGAAATCTGTACATGAATCAAGAGGCAACAGTTAGGACAGAAAATGGAATGACAGAGTGCTTTGGAATAGGAAAAGGAGTAAGATAAGGCTGCATTTTGTCATCCTGCTTATTCAACTTATACACAGAACACATAATGCGCAATGTAGGGATGGAGGAATCACAATTTGGGATCAAAATTGCTGGAAGAAACATCAACAATTTGAGATATGCAGATGATACCACCCTCATGGCAGAAAGTGAGGAGGACCTAAAGAAGCTCCTGATTAGGTTGAAAGAAGAAAGTGAAAAAGCTGGCGTGAGACTCAATATCAAGAAAACCAAGATAGTGGCAACAGGCCCTATCAGTCCCTGGAAAATAGATGGGGAAGAAGTAGAAGCAGTGACAGATTTTACTTTCTTAGGATCAAAGCTCACTGCAGATGATGATTGCAGCCATGAAATAAAAAGGTGACTGATTCTTGGGAGGCAAGCAATGAGAAACCTGGGTAACATAGTGAAAAGTAGAGACATCACATTGCAAACAAAAATTCTCATAGTCAAAGCAATGGTATTCCCGGTGGAATGTATGGTTGTGAGAGCTGGACCATTAGGAAAGCTGAGCGCAGAAGAATAGACGCCTTTGAGATGTGGTGTTGGAGGAGAGTTTTGAGAGTCCCCTGGACAGCGAGGAGAACAAATAGGTCAATCTTAGAAGAAATCACCCCTGACTGGTCCTTAGAAGGTCAAATAATAAAGATGAAGCTAAAGTACTTTGGACATCAAATGAGAAGAGAGGACTGACTTGAGAAAGCCTTGATGCTTGCAAGGGTCGAGGGCAAAAGAAGAAGGGGACGGCCCAAGATGAGATGGCTAGATGGTATTGTAGAAGCAATGGGCACAGAGCTGAGCGACTTGAGGGGGATGGTGAGGACAGGAGTGCCTGGCGGATGGTGGTCCATGGGGTCGCAGAGGGTCGGAATCGACTGTGCGACTGAAAAACAAAAAAAGCTTTGAAAACTAATGAGGGCAAATGATTACAAAACCAATGAGCATAATTTACAGCAGGGGTTGCCAACCTTTTTAAGTTGGGGGCTGGGTCGTGCTCCCTCAGACACCTGAGGGGGCTGGTGCCCCTCATTTATGGATGCCATAAACGCATCTGCGGCTGTCATAAATGAGTCTGTGGTTGATTCTGGCAGCAGCTGCTGCAGCGAGGGTGGGGGCCAGGTTATTTGGTGCTGTGGGCCGGATCTGGTCTGTGGGCCATAGATTGCCTACCTTTAGTTTACAGCATGTGGCTCCAGGCCTTCGTTATGTAATGTATAAGGAACCAGCTGGCAAGCTTAATGAGTAATCTCTCATTCAGAGATGTGTTATACACAGATCATTCTTTTCCTCGGCAAAGTGTTTGCAGTATATCCTCTACTAGGATTCCCATATTCATTTTCATACACAGAAGCCATCTGGGCTTTTGTACATACTTGGCTCCAGTATGGAAGCAATATATAGCAGCAAAACCTTTTAACTGCCCTGTTAATCATATGAGGTTAATTAGCTTGGCCAGTATCCTATTTTTATTTTCCAATAGAGTAGAGTAGACTTAACAAGATTTATCTATTTGTTCCAAATTATAATGATGATGGTGTTAGGTCTTGTTAATTTTATCCCAATCTTTGACTGGATCTAATGGTAGACTTTCATAATAATAATTCAACTATAGCTTGCTGCTCACACTTCCACCATTTTCTTTGTGGTTGCTCTTCTAGTATCTGTTTAGTGCTCTGCCCTGGTTGCTCAACAGAAACTGCTGGTTTCTTTAAAACACTTAAGATCAAATGACCAGGAACCCCAACATCTGACATTGTCATTGTCGATCCACATGATGACTGATCCACTATGGATAACTTTTTAAACTTTCTCATCATATTTTATGGGTAAGGGCACTTTTAGTTTGGCTTTTCTAGTGTGGATTTGTACCAACAATGATTTAATTTTGGCCAGTGACAAAGCCAAGAAGGTGGCCTTATTTTGGCAGCGGCAGCGGCAGCAGCAGCAGCAGCAGCAGAAGAAGAAGAAGAAGAAGAGTCTCATGGAGGTCTTTAAGGTGCCAAAACATTTTGTCTTTGTTTTGTTTCTTATTTGAAGCATTATCATGCTGTCTGATTTCTTGCCCATCTCACTCCTGCATGGCACATACAGTTAGCAATATTACACTACTATTTAATTTCTAAAGTGAGAAATATGATTGTTAAAACCTGCCTACTTACTTGAAAGCCTTGGTTTGAAACTCTTATATGCTGAAGATGCACTGATTACTCTAACTGAAGAATAAAAGCAACTCTGCATATGCTCAGAAGTATTATCTTCACACTATTTCCTTTCCTTTTCAATGTATACATTGCTTCTCGACTTACCTTGCATCTCAGCCACAGTGGGAGTGGAGCTTCTGATAGCAACTCAAAAAGTGGCATCTGTTTTTCCTCAAAGTGAACAGCATGACAACATGTCTCCTTCTGACACATTAGGACCATTTTTATAGCTGGCTAGAGGGTGATAGTTTAACAGGATCAGGTGACATGACTGACCAACAGGATTCTGGTATGTCTCATAGAGCTGCTGAACCTACCACATGAGTGGATCAACTAATTATAATATCGTACCTGCATCTTTCAATACCTGCATCTGTCAAGTCAATTTATGAAAAAACCATTCCAGAGTTTTCCAGGTAGAGAATACACCAAAGTGTTCCTGATGAAAATTTATATCTTTGCATGGGAAGGAATAGGGAGAGACCTATGACCTGGTCTTACCTGTGCTGTAATAATAATTTTGCATCAGAAATTATTTTGGGTTGAAAGGATTTTTGCTGGAGAAACTCCACTCAGGGGAAGCCTACATGAGACTCCTTTCTAGTATTACCTAAAGTCGTATGGATGATCTCAGTATTGCTGATGTCACTTCTTTTCTTCTTGACCTCCTCCAGGAAAAGACAGAAGAGATATTGTGGTTGTGTTCTTGAGAGGTGGTGAGGCAGCCACAACTCCTTGCATTTTCACCTTAGTTAACTATAATGAAGATCATTATATTTCTTTTATAAATGTATTTATATAATAAATACTCTCTTATTTCCTTAGAGTAAGAAGTTTACCAAAGGGGAAAGGAGAATATCCTAACCAGCCCAGTTTTTAGGAACCACATCCACAAGTAACCATATATACTTGAGTATAAGTCGGCTTTTTTAGCCCCCCCAAATTAGGTCCAAAAATGGGACTCGACTTATACTCAGGTCAACGTAAACACTCAAACACATACCCACACAAATGTCTAAATTAATTAATTTTACCATATTTTCATGTACACTAATACCCCAGATAACGCTAAGACTTAGTTCCACAAGTCTTAGTGTTATCCAGTTTTTAATGTTGTGTGATGCATACGTTGCACAACGTTAAAAAACAAACCGTGTCCCCTTTCTGCAGAGGAAAGGGAACAGGGGGTCGATTTACCTGCCTCTTTGGAAAGGGCAGCAGGGATTCCATGCGTGTAATCCCCGCTGCCCTTTCCAAAGAGGCAGGCAGATTGAGCCAAGTGTCGGTTTGGTTGGGGTGAGGGCACGTGCACCCAGTCTCCCCTCAACCAAACTGGCGCTCTGAGCATAAGACCACCAGTTTGTTTGGGGTGAGACCGGGTGCGCCCATTCTCCTCCCAACCAAACTGGCACTGTGAAGCACACAACGCCAGCATGTTTGGGGAGGAGACTGGGGAGCACCCGATCTCCTTCCCAAACACACCGCCACTGTGAAGCGTGCAGTGCCAGCGTTTTTGGGGAGGATAACAGGGAACACCTGGTCTCCTTCCCAACCATGCCACCACTGTGAAGGGCGCAGTGCCAGCGTGTTTGGGGAGGAGAACAGGGCACAGCACTGGCATGTTTTGGAAAGAGACCGCGGAGTCCCCGGTCTCCTTCCCAATGATGACAACACTGTGAAGCCGGCAGTCCGATGCTCAGAGAGCTGGTTTGGTTGGGGTGAGGATGCACGTGCCCAGTCTCCCCCAAACAAACTGATGGTCTGAACCTCCATAGATCTCTGCCCCAAAGCCCACAGGGCTGGTCTCTAGTCCTGCAGGCTTTGGGGCACAGATCAATGAAGGGGAATTTGAGGCAAACTTTTGCATTGCACAATATTATCTTAACGTTGTGTGGTGCAAAAGTTTGCCTCAAATGGCCCAATGTTATCTGGTTTTTGCATTGTGCAGTGCAAATGCTACGGGGTATTACTGTATTTTAATTATTGAAACTCACTAGCAGCTGCTGCATTTTCCACCTCCGACTTATACTCAGATAAATCTATTTTCCTAGATTTAGAAGGCAAAATAAAGTACAGTAAAACACCGGATAACGATTGGATCGGATAACGCTAAAATCACATAACGTTAAGTAATCTGGGGAGGAGAATTGGATCGTATAACGTTAAGGTCCTATGGGATGGATCGAATAACAACCGCTAAAGCCTGTGAGGTTACAATGTATCTCTATGGAGCTTTAACGTTATCTGATCCATCCCATAGGATTTTAACATGGATCGGCTAACACTAAAAATCGGGTAACACCAAGACTTGTGGAACCAAGTTTTAGCGTTATCCGGTGTTTTACTGTACCTCAACTTACATTTGAGATGACTTATAGTCAAGTATATGCGGTAATTTAGCTGCTGCTTACTGTTCTATCAGACCTGATAAGTCATATTCAAGGCTCAGATTCTGTTAGTTTATAATATACGGTACAATACATGACACAGCACAATACTGTACTATGAAATCATCAGTTTCAATTACTTACTTGGTTGATCTGTGTTTCACACATCAGGTTGACATGGTGGATCAGAGCAATTACAGCAAAAAAAAAAAAAGTTCATTTAAAATCAATATAGATGTTAATCTTTAGCATATTCTCCCCAATTTTTGTTGACACAGAGTGACTTAAATGCAGCCTGGATGGTTATTTTACCTTTATGGGGCTGTACCTATAGAATTGATTCAATAGTTGCATGTTTAATTTTTGCCTTGTGTTCCCCAGTAATCTGCATAGAGCGATACCTGTCAAGTGTAAGGAACCTCATTTGGGCATCCCCCGAGTGGAGATTCTCCAGCAAAAATCCTTTCAACCCAGAATAATTTCTGACATGAAATTATTATTATCAAGTTTAAGGATGTGTCACTTGAGACCAAGATCATCCACACTCTTGTATTTCTTTTTAATGTCCATGGATGTGAAAGCTGGACAATGAAGAAAGCTGAAGGGGGGGAGGATTCATTTGAAGTAATGGAGAGCTTTGCAAACACCTTGAACTGCCAGAAAGATTATCAAGTAGGTCTTTGGTCAAATCAAGAATGACATTTATCTAGAAACAAAAATGATGAAATTGAAACTGTTGTACTTCAAGCTTAGCACGAGAAAACAAAGACTCCCTGGAAAAGACAATAATGCTAGGAAAAGTTGTCGGCAGGAGAGAAAGATGAAGACCAAATACAAGATGGATTGACCCATAAAGGAAACCACCGCCTTGAGTTTACAAAGACTGAGCAGAACTTTTGAGGACAAGACATTTTGTAGATCTCTGATTCATAGAGTCACCGTGTATTGTAGGCTACTTGATGTCATGTAACAACAGGTGTACAGCTTTTGAGGATTCATCTTTAAAACCTGAGTTACAATTCTATTGCATGTTTGTTTTGGGTTTTATAGCTTGTTAAAACTCCACTCTAGCAGTGTTCATTATATCAAATAGAAGTGGTTCATTAAATCCACTTCTGATTAGAGAAATTGGAATCAAGAACAACAACAAACAAAAAACCCCAAAGCAAAACAAGGCAGAACAAAAATCTACAGATTTTGCTTGTTTTGGAAGAAAAACAAAGGAAGTACCAGGTACTGTAAACAATAACTTTTTGGGCTACTTCCACCTAACCACATGTTCTGCGCAGAAGGCCTGTTTAAGCCTCCAGAGAGTACTGATATGCAACATTTGTGTGCATGGATACTATCAAATACTAAACAAAGCTGCTGTGGACATAAGAACTTGGACAATGCGACTGAGAAAAGTTGGATCGGAGAGAATAATTCAGCACATTGCAAGGTAATCTCTGGAACATCCAAGGCTTCTAGCAGATTCTGGGGTTAGTTTAGAGGAAGTGAAAGTCTTTGTTATAGATGGTTACATTTTGACAGGCGAATCTTCCTCCAGGGATGAAGTGAAGGATATGTTCTGGAATGCCTGCCAGATCTCTGCTTTATGTGTCCTCTTTTAACCATACGTATTGTGTTCACAAATGCTTGCAGTGTTAACAACACTTCAGGGCCCAGAGGGATCTCTTCCGTCACTTTTACGGCTTGTGAGCCAGTGAATTATTATGCATGATTTATTCCCTGATGCCAGTAAGCTTCCATGAACTTATGTCATGGAGGGGGGCACTGAAATGGCATGTTCCCAATTTTTAAAAACCTGTGCTTCACAACTGTGGAAAACAGCATAAAAATGGATGCAGCTATAGCACTCACAGTGGAAATTCAACCAACAGAGAGAAGTGACTATTTATGGATGGTTATTTTATTGCTCAGTGTTTAAATTCTGCAAGATCTCATTACAAGCTGTTCTATCTACCTAAAAAAAGATGTTAAGTATACAGGGATGCTTCTTGGGCAATTTAACATAATAATAATAATAATAATAATAATAATAATAATAATAATAATAATAATAATAATAATAATAATAATAATAATAATAATAATAATAATAATAATAATAATAATAATAATAATAATAATTTTGCACCAGAAATTATTCTGGGTTGAAAGGATTTTTGCTGGAGAAACTCTGCTCTTAATGTAATAGGGAACATTTTCTCATTAATCAGCATGAGAATGACATCTCCCAAGATAGAGGCAGGAAAAAATTACACATTTAACAGAAAATGTGTCACTTGCCCCTCATTTTAAAAAAATCAAATTACAGTTTATCTCTCTTCTCCTTTCAAGGAACATGTGTTAGATCAGTACACTTAAAATGGAGGGTACTGAATAAAGCTGTCAAGCATCCTTAGATAGATGTTGCCTCTACTACCGTACCAGGATTGTTCCTACTGGGGAGGGGGGGGGGAGAAAGGATGTAAAAAACTTTGCAAAAGTTTTTGGTATGAGGTATTGTGAAGGCATTTTAAAAAAAAATATTTTAAAAAACATTTCTTAATTGTAATAGTTCAATTTTCATGCTGTTTGATGTTTTTGTGAGTTTTTATTTGTTGTGAGCTGGCTGGAGTCGCCTTGGCTAGGGGGCAGTGGTAGAACTGTGAGTAATAAATAAATAAATAAATAAATAAATAAAAATAATGTTAAAAGTATCGATGATTAGTGCATTTCTACTTTTTGCTTTCAATGGTGACTATGCAGTGGATAATAATATCTAAAATGGTGTAAAGTTGCAGCTGGTGAACTGAAATCTGAAAGATGTGTTGAGAGAAATGCATATTTCCTACTTTAAATTGTTTTCCAATTTGTTTTGTTATGTGTGGTCCTGGAATTACACATGCAAAGGAAGCTATTGTTGACATCACAGAGAGAATCACTATAACACAAACAACATTCTTTAATGTGTTTTCAAATTATACTTATTTTGTTGCCTTAGAGAGCACTTCTAGATATGCATTCTTTGTGCCACCTTGTGAGGCATTCAGTCAGTTCAGGTGAAAACCTACTTGTGTAATTCCGACACTCATAGGAATGGTACATAAGCACACATATATACCACAACGTCAAATCACCCTATACATGTGTCTGGAGAAGATTTAGTAACCAGATTCTGCATAGAACCTCTGCAGATCTTTATACAGAAGTCACATGCACATGGGCAGATGGAGAAGTTTAAGGGTGTGGTTAATGGGTATGCCCATGTCCATACCACTGATTTAGTGGCACACATATTCAACTGACTGCTTATTTGCATTTTCAATTCAGTGCAAATAACAGTGTCTGCATCACCTCACCTGAATGAATTGCTTCTATGCTCCTGATTAAGCTAATACAAAAAATAAAATAATAATTTTTTTAAAAAAGGGAGGGGGAGACCACAAACCCTGTCCTGAAAAACCAATAGCCTGACAATAGCATTATGAATACAATCAGAATAAAGAAAATGTAAGCAAAACTATTCAATATTGTTGACAGAGTGATCTGAATGCCAGGTCACAATTCTGATCCCCTGCATTTCTAATACAGTAATATCTTTGATAACGTTTACCTCGGTGTCACGATCCAGCCGGCCCTCACACTTCTGGAAAACCCCTGGAAACCAAAACAAACCTACACAGGGCGAGCTGGACGGCTAATTAGAACAGAGATACAACTCTCAGCTGCTTATCAGCTCTTAAGGGGTTTTTAATTTGGTAGCGTTCAAGTGTTTGTGTGTGGAATGCAATGCTGCTCTTACCCTTTTAGTCCAATGAAGACACGTTGTTCAGAAAAATGATGAAGATTTATTGATCAAGTTCATAAAGCATAAAAGTCAGTAGCACAGGTCAGTCCAATAAAGTCCACAGGCAAATCTAGGTAACCATTTTTAAGGAGCAAAAATGCATAGCTCCTAGGCTAAAGATTGCTAGCCCATAGAGATTCAGAAACCAAAGCAGGTCTAATCAAAAACAGGTCTTAATCCATGAAGAATCAGAGACGAACCCCTTCTTCTCTCCAAAATGGAGAATTTGCAGTCAGGTGGGACAGCTTAGCCAATCACGTAACAGTGAAAACTTTCTCAAAACAACAGTACATTGTTTATACACGTGCACACAGGATGCACTGGGGCTAGCCATAACATGGCTCTCGGCTAGCTTACAAAAGATAAGAAATACTGAAAACATGCTGTCTGTAACACAGCCGAGAGGCTCAGAGAAGACAAAGGATTTTTTCTGAGGCCTATCTGAAAATTGGCAATTTCAAGCCTTGGGAGACATTAGGAAATAGGTCCATTTCCTGACACTCGGATAACGCTAAAATCGCATAACGTTAAGTAATCTGGGGAGGAGAATTGGATCGAATGACGTTAATGTCCTATGGGATGGATCGGATAACAGCCGCTAAAGCCTGTGTGGTTACAATGTATCTCTATGGAGCTTTAATGTTATCCGATCCATCCCATAGGATTTTAACATGGATCGGATAACACTAAAAATCGGATAACACCAAGACTTGTGGAACCAAGTTTTAGCATTATCCGAGGTATTACTGTAGTTTTTTTTAAAGCTATTGCTTGGTTTAGGAGCATTACGCAGAAACAGAATATTCAGAAATCAGTTTACAAACATACATACACGCACCCCGTTTATAATGATTTAATAACTCCCACCACAATATATTCAGACATTGGCAATTGACATTTGCTAGGTTTCAAGTTCTGCAGTACATTGATTTCATTCCCTCTGTTTTCCAACGCTGTGTATGATTTAATTGCATCATAAGGAAGGGGTGTAATTATCAAACCTCAGTCAAGTTAACATTTTGCTGTTCAGCAGAATCAATTTTGGTGTCCATGGTTTGGCATTTGGTCCAGTGGGAAAACTAATTTGGATTAGTATCACTCACAGCCATACATGATTGTCTACATTTGATCCATAGGCTTTTGTATTCCAGCTAGAACAATGACTCTGTGGGTCTTGGCATAAGCAACCATTTGATCAAGCTGTCATGTGGTTGGGCTGCCAAACGGGAAAGGTGGGCTGTAAAATTCTACCCTGAAATTATCCTATATGCTCATATGTGGTAGAAAATGGGTATCTCATCATGCACAAATTAGCTTTTTACATACAATTTGCATGCTTATGTAAACCCTTACTGCTGGTACTTGTCATTATACAAATGCATAATTCAGGTTATTTCATTAAAGCAAGAGGCCCTGCTGCTTTTTGCTTATTATGTAAATTTTAAAAAAGAAATTCGCTAACAGTTGTTCAAGATTTGTGGAAGAGAAACAGATTGCTTAGCAAAATGGCAGTTCATCTTTGTTAAATTTAACTGAAACTATATTTAGACTCCTCTGCCCCCACACCAGCTAATATTTTGTATCATTGTAAGAAATAAAAATGATCTCACAGTCCCAAAGGACACCAATGTTAAAGAGACAATGCCCCTATGACATTGGAGAAATTGAAACCATAGAACACGTTCTCTGCATCTGCCTTTTTTATAGAGACATCTGGAACAAGTTCATATCTCCACTGCTCCACAAAAATTCTGGCCGATCAAACAGCACATACACCCACTGGCTGCTATCTGATGAAAGCCCCACCATCACCCACAACACTGCCAGGTTCCATGCCACAGCGTGTACGATCAAAAGAACAATCCTGGCAGGTCCTTCAGCTAAATAAATCACTAGTGGTAAATCATAGACTCAGTAATAGTCTCAGTTTTAGTAATAGACTCAGAAATATTAATTTTACTACTCCTTAACTCAGAGCAGAAACTCTCCTTTTTAAAATATATATTTTAACTTCTAGTTTTTTGAGATGGGAATACCAGAACATCTTATATGTCTCATGAGAAATCTGTACATGAGTCAAGAAGCAATAGTTAGGACAGGATATGAAATGATGGAGTGGTTTGGAATAGGAAAAGGAGTAAGACAAGGCTGCATTTTGTCACCCTGCTTATTCAACATATTTTTGTTGTTGTTCAGTCGCACAGTCGATTCCGACCCTCCGCGACCCCATGGACCACCGCCCGCCAGGCACCTCTGTCCTCCACCATCCTGCTCAGCCCACCAAGCTCTGCTCCCACTGCATCCACAATACCATCTAGCCATCTCATTTTTGGCACATAATCCATACAATGTATGGATGGCCGGATAATAAGTTGGGATCAAAATTGCTGGGAGAAATATCAACAATTTGAGATATGCAGATGATACTACCCTAATGGCAGAAAGTGAGGAAGACCTAAAGAAAATCCTAAATAGGTTGAAAGAGGAGAGTGCAAAAGCTGGCTAAAGACTCAACATCAGCCCCTAGAAAATAAATGAGGAAGAAGTAGAGGCAGTGACAGATTTTACTTTCCTAGGATCCAAGTTCACTGCAGATAGTGATTGCGACCATGAAATAAAAAGGAAACTAAGGCTTGGGATTTTTTGGAATAGTAGCCATGTTAGTCTGTGGTTCAGGCATCTCAGAAAACAAAACAAAACAAAATAAAATAAAAAACAAAAAAGTGCTACTGTGTTTTTAATTTATTTTTTTTAATTTTGTTTTGTTTTATTTTCTGTAATGCTTGGAAGACAAGCTATGAGAAACCTGGGGAATATAATTAAAAGTAGAGACATGACCTTGCAAATAAAAATTTGCATAGTCATGTCCTGAGCATGAACATAGGACACAGTGTGGCCCTGTTTATAATTGGACTCAGGGTTCACACTTCAGCAGCACTTATATTAAAACTAGACTGATACAGAGATTATTTATTTATTTATTTATTTATTTATTTATTCTTCAAATTTATACCCCGCCTCGCTCAGGCAAGCCTGACTCTAGGCGGCATTATACAAAAACAAAACAATATCCCACCAACCCCCCCCCCCATCGAGTCCTCCACAGCCGCTCCAAGACACCCAAGTTCTCTCCCCTCGGGGCCAGATGGCCGAGGGAGGCCCCCCCATCCTCCTCCCGGCCGGTGACGGAGGCCGGGAGGGCGCAGCGGCGTCTGTTGCGCGGCGGCGGCGGCGGCGGCGGCGGCGTTGCTTCGGGCCTCCCCTGGCCAAGGGAGGCCCCTTTTATCATCCTCCCGGCCGGTGACGGGGGCCGGGAGGGCGCGGCGGCGGCGGCGGCGTCTGTTGCGCGGCGGCGGCGGCGGCGTTGCTTCGGGCCTCCCCTGGCCAAGGGAGGCCCCTTTTATCATCCTCCCGGCCGGTGACGGGGGCCGGGAGGGCGCAGCGGCGGCGGCGGCGTCTGTTGCGCGGCGGCGGCGGCGGCGTTGCTTCGGGCCTCCCCTGGCCAAGGGAGGCCCCTTTTATCATCCTCCCGGCCGGTGACGGGGGCCGGGAGGGCGCAGCGGCGGCGGCGGCGTCTGTTGCGCGGCGGCGGCGGCGGCGTTGCTTCGGGCCTCCCCTGGCCGAGGGAGGCCCCTTTTATCATCCTCCCGGCTGGTGACGGGGGCCGGGAGGGCGCAGCGGCGGCGGCAGCGTCTGTTGCGCGGCGGCGGCGTTGCTTCGGGCCTCCCCTGGCCGAGGGAGGCCCCTTTTATCATCCTCCCGGCCGGTGACGGGGGCCGGGAGGGCGCAGCGGCGGTGGCGGCGTCTGTTGCGCGCCGGCGGCGGCGGCGTTGCTTCGGGCCTCCCCTGGCCAAGGGAGGCCCCTTTTATCATCCTCCCGGCCGGTGACGGGGGCCGGGAGGGCGCAGCGGCGGCATGCACACCCCTCTGCACCCATCCCAGGATCTTTTAGGCTTAAGCCATGACAGTTAAGTGTGTAAAGCTGCTTTTTTCTGTCTTTATCAAATATCTCAGTTGAGTCCCTACTTGGACGGACAGTCCCTCATAATGGTAGTTATCTCATGGTACTCTCACGTACTGAATACTGCAATGCTCTCTACATGTGGCTTCCCATGTTCCTGATATGGAAACTTCAATGGGTTTGCAGAATGCAGCTGTGAGGCTGGTTACTGGGGTGGGAAAATTCACATGTATCTGCCCAGTGGTGGGCATCCAAAAAATTTCCTACCACACTGTGGACATGCCCATGTGACTGGGTGGGTGTGGCCTTTGGCCATGTGACTGCTTTTCGCTGTAGAGTTATGAAAATAGAAGCCTCTTCTATTTTCATCACTTTATAGTGAACCTCTAAGGCCATTTTCCCCCTTGTCCAAGGCTTTTCCAGAGTTCTGCATGCCCAGCCCCTCTGGAGTGGCTGGGAATGTGCGTTGGGGTGAAACGGAGCCCAAGAAAAGCCTTGGGCAAAGAAATAAAACAAAATAAATAAATAAATAAATAAAAATTAAATAAAAATAGACCCACCCACCCAAACACCCACCCACCCATCCGAAACACAAATAAAAAACCCCAAACACAAACCCTGGGTCACTTACCCTTGTCCGGGAGCAGAAGAGGCGGCGGAGCAGCGGTGCGGCTGGTGCAGCGGCAAACCGGTGCAGTGGCCTGGCTCCGCACTAAGGAAAGGCCGCTGCCACCGCTTTAAAAATTTTTTTCTGGGCAGCCACAATGGCTGCCTGTAATGGCGCACCAGCCGACCGGCCTGGTGGCACGTTGCGCCAAGGAAAGGCCGCCGCCACCGCTTTTAATTGTTTTCCTGGACAGCCAAAATGGCTGCCAGTTACTGCGCATGTGTCAAACCTCTATTTGATGCATGTGCAGTTCTATTTCTTACTGTGCATGCATCAAATAGAGGTTTGACACAAAAGCTGGCTATTTTGGCTGCCCGGAAAAAACAATTCTGAGTCGGGTCACCCGGGGTTCTAAGAACACCCCCGCCCCCAGCGAACAAATCGTGATGGGAGCTACCGGGTCGGCCGACCTGGACCGACCCAGTAACATCCCATCACTGAATGGAGCCCAGGAAAAGCTTTGGAGGAAGGGAAAATGGAGTCAGCACCCTCCCGAAGCCCATCTTTGCTACTGGTATGGGCATACTGGTATGAACCTGCTGATGCCTACCACTGTATCTGCCCAGTTCTGGCAGAACTGCATTGGCTGCCTGTTTTGTTCCATGTCAAGTTTAAGGTGGGTGGCCAGTGGTGGGCTTCAAAAAAAATTACTACCACACTATGGGTGTAGTATGGTGGTTGTGGCCAGGGGGAAGCCCTGCGTTGCAGCCAAATTAGGACTACTTTACAGTATTTCAAAACTTGGATGGGTGGGGCCAGCCAGAATTTCTCCTACTGGTTCTGGTGAACTGGTGCGAACCTGCTGATGTTACCACTGTGGGTGGCTTAACTTTTAAAGCCCTAAATGGTTTGGGACTTTCCTACTTGGCAGATTGTCTTCCTCTTAGAAATCAGGCCAGCTTCACCCATTCTTCTCAGACAACTTAACTCCAAATTCTGACTCCCAGGTTGGCTAGAAAGTCTGTTACCTGCCGTAGGGCTTTCTCGGTGGCATCTCAGGCTCTATGGAACATACTGCCCGGGAAGCTGCATTTGATTGACACTTTAGGGACTCCTTAGGGACCTTCAAGAAACAACTAATAGAGTAAGCCACCTAGAGTGGGAGTCTGTCTCAGATGGGCGAGGTTTAAGTCCAATTAAAAAAAAAGGTAATACCAAACATCTATTAACATTGGACTGGAGATTCATTTCAAGCCGCATAGTCCCTGAGAATGAGCTTATTTCTCTGCTGAGCCACATGCTCAGGAGAGAGAAACATAAGAATTGCAAGAAAAAGTAAAAATGGGAGAAGAGAAATGTAAGTACTGCCCATTGCTTTCCCCCCTTTCTTATGCACAAAGTGTAGCACAATTTCAGCTCTTTGTGTACATTCTGTTATCTGTGATGGATGCCAAGACCAGACTTTTACAATTCTAAATTCTGATATTCTATTCTTTCCTAAAAATTATTCAACCATGAACTAATTGGGATAAAAAACAAACTACCGGTAAATGTTGAGGAAGCTCAATAGATGTAAACTTACTACACTTAGCCAAATCAGATGTTGGCAAGATTGCTGCTCAGATAACTGTCCTTTATAACCAGACAGCCGAGTAGGCTGGTCATGTGCTTCCTCCCACTAGAAACACTGTTGTAAAATGTGTTCGTGGATGTTGTAAATGTTTTTACAACAGCTGTGGGTGCATTTACAGCAGCATTTATGGCAGGCGCAGGTGTGTTTATGCATACGCAGGTTCATTTTATGGCTGTTGTAAATGCGTCTGCTTCCACTTCCAGCAGTGGAAAGGGCGGCAGCAGGCCACATGAAATAGTGCTACGGGCTGAGTCTGGCCCATGGGCCGTAGGTTGGCCACCCCTAAATTAGATGTTTGAAGCTATGGTTGAGCCTAAGGTGCAACAATGAACGGTGTGTGACTGTGCTGAGGTAGTTTCACGTCTGGCCTAGATATGGAAGAAGAAGTAGACTCTTCAAGTATAGAAGGCAAGAAGGTTGGGCAACTTCAGCCATATGAGCGAAATGAAGTATGAGGCCTCTTCACTAGTCATACAAACTCTATCTGCAAGGAGAATACAGTGGATCCTGTTAGAATTGCCTAAAATTTCTGTAATTTGTTGCCGTTAATTCCACCTAATTCACAAGGAACCAGTTATTACCAAGCTACACTAATCTTACATAAACACCTGTAGGCTACCAGCCTGCCCCTGTGCTTTTATCTGGTCAATAGACTAGTCAATCATGCAGTCTGGTAACATGGGCCTTTCAACCTGTAGGACATAGGATCCCTTCCTCTGTAGAGGAATGTGTCTTACTTCACTTATTTCAACATGTGATAAGACAGTCCAATAGTACTTGTCCCTTCAGCCAATTACATCAATCCTGATCTTAGGGCTGCCCTTTGGTTCAGACTGTAAACTTTGGAGATGCAGAACTGGTGAGCACATTCTCCAAATCTAGGTTCAGGCTCTGCAGCCACCCCCACCCTGCTGGGTTCTAGTCATGTTTCTTATTACAAAAGAAAGTGCAAGCCTGTTTTGCAAAGATTACACAAATAGTACAGACAAAGTCATACAAGTCCTTCTTTCTCATTGGGGTCAATGATTCTAATTCAGCTTATGCATGTCTTCAAATACTTGAGGTTTGCTGTTTTTCATCTGTATCTAGGTTTATCTGTATCTTCTTACTTCTTTGAGAATAAAAAATCAATTGTTCACTTGCAAAGTTTGGAGGTGAGTGCTTTTTGTTGTGTTTTTGGGGGTGTGTGTGGGATATAACCTATAAAATTCACTGAGTTTTCTTTCTTTTCTCCAGCACTCCCCCCACCCCCATCTTTTTTTTTGGTTCACTCTATAAATAACTCTTGGCAGGCAGAAACAACCTTGATTGCAAGAGATGAAGTAGAACAACCAGCAGGCTCTACAGCAGAATAAATGGCATGGTGCCAAGAGCTTCATCAAATGAATAATAGCTTCCACTTGACAATCAGTAAAGTGCCTCTTCTCCTGCGGATTTAGTTTTTAATGATGATTAGAGAGGATGGGCCCCTAAAATTTCTCTGGTAGAAATGACCTCCTATTAATTTCTGTTACTTGAAAATGCTGAATTTAAAAGCTATTTTACAGCTGCAGAACCAAAGGCACTGACAGAAAGGAACTATTATCTTTCTAATTGTAGCAACAAATGCTAAATTTCTCATTGATTCACTAGGACTTTTTAACTTTACGGTTCCTCAGTAGGTTAAATCTTCCAATATTGTGTACTGGAGGTTTTCTGGAGTGATTTACTTGAAAATGAAATAGGGACTGGAGATGGACTATGCAAGCCCAGGATCAATAGGATGGGGTGTTGTTTCCCCCCTCCCTCCATATTGCCATTCTGCAACCTCTCTGATCATATTTCTGATGTATAGCCTATGGCTCTAATCAATATTTAAGTGCCGTGGATATATCAGTATAGGGACTGTGGTGGCTTAGTGGTTAAGATGCCGAACTTGATAATTGGAAGGTTGGTAGGTCAGCAGTTCAAGACCTGAGTACTGCATGACGGAGCGAGCTCTGCCTTTGTCCCAGCTCCTGCCAACCTAGCAGTTAGAAAGCAAGAAATTGCAAGTAGATAAATAGGTACCACTTCAGAGGGAAAAGTAACAGTGTTCTGTGCCTGCCACATGACCATGGAAATGTCTGCAAATGCAGACACCGCTGGCTCTTTGGCTATAAACAGAGATGAGCACCAAACCCTAGAGTCAGATACAACTGGCTTTTGAACAAGGGAGACCTTTACCCTTACCTTTACTTATATTTCAGTATGTTCTTACGATTAATACATGTGATCATTCTTTCACTAGCCTTGTGTCATGGTTGCTGTTGCCAATCAAATTTTGAAATGATACAAGCAGCACGTAGTGACCAGGGCAAAAACCATAAATGATCAGAGCACAAAAGTTTCCATGGAATGCACTTGTTTGTCCACAACTGGTTTTGTGTTATTCTCCAGTATTTAGGATTGGCAGGTCAACAAAAGAAAATAGGGGGCAGGCTTCTGTGATGTCACAGAGGAAGGCAGTAAAGGTTTAGGAGGTCCCCTCTCCCTGGTTTACCGCTGCTTTAACTACAGTATGGGCAACAAGGATATTATTATTATTATTATTATTATTATTATTATTATTATTATTATTATTATTATTATTATTATTATTATTATTATTATTATTATTAAATTTGTGTAGCTGCCCCAACTGACATGCAACTCTGGGTGGTGTACATAAAAATCCTCAACATTTAAAACTATAGAGACCCTTAAAATTCCTAAAAACTCTGAAAAAAAATTCTCCCAACTGCACCAATTAAAAAAATCTAGTTTAAAACTTTTAAAAGCATGCGTGATCCTCCACTAAATGAGCCAGTGTGTTTGTGGGGGTTGTTCCCTCTCCCCCTCCCCACACCTGCCCTTCCAGCCAGGTTTTCAGCTATTTCCTGAAGGGCAGTATCTCTGTCTGGAGACTCAGTTCAACTGCAGTGTTGGTGCTCCACTCACTGTCTTATTTTCAGCAGCACAATGGACTTTATGAAGGTGCACCAAAAACTAGGAGCAAGGAAAGGGGAAATAATTGATGGATAGATGGATTTGGGGCATGCTGTGCCATTCGTAAACACACATATGCACAAACGCTTTCCCACTGAGCCAATGAATGTTGATGGTATCTAGCAATGGGTGGTGTTGGGTGTCCAGCCTTTAAAGCTATCTCACTCACAAAGGTAGACTAGCTTTTTCCTCCAGTGCTGCTCACCTTGAGATTTCTTGCACTATCTGGAGAATGAGGCAGGGGGATAGGAGGTCCATGAGACTTCATCCAGTATCTGGGGAACTGACAATTCTAGTTGTCATCATTGCTGGTTCCACAGATTTGTCATTGTGTTATTTGAGCCATGTATTGCATGGAAGAACACAGCACAAGGGCAGTCAGCTTATGTATTCTCCATATTGGGCTCCAAACTCAAGCATAGCCATGGTGTAGTTCAGCAACTTCTAGAAAGCCATAGATTCTCCACCTTCTTGCTCAAGCAAGACAATGATTTGGGATGACAATGCAGTGTGATTAATATCACAGATCTGAAAATGTAGTTCATGATATAGTGAACATTAATATACTGTAACAGTGACTGGAAAGTGAATGAGGTAGAAAGAAATATTTTGGGGAAAATATCCTGTTCTTGGAGTGGTGCCTGCTGAAACCCATGTTCAGTCCCCAACATCTCAATTGGAGAGAGCTAAAGCAGCAGGATTGAAAGACCTCTCAGATGATGGAGAGCATCTATCATACAACCAACACTACACTGGATGGAGCAAGGTCTGAATTCAGTAAAAATTCCACCGGCACCGCCGGTGCCAGACTCCTCCCTTGGCAGGCCCTGGCCTTGAGGGAATTGAAAGCAGCTGTGTGGCGCAGCTTCCTGGCAATAAAAACATGTTATATTATGTTATATTGTGTTGTTATTGTGTTGATGTGATATTTTTGTAACTGTAATTTGTAGCTGATACTTTTATACTTTGTTTCTTTGTTTAAAGACCCACTTGACTGTATTTATTGTATTGTATTGTTAGATTTATTGACTGTATTGATTGTATTGCATTATGTTGTTATACAGTATTTATATTATGTTGTATTTATATTTGATATTGTAATACATTACTGTGATATATGTTGCTCTATGGTATATTAGCCACTCTGAGTTGCACTGGCGAGTAGAGCGGCATACAAGTCTTAATAATAATAATAATAATAATAATAATAATAATAATAATAATAATAATAATAATAATAATAATGATGATGATGATGATGATGATGATGATGATGATGATGATGATGATGATGATGATGAAGAAGAAGAAGAAGAAGAAGAAGAAGAAGAAGAAGAAGAAGAAGAAGAAGAAGAAGAAGAAGAAGAAGAAGAAGAAGAAGAAGAAGAAGAAGAAGAAGAAGAAGAAGCAAGATGGGCAAAGTGTGGTCCTTTGGATTCTTTACCATGAGACATTGGCTAGAGCTCATGGAAGCTGTATTCCAAGAGGGTCACAATTTGCTCACCATTCATATATAGGTAAAGTTAGCCCTTGCTAAAAAAAATCAGTCAAATCAGACTCTAGGGTTCAGTGCTCATCTCTGTTTATAGTCAAAGAGTCAGCAATGTCTGTGTCTGCAGGCATTTCTGTGGACACGTGGCAGGCATGCCTAGACACCAGAGTGCACAGAACACTATTATCCTTCCCACCAATGTGGTCCCTATTTATCTGCTTGCAATTTCTTGCTTTCAAACATCATCTTTTTTCAGTCTTGTGCTGCTTGCAGTACCAAATCCGAAGAAGAGAAAGGTGACATATTTAGCTCACAATTTCCATTATGGAATCTTTGGCATTCCATTAAATTGGTCATTTTGCTATTACCTGTCCATGGAATGCTGGCAATCCAAACTTGGTTTTTCAAAATTCTCACCCATCTCTTTCAAAGCAAAATTCTTGAACTTGGTCTTTTTTGTTGGTGATCTTCTGCCATGGTGTGGCTCTTTTGAAGTAGCTCAAAACAGATCTGCCAAAGGCATTGTAGACACTGATTTCACTTTGTATGGAATGGAAGCATACCCACTTTCTCATATACCTCAGTGACTAACTATAAAATCTAAAAGAAGACAGAGGATAGAGGCACAGCATATTCATTTTCCTCTTGCAGTGAAGTCTGTGTTTATTGGGTTTTACATTTAGTACAATGACTTTTCTGGTTTCCCTCCCTCAGAAATCCATGTTTTGTGCCATGACCCACTTGCTCAAACAGTTACATGTTAAAATTTTGTATTATGTGTATTTCAGGGAAAACACATTAGTGGAGCTTTTGTGGATTAGGTCCCGAGGTCTACAGAAAGAGACTTGATCCACAAATGCTTATGTGACCAAATTAATGTGCCACAACATATTTGACTTTTTAAAATTGTGTTTCTTGTCTGATATGCTTGGACAGACTAACACAGCTACCATGTCAAAAATATAAAATGAGCTTTCTGATATTCAGCAGATACTGACCATACTATTTAAAATACCTGTAAATTGATTTCACTTTAGGCACTCTTGCTAGATGACGGTTCAGTGGCTGCAGTGCCATGTATTGCAAGTAATTGCCCCAAATCTCTGTTCATGATTGGAGTTCGATCCTAAAGGATACCAGGTTGACTCAGGCTTCCATCCCTCTGAGGCTGGTAAAATGAGTACCAAGCTTGTTGGGGACAAAATGCTAATTACCTTGTGAACTGTTTAGAGAGCACTCCAAGTGTATTTGCTATTTCTATCCCTATTACAAATAAGATCGGTCATCATGTCAGCATTCAAAATTTATGACTCTGGCAGACCTTTCCGCCCAAGTTACCAGACGTGCACGTAAAGCCCAAGTTTATCTAAGGATGACTGATCACAAAACAAAGCCAGCTAATTTGCAGGGAGGTATGAAGCCACAGAAGTTGTGACAACCAGTCATCTTTCCACACTTAAGGAATTCCTTTTTTAGTGATGAGCTGTATAAAACATGACCCAGTTCTGCTCTCTCCATTTAGGGAGAAAAAAAATACTCCAGTTTAAAACTTTGGTGGGGGCCTAGGATACTGGCGCCCGCTCCTGCTAGGGCTCCTGGGAATTGTAGTCCAATAACACCCATACGCCCAAAAAGTGCCACCCGGAGCGAGCCCCCCTTGCTCCCCTGGCTATGCTACTGATACTAAGCTTGATTGACTCAAGGTACAAGTATATTGGCAATTTACTCCACAGTTTATATCATAGTTGACACAGTTAAAATAGAATTGTTTATCAGCTGCTAAACAACATAATGGTAAGCAAAATAAAGTCTGGTCTTTCCCTATGGACATTATTTTTTATTTTCATCTGGCAAGGTGTGGTTTATTTTGTGAGCTAAGCCTCACTTTTCTCTTTTCCCCCCGCATGTTTGATAGCCAATTTTGCCCCAAATAGGCTGCTGCAGGCATATCCTACAGCAGTGGTTGTGAACCTATGGCATGTGTGCCAGAGGTGGCACTCAGAGCCCTCTCTGTGGGCACCCATGCAGTCACCCCAGCATATATATGACATTGTTGTCCATCCTGACAAAATATTTGCCCACCCACATCTAAAATCCTGGGTATGGCCCTGCATTTCAGGTGGGGGGTGTTTAAAAAAATAAAAAAGAAGACAGAGAAAGAGAAAAGCCAAAATCATATCCTGCTTCCACAGACAGACAATTGCACTGAAGCTGCACAACATAAAAGTGTGTGAGATTTAACTTCTGATAGGGCAACAGGCGTTATCAGTCCCTGGAAAATAGACGGGGAAGAAGTAGAAGAAGTGACAGATTTTACTTTCTTAGGATCAAAGCTCACTGCAGATGATGATTGCAGCCATGAAATAAAAAGGCGACTGATTCTTGGGAGGCAAGCAATGAGAAACCTGGGGAACATAGTGAAAAGTAGAGACATCACATTACAAACAAAAATTTGTCTAGTCAAAGCAATGGTATTCCTGGTGGCAATGTATGGTTGTGAGAGCTGGATCATTAGGAAAGCTGAGCACAGAAGAATAGATGCCTTTGAGATGTGGTGCTGGAGGAGAGTTTTGAGAGTCCCCTGGACAGCGAGGAGAACAAATAGGTCAATCTTAGAAGAAATTAACCCTGACTGCTCCTTAGAAGGTCAAATAGTAAAGATGAAGCTAAAGTACTTTGGACATCAAATGAGAAGAGAGGATTTGCTTGAGAAAGCCTTGACGCTGGGAAGGGAGGAGGGCAACAAATGAAGGGGGCAGCCAAAGATGAGATGGCTAGATGGTATTGTAGACACAATGGGCACAGAACTGAGCGAGTTGAGGAGGATGGTGGAGGACAGAAGTGCCTGGCGGACAGAGGTCCATGGGGTCGCAAAGGGTCGGAATCGACTGTGCGACTGAACAACAACAAAATAGCTTCATAAAGTCAATAGTGTGAAATGGGACATTTCAACATTGCTGGGTTAGAGAGAAAGCCAATAGTAATATCCCAAATAGAAATGGAAAAACAACAACAACCCAAAATGTCCTCTAGTATGTATCTAAAAATCTTTTTTAAAAACCTAACTATTGGGAAAATCTTGGTGTGTTTTTCATTATGGCTCATTACTGGGGACTTTCATTGGAGTCTCAGAGTGAAAGTTAACACAGCTTTACAAGAGTGTGGTAGACTTGTGAGGAATTTAGTTGCTCTATTGAACAGTGTTTTGCCTTAACAGCACTGTGCAAAATTGTTAACCTCAAATTAGATCCTACCTCCTGCACTACAGACTCAGAATCAAACCTGTTTTCTTGTAACCCCAGGATGAATTCCCTGAAGACAGAAATCTGACAGATATTGTTATGGGTGATGCAATGTGTGAGATGGGATGAGAGTATGCACGCACAACTTTTCGTGTGTTTGGCATCAATTCAGTTCTCTTGTCATATGAACCCTGTTTAGGTATTCATTTGAACAGAAATGAATGTAAGGAGGTTAGGGGAATTAAATCACATGTGTCCCATGCCCATAACCTCTGGGCTTTGAGGGTTTTATGTGCCCAGAATCTATGTAATAGTCCCATATATTCAATTTACATTTTTCATTTTCTCAAGTTATGGACTGGGAGCCTATACACAGCTGGTGGTACCTGCGCATACCAGGATCCTTGAATATAGTTGCTCTCAGAGACATCAGCGATATTGTAAGTGAGAGATGGATAGAAGGAATCCTTCTTTTTTCAACTTCCAGTAAAGACATTATTTCGCTCCCTGCTGACCTAGGAAATTTTTTACAGAGTGTTGCAGCCAGACTTTGAAAAGGACTGGTCTTAGAGAATGCTTTTGAGCTTCTTATAGATTAGCTAGATACATGTCTGCTTGTCTGAATTATGAAAAATAAGTTAATAAACCTGGAATTCTGAGTTTCTTCTATTTGTCCTCACTGTCACAGACATCTGTGGTTATTACTGCATTCTCTAATCTTTGCTCACAAGCTGAAAACCCACTATTAAGGCAGTTGAAAGTTCTGTACAAAACAAAATAACAAAGCATTAGTTTATTGTTTCAGATTAATTAGCACACTTGCCTTTGAAGATGAGGGAAAGGAGGAAGTTAAGGGTTGAAACCACAGAGAATCCTTTCAACCCAGAGTAATTTCTGACACACAATTTATTTTTATCACAGATATGCCTTCATTCAATATTTCACCCTCAACCCCATGACTTTAGTTGGTATAAAGAAAGAATCAAAATACACTGTAGGGATCAAGAATGTTAAAGTGTGTTTTCCTGCAACAATTCAGAATAGATGACATCTGCAAGTAGTGAGCCCTCAGAATGTGGTCTGTGTAATTGATCAAAAACATTAGAAAGAGAGAAAAATCAACACTAGAAAAATCAACCCCTTGAAACCCCCCCCCCCCTGTGATTTCATCCTGTCAAGGTGGCATACCTCACCAAATATAGCCTGCAGGATTTAAAAGGTTTGTTGTTGAAGTTTGCTTTGCAAAGCATAGATTTTACAGATTAGTATAGATTATATATAATTATCTTGGCAAATATGTACATTTGTGTAAGCATATCTATATTTAATCATTTATAATAGAAACCCTTGAAAATATATAGCTTCTTATTACTTGATACACCATTCCTCCACCTTACAGGCTTGTAACCATTTCAAGATACTTATAAAATCCAGAATGTTTTACTTTAGACTCACTGCACTTTAGCATTAGACTACATGAACAGAAGAATACATAAGGTTTTTATTTCTTTGCATTGCAAAACAAGGGGTGTCCGCTGATGGAAGATGCTTCTATGAAGACGTAAGAGGGGGCAATTTTCCTCCCTTCTTCAGCCTCACCCCCATGCCTTCCAAAACTCTATGGATTTATACAGTGTATTACAAGCGGTGATATTATGAGTCATTCGTTTTAGAAGGTATAAGATCATTGTTAGTATCTTTGTTTTTCTAGAATAACAAGTTATGACATTATTTTTTAAATGTAACATGTACTGCTGAGGGTTGGGGGAAAGTTGGCTATTTGTTGACCATGCTTGTAAATTTAATTTACGTAAAAATATAAAAATGATGCATTAGTAACATGTTTTTAAGTTTTTAAATTATTTAAAGTTTTAGTCATAGTTTTAATTGGTTTTAACTGTGGATTTTGAGAATTTTTACAATTTAAGCCTGAACTGTTTTGATGTTTTTTAGGATGTGTTAAACCGCCCTGGGTCGCCTTCGGCGAGGAAGGTGGTATAGAAATTTAAATAAATAAATAAATAAATGTTATAAATGTAGCATTCTTTAAACAGCAAGCAAACATGACTAAACTGAGACTATCATACTTTGGATTTATCATGAAAAACAAGACTTACTGAAAAAACAGTAGTAAAGTTTGGTACCAAATGTTTTCTGAGGCATAACTGCCCATATAATACAAAGGGCATTTCTTGCGTGATTGTGAAGTTTCAACACTGGTAAATATTTACCATCTGTATTTTAGAGGCCAAAATTAGGAGCAATAGGAGAGGATTTTGTCATTCACTTACTTACAAAATCAGATCTGTCACTGAGATTCTGACTTTTCTAAATAAAATGTGTGTGTGTGTGTGTGTGTGTGCATAGTTGTGTTGCAAGGTGATTTGAAAGAAAACCCAATGTGAAACACAAGAAAATATTTGCAAATGTATTATGTTTATTAATTCATTCTGTTGAGGTTAAATTCATCTCTGGCTTATCTGTTTTAATTGGAATTGCACTTGTGTCATGACTGATTTGCTTCCATTTTCATGGATTCTTTGGCTGAGAATGTATAGGCCAGGGGTTTCCAACCTGTTCAAGCCGAGTGCTGGGTCATGCTCTCTCAGTCAGCTTTGAGGGCTGGATGGCCATTTTGCCCTGCCTGAAAGATGGTGGTGGCCATTTTGCCCCAACAGCTTCAAAGGGGTGGCCATTTTGTTTCTCAAATGCCCTTGGAGGGTGGGAAACCACATGAAATGGTGCCATGGGTCAGATGCGGCCCACGGGTCTTAGGTTGGGAACCCCTAGTATAGGCAATACAGGCAGGAAGTCCACCTTAAAATAAAACTTATTCTGCAAATCTACAGTCTTCAATTAGTTGCTGAAGCATATCTATAGTTGTCATATATCTTTTTCCTCCTTGTTGGGGTAAAAGTATTTTGACAGTTTTATTTAGAAGGATTTAGTGTCTCAATGTCTTTGAAATGGAATGTCGATTTAAATATACTCATCTTTCAGATACAATTTTTCTGCATTGTCAGATAATAGGCACATTTAGTTTTTGACTCTGTCTGGAAGCCTCTGGTGGAAGGCAATCCCAGGAGAATGCTGTGTTATTCTGGCTTCTGACAGAAGATGAAATGATGTGATTTCTCATCAGAGAAAATTACAAAACTCATTAGAATGAAATGCTGCAGCAGGACTTCTGAAGTTAGTCTCAGGAGATCTAATTTCAGAAATCTTTTGATAACTAAATAGTTACTCAATTTCTGTGGGAATATCCTGTTTATGGATAACTTGTTTATAGTTGGTCCACACTGCTAGAGGAAAAAAGTGGAGGAACTGATATATCTGCTTTCATAGTAGTTGTCTTTGGCTCATTCCAAATGAACTAAATATCAGTTGTATTTCAACAATTTATTTTACAATATCCCTTTTGTATATCATAGATGTAGATTTTTCAACTTTACCTATTTTTCGGAATCTGGACCATTCAATTCATCCATGTCTAGACCAGACGTGAAACTGCTAAAATGAAGGCACTTTTTGGTGAGTTTATTCTGCAGCTCCTTTCACCTGACCTAGTTTGAGAAAGATTAGTCAGCAACACAAGGTTGCCATTACCAGGGCATGCCTGATTGTGGTTCAGAAATATCACAGTTTTCAAGAAGGCTCTTTCTGTGTGCCCCAATGGTGTATTGGTGTGCCTTAATGATGGAACATAAAGGGATTTATTGGGATTCATGTTCTAACTGATAAATGTAAAGCACTGCTATTGACAGTACTTTCCTGACTGTTGCTTCTTAGAGTTCAAGAAGGGTGAAGCACTAATGCTTGGGAAGTCCATCATGCTAAACTCCACCCCAGTACAAACTGATACAAAAAATAGACCTCTGTTTCAGGAGGAAATAAAATGTGTGAAAATGTGCAAAAAAAAAAAGAGAGAGAGTAGAAAATGGGATAAGCGGACTGATGGTTGAATGTTGGATAAATTTCTGATAAAATACAAGATTAGTGTACCTTGAGGCAGAAGAAATGCAGGGTCTAGCTGTGTTTGAATGCTAGACAGTAATGAAGGTTACCAGAAACAATTGATTCCTTTGCAATATGGTACTGAAGAATAGCTTTGTGAATACAGTCAAACCTCGCATAAAGAGTGTTTCGCTTAAAGAGTAACTCGCTTAAAGAGCAGAATTTTCTCTGAATGTTTGCTTCGCTTAACAAATAAAACCAACCAAAAACTCACTTAACAAATAAATCGGGGTTCCCAAACCCCCCCACAATTGGTCACTTACAATGGTGTTTTGCTTAAAGAGCAAACTCGCTTAAAGAGCAATCCTGTGGAATGCATTATGCTCTTTAAGTGAGGTATAACTGTACCCTGAACTACCAGAGAGTCAAATGAGTGGGTCGTAGAGCAAATCAAGTCTGAACTGTCTGTTGAAGTAAAAAATGATGAAACTGAGGCTAACATAATTTGGGTTTTGTTGTTCAGTCACACAGTCGATTCCGACCCTTTGCGACCCCATGGACCACTGTCCGCCAGGCACCTCTGTCCTCCACCATCCAAATAAATAGACTATAATGTGGGGAAAGTTGAAATCAGCAGGGAAAGAGAAAGACCAAATATGGGATGGATGGATTCCTTAAAGTAAGAATCTCTTTGAAGTTGCAGCCTTGCGTTTACAAGAGTTGAGCAGGATTGTTGAAGACAGGAGATTGTTTATTCATATGATTGTCATAAGTCAGAGGTGATTTGATGGCAGATGACGACGACAACAACAATGACAGTGGCAGCGGCGGCAGCAACAATGGCAACAACGGAAACAACAACAGCAATGGCAACGGCAGCAGCGGCAGCAACGACAATGGCAGCGACAGTGACAGCAATGACAATGGCAGTAACGGCAACAACAACAATGGCAGCAGCAGCAACAACAACAAGAACAACAACAGGGTTGGCCCTTATAGATTAGCAACATATTTAACTAGATACATGTTAGTATGCAGCTCTTTACATGCAACAGTGAGTCATTTAAATGGTTTCTGATTCAATCACTCCTTGTAATGACAATGTGATGAACCGTGAGCTGCTGGCTTTATGTATTGTTGAATGGATTTTATTCATTAGATAACAGACACTGTGATTAACAGCCTATGTCTATTTTTATTATGCTAGTGCTGGATAGCATTAGGAACATATTTTCCATACAAGTGCTAGCAAGTGTTTTCCTGCAGAATATTCTACTTTACACCCCTTAGTTTAACATGTTTTTGCACTTTTGCAGAGCTGTGAATAGAGTATCTGTTTTCAATTGGCACCTCTGATAGGCACAACAAATAGTGTACTAGTTTTTCCCATAACAGATGTTTTGTGGGTATGAGTTTAATAGTTCATACATTAAATACCTTAGTCTGTTTTGCGCTGAGTCAGACCATTGGCTCACCTAGCACACAATTGTCTATTTTGACTTGTAGTCAAAGATCTCAAAGATCTATCTCAGTGGTTCCCAACATGGGGCCCATGCCCCACAGGGGACATCAATTCACAGAAGCATAAGTCACTACATTGGCTGATCAGTGCTTTGGGGAATTCACTTAGGCTTCTGGGAACTGAAGTCCAAACACCAAAGATTGGGAAACACTAATTTATCCCAATCTCTGTCATGAAATTCTTTTAACTGGAAATGCCAAAGAGTGAAGCTGAAACTTAAAACAGCTGGGATGCAAATCATGGTAAATCCTATGCTGTTTTGAAACTAACTGACATCAAACTGGGCAGAACAAGGCCATTAGTTATCTAACTCAGCACCCCTAGCAGTGATCAACTATATATTTTGGGAATGTTAATTACCAGTTAATACAGCAAGGAGAGACTGTTTGAGATTACAAAATAAAGCCAGGTTATGCAGGGAAGCAGCATAGGTAACTTCTCCTTGATTAGGCAGTATCCTTTAAATAAATCATGTCTACAACATGTGCATAACATGTGCCTGGGTCCATTTCTTTTGCTGGACTGCAAAGAGAAAGCACAAATTTACAAATTTAGAAGTTCCTTATTGATTATATGCTTTTTTAAAGGCTTCCCCCGCTGTCTTTTATAATTAGAATGTAACTTACTGACCACAGAAGAGAAATATTATCACCCATGCTAGGTCACACAGGCAGCTAAGCACAGAGAAGCTGAAGATGCCACTCCTTGGAGAAACAGGACTGAAGATGGGATGGAGCTGAGATATATATAGTGGCTCTCTCAGGTAAGAGATGAATCTGAAGGATGAACTTAACCAACGGGCAACCTGGGAAGACAGGGTTTGGAAGGATATCATCATCTTCTTCTTAAGTACTTTGCCACAAGTAGCATTCATTTACTTTTCTGGATAAAGCTCCTAGTTTTTGAATGAATTGAAGTGTTGATTCACAGACTGAGAAATAATTACAGATGATTCTACTTCTGACAATTTTCAAATCACACTAGATGTTTAAAAATGCAAATAGTTTATAAGAAGTCAAACTTCATTGCCAAAATAGGGTCAACACAGTCTTGCTCCTAGCCTTCATTATCCTTAGAAATCAATGGATCATCTTCGTAACCTAACCAGTGATGGGATGCTACAGGTTCACACCAGTTTGCCAGAACCGGTAGTAACTTTCCCCAGTGTCCTGGAGAACTGGTAGCGGCTTTTGGAGGGAACCACCTCGGGGGCTTACCTTTTCGCCAGTTCCCCCACTGCGCATGCATGCCAAGTGCTTGGTGTGCATGCGTGCCTTGCTGTCTTCCCAAGCGGGGAGGAGGAAGAGAAGTTGCTAGCCTGAAACTTCTATAGCCTGCTCCCCAGGGTAAGTGACTCACCTTTTGGTGTGGGGTGTGGGTGTCTATTTTAATGTGTATTTAATGTGTATTTGTTTTTAATGTGTATTTTAATGTGTTTTATGTGTATTTAATTTGTATTTTTATGTGTTTTTATGTCTATTTAATGTGTATTTAATGTGTATTTATTATAATGTGTATTATATGTGTTTTATGTGTATTTTTATGTATTTTTATGTCTATGTAATTTGTATTTTTATGTGTACATGACAAACTTTGGCCCCACCCACCAGGTCACATGGTCTCACCCATGACATTGGATCCACCCATAACATTGGCTCTGCCCACATCATACGCTCCGCCCACAAATTAGGCTCTGCCCACGGTGTGGTAGTAAATTTTTTGACAGTGATCTTTTGATATACTCAATGATCTCTTAATAACAGTCAGACAAGATATGAGGATACATTATTATTATTATTATTATAGTGTCTTTGTTACTAAACATCTGATATTCAGTTCTGTTAAAATCTATTGTTTCTCCAGTCTTTTTTGGTATGATATAATCTTGCAGTTTCTGATAATAGCTTTGTATTAAAAAGCTGGGTAATGAAACAGTCTTTCAGCTTTGTGAACTGTTAAAGAACCCCTCTACCCACATGCCTATGATTCAGTTAACAGAGTAGATTTGTGTAAGTTTATTGATTGTCATTAAAAACTAAATAAACTTACACAAATCTATTATGTTAACTAAATCATAGGCATATGGGTGGAGAAGTTGTTTAACACCTCACAGTAAGTTTATTGATTGTCATGGAGGGACTGTGGTGGCTTAGTGGTTAGGATGCTCAACTTTACAACTGGAAGGTTGGCAGGTCAGCAGTTCGAGACTCAAGTGCTGCATGACAGAGTGAGCTTTTCGCTCTGTCCCAGCTCCTGCCAACCTAGCAGTTCAAAAGTAAGAAACTGCAAGTAGATAAATAGGTACCACTTCAGTGGGAAGGTAAGCAGCATTCCATGCACTCCCGTGTCTAGACGTGCCTGGCACACGTCCACAGAAACATCTGCAGACACAGCCAGTGTTGGCTCTTTGGCTCTAAATAGAGATAAGCACCAAACCCTATAGTCAGATACAACTGGCTTTCAAGCTAGGGCAACTTTTACCTATTGATTGTCATATGGGGCATCAGCTATGTATGTGTGTTTGTGTGTGTAGCTTGCTTAATTTTCCTTTGCAGAATGTTTTCCAAATGAACTCTGCAGGAGATTGATCCAGACATTGTAGCTAACAGGACTTGGAAAGCTGGTGACAGTTTCTCTCATTGTATGTTTCTATCTACTGTACATTTTCCGAAATGTACTGCTCTTTGGATTTGCCTAGTGGAAATTGTGCATTGCTGTTCATCTTCGACCCTGGTTTAAAAAACAAACAGTCAGCTTGCCAGAAGTTTGGCTTCCATCTCTGTCAGGTAATGAGTATAGATGTGAAGTGGAAAATGTAAGGTTAGTGCCTAAATATGCATTTCACCTGGCAAGTGGTCTCAGAATCAGTCAGGTTTGACCAAATGGAACATTATTAGCCTTACTGTCTGCTTCAGTTCTGGATTCAGCTCTTGCTACTACATTTCTTGAGCCATTTTTACAAGCTTGTTCAATGAACATGGGAACATTAAGACTCTGGTGGGTCAGACCAAAAGCCTGTCTAGTCAGCACATTGTTTATTCAGTGACCAACCAGATGCCTTTGGGAATTTCACAAGAAGATAAAGTGGTTGAGTAAGACTTGGAGGTGTCATTCCATAGTGTATGTCAGTGATGGCGAACCTTGGTACTCTAGGTGTTCTAGAACTTCAATTCCCAGAAGCCCTGATCAGCAGGACTGCTGACTTGGACTTCTGGTAATTGAAGTCTAAGAACACCTGGAGTACCAAGGTTCACCATCATTGGTGTGTGCTTTACCACCACTGGATCTCAAAAGCTATGTCTTTACACCACAGCAGAAATTTATTAGATTTGTGGAATTGATTTTTATTATGATCTGGTGAAATTATTGAATGCTACAAAGCAGACAACCAGAGGGATCAGACTGTGCTGATAATGAGAGCTTAGTGTAGGAAGGAGAGTACATTAACAAGTTCAACTACATCCGTACCATATGCTCCAGAAGAAGGCAGATGAGTCCCAGAACAGCAGGGAATCTATTTTGTCACAGAGAACTACTTCCTAACTTCTAATGTAATGAAAAATTAAACTCTGCATGTGCTTTCTGTGTGTATGCATAAATCCATTTGTTTGGATCCACAGGGACTTGGGCTTCTGGGAATTGAAGTCCAAGAACAGCTGGAGTGCAAAGGTTCGCCATCACTGTTCTACTTGTTCCAACATCCTGTATCTACCATGATTGACCAGATGCTTGTGTAACAGTACCCTCCCACTCATTTCTTCAACACGTGATATTTGGAGCCATGCTGCTTCTGAACATGGTGGTTGCATATTGTCATCATCACAACTCTTAGCAACTGATCTTTTTCTTCTCCGTAGTATCTGTGTCTGAAGACCCCTGGAATGTTTGAAGCAGAACAGCTCTTTGAAAATTGTTTGTAAAATGACATTGGTGTGTGTGAACACAAAAGCGCAAAGCAAGGTTCACAACTTCATTAACAGTATGCAACCCTTTGCTGATCTTATGCTAAGTATTTTGTTTTTAACAAGGTTTTTTTTAATTTGAGAGAGAAAGGATTATTTGGTGGAAAGAAGATGCTGCTGACAACCACATAATGAAAATAGGTCCAGTATTTTCTGCATGTAGATAGATACAAAAATGAACATCTACACAATTTTTGCTTTTCTGGTTTGACCTACATAATTAATAGTCCATATTCTGACTCAAGAATTGGCTAGTTGCCCTACAGAATTCATCACAAGACCCAAGAACCCCTGGGAATTCACTTTAAACAGAAAGCCTTGCTTTGAACAAAATGAAATAATATCTAACATTTCTTAAGCAATGGAGTAGCTGATGTTGATAATATGAATCTATACACAACCATGGCATTTCATATGTCCATAGCCTTTGTTTTCAGACTTTCTAATCTATTGATACAGTATACATCAACTCATAGAAGTTGAAACCATAAGCAACAGTTCATCTTGTACTACTCTGCTGTACAGCACCATTTATTTTATTCTAATGTTGTTCTCCAACTAAAGGGTCTACAATAATGACAATTACAACTGTGCACTCTTTTGATTGTATATGTGTGTGATGCAGAAAGCGGGAATAGGAGAGGTTAGAAGAGAAAAATACTCCTGACATCTATACTAAACAAAAGTAAAAATTGCAATTAGAAAACATGTAAACAATTTTGTATTATGAAACTTGGCTGATACAACTGCATATCTTCATTTTACTTAGTAATTCTCAATGGAAAATCTGGGACGTCTGTTATTGCAAAGTTGTGGTAAAAAAACTGATGAGTGAGTGAAAAGGACTTATGTTTCATCTTTCAAAATGTAATTAACAAAGCTGCTTACAACTAATAATATAAAATGTATAGCTCTTTAATATAATCATCATTCATCATTCAGTCCTGTGCAAAACACATTGGGCAGCAAGTATTCTCCAGCAATTATGATCATCCGCAAGAGCTTCAGCATTGTTCCAAGAGACATTAATGGTTTTAAGATCTCCATTAAGTGTTTGGTGCCAAGATTTTTGAGGCTAGCCTTGTTTCCTTTCCTCCAGAAGATATCCATTTTAATGCAATTTTTAGATGCAATTTTTGGATGCTGATCTTTGGACATACATAGGATTTGACCAACAAGTTGCATCTGGTGTTCATTCACAGTTCTCAACACGTGTTCTAAGTCTGATCTTTTTAGTACCTCTTCATTGGTGATATGTTCTTGTATGAGACATGGAGGATTCTTCTCAGGCCTGTTGTTGGAAAATATTTAACCATTTAATCATTTTGGTTGTGTATTTCTATGTTTCACAGGCATACGTTGCAATTGGTATGATAATGCTCTTGATTTCAATTGGTGCCTCCATCAATAGATATAATACTGCCAAGATAGGTAAAATGTTGGACTTGCTCTATAATCTGGCCATAAGTGTACTATGTTGGAGATTTCTGTTCTGCATGAACTTGGTCTTCTCAATGTTCATATCTAAGCCAATCTTGCTGGCTTCATTATCTAAGCTGGCTTCGTTATCTAAGTGGTCACTTCTTGCAAGCACTGCTTTGGTTTGCCAAGCACTGCAATGTCACCCACATAGTCAAAGTCTGTTTGATGAACTGTTGCCCATTCAATAACAAAGTTAGGGTTATCCATCACTTCACACATTAAAAAGTCAATGGAAAGGAAAAACAATAATGGTGACAAAATACATTCCTGTCTTACTTCTCTACTGATGTTGAAGAAATCTGTGTTGACAGATTCTATTTGTACATAGCAGCTAGAGGTAGCATACAGGCTCTTGAAAATGTTGATATAGTGCTGAGGAATACCATAGGTCTTTACAATATTCCATACTGATTCCTTATTAACCAAGTCAAATGCTTTTTTGAAATTAATAAAATGGATTACCATTGGCTTCTAGAAATCTATGCTCTTCTTGATGTTTCTTAAGGTCATGATCTGGTCATTGCAGAAATGTCTGCTCTTGAATCCCACTTGTACTTCACAGGGTATGCATCCACTTGAAGCTGTAATCTGAACAACATAACACTTTCCCAGGGATTGATAGCAGTGTTATGCCTCTCCGGTTGTTACAATAATTAAGGTTCCCTTTCTTTGGTACTTTAATACTTTGATACTTTGGTGCTTTAACCTCCATTCTTCCAGTATGCATTCCTGTTGCCAGCAGTAGTTTAATAAGATAGTAAACTCTTGAACCAATCTATCTTCACAGTGTTTCAGGAGCTCTGCAGATATGTGGTCTTAAAAAAAAAAGCTGCTTGGCTATTGTTAAACAATTGTATTTTATCCTGAACTTCAGTATTTGTGATAGGCTCTATATTAACATCAAGTTCCTCTGGCTGTGCAATGTTGGCAAAATTGTGAGTTGCAGTTGGGCTACGTTGTTGGTTCAATATATCACAAAAATGTTCAACCCAACAATTATCTTGTTCTTTACTAAGCAGCATATTCCTATGTTTATCTTTTATTGGAGCATTGGAGTTGGTTCTAACTCCTGTTAATTCTCAAGCATCCTAACTTCATTCTTTCCTGATGCATCTTGTGCCTCAGCTGCTTTTCATTTATTTTATTTACAGGTACATTTAACTCTGCATTCCAGAGTCTATATTGCCTTGTTGCTTCTGACTTATTGTCTGGAGTTTTTGCTTGTTCTAGCCTGCATTTTGTTACTCTCTATTCATCAATTAACTGCTACTTTCTGGTGTGGATTCACTGTTCTTTTGGGGTTCCTCTTCTTTGGCTGATAGTATGCTTCATTACATCAACTATAATTTCCAGTGTTCTTTGGGGTTTTCAATATTTTGCAGAATCTGTAATGGATTCTGTAACTGTGCTTAGAATTTTTTTTCTGATGGTGCACTTTTTTAGTCTTTCAATGGCCATTGATTAAATTGGTTTTTGTGTCTGTAATTTTTTCAGGAGATGAACTGAAGACATCAAAAGATAATGGTCAGATGCAGTATCTGCTCCTTGGTGTACATGTACATCTTGCAGGGATGATCTCCAGTGCTATGCTGACCAACCCCAGTGGGCAGGGTTGCTGCACAGCGGTGCTACACAGAGAGTCCTGGCAGCAAGCCAAGGTCTGGTTACTGGTAGTTCAAGTGAGTGTCTAGTCCAAAGGATGTTTGGGGGAGTGATGGCATGCAACAGGTTTGCACCAGTTCACCAGAACTGGCAGTAACTTTCCCCAGTGTCCCGGAAAACCGGTAGCAGCTTTTGGGGGAACCACCTTCGGGGCCAAGCACTTGGTGTGAATGCATGCCTACAGTGCTTGGTGCGTATGCTCGGCCTCCTTGCTGTTTTCCCAAGCGGGGAGGAGGAAGAGAAGCTGCTAGCCTGAAGCTCCCTATAGCCTGCTCCCCAGGGTAAGTGACTCACCTTTGGATGTGGTGTGTCTGTGTGTATTTTAATGTGTATTTAATACCTTTACCTATATTGACACGCTACCACAATTCCTAAAAAGGCCTGGCAGCTGGCAGACCTGGCTTGGGGTTTTTAAGCAAAGTCTTGGAGTTACCTCATCAATAGGCTACACCTGTGCTGTTCCAATTGCTGTTCCAATTGGAGAACCCTTAAGGAGGTACAGCTGTTTTACATTTACATTAAGGCGTATTATCCTAGAGAACTGGTACGATGACCATATCCATCTTGCAACATGGTACTGCCCAGGCACTTATACTAACAGGTAAGTGACGGGTTTGTGTTTGGGGTGGGTGGGTTGATTTGTGTTTCGGGTGGGTGGGTGTATTTTAATGTATTTTTTATTTATTTATTTACTTATTTTATTTAATTTATTTACGGGTTTGTGTTGTGGGTGTGTGGGTTGAGGGGTGTGTGTGTGTGCTTATTTTTCTTTTATTTATTATTATTTTTAATTTTTTTTCTATGGCCCCGCCCACGACATCATGATGTCAGCTCCGCCCACACTGTGATGACATCACGGTGGGGTAGTAATTTTTTTTTTGACAACCCACCACTGGTCTGGGGTCATCATCAGGGCTGGCAGATAAGTCAGGGTCACGGCAGGCAATCACAAGGTATTTGAAGTCAAGCAGGGTGTTGGTCTTTGTACACAGGAACATTGTACTGCCGACACTTGTCTAGTGAGACAAGCTTGCTTAAGAAGTCTCACAACTAATTGGTATCAGCTGGGAGCCTCCTCTGATAATGAACTCTGCCTTTTTTATCTCTCAGCTGCAGATCTTTTTGGCATCCTTCCTTGGCTAAAGGCTGATTGCTGATATGACATGTCATTTTCCTGAGGAGCCAGAGTTGGGCCAGAAGCAGGCTGAGGTTCCTGGTTCAAGACATCCTCAGGTTCAGCTGCAGGCTGGGGAGGCAGAACTAGGCTGAGCATAGGAATTGCCTCCTGATCCAGATCGTCTTCAGAGTCTGATCAGGGCTGAATCACAACAAGTGCTTACGAATGCAGATATAGTCAATCTCATTCTTTGTAATACCTTTGGATGATTTGCACATTTTTAATGAATGTTCTTGTGTGCAAAGTATGTACTTCTAATGCAAAGGAGATTGATACTACAGAACAATAGTAATCATTTACCATTATTGTTGTTCTGTAATTCTGATCCATGCGGGCCCATGAGATATTCCAAGACATCACTGTCACAGCTGATCTGAGCACTAAAAAAGTAGTAACTTCAGATCATGAGCTGGAACTTGGTCTACCATAAGTTGTAGTTGGTCATAAAATGCATCTTTCTCTATGCCATTTTTTCCTCTGTTGGTGCATAGACTTGGATAACAGTTGTTTTTGCATGCTTTGATTGAAACCTGGCCATGATTACATGGGGGCTAATAACCTTCCAGTCTATCAATGTTTGGCTTGAACCCCTGTGTAGCATCAATGCCACTCCATATTCATGTTAATCTTGATGTCCCAAGTATAAGATAGTCTTCCCATCTTTGATAATTTTACCACTTCCAGGCCATCTGGCCTCATTAACACCCATAATATGGAGGCCATAGTTGTTGAATTTGCATAGTACTTATGCAGGTTTCCCACATTGTTATACAGATTGAACATTCCATGTCCCAATTTTGTATGCATTGATCTAGCATCAGCCATTGGACAACCTTTCTGCTCCAATGCCATCATTTCATGGTTCATATAATATAATGGTAAAATCCAATAAGGGATAGCACAATGGTTTAGGTATCTGGCTGTGGACCCAGAGGATAAGAGTTTGATTCTTCACTGTGCCCTCCAGGGAAAAGAGCCAGCCCATGTGGCCTTGGGCAAAATTCACCATCCTAGGATGCCCCCAGAAGAAGGGAATGGAATACCACTTCTGTGTATTCTCTAGCTAGAGAACCATGGAAAGGGATGTCATCAGGCAGAATTGACTTGATGGCATTATTATTATTATTATTATTATTATTATTATTATTATTATTATTATTATTATTATTATTATTATTATTATTATTATTATTATTATTATTATTATTATTATTATTATTATTATTATTATTATTATTATTATTAAAACCAACAAAATATCAAACCTAAACAGTACTGAAGCAAGCATATAAACTGGGGGTCATTTAAGGCAATAGGATTGATCCTGAATATTTTTTTGATTTTTTTTCTTCTTTAATGCTTAGCAGCAAAGAAAATTATAATCTTTGGCCATAGTACACTTTTGTGTCCTCTAAAAATATAATATCTAGAAAACACCTTCATTTTTTTTAAAGGAGGGGGATTTCCATGGTAATTCATGGGAGAGACGTTCTATATCACTCACTGTTTTCTGGTCATTTCTAGGAGTTCAGATATAACTTGTTTTGAATAAACAAAAATGAAAGCTGAACAGCTGGTTACTGTGTGCAAAAGATTAAAAACTGAGGGGGGGGAGTAAGAATATGATACAAATGTTTTGTTAATGATGAGCTCATTCATGCACTTATTTACATACAGGAAGTGTCATCTTATGCAGCTCTTACAGACCATCCTGCTCCCTGAAGTAACAATGAGAAAATGAAATAAGCTATTGTCTACTGAACCTACCATAACCTGATGATATAATTGTTTGTGTTACTCTCTATGTTTATTTATAAACCTAGGAAACCCTTTGGATAATTTACTCACTCTTCATCCAGTTCTATGCTCCCACTCAAACTACTAAAATTATGATCTCCCCTTGGAAACTGCCATTCCACTTCCATTTATTTAAACAATGATCTAAGCATGCAAAATGTTTTGGACCCAGTTCCAAGGCTCCTCTGACTGCCTAAGCATACCTGCCTCAGATTCCATTAAATGCTTTAGTGGGGATTGGATGTCATTGCCTCAGTTCACAGGCACAAGCATCCACCACCGAAGTTGCAGAATGACAGCTCTCTTAACTCAGTACAAGGTTCCAGGGTGGTCCACACCATTAGGCAGAGAGAGGTAACAACACTGTTGATTCCCCTGGTTGGAAGAGACAGCTGTAATTGCAAGCTGGCTCACTCTGCCTAATTGTAGGGATGTCCCTGTACATCTGATCTTTTGTGTTGCTCTGGGCAAAGTGGTGGGAATGGGCTTCCTTTCTTAGACATCATCATCCAGTGAAGATAATCCTGGGCAAACAGGACGATTACATCTTGCAACCTTTGATTTTGTATGTGTACCTGCTGTTGTGGAACAGAAGGAGACTCCATCCATCAGTTCATTAAAAAAAAGAACATGGAAGACTGAGCCCTACTCATACCTTCCTCCATGCTGTCTATTCATTTGGTAGACAATAGGTAGAATATCTATGTGGAGCTGGCTGCAGAGGTAGACATGTGAGGAGCTGGATACATATACAGCAATAGCCAAATGCTGCAGTCAGTGTAAGCCTCAATGGACTAATTTTGGCTGTAAATGGAGATGAGCACTATCTCCCTAACCTAGAGTCTGACATGACTGGCTTTCAAGGAAAAGACACCTTTGCCTTTACCTTAGTTAAAAGGTAGGGGGAAATGGCCTTTTCTTCCCTGCCATGTTCCTGAAAATGATAGAAACATTGAGAAATGCCTGCTCTCCTCCAAGCCAAACACACTACTGGTGAACAGAACAAAGAGTGGTCACATGATGTGCAAATCGGGTCACGTAAACTCTGGGATGGGAAGACACATTTTTTTCTAACTTGGTTAGACACTAAGCATGTTTGCAAGTACCCCCTTTTTTCAACTGTGTTCATTTATAGCCATCCACATTTTACAGTGTGCTGCTTTCTCCAAAATGCCTTCTAACCTTTGCTAATGTGCAGACTTTCCAGATGAAGTGCTTTTCTTCTCTCAATGAGTCTCACGAGGTGAAAAAAGGCTATTTTCATCAAGACTGTCAAACCTAGCAACATTACTTTCCATCTCTGCACTAAACTGACACAGGAAGAAGTGCCATTTCTGGCAACAACTCTGTGTTAAGTGTAATGTTGCTTTCCACCCTGAGGGAAAGCTATTTAAGAAGTTGCATTAGTTTTTGGTTTTCAACGTCTTGCATACTGCTGTGATTTTGCTGCGACTAATTCAGAAAATAATGTTTCTTGAATAACAACAAAAGGCATATCTAAAGGGGGGAATCTAATTTTCAAACCATTTCATTTTGTAAGAAAATTGTAGCCTCTGTCTAGTCTTTATTTTAAAATTCCTCCCTAAATTGAGCTGAAAATCCTCCCTGAAGTCAAGGATGAGGGGGGTGGGGATTCTCTTTCATAACAGATGTCACTTATTGTACTATGGGAAGATTTGTAGATAAACTGGTGATGACAACCAGCCAGGAGCCTATAAAGAATAGAATTAAATCAGCCATTACTGCGATTGCAACAACACAAAGCAGATGTTACCCTGAGCATCATTTTGAGCATTAGGGCAGCAGGAATAGCAGTCCTGAATCTGAGCAAACAGTTGTTATCCTGAAATTGTACACCTGATAATGAGAACTTGTTGTTCTGGACTGCTTAAACTAAGCCTAGGGCAGAGATGGTGAATCTTTTAAAGACTGAGTGCCCAGAGGGACAGGGTGAACTCTGTGCTGGGGGAAGGAGGAAGCACTCCCATTGGGCTGCTGGGCAGAGGAGTGAGGCAAACTCTGTGCTGGTGCAATGGTGTGCATGCCCACAGAGCACATGTAGCATGAGGGGGTGAAGGGGGCGGCCCACCCTGGGTGGCACTTTGCAGGAGTTGACAACGCCACTGCCCTGGACTTCCTGGTGGCCAGGGCAGGGAGTCCACCATGGGGACGGATGCTGGGACCCTCTGCCACAGTCAGCACCCTGGGTCTCACCCCAGGCTGGAGGGCACGGGACCCCTGGTGGGGACCAGGGGGTGGTTTTTCCTCTGCCGCTGCCTTTGTCATCCTCTTCTTCAGGCTTCCTCTTATAGCCAGCTCATGGCCCTGGGCGGTGTAATCCAGCGCCCAGGGTTACCCTTGGTCTGGGGTCAAGACCCATAGGCTGAGGCAGCATGGTGAAAGCACAGCAAAGAACCCACTGTCAGCGTCCCAGGCATGCAGCCACCCCATCTCCGAGCCCAGTGGCAGCAGCTCCACCTTCAGCGGCAACGGCTCACAGGAGGGTGGGAAGCGAGGCAGGTTGTTGTTGCAGCCCAGCACCCGCAGCCAGAGCAGCACCGTTCAGGCCAAGGACCCTCCCCCCGGCCTGGCCAGCGCTGCTTCGGCTATGGGTGCTGGGCTGCAATGACCACCAGCCTCGCTTCCCACTCTCCTGCGTGCTATTGCTACTGAAGTTGGATCTGCCGCTGGCGGATTTGGAGATGGGGCAGCTGTACGCCTGGGACGCTGACAGTGGGCTCTTTGCTGGGCTTTCACCATGCTGCCTCAGCCTATGGGTCACTCCATATTCATGTCAATCTTGATGTTCCCCACGTAAATTGTGCATTGTAGTTACTTCACACACACACACACACACACACACACACACACACACACACACACACACACACACACACACACACACACACACACACACACACACACACACAATTTTAGTTCTTGCAAATCTGAAAGGCAGACATGCTCTCTACTCAGCTGACAGTGTCTTCAGTCCAGCATGCTTATAAATGTGCAGTTCCTCTTCTGACATGCACAGAAGTCATGAAAATAAGAGAAATAGAAGGCAAAACCAAGAACTACAAAAACATGTCTCCAGGCAGGAAAAATCCAAGAAACAAAATGACAATTGAGGTGTAAAATAACCCATCTCCCATGGAAGGCATGGCCAAGAAGTGTGGCAACGGCAGTGGTGGACAGGTTCTGTCAAGATGTTTGGGGTCATCAATGCATCATGAGTGAGTGAACATGCAAACAAAGTAGTGTTCTTTTTCTGAATGTACAGAACTGCCTTTGAGAATTAGCAGAGAATGGCCAGGCTTTTTAAGATGACAGGGCAGAAATGTGGATCTATTCTCTTGTGGTGTCAACAGCTCAGTTGTTTGCAGTGCTGCTTAGGAACCATGGTTGTGGTAGCTTTGCTTTACCCCCAGCTGCTTTATTGAAGTTGTGCTGTTCCGCTGTCTCACTCTTTGTTTGCTTTTGTGTCTTTAGCTGAAAAATGACTGGGTACTGTTACGGTTTTGTGCAGGAACAGAGTGGAGGACTTGGTGATGTTGTCCTGCTTGTGATATTTCCTGAATTCTTTAACAACTTTGACATAGATCAGGAATTCTCCACCTTTTTAAACTGGGGACTGGGTCATGCTCCCTCAGATAGCTTATGGGGCCGAATGACCATTTTGCCCTTCGTCCACCACATGGCACTTCCTGGTGTGGTGGAGGCGGGTGGGGCATGAAAATAATTCCACGGGTTGCAGGTTGAGAATCCCTGACATAGATGGTGGAACAGTGATCAGTATAACACCTAAAGCGGGATGATAGTTTCAGAAGCCTTGGACAAAACTCACTAAATGCAGAGCTAAGCCCTGCAACAAGAGTGAAGAACATGGGACTTTGGATGAACATTTTGGAGGCTGCCACCTCCACTCTGTAGCACTGCCACTTAAAATAACAGCATCACTCTGCCCAGTGGTAGGTCTGACTCTGCTATTGACATTTTGCAAATGGTTGTACTGTACTTATATGCTAGAACATTACTGCTTTTCTTGACTTTTTTGTATCTACTGCTACAGAGTAAATGTTTACTCTGTTATTAGACATACAGGCTTGGGTCTTATCTGGTTCTTCATAGATTCCTACACAGCCTTGGGTAAAATAGTTTTCCTCCTAGCTTGGGAAATGGTTGCAAACTGGATCTATTTAAAATCTTCCCACATAACTGCTTCAACTTCACATGCAGAATGTAGGCAATTATGTCAAATTACATGCAATGTAGATTTTGATATCAGGACAAAGTATCTTTTGTTGCATTTAAATTAGCATCTTGAATCCTACTTCAACACTATCATCAACAGGGCAATAGGGTGCATATATTCACCAGTGTATGTAACAATAGCACAAAATTTCAAAATCCATATCTAATTAGCAATCACAGTGGTTAAACTGATGTACTGTAGCCAAAACTGCTGACTTGTGAATTCTATCCTGATGGGACACAAGGTCGACTCAGCCTTTCGTTCTTTCGAGCTCAGTAAACTAAGAACCTATCATGCTGGGGGCAAAATGTTAATTTCCTTGTGAACCTCCCAGAGACTGCACAAGTGCTATGTGGTGGTATATATGTGCAATTGCTATTGTTAACTTTTGAAAAGCCTTGCCAAAGAAAAAGTTTCAGCATGCTAAAGGGAGTCCTAGAGATGGTCCCAGGTGAGCCCCCTTGAGGAGAACTTTCCAAAACCAAGGAGCCATCACTGAAAGCCCTGTTTTATGTTGTGAACTACTTCAGCTCAGATGGTTGAGAGACTTGTAGAAAGACTTCTCATATGGATCTTGAGCACATTTAATTGGAAGAAGGGAGGCAGTTTTTCATTATTCCTGATCTTAAGCAAGGAGTAGGACCTACAATTCTCCAGAGCCTGATGTACAGCTGTTTCCATTCTCGCAAACCCTTGTTGGGTTGGCTAGGGCCGATGGGAGTTGCACATGATCCCTCTTGACCTAAAGTCATCAAGGCTTCCGCACAGTGGTGGGATGTCAAAAATTTTACTACCCCACCGTGACATCATCACAGTGTGGGTGGAGCTAATGTCATTATGTCATGACATGGGTGGAACCAAAGAAAAAAATTAAAAATAATAAAATAAAAATAAGCACACACACACACACACACACACACACACACACACACACACACACACACACACACACACACACACACACACACACACCTCAACCCACACACACACACACAACACAAGGACAGCAAGGAGGACAGCAAGGTGGCCGTGCATACGCACCAAGCACTGTAGGCATGCATGCACACCAAGTGAAAAGGTAAGCCCCGAAGGTGGTTCCCCCCAAAAGCTGCTACTGGTTCTCCGGGACACTGGGAAAAGTTACTACCGGTTCTGGCGAACTGGTGAGAACCTGCTACATCCCATCACTGCTTCTGCAGTTAAAACAACATCTTGAATTAAATTTGGAAGTGTATTAAAAACCAGTACTTTTGTTTCAAAACTGGCATGGTATTATCTATATGCCTGGTCACATATTTATTTATTAAACAGCTCCACTTTCTTTTAGAATTGAATCATGGGAACAGAACATTTAACAAAATTATTTCAAAACATTAAAGCCAAGGGTCATATATATATATATAATCCACTGAAATAATGATCAGACTCTTGCCACAAAGAAACATTGATTTCAGTGTGCCCCAGGTTGCATGACTGTCCCGGAAAGATAGGCATGAGTTTAAAAAAATTGAAAACTGTGAAGGTATAGCCATACTGTATATACATTTCCCTTCAATTATCATACTCTTGTTCCTATCCATATTTAAGTGAAAAGAATGTTGGTGGTTTTGTGGTAGTTTTTTTTAAGGAAAAAATAATGTTAGATTGGCATTCAATATATTTATTTGTTTATTTATTTATTTATTCAAATTTAATTATCCCACCCTTATAAGGCAAACCCGACTCTAGGCGTCTTACAAATAAAAAGAAAAATTATTATATAATGAATACAATATACTGAATAATCACATAATACCCTTATAAATTCAGGAAAAAAATTGGGGTGGGGGTGGAGGAATCAGCATTTTTGCTTCTATGAATCTCCAGTATTCTGATTATCTTTTGGGCCTGGGGGAGGCACAGGTTCAAGAGATGTACCCCTCTCCCCCCTGGTGTTTTTTTTTTTTTTTTTTTGCAAGGGAAAAGGGTGATCAGTGAACTAAGGGTGGTGGTGGTGGTAAATCTCCTCCCTGTGAGTTGTCTCCTGAGTGGCTAGTAACCAAATATTCTATGGAAAACCATGTCTTTATTTTAAAATTTAATAAAAATTATATTTAAAAAAACCCCAAAATACCATGAGTAATATACCTTAATCTGTTAAGGATAATTTCACCTATTCGCTCTTCTGTTTTTCAGAAATCCCCCCTTTCTCTTTTTTAATGGTGATGATGTGATTTCAGTGAATGAATATACAGTAATACCTCATATAACATTAGTATCGAATAACACTAAAATCGCATAACATTAAGGAATCTGGGGGGAAGAATTGCATCAGATAACATTAAGATCCTATGGGATGCTTCAGATAACAACCGCTAAAGCCTGTGTGGTTACAATGTATCTCTATGGATCCCATAGGATTTTAACATGCATCAGATAACACTAAAAATCATATAACACCAAGACTTGTGGAACCAGCTTTTAGTGTTATATGAGGTTTTACTGTATTTTATTCATGCAACTGTTGGGATCCTTTTGAAAATGGGTACAGCCCATGTACTATTTCCAACTTTCTACTGCAGATGCAGAGATTGTTCCATTGGGAGGGAACTGGGGTACCACACACCTCTTTGCACCAATTTGAAATATGTCAAAATGCTCATGCAATGGACTATTGTGTGAACAGTTTGCCTAAACAGGAATTTGCCCACAGTTTATTGGCTGATAGCCTGAAAAGCTTGGGTTGGCCACTGGGCTCAGAGAGGCCGAATAACGTGCCACGTCTACTTGTCCCTATTATCTCCAAGAGCTCTCAACGATATATTAATCATTATGTTTTGGTTTCAATAGACATCCATCCTGATTTCTAACTGAAATAATCCAGCTGGATTTATTTCCTGGGCTTGGAACAAATTCCAATTGGAAAATCCATCCAACATAAAATCTAGTAACACAAGACAGAACAAAATTGAGTTGTCGAATATATTCCCCCTTCTCTGTCAGAAGGCAGATGTAGGAGCTGTAGCTCTGTGTGTATCGTCAAGCTGAAAACAATTTAGGAGCTGAATTAGAGCCCTGTTTTTCTAACTGCTAACTGAGTGAGATTACCCGAAGTCTAAGAAACTTTAACAATATTCTGCAAACAATCTCCTCTAATTTCACTAGTTTTCACTCCCCTTTCTACAAAATTGATCACTGGCTTTCCCCTTATGTCTGTGTAAATATCCTCTTCTTCTTGCTATTGGGCATTATTTGTGTAAGAATGCATCTATTGTGGAGGGCAGATCCCAATATATCACACTTGTTCTTGAAATGCCTGGCCTCGATAGATCTTTTCCTGTTCCTTTGCTCTACCAGCTTTCTTATTCTTCACTCAAACTGATTTTGCAACTGACCTTGATTTGACTGTCTCAATATATATTTGTAAGTCCTTTTTGGGCAATGAGGACACTGTACAATTAAGTCACATTTCAAAATTAATAATGAGAAGAAACAAAGTTAATTTATTGTTGTAACATCTTATTACCACTTTCAAAAGAGGTTTTAAAGAGGTGTTTATTGCATAATGATTGAAAATTTTCACATTTTAAAAATAGTGACAGAAAATAATTCAAGAGCAGGAGCATTATAATGTAACAAATTACTTGTGTAATATTGTAATGACAGTGGGTTACTTTTCAAATATGGAAATTGGAATGAATTACTTTTAAATTGTAACTTCCTCAGCTCTGCTCTGATAGCTCCTCTAAAAAGATAGTCATGATTTCTGCCTGCAGCCTGTTTTGCGGCTAGACCAGTAGACGGTTGCTCTAATCTTTCAAAATAAAAGAATTTGTATTAAATTCAGACAGCCAACATTGCGATGATAAAGAAAAACTTGCAATAATCCTGAACTTTATGCATTCTATGAACTTACAGTGTCCCAAAAGGTATTAGTGCACTTCCAGATATCGGTTACAGTGCTCTGAATTATAAGGAAACCATGGTGATTTATCAAGCTCCTCATTTTTACTCCTTCAAATATATATATACATCCAGATAAACGGAGTTATTACAAGAATTCTAGCTAGAATGAAAGAAGCATAAGGCATTAATACAAGGAAAGAAGAGGCCCCATATTGTCATATCCTTGATGTAGACCAGGAATGGACAAAATCCAGAGGCCGGTTTCTGCTCCCTGTAGGGATATATTGAATTCCCAAAATCTGATGTAGCTGGAGATTAATTTCCAGTTTTGAAGAAATACCAGGAATTCCATCCACACTAAAATAATCTTTTGTTAATGTTTTCACAGGTTGATGTGAATTTTCCCTAGCCAGCTAAGCTTGCAAGGTTGTTATAATTCCTATCAGATAGAAATATTTGGAAGCTTTTATTGTTAGGTTTTGTAGTGAATAGCCACTGAGAGGCCAATATTCTTTCTTTCTCTCTCTTAGTATGTGTGTGGGGTACACAGAAAGAGCCTTTGCAAAGATTGTGGTATTTCTGAACCACAGTTGGGCATAGTAATGGCAACCTTGTGTTGGTAGCTAATTTTTCTAACACGAGGTCAGGCAAAAGGAACTGCAGAACAAATTCACCAAAAGGTGCCTTCATTTTGTCAGTTTCATGCCTAAGAGGTTTGAGTGTACAGTGCTTTTCAGTCTGGTACATTTTCATCATCTGGGCTGCTCCTGAGTCCAATAGAATTAGATACACAGTGCTATGTTGAACTTTTTAATAGAGTGAATGAGATTTGGAACTGCTGTCATTCCTAAAACTTGGAATACCTCAATTTAGGTGAGGAAACCACCAGGCTTAGATTTATGCTTGTAGAGTTTTCCATATGTGTAATGCAGGTATCCTAAGTGTATGTTGGTCACATCCCATCCTAATCACCCCACTAAACAATGATACTATGAGTATTAAGATTGCTTGACCTACCATTATACTGAATATATATTACTGAATATAAAAGGTTCTCAGTATTCATAGCTGATGGTATAGTATAGCACAGTGTTCCGCAACCTTGGATTTCCAGGTGTTCTTGGACTTCAATTACCTGAACCCCAATTTAGCACACCTGCTGATCAGGGCTTTTGGGAATTGAAGTCCAAGAACATGGGGGGGGGGCAAGGTCGAGAAACCCTGCTTATCCACTTTTCCATCAGTGTGGTGATGCTGGCATATATTGCTCCTAAAACTTATCCTTATGACAACCCTGTGAAATATATCAGATGGTATGTTACTAGTCCAGGTCTCTCACCGAGTTTCATAAAATAGAACTTGGACCTCCTAGATTCCAGGCCACCACCTTAACCAACTCACCATGCTGACTTTTCATGATCTGTAGGTGAGAGCTTGGGGATGAGCCTTATGCAGCCCTGCCCAATTAATCTGAATGTTAATGTGATGGTGAATCCTTTGTGTCTGCTCTGCATTTGTGCATAAAATCCAGAGTCTATATTTTGCAATTTACTCAAGGGTATTTAGTAACTTGCATAATGTTGCCCACATTATGGATTTTCCATGTTAGTTTCATTCTCTGGAAAGACCTGCCTTTGTTTAATTGCTTGCATTGTTCCAGAACATATTCATTTAATTGCTAGAAATATTTTATGTGTAAATATTTTTAGAAGTTAATTATTTCCAATGCAGTAGAGTTGTTATTCAGATTAGCAATTGGAAGACCTGCTGTGAATAATTGTATCACTGTCCTTCTTTGAAATAATAATAAAAAATATTGGAATTGAAGGGCTGTTTGCATCAACAACAAGTAAACAATAAAAGTCTTTGTTTTGCAATATGTAATTAGCTCACTTAGCATGGTACCATTCATTATCAGAAAGTCTGCACTGTATTTTGAAGTCGCATGAACACAAAGCACATCTCAGAGAAGATCTAAAGCAAAAATACCTGTAATCATAACATTATTAATATAGTTGTACATTAGTAATCTGGAACTAGGTTGTGATAAACCAGAGGACTCCAACTTTTGTGAGCCTATAATTTGACAATTTGCTGACAGTGTCATGGATGCAATTACAAAATGGCTGCCAGAGGAACTGAGACCATTTCACAGGAAAGGAACCCGAAAAGCTGTATGCCAAACACTTATTTCCTCAGTCAGCACTGGCTTGACCACCATACCTGAACAGGGCACCATGTTTGAGTGATTGCTTGAGGTTCTAATGCTCAGAGAAATGATGTTTTATAGCTAAATTGCATGTTTTTCCCTTCCAATATACCCAAACCTTATCCCAATCAGCTTATTGCCATTGCTCATTCCCCTCCTCTCCCTGTATTGCTTTATGGCTCTTCTGCTCATTTTGAATAGCCGGTAGGAGGTGATCCTGCAGTTACTCTGAGATCACAGAGATTTCATTTGGTCATGCTGGGATTACTGTAGAAAGGATACAGCAGAGAGAGTGTAAAGTTTTTAGATTGGCTTGTCATCCTTGGAATGTGGATCATCAGCAAAATGAAGAAGCAAGAGAAACTGTGGTTTTGGCAAGGAGGAGATCAAGAATATGTGATAATGCTAATGAAAGTATTAAATCCCAGAATACATCTATGAGTAATTCTCATGGGTTGAGTATCACCTTCTTGTAAACACAAAGGTTGATTACATGTACAGTACTTACTGAGAAGTTTTATACATACTTGTCAAACACAAAAAGGGGACTCAAAATCTAGACAACGATCTTGTATTAAGATAGCGTTTATCCTGCTTAGTCTCTCTTCTCATTCTTCATACTTGAGCATGTATGTGTTTATATTGTGTTTTTCAATCACACAAAATTCCTCAAAGAAGATCACAAATAGGGCTGTACACCAGATTTGGACAAATCCTGAATTACTAACTGAATTGACCTAATTTAAAGCTATTGGTATGAGGTTTGGTTTAAAGTAGAATAGCTAAATTAGGTTCCAGGGCAAAGCAAGGTGAATTCGCAAATCATTTTTTTATCCAAATCACAAATTGAATGAGAGGAGGCACAAATTGCTTTAGCCTTTTCTTTTCTTTTCTCAAAAAACAAATTTTAAATGTGCCTGGTATGCCACCCACTGTTTGGAAATGTGGCAGGTTTACGTCCCTCTTTCAGTCACTGTTGAAATTAAATGGGATTTAAAAGGAAGGAAGGAAGGAAGGGCAGGATTTTGCAAAATTTTAGGGACAACAAATTTGTTGCAGTGTGAGCTTTCATGGATCAAATTCATATCCTCACAGACATGGACCAACATCCTCTTACAGAGCTCTGCCTGCCCAGCAGGAATTTGTGTCACCTGCCCTGGCAGATTGCCCCTTTCTCAATTTTGGAGTGTGTATGATTCTGAAGTGGGTATGATTTCATTCCACAAGGTCTGTACACCCCTAAATTGAAAAATAAATTCTCCAATCAGTGACAATCTATTACTGCCAGTTTTCTGTAACACTTTATATATATTTAATATACCTAAAATGCTTATGTTCCTTAGCATTCTCCCACCTCTAGAACAATTTTCCCCTTCAACAAAATTTAGCATTTCTATGAATGACAGCACATTGCTAATTGTCACTATGATATCATCTGCTACCCCTCTCAAGCTTCTCTGTTCCATGGGATGGGGTGGTGGTGGTGGGGGGGTTGGGGATGGTATATAAGCAGTGGTGGGTTGTCAAAATCTTCGCTACCGCACTGTGACATTGGTGGGTTGTCAAAATCTTCGCTACCGCACTGTGACATCATCGATAGTGACATCATCGATAGTGTGCATGTGTAAAACCTCTATTTGATGCATGCACACTAAAAAATAGAACTGCACATGCATCAAATGGAGGTTTGACGCATACGCAGTTCCGGACAGCCATTTTGGCTGCCAGGAAAAACATTTTTGGAGGTGGCCGGAGAGGCGACTGAACCGGTTGCCCAGGGTTTTGCCACCACCACCCCGGCGACCCCTCCTGATGGGGCGCTACCGGTTCGGGCGAACTGGTCCGAACCGGTAATATCCCATCATTGTATATAAGTGTTAGTGCTGCTGCTCCAGGTAGACTGGCCTCCCTCTTAAAACCATCCTAGTCAATTATATCAAGGAAAGGCTGTGACTAATCAATTGCGATGAAATATTTAGAAATTAGGGACTAACAATTTAACTGCCAGGTAGAGTTTAGATGGACTGGTTAACAAACAGATACAGAATAGGGCTTTAGATATGAGAGAAGTCAGATATGGCTTGACAAGGCCAGTTGAGGGATGAAATGGTGTTTTTAAAAAATATTTTAAACAAATAGTCTTTCCACAGAGAACTGTTATTTTAGTGAACAGTTTACCGGTTAGCATCCTGTGTGGAATGTATGTAAACCTGTTGTTGAAAAAGTACTACACCCTTTATAGAGAAACAATTGGGCTTCATCTCTGCTGTGGGTTCTTAAAATAAGCTTCTGTTGCAATTCTAGATTCTGTTTCATTTTCTGTTTATACCTATGGTCTGAGAATAAATGGTTTAAAGGAGCTCTATAACTATATAAGAGTGAGTAAACAGGGAAAAGAAACAGGAGTTTGATGGAGTAAGTGAACAATGAGAGCAAATAGGAGTTTGACTGGGAAATTTGATGGGGAGACCAAGGGGGAGGCCCTAAATTTTTAAATATATACATATCTATTGTTTTTAAAAATTGCTTTTTGGATATAATCATATATTAGTGGACATTTCCAGCAATCTCCAAGATAGACAATACAATGTAAGGGGTACTAAGGGGCAAGCAGAAGGAAGCAAGAGCAGAACAGAGATAATGAAGGGAAGAGTTTCTTCAGTGGTGATAACCTATAATGTTTGTCTTTGTGCTTTAGAACAACACAGCAAACAAGTGTAGCAAGTGAAAAATGGTTGCACTATTGGAAGAAAAACTGAAAGAACTGGAAAAGCTAGTGGCCACACTTAAGACTATAAGAGAAGACAAAGATTACATTGACAGAACTCTTGAGGGAGACATTGAAGGTAGAAATAAAACAAGGTGAAGCAGAGGAGGAGAACAAATACATTTGAGGAAGGACCATGGAAAACGTGTCACAGGAGCAAAAGAAGGAGAAGACATTCTTCACCAGTGGAACAGCAGATTCTTGAAAAGGAATCTGGAAGGCAGCATACAAAGAAGATGAACAGGAGAACTCATGGGAGTACATGAGAGAAGCTCTATTCAGAACTAGTTAGATCACATCTATAGTACTGTGTCCAGTTCTGGATATCACATTTTAAGAAGGATGCCAGCAAACTGGACCAAGTTCAGAAGAGGGCAGCAAAAATGATCAGGGATTGGAAACCAAACCCTATGAAGAAAGACTGAAAGAACTGGGCATATTTAGCCTCGAGAAAAGAAGATTGAGGTGGGATATGATGGCACCTTTCAAATACTTGAAAGATAGGCATAAAGAGGAGGGACAGGATCCATTCTTTATCATCCCAGAGAGATATAGGCTGAATATTAGAGGAAACCTCTTAACTGTTAAAATAGTATGACAATGGAATCAGTTATTTCTGGAGGTGGTGAGCACTCCAATACTGGAGGCATTCAGGAGAATATTGGACAGCCATCTGTCAGATTCGCTTTGATTTGGATTCTGGCATTGAGCAGATGGTTGGAATCAATGACTTTATAGGCACTTTCCAACTTAATTATTTTCTGATTTTCTGATTCTATCAAATATAATCTGCTCTGGTTTCACTGTTATATAACCAATATTTTTTTCATATTATTTACTACAATAAACCACATGTATTGTGTCATGTTTTGATCATTCCTTGCCTCTGTCAGTTTAACAAACTCATCTTGAGTGAGGGAGTATCACTGAAGGGACTGAATTTTTCCAGCAATAAGACTTTGTTGTCAACTATTGCAGATACTGTACAGGTACTATGCAAACTATTGAGGGGGAGCTTGAATTAGGAATTAAAATGTACTAGCTTTCCAAAATATTTTACTGTCCTACTAGGTTACACAGTGACCTAATGATGCCACTTTATTCCTTGTAAGTATTGTAATATTTTATGCAAGGGTAAAATAATATTAATAGATTACAAATATTTAAAGAAGATCTCCTAATGCCAAACCTAAATGCTACCAAAAAGAAAAGAAAAAAGTGTGTGTGCATGTGTGTGCGCGCACACACACACTCACGGAAGTGCATGCACATACTCTCCCTTACACATGTCTATTTTAGAAGGATTAATCATTTTTTTCCAAGCTGAAGTGTTATGATGACTTCTGATTTTATAGAATGACACCTACCTAGTTGCATAGCAAAGCCTCCTCTTTCTAACAGCAAGCCTTCTTATCTGTATTCATACTTCTTCACAAAATGAACACCTGAACCAATTTCAAAGCCTCTTAAGCATATAAATTCTTACCTCATCTGTTTTGATTGACAGGTTCTCACATTTTTGATCTCTTGGGGCAGAACGTGATAGGAAAGGCCCATGTTTCTCTTGATAGCACCTGGGCACACTGCTGTGAACAGTCAAATAAGAGAAGGTTGGATGCACAATATTTGATGTGAACAGGAAAGTTGAGGTGAAGGAATCACACGAATAGATAGCTTCTTCTGCTGTAACTTTCATCAGACTCCTGTCTTCTTTCTATTTTCAGTTGGCAGAACTCTTTGGAGCCCAGCGTTTATTTGTTAGTCAGTATAATTATTTTGGGCTTTCCTGCAAGGTGGAACTTCCCTGAAAGGGTGTTGTTACCCATCCATTTTCCTTCACTGTCCCAAACCAAGGACCAGCCAACCCATTAAGAATGCTTGGCAAAAAGAACTGTATTTCTAGTCAATATACAACTTTTGAACTATGACAAGTTTGGTCATGAGAAGCACTAATTTCACCACTTCATTCTCAAGGGGATAGCACATGCTGTGTTCCAACTGTATCCCTTTCAATACAAGCATACATGTCATTGGTGATGTGGACAGGTGGAAGGGCAGCAGGTGTCAGGAGATTGGTTCCATGAATCTGTAATGCCTGAAGACCTACATGGCAGTGTACTATATGAATCCATGATGGAAACTCACTTCAGGTGCCTTTATACCTATGATGGAAGCAAGATAGCAACCTCTCCTTTTGATCTCAAGAGCATAGGCTGGCTGATAGAGTGGAAGAGAGTCCTTCAGTCGTGGGTACAGGATTCCATGCAAGAAATCTTATTGCATCTGAAGAAGAAACACATGATTTCACCCAAGTACTGGGAAGTCTCCAAGAGTACAAATCTGCTGGTAAACAAGGTATATGAGAATGGTGCTTTGTTTGTCTGTGTGTCATTGAATGTTGATAGCAAAATCTGGGATGACAATGTAATGCTGTCCCCTAAATGAAGCTGTCTCTGGACTTTTGAAGGTTGTCAACTGGCCTTAACCTAATGTAATGTGTGTGTATTTTGTAGCTGAATTTCAATCTCTTTGCAAAAGAATTAATGGTCATAAATTGGACATCATGAATGGCAATACATAGAATTCTGTTTCAAATCATTTCAGTCTACCTAGACACTTTGCACAGGATCTAAAAGTTCCCACAGGACAAGAATCCTAAGACAGACAGCTCAGGTAAAATATATACATATGTGTCTACCCATCTTAATTGTCTAAGCATCACTGGGTGACTGCACCATCAACAAACTCATGATTTGTTCCTCATACCAGGTTTCTTTGCTGCTTGCATGATACAAAAGCTGAATCAATTTCATTGTTTTCATTGTATGAAGGTGGAGTTTTGGTGACCTTAACTCCAGGGTTCACAACCCATGGCCTACAGGCCATACCCGGACCACAACACCATTCCATCAAGCCCATGGCAATGACCCTGGAAGTGGACATGTTTATTATAGCTGTAAATGTGCCTGCTGTGGTTTATGGTAGTGTTTGTGGCAGGGGGAACCCATGTGTCTGGCCCACTCAGCTGTAAGAGGAGGAGTTGTCCGGCCAGTGGCATGGTAAGGTTGAGAACCCCTGCCTTAACTCTTGGGCATAATGTTCAGCACTGTGATAACATGCCCCCACAGTGTTTCTTCTGTCCTGATCATCCTTCTTTTAAAAAATTAATACAGTAATACCTCAGATAACATTAGTATCGAATAACACTAAAATCGCATAACATTAAGCAATCTGGGGGGAAGAATTGCATCGGATAACATTAAGATCCTATGGGATGCATCAGATAACAACCGCTAAAGCCTGTGTGGTTACAATGTATCTCTATGGATCCCATAGGATTTTAACATGCATCGGATAACACTAAAAATCGTATAACACCAAGACTTGTGGAACCAGGTTTTAGTGTTATCTGAGTTTTTACTCTATATGTAAATAGTGCTGTAATAGCATATCACATTGCTAGGTCTTTGTTCTAGATATGGTGATATGGTGTTATAGCACTATACTCATTTACCAGTACAGTATATATATATATATTAAAGACCAGCAATTGCAGAAAGGAAGATCTTGAGTTTGACTTGCCCCTGGTCTCTCCTCTCCATTTCTGTAAGTCTCCATTTCTTCCTCAGCCATGGTTTTCACAAGAGGTTGCAAAGTTCAGAGGTAGGTGGGAGCAGGGAGAGCTCAAAAGACAATGAGATAAATAAGGGGAATAATCATCAGTTTCCGACAAGCAGCAACACAGAAAAGTTGTGAACTGGCCTCCTTTGCTTTGTCCAAGTGAGTTGGAGTGATTCCTTTAGACATCAGCTCTTCTTTTCCTTCTCATGCTCCTTGCATGTATCTCCCTCTTGCTCTGTCTTCCTCTTTTGTTGGCTCAGCCTTTGAGGAGATGGAGGTCTGCTTGATTGTTTGCAATTTCTGATAATTGGTAAACAACAATACTTCTCCTCCTCCTCCTATGCCTCTCCTCCCACCTATCCCCCTGCCCCTTCTTTCTCTGCTTCAGACATATTCTCATGCTGGGTCTTTCCTGCATTTGAGTTACCAAAGCAGCAGCACTGCAGTAAGTGTTGCTTCAAGGATTAAAGTGTGGCACTGGGGTACATGATGTTTCAGAGTCTTTCCTCCCCCCCCCCCCAACAATCATGAATTGAGACCTACTGATAAGGTAGTAGTGTGAACTTGTAAAATTTCTTTCATTCATTCATTCATTCTTTTCATTTCCAGGTTATATCAATTATACTCAGTGCATAAATTACATAAATGATATTATCAAGCACACCGCTGTTTTCATGTGTACTGAGGATTTCCGCCTTAGACCAAACAATCCATTTTAAAAGGTTTTCAGGGCAAACCTCTGATAGGGAGAGTGGTATTCATCTTGAAGCTTGAGTGACCTCCCCTCCCCTTCTCAAACCCTGTTTTCTGTCTGGTTATTTCACAGCACATTTGATTTAGCCACTCCAAAGTAACACGTTGAAGGGTTGGTCTCTCCCATTAAAAAAAAAATTGACAGATTGAGACTCTGACATTTATCAGTCCTATCTCTTTAGTTACTTTGTAAAGGACCAGAAATAAATTACCAGAGGTCAAGTTCTGTTTATACAGTGGACTGTTTGGGCAGAATTACCTTCTTGACTTAATAGCTTCCTTTTGGGTGACATTTCTCCCAGAAAGAAGACAAATTGTCTAAGGTCAACCTGCAGATCAAGTCAGAGTGTAGGAGGAAATTGTATAGGATCAGCTAAATTGAACCAGGTCTACCAGCCAGCACTTGGCAGCACGCCTCCCGTTGGGAGGCTGAAAGAACAGACACAACCATACCTTGCTTAGCTGGACTAAAAGGCAGCCAGATGCATTAGAATACCTCTTGAAACTGCCTATGAGATATTCTAGGCTTTGTATATTTTCTCATTTCGGCTGTTTTGAATATAACCAAAATGCAGTGTGTGCCATTTAAATTAGACCAAATGTTTCACTCTTGTTTCATACTGAAGGGTGCATTCCCGTTGTTTTTGGTACTAATGCCTCCATTACACAACTCAACAATTAATGCTTTTGTTGTGATTGATTTCATTACTACCAAGATCTTACAAATCCAGTCAATCTTGTTTCTGGCTGGCAAGGTAGTAGGAATCACTTGCTGTTGAGAATGTTGTAAGGGAGCATCTTCCTCATATTTGTCACTATTAAAGTGGTTATTTGTGGTGTTCAACTACAGGGCAAAAGAAACAAAAGTACAGTATTCTCAAACTTGATATAGAGTGATTTTGTTGGCTTGAATCTAGTCTATGTGACCAGATGGCCCAATTATCGTGGCTTGGATCATGCTAAATAGTGATAAACAAGGTCACTTTTAAGTGTGTACAATGCTTGCATCCTAGCAGGTGTATGGCAAGGAAGCTTTCCATTTCTCATGATCACTAAATATATTAAACAAAAGGAGAGGTTAAGCCAGATTATTTGAGTTGGTCCCAGCAATTACACATGCTGGAACTGAACTGAAATATAGCAATCCTATCATCATCATCAGAAAAAGGAGGAGGAGGAGGAGGTGGACCCCAAAAAAGTGTGAGTAGCTATCAAGAAGGGATGGGTTGGTTCATGATGGCACATACATTGTTTGGTTGCTAGGAAAAAGAGAGGATCATCTGATCACGCTCTATTTATTTATTTATTTATTTATTTATTTCAGCTTAGTTCCCACTGCAAACAATGTAAAAAGTCAGCCATGCCTCAGTTACATTGAGTTCAGTTGGAGCAGAATATAGCTGACTTATTCAATTCATTTTTACATCTAACATTCCCAATTAGCCATGGAAACTCAATTGGGGTCTGTTTATCTCTGTGGCAGAGTAAATCACTTCTTGAATTTCTCACATGTGTACCTTGAAAACCCTACCAGTGTTGCTGTAAGTCAGAAGCAACTTGGTGGCACATAACAGCTACTACCATACTCATGGACTAGACAAATATTATCTGTTAATGGCTGTACATCTTTTGGTGAGTTCATTCTGTAGTTCCTTTCACTTGACCCAATTTGAGAAAGATTAGCCAGTAACACAAGGTTCCCATTACCAGGATATGCCCAATTGTGGTTCAAAAATACCACAATCTTCAAGGAGGCTCATTTATTATTAGTATATTATTGAATCATTTTGTAATTTTGAACGTTAAGTGTTTTAGATTTAAAAAAAATCAGTGATATCAAGTCAAATCTATTTTCAAGTTATAAACTAATAAGGAGCAATACACCATCCCCATCTTTTGGTGGCTCTCTAGAACCATGCAGTGTGCCCAAGGCTATGCAGATAGCAGGGCACTTAACCCCATCAGCCATTTATGGTCCATATGATTTTGACTGGCCCATCTCTGAAATGGCATAGTTTATTTATTTATTTATTTATTTACTCCAATTTCTATACCGCCCTACTCGGCTGGGCCGACTCAGGGCGGTTCACAAGCACAGAGTAAACAACAAATTCATAGACACATCACATAAATATACAATATATAACTCAACATCGTTCCATCACAAAAGTTCAATAAGCATCAATCTCAACAACAATAAAACTACAAAATTCATCAAATATGCACAAAAAAATTTAACAATTATCGAGAGTCCTGGCACCGCCGCGGCCCTTGAACATAGCCTCCGGAAGAGGTGGAGGGAGGGAGTCCCGGCTGGGCACGGCGGTAGTCTCTTCCCCCGGCCGCAGGTGTTCCGTGGCGGCGGGGCGAGGAATGCTCTGCCGGGGGAAGTCCTGCCGCTACCGCGGCCAGGGAGGCTCCTTTTTCCTTCCTTCCTCCCGGCCGGTGACGAGGGCCGGGAGGGCGCGGCAGCAGCAGCAGCGGCGGCGGCGTTTTCGGGCTTCCCTCGCCTAGGGAAGCCCCTTTTATCTTCCTCCCGGCCGGTGACGAGGGCCGGGAGGGCGCGGCAGCAGCAGCAGCAGCGGCGGCGTTTTCGGGCTTCCCTCGCCTAGGGAAGCCCCTTTTATCTTCCTCCCGGCCGGTGACGAGGGCCGGGAGGGCGCGGCAGCAGCAGCAGCAGCGGCGGCGTTTTCGGGCTTCCCTCGCCTAGGGAAGCCCCTTTTATCTTCCTCCCGGCCGGTGACGAGGGCCGGGAGGGCGCGGCAGCAGCAGCAGCAGCGGCGGCGTTTTCGGGCTTCCCTCGCCTAGGGAAGCCCCTTTTATCTTCCTCCCGGCCGGTGACGAGGGCCGGGAGGGCGCGGCAGCAGCATGATCACTATAAACACTCATAAGGAAATGAAAAAGGAAAGGGCTTGTTAAATAGCTATCCACAGTTTATAAGCTATCTGGTCTACCCCAAGTCAGTGTATAGGCTCAAAAAAATTTTTACTACCACACTGTGGGCGTGGCATGGTAGGCTTGGCCAGGGGAAAAGCCCTGCAACACCCAAATTAGGATTACTTTATTTCAAAACTTGGGTGGGCAGGGCCAGACAAAATTTCTGCTACCGGCGAACTGGTGTAAACCTGCTGATGCCCACCACTGGGTACAACCCATAGGGTTTAATGTTGTATGATACATGTATCACACAATGTTAAAAATCGCACAACATTAAGGATCATGGAACCAAGCTTTAAAGCTATGCGGGGTATTACTGTCCAGTCAAACCTTGCTTAACAAGTGACTCGCTTAGTGAAAAATTCGCATAACGAGTGGGCTTTTCAAAAAGCGATCTGACTCACATAACGAAAATTTCTATGGGAAAAACTCTCATAACGGAAATTTTTCACTATGCAAGTTTTTCCATAGAAATTTTCGTTATGCGAGTTTTTCCATAGGAATTTTCGCTATGCGAAAAAAACTTGCATAGCGAAAAACTCGCATAGCAAGCAGCCTTGCAGAACGAATTATTTTCATTATGTGAGGTTTGACTGTATTTATGCTTTCACACCAAGAATCTTACAGTACTGTCCTGGCCAGGACAGATTGAAAAAGAGATTGCAATGATGCCAACATGTCGACCTTTTTAGAGGTTGAAGAGTGGCATCATGAGACAATAAAAACACAGGTCACAGTACTGGTTCAATGTGTTATCATGCCTGAGGCAAATGACATGATAATTCTTCACTTCTGGACTGATTGGTCTAATGGTTGAGCCTTGCTTCAAGACTAGCAAAGAGCTCAGCCTGCACCACAGCTGAGGTCAGCAGGTCACCTTAGGGGTTTGTGGGCAGGTTGCATGGCACACGCCACTCAGTCGTCTAGCAAAGCAAAATGGCCAGAACAGCAAGGAATCCAGTAACCAAAGAAGCCAAAGAACTCTGCCTCAACGTGGAGCTGAAACTTGTGAGTTTTGTTCATTTTGGGAGGTTTTGTATGTTTTCCTCTGCAGAAATGAAACACAAAGGTTGAATAAGATTGCAATAAAACCGTTTTATGCTGAAGCAAGACACAATGAGTGGATTTTTCGTGATTATTTTTTCAAGATTATGTCTACAGAAGATGTAGAAACAGAAAAGAGAAACAAACAATTGCATTCAGAGGTTATCGGAACCTCTTAGGTACACTGGCATTCAATAACAACTGCCTCATATTTCTAAAAGGATGAAGGGATCAGAAAGATTTGCAGAAGGAAAGAGGGGGGGACAGGATTTTTTCCTGCCATCTAGCAAATAGACCAAGTTTGGAGAAGTGTGGGGAGGGGGAAAATAAAAGTCTCTTTTTAATTAAGCTTCATAGCCTTTGAAGTTTTCTGACTTTTTTCCTCCACACTGATGATGTAATTTATGTAAATAATCATCTATCTATGAAAGGAGTGTGTCTGTCAAATGCTAAAATAAAAAACATCCTTCATTTTGAAGTGATTAACATTCTCCAGATGTTTAAATCCTCAGATTTCAGGAGTTTCTCTTTGTTGTGATAATGATATAGTATCCAGAACAAGAATGTTTACTTTTTTTCTATGGGTCAAACACAGATTTTTCACAATCCTATTAAAACATGCCGTGTGTTGTAATTGTATGTACAGATGAAAGCATATCCAGTTATTATTATTCCCCTTTTAATGGTAAACTGCTGCTGGTAATTTTACTGTAAGGCTGAAACAAAAGAAGAGTACATGAAAGGGCCCCCATTGCTCACTTATGTAATCAATTTATAGATGTCAAGTTTGCGCAAAGATGGTTATCCTTTTCTGTTACCAGACATGAGACATGCTACCACCCTGGAGCACTAGGAAATACAGCCCCCCCCCCTTTTTAGCTGTTTCCCATTCCCCCTTCTTTTTTTTCCAGCTTGTTTGAAAATACAGTAGATGTAGCTGGTAATATTAAATGACAGCTAAGCATTGTTTCACCTTAGGCCATCCATCTCTGGAATCAAAGGAGGCTGACACAACATAAAATATTTCTCAGTCAATGCAGTTGCAGAAACTGGCACACTCAGCCAGCAAGGCTGTAGAGCTAGAAAATGTTTTTAAATTGATGCCTTAAAAGTACTTTACCAGGAACTATTTTATCACTTTGGTTCAATATGCTCCTTTTTTAGCTATATGAATGTGCTAATTTTTTAATGCATTGCAAAATAAACTTTGTTTGTTTTACGAGAAATTTGAACCATGTTTTAGCCTCTTCCTGATTGTAAATTCTGAGGTGGAAAAGTGTCTGAATTTATTTATTTATTTTATTAGACTTGTGTGCCACCCTACTCGGTAAAAACTGACTCAGGTGGCTCACAGAATCCACAAATATCAATATCATATTACAGTATCTCTTATGCCAAACATTCTTCCTTGTGATTTAGCTGAATTCATGTCATTCCCCCCCCCCACTAGATATATTCAGTAGTGTCGTGTGGTGGTGGTAGGGCAAGTCACTTTGGGTGGCACTTTTTGGGTGCATGGAAGTTCTTGAACTACAATCCCCAGAAGCCCTAGTGGGAACGGGCACCGGCATCCACCAGGGGGTGGCAAATTTGGCTTACGCCCCAGGCGACTGAAATCCACACTACGCTACTGGATGTATTGCTTGTTGTGCCTTAGCAATGTTCTAACTTTGTTCATTTGTTCATTTATGCATTAATTTATTTAATACCTACAAGTATTTATACCCACTATTAAGTTTCAAGTTGTATACAAATTTTTAATCCCAGCTTATAAAAATACATAAGATTTACCAGTCCTCTTGTGTACTGCAAAGATAGAAGGATGAAATTCCTGGAAGTAACAATCGATCTTATTACTAATTTGTTTTCTCTATCCTTGGTATCATTCTTCCTTTATAAGAACCTTAATACATATTTTAAAAATAATTGCAGAGAACTAGAATTCTCTTCTACAGTCCCTTTTATTAGAGACAGCCAATGTTGGGTCTGTTAAAGTTCTACAGATACTGTTTAGAGCAGCGGTGCTCAAACTACGGCCTACGGCGCCAATTAATCTGGCCCTCACCGCCCTTGCCATTCCCGGAAGCAGAAGTAAAATGTGTCCACGCATGTGCATGATGCTGCCATAAATGTCCCGTGGCTGTTGTAAACGCATTTACAACAGCCGTAGGTAATTTATGGCAGTGTTGTGTGCACATGCATGTGCACTATGCACACAGACACACATTTTACTTCCGCTTCCGAGAGTGTGGCCCTTTAGTTTAAAAATAATCAACTTGACATTTAGATGATTGGTAAGGAGTCACCACTATCCCTGGGCTCATATAGTACCCTTCTGTTTCATTTCCTTTTGCACATGTGAAATCAAAATCATTGCTCTTCAATTAAAGACAAACCACAGCTACACACAAATGGCCAGCTGTGGGGAATGTGATTTGCTCTTGCCAGAGAAATTGAATGAATCAAACTCTGAAACCCACATTTTAAATCATGCTTTTAAAAACATTGTTTGGGCTGATATGAATCACAGTTCTCCATCAATGGTGAAGATGTTTTGGTATCCAATGAAAACAGAAACTTTCCCTTTTTTTCCTTTTGGCTTTTGCAGTGATTCCTTCCCAGTCAATGGAACTACAGTATGTGATGGTCTGAACTAGGGCAAAATTTTCAGAACCATTGGAAGAGATAACTTTTTACAGGTCTTATGAACACAGTGCCTTTACTTTCTATGTAAAACTACCTTTCTGAGCCATAGATGAGCACAAGGAAATTCAGAAGGAAGATTTTTAAAACCATAGTACAGCGTGAGAATATAAATGTTTATTTAAAGAACGGAGGAAAACATGAGAAGGAAAAAACCACACAGCCTTCAAGACCCCAGCAAATTATATACTCTTGCCATCAAACTTGCCTTTACCATTTCTTCAGCTGATAAAATCCTGAGGATTTTATCCAGAACCACAGGGAACATATGTTTCATTCCCCAGCAGGAGTGTGCTCCTGACACCCAGCAAAGAGCGTAGTTTTGCTGGGAATTGGGTTTATGTTTACTGCTTATCATGTTTCACAGCAGAAAGTTGAGGTTTGGGCTGCAATGGAACTAGCAACTGTGGGGGTCCTGCAACAGTGCTCAGGAGGCCACATATAGACCATAGACAAGAAATGAGAGATGTGGGAAACCGATATTATATATCTAGCATGCCAAAAATCCACAAAAGCCCTGTTGCTGCTTTTTAGAGATAGTATACAGTATCTGAATGCCTGCTGCTGGAAATAACCCTCTGAGATATTATATCTGCTGGATGACATCCAACCCATTAATCCAAAAACTCTAGACATCCTTGTGGTAAGTGCCCTTCGCTCAGTCACTTTGCACTGAGTGGCTTGCCACAAAGTTCATAAATTCATTCCAAAACAGGATAACACTAAAGAGACAGAATGCTTCATGCCATCCCTCTTCATCCCTCTTCAGTTTTCACATACAATAAATAGTTAAAATGGATGGAAAGATCATTCTTGTATATGTACAGATCTGGATTGACCTTCAAGCAAAATGTGTTGGAGTGTGGTTGAGAATTCCATTATGGTGAGTGTACTTATATTACTGTCAGTTGTCATGTGCTAGGTAGAAGGGAAGTGTCTGACTTTAGGAGGATGTTGTTACATGTTATTATCTATATGTGGTGTCTGGCATTGGATCATATACTGTATAGTGGTTACACTATAGAAGGCATACAGCCCCACTGCCCATGGTATCCAATTCCATTTCAAAATCCTGTGCATATTTGCGGACTCACCTGAGCAGTCGGCATTCTAGTACAATGACACAACACATCACCAAAAAATGAGGACATCTGTTGACCCAAAAGAGGACAAAACTGGATACGGATTTGCTTAATTTATGCTAATTTATGTGTACAAATGCAACATTATATATATAATTTCAATTTAAAACAGAAATACAATGCCTCTCACCATTCTACAGAAGACAGTAACCACTTGGTCTGTGTTTCTCATAACCTTGCTAGCCACATGCAGCTATGAATGGGAAGACCTCAAGACCCCTTTTCTCCTCTGCTATGGTTCTTTCTGTTTAAATCAGATTTGGCTGGATAGCCCATTAAATGGAGGACACCTTGGAAAGGAAGACTGTCCTCTGGCAACCCATGAAAGGGAGGACTGTCCTCCCTAAAATTGGTCATGGTTGCCCTAATGGAGTAATGGTAGGGCTGAGGGATCACCCAAAGCTAATAGAAGAAATATTCCATAGCTAAAGTCTCAGCTGCCTTCTATTCTCACAACCTCTAGATCCAATCTAGTAGTTTTTAATGCCTTGATCAGTTTGTTTTAATTTATTGGAGAAATGATGTGAAAATATTGAGGGAGTTGTGAAACAGTAAAGAGAAAAAAGGAATGCATTGAAAACCAATTAATCTGTCCCAAAAATTTTTTGTTAACCAAGCCTCTATTTTCTATAGATTTCCTTTTGTTATGCGATTTTAATGTTAATCGAGCTGTTTGCTATGCGAAATTCCACTATATATTAAATGCACATGAGAGACGCTTTCCAAGAGGATTGATTCTATGGTTTATCATTTATTTTGATTAATATTAATATCTGTTCTTATTTTAAATATCTGTTCTTATTTATGGTGCAGTATTATTACTAGTTTTATTACATAGCACTTTTGAGATTAGATGCTATTTGCATGACTCCAATTGACGCCCACCATAACCCGTTCTGATAGCAATTCAATTGTGGATGAAACCATGAAAACTTATTTGAAACAGCTTAGCATTCAAAGTTCCAGACCGTGATTATATTTTTCATTAAATCTATGGGTGAGGGGGTTGAATAAGGTGGGATAGTCAGTCACTTTGAATAAACAACATCTGTTTGTGCTTGATGCTATTTATTTGTTATTTATTTGTTACAAGACTTAAAAGCACATTTTGTGTGTATCAGAGAAAATGGTGGTATACAAGAGGATTGAGAATCTTAAAATAAAACACATTAACAATACAGTGAAATCAGCAAATCAATCTCATAATTGAAAAAATAAGATTGATCATGTAAGGTTGATGATGTAAGATATGCTACAGAATTTAAGATAATCCATGTTAAAATTCCAGAATAAATAAATACATTTTAAACTGACAATAGAATAACAGAAACTTTGGTGTCAACCAACCAAATTGTGAATTCCAAAGGTAGAAAAATGCCATTTTTCATGCCAAAAGTGGCTTTGTGAATTCAGGAACATTTGGTAGCCATAGTCAAAACAGATTGTAAAGCCTTTAGGTGTATGAATATTCACCTCAAACTATATTAGATTTACCTAGAAAAGATATTAGGAATAGTATAAAAAAGAAAACAAAATTGTATTTTAATTTCAAAGTACCCATTAAAATGAATCCATAGAAAATAGTGGCTTGGTTAACAATCCCCCCCCCCCCGAACAGATTAATTGGTTTTCAAAGCATTCCTATGGAAAACTGCATTTTTTGTTAACAATTTTTTGTTTGCAATGCATTCCTATGGGAAATTGCATTCAATGCATTCCTATGGGAAATTTACATTACAAATTTTTCATAGTACAAAAGGTCCTGGAGAACACACTAAATTTGTTAACCGAGGTTCCACAATACTGTGAACCACTGCCTAACTTGCCCATAGTATGCATCCACTCTGGTTTTTATCAACTTGCTGCTCATCTGCTTTCAACTAACAGGCTGGTAAATCCACACATTCCTAAAATGATCTTCTAAACCCCTACCTTATGTTAGGCATGTAATCTAAGGCCAAATGTGTGACACACAAAAACATCCACAGATGGGTTGATCGATTGATTATTTATCTATTTTTAAAACAACAACAACAACAAACCAACCTCAGCAATGCAAATTCAACATTGAAAATATGATGTAATTTATTTATTTTTGGCAGGGGGACTACTATAGTTCTAATGCCTAGCATCTTCTAAAGCTTTTAGCCTCCATCAGGCTATATATATGTAGCCTGATGGAGGCTAAAAGCTGGCAGCTGTGCCAAAGTAGAGGACCCCAAATCACTGAGCAGAAATGAGTAGAGAAAGCTTTGATTGCTTCTAGAGCAGTAGTGAGTAGTGTCTCTCAACTACAAATCAAGCAAGCTACGAGGGGGGGAAAAAGACTCAATCAAGGCAATAATGGCCTCCACTTCACAATCAGACAAGTGCTCCTACTTTAGAAATCCTACCATTTATGGCTGATTGCTAAGCCTGGCCTCATTTCTAATCTAAAGGGCGAGTAATAATTTGAGAAAGGAATTATAACAACTTCCCAACAATTTGGTAAATTGTTATTATTTGGAGGAGGGGAGGAAGAGAGGTTGCTGTGAAGCTATTGCTACGTGCAAGTTATTTCACTCACATACCCCAAAAATCTAGTATGCTTCTAAATGCTCCACATACATTTTTTTTATGATTGGTCATAGAAGACAAAGTTACGATATCATGAAAACACATCAGGAAAAATCTGAGAAGAATATAAAATATTGAAAGTTTTGAAAAATATATCAATAGATCTAGAGAAAAGGAAGCTTGTAGTAACGGCTTGATTGTCATGAATTTCACAATTATATATATATTAAAAGGAGTTCAACTAGGAAGATGGGTTGATAAGTGAAATATCTACGAAGCTGTCCTGAAAATCATAGCACCTACTTCAACATTTTATATAACTGAGGTGTTATTTTTGTAAATTATTAAATTATATTCCTTTCATCATTTCAGCTAGAAGAAGCATAAAATTAATTAATAGCACAGTAAGATGTGAACATTATATCCTCTTCTATTCAAATATATAAATTTTACTATTCATGTTTAGTATATCAATAGCCACTTGTCAAAAATATGTACATCTGTGGCAAGCAATCTAATATATGTGCTGGGAGGAAAATGGAGTTAGTTGTCATACTATGTAAAATGAAAATGTCTGTTAGACCACCACATAACTAAGTCATTACCTAATTCTTTCATTAAAATGATTAGTACTAAAATTTAAGTACTGATAGACCACATACTACAAAAACATACTAATAAGTATAATTAGTTGTTCAACAAACTATTGTATGAGACAAAAGTCAGATTCTGCAGTAACATAACAAAAGCTTACTAGGAACATCATCTTAAATCCTACAATTACATTGAAAAATCACAAAGCAAGTCTATTAACTCACTCATTGTATATTTTGGATGGTTCTTTGAAATTTTATATGAGTTTTCACAAGATGTTCATAGTTTTGAATACCAAGCCATGTTACTGATGGGATGGGTTTGTTGTATATGTTTTATTTTCCTTTGCCAATTACACATATTTCAATGTCCCAGTTTTCCTCCCTCCCTCCTTTTTCATTGTTTCTGCCAGCTGTGACAACAGTTTCTAAAAATAACACACTGGTCTGTTCTCATTCTTCATCACTCCATTATTGTTTTTCTGACAATTACCACAGTGTTCTAGAACTTTCTAACTGTGAAGTATTCAGGCATATCTGTAAGGAAACAATCTTCTTTCTCAGTTTGAAATGTTAACACTAAAATGGAAACATGGGAAGCATTGATAAAATGGAATGAAAAAACAGGAGGAAACTAGGTTCTACTTGTAGTTTAAGAACGTTATGGTAAATCAGGTTATCAGTGGAAAAGACCAGCTATTGGAGAGAGACAGGTGTGAGGCAGGTGCTGTTCAACACAAATGGCGAGAATTTGGTGTAGATCAAAATGCACTCTTCATACTGTTTAATGATGTCTGGTGAACTGTGACACTTGACTATGAACATCAGGAATTATCCTTCAGGTTGAAAAGTTGTACAATTCAAAACTTTGTGGTCATAAATGGATATCTTAGATTTGCATGGTTGGCACACAATATATTTTATCTATAAGCATCTTCAATTCCATCTTTCCATCTTATTAAAATGTATAATTGTCCTGTGACACAGGCTTTCATATGTATGTTCGTGCAGTATATGGGGGTCTTCAGCTAAAATTTATCTCTAGCTTGGAACTTAGCTGCCCTATGTCACATTTAAAAAACTTTTGACATATCCAAGAATACCTTGAATCATAATAACTTAAACATATTGGAGTCATATACCAACTCCAAATTGTTTTACAGGAATTTTCCTTAACTCTAACTGACATGTTTTTCATTATTGTTTGTTTCCAAATTCTACTCCATTCCTCTTCTTTAATTCTTCTTTAATTTCTTCAAGTGCCATATCCAGTTCTGAATATTGGCTATCATGGCAATCAGCCATGAAGATTGTCTTGGGAACAATATAATGCAGTAGTCTTCTGTTTGCCTTCTGCATTGTAGCATGACACCCATACCACTGGTTCCAGTTCCATGAGTCACTTTCTGGTCCTGAGCCCTTTTGGCACACAAAGTCCTCATCAGCCTCAGGCCAGTATTGATGAAACTGCTGCTCTCCATCAACATGGAATCAAGTGGGATTTAATCCAAGTGTAGACCATCACCCTTCCCTGTGGAAGTCACCCAAAGCCATTAATCCTCAGGGTTGTCAGTTAGTTAACTACTGCCTGATGGTCAGTGTTGAGTCACTGGCAGTATGGTCTACTCTATTACCATAGCAGAATAATCTGGCCAGAATTTTATTCTTATACCTGCAAATTTATGCTGGTGTTTCAGTTTGATTCTAGCCTAAGGCTACAATATTTTTCACACTTTTTTTTAGAAGGAAGTTGCATTAAATGCCATGAAACACTTCCTGTGTAGACATTCTGTGCTCACAATTAGGACTTTAAACAGCCAATTTGTGCTTCTCTTACTGCCTTTCGATTTCGAGGATGACTTGAGAAACTGTACCCCTCTTATTATTTTTTCTGAACTCCATTTCCCAACCATTCTTAGCCAGTCTGGTTAAGCCTTTTCCAGTCACTGTTCAACAACTAGAGGACCAACATTCCCCACCACTGATGTTAAGAAACTGTTAGTTTTATGTAAATGTATTAAGAATGAGCCTTCAGGTAACTAAAATCAGTAACAGGAGCAATTGTTTCATGACAAAGGTGTTAAAAAGCTTTGTGTCCAATACCAGTCTTCTCTGTATTGTATCTTCCTGACATATGGATTAGGTGTTCTCCCTAACTATGGTGTGCCCCAGGCAAGAGAAAAAATTAACATGACAACCATAATTCCCATGTACTGTTCTATGGAAATTCAACATAGAAACAAATGTGAAAGTCTTGTATTGGCCTCAGATTTCCTGTTTGTTATTACTACCAAGTCTCATTCATTTTGATGGCTTTACTTTAAGCACTATTGTTATCTTTAGCCTATGGAGAATATTTGTATACTCATTAAATTTCAACAATTTTAGTGGAATTTTTAAGGGGAAATAATGCAGATGACAAACAGCTTCGCATGAGGTTGTAATCTTAATAGCTAGGTATTTTAAACATAATTTGCATTTTCACATTTTACGTTGTTCTTTCTACGTTTTAAAATTTACTCATAAAAACCTGTTTCAACTAGATAATTCATATACAAATATTTTATAAAATGTTTCTTTTCTTTAGGAATCCATTATTTTTTGTTAACTCACTGAAAACCACTGTACAATTTGTGATATAACAAGTTGTCTTGAAAATGGTAGAGAAGTTGTATATAAATTGTTTGTGCAAGTACTCCTACAGATTTTTACTGGATGTTTAATGCTGTTGTCATTCAGAGAAAGGCACAAGTGTAGACATATAATGCAAGATAACAGCTGTAAAACAAATGCAAAATATTAGTTGTATGTGTACTCAGAAGTAAGTCCCAATGAGTTCAATGGGATTTGAAGTTATACCCTTAGGATCTCATTCACATAATTGCATACAATGCCATATGTATGCATTTATACATTAAATCAAGCTAATAATGAGGATAATAACAGTTCTTCAAATATTGCAGTAGAGAAAATTATTAGGAATCTATATACTTTGGAGAAAAACAGACTGAATTTTAATACCCATAGTGAGTTGGAAAATAAAAAATAATTCTGATAAACCTGCAACATTAATCTAAAACAGTGATTGGGTCATGCTCCCTCAGACAGTTGCGGGGGCCAGACTGGTGGTCCTCCTGCTGTAAATGCTGCCATAAACACATTTACCGCTGCTGTAAACACGTCCGCAGCCTCCATAAATACGTCCACAGCCACTTCCAACAGCAGTTGGAACGAGGGTGGGGGCTGGATTATTTGGTGCCATGGGCCAGATTCAGCCCATGGGCCGTAAATTGCTGACCCCTGATCTAAAATCTTGACTCCACTGGGAATTGAATAGAAGAAAGGAAACAGTAAGAAGGAGAACAGAAAATCTGAAGCCCAAGTCACAGCTGAGGTTCAGTATTATTAGAAAAGCCAATAATTACAACAAGGACCATGCTTTTATACATAAATTGTTCTTTCCAATTAATTCTGAAGTGTCACTTTAGCAGCCACAACATAACTAGGATGTTCAACCTCAGAGTTTTATCAGTGTGAAACAGATTCAAAACAGAACATAAGAAAACAACATTTTGGTCTAATATGCATTAATTTACATTATATAACTTCAGGAGACAGGAGAACAGAAAAATAATCCCTAATATAATATAACACTTGAGCTACAAATGAATCTTGTTGTTTTGTGGGCTGATTTTCAACCAAGATTTTTACAAATGCATCATCGACCGAAATTGTCTATGTCGCAATGGGATCAATTTACAGCCATATGAATAGAAAATTGGTGGTCAAGACCTTAGGAAATGGTTTTCTCCCTACCACTGTATTCAAGGAAATTTTGTATTCTTCAAATGTTTAGTTCTGCACAGCAGGAAGGGTAAGCTTAAATGACCCCTAGTGTCAGAAAGCAGCATGCTTAGGACAATTATAGGAGATGGTTATTTTTCCATCCTGCTTCAAAAAAAGAAAGAGAAAATTAATCTAAACTGCATGAATAGTCCGATTTAAAAATAAATGGCAAATAGGATTAGAAATGTAAAAATGTAAAAATACAATCTTGAAGAAACAACTACAGTGAAGAAAATCTAAGTGTTTGTCCTTGTTAGCCTGTTCATTCATCCAGGCATCAACATTTAATAAAAATATATAAACAAGTATTGTATGAATCAAATAAAAATTGTACTGTGCTGTAAAAATAATTTCCCTCTTCAGAGGCAGCAGAAGTAAGATGAAAGTAGATATGGTAGAAAATACTGATGATCACCCTCTTTGGAAAATTCTGGTACCAAAATATCAAACAAAAAAAGCCACCTGTTCATTTCAATAAAAGAGAATTCTGGAAGCAGGTTTTAAAGCTTGCTGGATATTTTTTGTAATTCAAATAGGCATGCTATTAGTAATTAATTGACAATATAATTGCTACCTATTAGCAATTATTTGGCACACATTTCTATTTATTTAATTTTAATTTTAACTTTTATTTGGCACATATTTGGTGATACTGGAAATATTTTCCTAAACCCCTTCTTGTATTATTAGCAAATATTGATACCTTGGAAGCTGCAGTTATAAGGCTTTAAACTCATTAGAAAAAGAACTGGTTGATATGAACACAATGTGACAGATTTAATGTAAGTGCTCATAAAAGATTTGTGGTTTAACCCGTTTCAGAAACCTGATACAGATGGAAAGACTTAATATCCTTTTCTATGCATTCTTTTCTTGGAGCTAAATCTCACTGTGTTCATTAGGTTTCCTCCCCCTAGTAAGTGTGCATAAGATAATTTTAAAGTTATTAATAAGCTGTGGACACAAATGCCATTTTCTCTGCAAAACTAGAAACATGGTGTTTCTGCTCCAAAGATACTATACATCCCTACAGAAAGGACGAAGTGGAATGATGCTGATTTATAAATACCAGTTCTTACCACAGCAAATAAAAAGGTAGCATTAATGGCATGGCTGTAGTGGTCTTTTTGGGTGATCAGCATGGCTTATTCAGAGTTTATGTAACATACTGCATGCCTGACCTTCTCTCAACCTTTTCATCTAGTGATAAACCATCACTGAAGGTATGAGAAATTCTCTGGAATGTAATGCATTTCAGGTTTCATTGCTAGAGGCCAGAGGAAGAGAGAGATTCTTCTCAGCAAGGTTCCAAGGCCTGCATTTGGAAATGTTCAGAATTAACAGTAGGCTGTTTGAAGGAAAATGGATAAGGGTTTCTTATATAATATACAGTTGTACCTCACTTAAAGAGCATAATGCGTTCCACAGGATTGCTCTTTAAGTGAGTTTGCTCTTTAAGCGAAACACCATTGTAAGTGAGCAATTGTTGGGGGGATTGCGAACCCCGATTTATTGGTTTTATTTGTTAAGCGAAGCGAACATTCAGAGAAAATTCTGCTCTTTAAGCGAGTTACTTTTTAAGCAAAACGCTCTTTATGCAAGGTTTGACTGTAGTATATTTATTGTTAAGGAGGTTTTAAGGGTGTAACAATGTATGAGTAATAATCATAGCCATGTTATGAACATCTAGCGATGTTACAAACAATGGTTAAGGAATTACTGCATTATTTGTTCATGAAACAATGGGTGTTATTTATTTATAAAGCATAGCTTATCTAGGATTATAACATTTTCAAATCGTTGTCATTTTGGGAGTCAACTCAATTAAGTGGACGTAGTGCTCTTCAGGAACAAACATGGTAAAAAAAGTGAGATTGCACTGCATTTCAAGATTTCCCTTTAAAAATTTCTGCAAACAAATCTGAATGACTCATGTAATATTGCTAAATGCTCTATGGAAAAGGCCTTTTCCTGATCCTTCTTATTCAGATTGTATATTCCCCATGATGGAACCCAAGACTTCACATGCTGAAAGTGTGTACTTTGACACACAGGTGCATTTGGGATAATGTTTAATTTTTCTCTCTCCAAGTAAGATTGCAAAAAGATGTGACTCTTTATTTGCGTTATTCTTGCAAAAAAAAAAAAAAAAAGGATGAAGAATGTAAAACAGTTTCTCCCTGCTAAGTGACATTATCAGAATTATTACACTTTTTTTGTAGTTTGAAATTTGTGTGTGAAATAAAAATAACTGTAGTGTTTTTGCACAAGAGAGTATACATTGCACAGAAACCCCAAGATATATGTTGTTATTGTTATTGTTGTTTTAAAAAAAGATGTTATACTTGTGGCAAATAGAATTTTTAATGCAAAACAGAAAAAAAATTATACAACCTGTCTTATTATTATTATTTGACTAAAGCTTCTTCTTGAAAAAAAGGAGATCGATATGGGAAGCTTACCCTAGTCTTTTTGCTCTCTTTCATGAGCAAAAAAATATTTAGTGGTTGGTCATTTTTTTCAAACGGAAGTCTTGATCTACTAAAACGACCTTATTTTTGATCAAGGATGAGAAAATTCGAAATCTCCCCTTACCCATTATTACCAAAGAAATCAAACACAATAATGAGTCATTCACCAACTCTGTTTTCTTCTGAAGATTATATGACTAAAAGAACACATCTCCCAAACTGTCCTGAGAGTTTTTCCAACCAAAAAGTTCTTGGGGGGGGGGGGGATGTTGTTTTTTGTAATCATTCTTCATGCTTCTTTGGAAGAAGAACTTCTAAATTCATTTGAAATCACCAGCCACCCTTTTTCATTTTCCTAGCCATTCCACTCAGACCTGTGGATATGGATAGTTATAGAACAAGCCTTGAATTGATAGATGTTTGCCTGTGTTCATTTCAAATCAAATGACTGTTTGTCTTGAGGTTTAACATGGATGCACCACCATATTTATTTCATAGTCAGGGAAACTCAAATATCACCAAGCAGCTCAGTTTCAGGAATGTTCCCACTTAGACTTGTCCTGCAATGAAATATATGTGTTTCTGCCTTGAAAACTGACAGACTATCTGCAAATAATAAGCCTAAGGTACAGCAGTTGAAGTTCCCTGTTCTTTAATCCTTGGGAGTCTTATTAAACCATTGGAGTTGTGGAGTTTTAAGTTTCCAAATTACTCTTGCTGTCTTGTTTGATTAAGTGGACATCCACTTCCATGTCAGCATGATATCAGTTTTCGGGGTGGGGTGGGGAAATCATTTTCATGAGAAAATTGACAGAAATAACAAAAAAAAAATGTCACAGTGTCATTATAAACTCTAAAATACCAAATGAAATATTAGATGTAGTGTGTAATAGCTCTGCTTTTTTGATCCCACCCACGGCAAAGTAAACATTTTTTACAATGAAAAGTATGAAATTAGTTCTGTATGTTGAGTTTTCTTCATTTTGTTTCCCTACAGCAACAAGAGAAAATAGAGGGTAATGCATAATTTGTTCTCTCACCAGGGCTGAAAAAGCTAAGATTCCTAGAAGTTTTGGTTTCTTATGTAAAATGATCAGGGACTTGGGTTTTTTTAATCAGTGGAAAGAAGAAAATGGACAAAAAGTCTTCTAATCTTCATTATCCATCCCATCATATTGTAACTTGTACAGTCTTTTACTCATTGTGTAAGGTTCTATTCTTTGCATGGAATTAAAAGATTACCATTTGTTTTAAAAAGTTGTAAATTAATTAATCCAACTACATTAAAGCTGTTAGTTCTTAAAATGCCATGAATTCATTACAATCAATAATGTGGCTCAGAGCAAACAGAAGAATCTAGAGGTGCCATTTCAGATTTGGAAAATGTAGAGCAGAGAATAGGTTCCAGTTACTAATATTGGGGTTTATTATTATTATTATTATTATTATTATTATTATTATTATTATTATTATTATTATTATTATTATTATTATTATTATTATTATTATTATTATTATTATTATTATTATTATATTTAGATTTTTATGCTGCCCCACTCACAAAAGAGGACCCCAAGATCTTCTTTTGAATATCTTCATTTCTAAATTGTGAAGAACTGAAAACTTCAAAGTACATCCACTGTGATTATTTTGACTGACTTTATACTACACAAATGTCAAAATTCTAGGCAGGTATAATTGTGTTGTGGCATTCCAGTTGTGGCATCCATTTTTCAGAACACTCTGTCATATGCTGATTTTCTTGGTTTCTATATACTATGTTAAAAATTTCTGCTACAATCTCCTCCTATATTTACAGGGAAGTCCTATTCCTGCCTACCAAGAAATGCCTTCATTTGAAACCAGTAGACTTAAACGCAGGAAAGTGTCTATAAATCTGCCTCCTTGAAGTTAGATAAGGCTGAAGATGGCTTTCTTCCAAACAATGGGTAGAGAATTGTAGCCTCTTAACATTTGGATTCTTCTTCACTTTGTCACATGTTGATGTTCTTTTAAAGTCAGGGATGCTCAACCTGTGGCCTGTGGGCCAGATATAGCCTCCAGGGCCATTTCTTGTCCCACCCCCAACTGTCTCCTCCAGACCTGGAAATGCCATGTGGTGGAGGAAGGCTGTCCAGCCCCGGAAGCTGTGGGAGGGAGTGTAACCCGGCCCCTGGCTTAAAAGGTTGAGAACTCCTGTTTTTACATTGTTTAATCATTTAAACTCTTTGTTTCATTGTTGCTCATTTGTGATATTTAATTATTGTCATTTTTACTTTTGAGATTTGTGCAGAATAAAATTGTTTACAATGAAGTAAAGAAATATTATTAGCATAACAGTGTTATGGATATCTCTCACAAGCTTGTTTTAGGCTGTAGGATCATTTAATGTAGGTAAGGATGAAAAGAAATCTGACAATTTCACTTTCTCTTCTGTTTTAATTTTTTGAACTTCAGATTCTTTCTAAATATCATGATTAAGAAATTCCACCCCATTCCTCAAAAAGTAAACTGAATTGTTTCCTTCTCCCACATGGGTATGGCTGTTCCCAGGAAGGTTGACTAGTCTTGTACCTCCTTGCTATATTTATGTTAAAGATGAGAAGCCTTTCAGAAAAGAAAAGCAGAAACTAATTTTTCACTTATAGTTGAAGACACAGGGATTCAAATGCAAAATTCTAAAAGTTAGGGGATCAAAGCCTTGGTACCAGGATAGTTGAATGGATGAAACTTTTGGCTTGTTTTCCATTTGGGGTTTATTTTTTATTTTTTATTTACTTTCAAGTTCCTTCCCTTCTGAATGTGAAGAAAAAAAGTGATTTTGGATGAATTCTTTTAAAAACAAAATGTAACAAAAAAAATCTCCACATCCCTTCTTTTGCAACACATATTACTCCTCTGGCTGTAGAACACAACCTGGTATGCCAAGTGTTTGCCATAGAAAATTAGTCCATTGAGAATGTAAAGCATATGTTTACATACATCTTAAATATATGTCAGTTGTGTAAGGAAAATGCTGCCAGTTACATTTACCATATAAATACTACTGTGATCATAATATACAGTATTGTCCTCAATTCCTAAATCATGTATGTTGGCCTGAGACGTGCCTTCTAAAATGGCAAGGGAAAAAAAGCATTGTCTTTCCTGATGTGGATTTTTTAAAATAAATATTGGTTTATTCTGATCAATAGTGTGGAACATGTGATCTGCCATATATCACAGGTTCCACACTACTGATCCAGATAAACCACTATTTATTTAAAAAAATCCACATTAGGAAAGGCAATGATTTTTTGCCTTGCCATTTTATGTATCACAAAGCCCATAAGTGACCCACCCCAGCCTGAGTAAAGCTTATCATATGTTAAACATACACATACACTGGACTGATCAAAATACTAAAACCTGAATTTAACTAGTAGTCAATGGGAATTACAGAAGTGTTGACTCACCATTCAGCAGTTGATCCAATGGTTCTACTCTAACTGGGATCACCAACTGGATTGAAGCTTCTATGCATGATATGTTTTTATTTCCTTTTCAGCTAAGGGAATTATACCCCATCTGCTGCAAAACTCTTCATTTTGAATGGATTATAAGAAATACAATACAAGTAATTGAATCAAGCTCTCGTCATGTTTTTACAAACCCACAGAGCCCCCTATGCTGGTTGTACATAGTTTTTAGGAAATAGTAATAGAAATGCAAGGGGGTTGGAAGCATTGTTTTTCATGATTTCAGACAGATATAGCCATAGGAATTGCCTTGTGCTATACAATGAACAGATTACAAGATATTTGACTCTCTTTACAGCAGTCAGAGATACAGTATTCCATAACTCGCTGTGACTGAAACGTCATACTATGGTGCTTTATTTTGAAAATAAGTTCAAAATGGTTTGAAAAAGAAGTACACAAGAGTAGGAATCTGAATGCTATCTGATATTTGAAATAACAAAACCCCAAATACCCTGGGTTAATTTTCTGTATACAGACTTGTCAGACTTGAATGTGAGTTGTGGCCCAAAACAAAATTGGAATTGTATATCTCAGGGATTCAATGTTTTTTGACTTACGAAATCTTGCTTTTGCTTTTCCAGTTTTATACTCTTCATTTGTTTCACATCTATTAGGAGATTCCTCAAAATAATGGCATTCTGCCTGAAAAATACAAAATTCTATAAATCTGCTCTTCTCAAGTATAAATGTACAGTTGAAAACTTTTAAATAACTTAAGCAATTCTGAGGCAGTGGTTAAATGTGGAACATTTTCTAGGTCATTATCAATGCTTGTGAATCCATTCTAAATTAGTCCTGTGTACCTGAGAATATATGGGTAATTTGCTTGAAAAGACCATTCTCTCATGTCTGCATCAAAAGCACATGTAGAGCTACAAACAATCAAGATATTAATTATTCAGCTCAGGAAAGTCTGTATTGTCTTTAAAAAGAGATAGCTCTTAAAAAATGAATTCTACTCTAATACTGTCATTGAGTTAAGAGTGTCACCAAATGATAAATAGCAATACTGTAGTTGTTTCTTTCAGATGTGTATCCTTTTGCATCTCCATTATTCATTGTTGTGCAATGTTGTTTTTGTGTTTTGTTTCTGAAACCATTTACTCAGCATCAATTTCTTTTGAATGGACCATAAACACACAACCTAATAGAACTGGCAAATCATGAAAAAAAGAGAACTTATGTTACAGTTTTAACAAAAGGATGAGTCAAATTTCATCAAATGAGAAAATCAAAGGCTTCAACTATCAGTAATTAAATGTCAGCATCATTAATTTTCATCTAATGTTTAACTTACACTCCACTTGCATTTTTCTTTTTCTGCTCATACATTATGCTTGGACATAAGAAACTTTCTTGGCCTAAGAAGTGAGGGGACAGGATGGGATCCAGATTTTATGAATTAATAGAAATGGATTCCACAAGGATCCAACAATGTGTGTAAACTGTACTAATTAAAAACATGTGGATTTGAAACTGTAAATTGGTGGCAACCTCTTAAGCATGTGCTATGTTGATAATAAAACACTGAGGCATTTCAATAAAATCTTAAGAAAAATTATTACTTGCATTTTCTTCCACTTTAATTTATTTCTCTCCCTCCTGTTGTGCCTTTATTTAGCTCCCAGGGTTCATTTCTCTACTCCCTCACATGCCCTTCCTCAGCATTTCTACGTTAGGTTATAGACAGAAGTATCTATACACATCCAGATCCTGTGTGTTTTGGAATACTATTAGTACTATATATTTGTAAAATAGTTCTGAAGAGACAGGGTGTGTTAGAAAACAAGCTGATGTAGCCCATCTTCATGGTCCTTGGCTGGGATCCATAACACAACCTCATTTTTGAGTGCAAAACTGTTTCACCCTTATAGGAAAGTGGCTCTTTCCCTTTCCCTCTATTTATTACAAAATGCCACCCCTGAAGGCTCTCTGAAACTGTACTCAATAGTGCATTTTTGGGAGGTACAACACAAACACTGATGAAAAAGAGCCCAGTGGTCCAGTGGCATAGCGTGGGTTTCAGCTGCCCAGGGCATTGGCCAAATTCGCCGTCACAGATGGACTTCCCCAAAGGGACTTACCCCCCACCATATCCTAATTTGCAGGTGGTATTAGATAATATTGAACTCTATCCTTTATATGAAAGAATTAATTCTTGCTGAATATTCGTTGTGAACAATTTGAGCAAAAAAAAAAACCCACGGGTAATTACCGCAAGGCAACTGATTAGTACAGACGGTGTTGCCAGTCACTAGAGTGAGTGTGATGACTACACTCATTTAAAGAAAGGGGATACCCCAGTTCCATCACAGATTAAATAATAAAAAGTTCCATGCTCATTTTAATCGGACCAAATTGTAGGTCCGACAAAAATATGAAATGAAATGGTTCAAATTTTTAGTTCAGATTACAAGATATTATTATTATTTATTGTAAAATTTTGCCACCTCCAAAAAGTACCACCCGGGGCAGGCCGCCCCCACTGCCCCTGCCACGCCACACCACTGCAGTGGTCTCCATAAAGAACACACACTATAGAGCTTTGAATCTGTGTTGCTGCAACTAGGAATCTGGCTTTCTAGATAAACAGAAACATGAAAAACAGCATACAGAGATGGAGTTTGGCTCAATGGCATGGAAAAGGTCCTATATTTAGCCCATGGCAATTGCTAGTTAAAATTATTTTAGGTAGCTATGAGGTCACCATCCCAAGTCCTGCTTCATCCATCCTTGGGTCTATTCATGTCTATAACAATTTGTACGCTTAAATAAACTTTATTAACAACAATGGATCCATAACATACAAAGCCAGTTACTCTGTGCTAGTTCCTCTCAATGGCCACACTCTTATGTCTATGGGAGGTTCAGCCGAGGTTAACTCTGTCAGGGTGGATAAGTCTGTCCTTGTCACTTAAGACAGGTAAATGCCCATTCCACAGTGCACTGGGTGTGACTGCAGTTAGAATCCCAGTGGTCTGGACAGTGATGGGATGTCCCCGGTTCTATATGGTTCCCTGGAACCGGTAAGAACAATCCCGGAGGGTTCTCCGGGAGGGGAGTCCACTTTTGAGGCATCCGGTTCCGGACGCCTCACCGAAAGAAATTTTTTTTAAAAAAATCAGACCTAAAATGGCTCCGATTTACTGCGCATGCGCAGAAGCTCAATCTGCCGCATTGCACATGCGTCAGATTGAGTTTCTGCGCATGTGCAATAAAATTGGAGCAATTTTTACTCCAATTTTACTGCGCATGCTTAGAAACTCAATCTGACGCATGCGCAATGCGGCAGATTGAGTTTCTGCGCATGCGCAGTAAATCGGAGCCATTTTAGCTCTGATTTTTTTAAAAAATCAGCAACACCGGCAGTCCTCAAGAACAAGATAGTGGCAGCGGCGCTGGCGGCGGCGGCAACACAGGCAGCGGCAGCGCTGACGGGAGCGGCGATGACGGCACCAGCAGCGGCAGCAAGGATAATGGCGGCGGCGGAGATTGCAGCGGCGATGACTTTGGCGGCGGCATGGGCAGGCAGCACCAGCCCTCAGAGGAGGGCACCTCCCCCGGGGCCGCAAAGCCCCCACAGGCAAGTTGAGGCCTGCCCTGCCCTGGCTGTCCACCCCTGCCAAGCCCTCCCAGGGGTAAGTGAGGGGTTTGTGTTTGGGGTTGTATTTTTATTTAATTTTAATTGTATTTATTTATTTAATTTATTTACGGGTTTGTGTGGTGGGTGGGTGGGTTGGGTTGAGGGTGTGTGTGTGTATTTATTTTATTTTATTTTATTTTTTATTTTAAGGCCCCGCCCACAACATCATGATGTCATGACGTCAGCTCCGCCCATGACGTCATGACATTGGCCACGCCCATGACGTCGTGACGTCATGGAGTGGTGGTAACAAATTTGTCATCCCATCACTGGGTCTGGATTTGGGGTTCATCAGAGTTGGCAGATGCAGTGATGACTTCAGCAACCATATTCATGCACAAAGGTCTTCAGAGGTGTCCCACTCTCACCTCCTGCCATCAGCTTTCTTGCCTCTCTCCCCCTCCTGCCAGTAACAAGGCATCAAGGGGATTTTAGGGGTGCAGGTGCCTCTTTGTCTCAGCCATGGGGACCCATAATTGTGCAAGGATCCCTGTACAGGAGTCTTCTGGTTCATCTATGTCCATGAGATAACCCTGAGTTGGGTCTTCCAAGGTATCTCCCTAGCCTCCTCATTCTCCATCCCTATGACAGGTTGTGAGTTCCCAGTCTACAATCCCTGCTCTACATCATCTCACATCCTGATGTACTCTCTATCTACAGTGGTACCTCGAGTTACAAATGGTTTGAGTTACAAAATTTTCACAATACGAATGAAAATCAATTGAAAATAATGGCTCGAGTTACGAATTTTTCCAGAACAAATTAATTGGTTTTCAATGCATTCCTATGGGAAACCATATTTTAGGTTATGAATTTTGGTTTTCAATGCATTCCTATGGGAAATTTGAGTCACAAATTTTTCATAACATGAAAAATCCCTTGGAATGCATTAAATTTGTAACTCAAGGTACCACTGTAATACCTTCTTTATCTCCCCTGTGTCCCAAACACCTTTCTTCTCAACTAGATGTTACTCTGCCCCCATTTCATATCCACCACTGGCGGTGCCATCTAGAACCTCTTCCCCTGCTACTTTTTCTTGGGGCTCTGGGCCTTGTAGCCAGAGCTCTTTGGCTATTATGGCAGATAGCAGGATCTCTCTGTAATTTACCATCGAATTGGCAGTCCAGAACTCTAGAGCCTCCAGTGGTGATTGGGTTCAATACAAACAGAACTTGGAAAATTACTTTTTTAAAAAAATAGTTAGCCACAAATTATTGTTGTCACAATTTTAAATTTAACCTTTTACGTTCTCTTTTCTCAAAAATAACTGGAATAGTTCTTCTTAGGGCATGTCCAGATGGATCAGCTGGAGTGCCTGGACAAGGATTGGTACCTATTCAGAGGGAAGAGGGATGTGCCATTCAGCATGCTCCTCCAATCTGAATGGGAACTGAAACTTTGAATAATTGAACACTCCCCTGTGGATGATCAGGGGAAGTGACATAATTTTTCTTACATTAGAGATTATCACTATAATTTAAGTTTTATATATATCTATTGTCTGTGTGTCCATTCCCCCTAGAAATAGCTTCAGAGTGAAACTGACTGTGGTTTTCACCAGCAAAAGACATGCAGGCAAATTTTTTTAAAAAACTTGTACAAACTAATAATGCATCGCTTTAGCAATCTCAAAACTATTTGAAAAATATTTCAATCCTATGAATGATCAGGGGAAATTTTTTACTTATTGATAAGCCAAAGTTTACACAGCATGCACCCATTTGACTGCTGCAGGGTTCACTTTTAGTCAGTTCTCAATGACTACTCTTGCTGTGAACAGGCTAAAAATGAACTTCACCCAAAAGTAAAATTCCCCAAAAGAGGTTAAAAAAGGAGAACAGGGAGGAGGTTGGGGTGTTCCAACATTGTTGTAACCAGGATCAACCTTAAAAGCATCCTTGAGTGGGCTACATGCCCAGTCTGGACATGCTCTTCTGAATTCTGCAAACCTCCATAGCACAGAACACAACTTTCATCTAGTCCAAAGGTTCCCAACCTTTTCAAGCTGGAGGCTGGGTCATGCTTTCTCAATCAGCTTCAAGGGTTGGATGGCCATTTTGCCCTACCTGCACGATGGGGTGGCCATTGTGTACCAACAGCTTCAAAGGGGTGGCCATTTTGTTTCTCTAATGTCCTTGGAGGGGGTGGGGAACCACATGAAATGGTACTGTGGGCTGGATCCAGCCCATGGGTCTTAGGTTGGGAACTCCTGATCTAGTCTATCTTTTTGTCATATCAAGAGAACTCCAGCCAGCATTTGAACTGTGTGATATTCCTCTGCCACTATTTAGTGAGGCCACTTCCCGCCAAACTAGAAATAACTTAACTTAAATGCCGCAAAAGGAGTGAAGTTATTCCTCATTAAATTACAGTTGTCATATAACACCATTGCATCTCAGATACTGGGAAAGAATTAATTGCACACAGCTAGTGATTTTCAAGCAGTTACTGCCAGAGTTTACTGGATGATAGACATAGTGTTAAAAATACTCTTTGTTAGACGGAGCCTGAGGCGTCCAAAAAGTTTTTTAAAATCTTGGCTAGAAGTTGAAGTTGTAGAATTGGAAAGTTCCCAGATGAAGATGAAACAAACCTGAAGACTGTGATTAAGGTGATTAACAGCTTTTGGACTGGCAAGAAGCAGAAGCACCCGGACACATGGCAATCACTGTGCCAGAAAAACTGGAGATTAAGTGATACACTAGGCAAAAATAGTCAGTTCATGCTACTGAGGAAACCAGGGCATTGAAAACAATTTATATCATACAAGCTAATTACATGAAGATGTGGATAGGGATCCAGAAGTAAGTAGCTAGTGAACTTCTTAGTTTTACTTTCTCCAATCTGCCTTGAAAACCCAATGTCACCCTGCAGCCTTTGGCTCAGCCTTTTTGTTCTTCTACCTGATTGCTGTCCACTGTGGGGTACACAGAAAGAGCCTCCTCAAAGATTGTGGTATTTTTGAGCCCCAGTTGGGCGTACCCCTGGCAACGGCCACCTTGTGTTGCCGGCTAACCTTTCTCACACTAGGTCAGGCAAAAGGAACTGCAGAATGAACTCACTAAAAGGTGCCTTCATTTTGGCAGTTTCAAGTTTGGCCTAGACATGGAAGAGGAAGAAGCTGTCCACTGTTAAATACATCACATTAATCTAAATGTCAAATTTGTTTATTTTCTCATTTTTTAAAAAAATCTGAAATCATTACAGTTGGTTCTACCACATACAAATGGAGGTTTAAACCCTATCCCTAGCTGAAAGAGATCGTGGTGGCTTAATTTGCCAAATTTGGTCTAAGGGGAGGAGAATTTAGTGGAAGAAAACACACATAGGGTGAAGGTCCTCTAGCCACCCTACTGATAATGCACACTAGGTCTCCCTCATATACTTACTTCAGAGTAAGAAAGGTACAGCTGGCCACGACAACACATTTCATGTAGCATACACTTTCACCTGACTGAAACAATTCCCTACTCCTTTTCATTTGTCTCCTGCATCCCTTTCCTCCATTCCACTATGCTGAATATTATATTGTAAAATCTTATCAGAAGCTCATTTACATTCTGGCTGATGGTATTACCTACGTTGATTACACTTACCTTCCAGATTGGTTTATTTTCCAGTGTGATTTCATTTCATTTCAAATTTATACCCCACCTTGCTCAGGTGAACCTGACTCTAGGCAGCTTACAAAGTATAAAAATAACATAACCGTCACAAATGAATAACACAGTAACAATCAGAAAGTATTAACATCACCATTAAATGTTACAAAAAAATCCAAGAAGTCAAAAAAGAAGGGATTCAGTCCCGGTGAGAGCCGACCTGAGCCCTGGAGTTGCTGCTCTCTCAAGGCCAGCTAGCCGAGGGAGAGTCCGGTGAAAGCGGCGGTGGCGAGATCTTTTCTCACCACCCAGGACCCGCAGCTGTTGTTCCCTCAAAGCGGGCAAGCTAATGGCCAGGGGACAAGTCTAGGGAAAAAGTCCAGCGGTGGCAACAAAGGCCTCTGGCGTTTTTATGGCCTGCCCCAGCCCCGCCGCTCAACTGTTTGAAGTTTCCCTCGGGGCTGGCCCGGGCCGACCAAAGGAAGCGTCCAGCATTTTTATGGCCGGCCCCAGCCCCATCACTCAGCTGTTCGAAAAAGAGTCCGGTGGTGATAGAGGTGGGAGCGGAGTGGAGTTCTTATGCCAGCCGCCCCTCTCACAGCTGTGCTTCATTCTCTCGGGCTGGAGATGGCCGAGAGAAGAGTCCAGTGGTGACGGAGGTGATCTTTTTCAGCAGTTACTTGCCTCAAATTAAAAGATCATTTTTGCTCTCCATATTATGAGATGCAGTGAAGAGGTTTTTGTGTACCCTTGGAATGTGCTTATGGAAGGCAGAATTGACCAGCCACACCTAGGCTTTTTACATATTAGACCAATTCGTTAAAAATATTTCTCATTGGATCTTTTGAGGAAAAAAGGTTATCTTATCACAATCACAGGATTTCTAAGTTGAATTTTTTGGAATAGTAGTCATGTCAGTTTGTGGTTCAGGCATATCAGAAAACAAAAACAAAAAAATAAGAATAAAAACACTGCAGCACTTTAAAGACTAATTGTTATATTTTTACTGTGAGCTTTCGTGGATCGTCCACTTTTTCAGACAAAGGAGTACAACTTTATATATACTTTATATATACCAGATGCAGGGGTCAAGATGTCACAAGGCAAATGGATCACAAAGCAATGAGGTAAAGAGTAATCATGCAGAATGACAGTCTTTAAAGAGCTGCAGTGTTTTTTTATTTGTTTTTTAATATTTCAAAGGTTGCCTTTTTATGAACACTAGCCTGGGAAATACTTCCATTAGTCACAATGAAATTTACTCCTGAATAGGTATTCTGAATTAACTGCTTAGGAAAACCACCCCCATCCCCCAATTACATTTTAAAATATCTCCCTCCTCCTTTAGACATAAAATTTTGGAAAGCAGTTTTCTTGGCTGACTCTGTGGAGCATACTACCATCTGGTGGTGTGTCATAAAATGACAGAAATTTAAAATGGCTGCATATACTGAGTCACTAAGATGCTGACTGGGAGGCGGAAGGTCAGCAGTTCGATTCCCGAGTACTGCAGGACGGAATGAGCTCCTGTCTCTGTCCCAGCTCCTGCCAACCTAGCAGTTCGAAAGTAAGAAATTGCAAGTAGATAAATAGGGACCACTTCGGTGGGAAGGTAACAGCGTTCCGTACGCTCTGGTGTCTAGTCATGGCTGCCACATGACCATGGAAACGTCTGCAGAAGCAGACAGCGCTGGCTCTTCGGCTTAGAAACAGAGATGAGCACTGACCCCTAGAGTTGAATACGACTGGCTTTCGAGCAAGGGAAACCTTTACCTTTTACTGTACTGTATTCACCATTCTAGAGCAGGGGTCCCCAACCTCCAGGGACATAAGGGCCAGATGCTGGCCACATCTTAAGTCTAAATGTAACAAAATTATTAACCTACTGATTTAGATCAAAAGTAAATATTCAAAGGTAAATGAAAAAAGTTAATGTTATGAGCACGTTTTGTTGATTAGCAACGTGCAGAATGGCCAAAATTCTAGTACCGTACAGTCAAACCTTGCATGAAGAGCGCCTCGCTTAAAGAGCAGAATTTACTCTGAATGTTTGCTTCACTTAACAAATAAAACCAACCAAAAACGCACTTAACAAATAAATCGGGGTTCACAATCCCCCCCTGCCAGAAGTCACAATTGGTCACTTAACTCACTTAAAGAGCAATCCCATGAAATGCATTATGCTCTTTAAGCGAGGTACAACTGTATAGAGGTTAAAACCTAGATGGGTTGAGAGAATGATCCACGGAGACTAGAATGAAAAACATTCTATTGTGGGGTGTGTGTGTAAGAAAGCAGTGGATGGCGTTGCTTGAGGCAGGAAGAATGGTGTGGGTCTCACCCCTTGAGGATGAGAGCAGTAAACAAGCAGAGACTTGTCAGCACCCGCATGGGGTCTGCAGATTAGAGAACTCTAGAAAGAATACGATTGTTTGGTGGGCTGCAGACCTATCACTGCTTGCTCAGACAGACGTTTTTGGTAGCTTCAACAATCTCTGAGGTAGTTTTAACCTTACTAGATAATGCAGTTATACTAAGCAATGTAATATTAAATTTTGGGATAGTCCTTCCCTGTTACAGAAAACACTAGTTTTATTCATACACCATCATCTAACAAATATTGTATCCATCCTCCTTTTAATGTAGCTTTTGGAAATAAAGAGTACTTTAAAAATGAACAGCTTTGTAGTCACAGTAAAGGGCCACAAAGGCAGGCCAGCTTTGGACAAACTGGAAATGGTTGAAAGCAGCTAATGGTTGAAAAGATGGATTTTGGAACACTAGGACTGCATAAAAAGAGCTGTTTGTGATATCCAGGGACTACTTCACAGTTCAATTCTGTTTATGCGAAGACTGCTTGGTCAAAAGCTGTTGTAGCCATTAAAAAAAATCTTGTATTGTAGTCCAGTTTGTAATGAGGTAACTTCCACTTACCAGTCTATGACTGAGTTCTTAAACGCTTTGGGTTGAGTGGTGCATAATCAACTTAAGGTGGCCTTCCCCTATTTTTATACCTATGTATACCTATGGACATCAAATGAGAAGACTCGCTTGAGAAAGCCTTGATGCTTGGAAGGGAAAAAGAAGAAGGGGCGGCCAAAAATGAGATGGCTAGATGGTATTGTGGACACAATGGGCACAGAGCTGAGCGAGTTGAGAGGGATGATGGAGACAGGAGTGCCTGGCGGACAGTGATCCATGGGGTCGCAAAGGGTTGGAATCGACTGTGCGATTGAACAAAAAAAAATTATATACTATAAAACCAATCATCCCCAACCCTTAACCCACTAGTTAGAGTGATGGGAGTTGTCATTGAAACTTTTGATAGCTATGCTCTTGCCCTTTACAATGCTCTGGTCCTACATGTTTTTTTCTAGTTTTTCTGAGCCACAGGGGCCACTACTTAATGCAATGGCAGTGTTTGGCCAAGGAGTGAGATCCTTGGACAATAATAATCTCAACTTCATTTGTCCCACTAACTCCACATCAGGGAGTCATTGTAAGATATGGAATCACACAGGTATAACCAACCTCATACTCAGGTTAAAAACAGAGAAACCGGTTGGGCTATTCATTTAGCTCCCACCTATCTTTGTTGAAACATACCACATTCTACTATCCTAACCAGCACTTCTCAGCAATAGACCAAGTTACTATACAGATCATATTGTATGGATGGTTTAAATTTGGAATTTAATCACACTGTCTGTTGCTATGCTGAAATATCATTTTACTTGCAAAATGCATTGGCCAGTATTGCCTTCTGGCCTATCAATCTGCCCCACTCCATCACCAGAATGAGAGAAGAGAAACTGGGGGTGTTAATTTATTATTCTGAGACACCAGCTTCCTTTGGTTCTCCAAAACTGTCACTTGACAACAGCCATTCTATCAGGCTGTATAAACTGTTTCTCTCTGAGCTCAAGGGCCTTGCTTTCAGTTTTAAATGGTCTTTTGTTGTTTCTCTGTATTTGTGTTGTCTGTATGCTGCCCAGTATGGCTCATGTGAGATGGGTAAGATATAAATAAAATAAATAATGCTTGTTTATTCTCGATCAGGAAGAAGTGAAATGACTGATAATAGCAATATTGACAGTTAATACTTTTTACTAGTATTTATTCAGTATTTTAATAATGGGAAAATTTGTTATTTAACCTCTTCCCAACATTCAAAAGCTTCACCTTTTGGAACAGACCTCATGGCCACAATTATCCTTACTAAGTAAAACACAAATAGTTTTAATAGCTCAAGTGTGTTCTGTGATTTCAGGTCAGTATTTAACCTTTCAAAGAGCATGCTGAAACAAAAAATAACCAATAAATAGCAAAAACAGTGTTTTATTGTGGTGCAATCTTAAGTACAGTCTGTGAAATTGCAGTGTCTGAATAAAGAATACACTGAAGTATAAGATATCTCCCATAGTAAATGATTTCAGGATGGTTTTTTTCATACATCTTGTAGCACTTAAATGCTTTGGTTATATAATGGAACCTCGGTTAACAAACGGCTTGGTTAACAAAAAAATTGCATAACAAAAGGAAATTCATAGAAAATAGTGGCTCAGTTTATGGAATTTTTTTCAGAACAGATTAATTGGTTTTCAATGCATTCCTATCGGAAACTGCGTTTTGGTTAATGTACAGTGGAACAAACGGGTTATGGAATTAATCCATTCTGGGATGTTTTCTGTATTGCGATTACTGGTATTCTTTAATGCGAAGCACAATTTCTCATAGGAATGCATTGAAAAGAAAAAAAATGTTCTGGAAATTAGAAAAGAGCCAAACACACACACACAAAATCCCCCCTAATTTTTCTTTTCAAAACTCTTTCTAAAGTGGTGAAAACACAGTGAAAAATTCCAAAGTGTACTTTAGAGTTTGGAACAGAAAAAAACAAGCCCCCCCTGCTTTTTAGTGAGCTTCAGATCTCCCCCCCCCCTCCCAAGGCATATTTGTCACATTTCTGTCAGCACCATCTCATGGCTAGCCCTGGTAATTGCAGGAAAAGTCCCTGTCTAACAACTGATTGGGGCGGGGGGGGAATTTCCAGCACTTCCTGGTTGCAGGGAGAGCTTCTGCTGGAGCCAAAAAGGCGGAAAATTTTCAAAAATGGAGCAAAAATACTCCAAACAGCCTCCCACTGCCCTGGGAAGTGCCAGAACACCCCCCCCCCCCAAAAAAAAATCCGTATTGTGAGGGTTTTCCATAAATTGGAACACAATTCCCTCAGACTTTCCTTCCATAGGTCGAGTTTTCCATTACCTGAGGGGTCTGTAACCTGGAGTTTTATTGTATTTTGGTTTTCAATGCACTCCTATGGGAAATTTGGGTAAAGTAATTTTCGCTGTAAGAGACATTCCGGAGAATGCATTAATTATGTTAACCGAGGTTCCACTGTAATTTAATATTCAAGGGAAACTAGGCTAAGAATATGCTACTTTCTAGAGCACAATAATTCACTAAGCTCTTACAAAGAGCAATACAAAATAATATGACTAATTCACACCATCTTATTTGCAACACAAATCTTGATATAAATAATTTAAATTGCATTTTGATAAAAACATTTAAGATTGTTTCATGTCTCATGGTCACTTTCTAATCCTGAATTTTTCCCTGGAGAAGACCATTCATCTTTTTGAGTTCTATTGCATTTCTTTTTTCTTCTGTAAGGGTCTATGACATTATTCTTCTCTTTCTCTTCAGAAGATAAACTATTGGAATTATCTTGACTTTCCAAAGCAAATTGTAGAGAGGTATAAAATCTAAGAAAAAAGAAAAACAGAATTGTGTTTCTTAAAGGTTTACTAAACATAATCCAGAAGTGTCAGTTTGGGAACACTAGTTACACTGTGACTTAAGAGAATGTCATGGCTAATGCTTGATGTAAATGTATGCATTCATGCATCTGTAAAGTACACTGGAAGACTAACTAGCTTATTTTGACATGCCTCTGTTATGTAATGTTTACTCAAATAACAACAGCAACTGCACTTATCTACTGCCCCATAGGGCTTAAATCACTCTATGGGCAGTTTATGCTGATCACCCATCTTCACTGAGATAAGAGACTAATATAAAGCTAGCAGATTGATTAACTTGTTCAAAGCTGGTTAATTAGTGTTATTTTATCTCCACAGGTATAAGAGTTTCTGGAAAATAATCAGGATCTACTTCGCTTCATATCCTTTGTCTGAGACAGGCCAAACATTCTCATAGGCTTATAGCTATGGAGCTCACCACAGCTGCAAATGAATCTATGCACAATCAGGAGAAAGCCCCACTGAACTGAGGTGTATTTGCAAGCTAGTATGCACAAGCCTCCTTTAAGAACCAAGAAAACACACTATAGTTGTGCTAAACATGTTTAATTTTTTAACCATGGAATATTTTACAGAAAGACTTTTTTTCAAATCAAACTTGAATTTCACAAAAATTATATTTATTTGCATCATCTTATTATGGCATTACTCTATCACAGTCGGTGACAACAGCAGGAGGGATCTACAGTCCACAAGGACAGTTAGTTAGAAGACCAGATATTTATTTATTTATTTAGATTTATATACTGCCCCAATCAATAGACTCTGGACGGTGTACACAGTCCAGCAAACACCTCATTGGCTGTTCAGCAAAACTTAAAAACAATATAAAAACAGTTAAAAGCCCTTCAATAAAACCAATTACAAGAGGGGGGACCTCAGACCAGCCAAAAAGGAAAGTTTGTTGATAATCCTGGCCCTCGGAGCCGTTCTGCTAACCACGTATTCAATTCTCTCCTACGCGGTAGCAACTGGGCCTGGAGGCATAATTCTACCGGGAGGAGGTTCCATAATGTGAGGGCTACAACTGAGAAGGCCCTTTTCCTCATGCTGGAGAAGTACACCACCCCAACAGATGGTATATGGAGGGTGCCCTCTCGGTTTGCTCTCACAGGATGGGTCAATGTGATAGGGATGATGCGGTCCCTGAGGTATTCTGTTTTGAAACCATGAAGGGCTTTAAAGGTGATAACCAGCACCTTGAATTCCACCCGGAAACATATAAGCAGTTCTGGTAGCAGTGGCAAGGCATGGGCGAAACGACCACACCCCACCATCGCACAGGCCACCGCATTCTGGACCAACTGCAGTCTCCAGATGGTCATCAAAGGCAGCCCCACGTAGAGTGAATTACAATAGTCCAAACGGGAGGTGACCATGAGCAAGGCATCCTGGTCCAGGAGTGGGCGCAATTGGTTAATGATATATAAAGGCTAAACATGCAGTCACTAAGGTAATGGCTGGGTCTTTTAAGAAGAGAGGGGCTTATTTAAGGCAGAGATTTATGCAGAAAGTTTTGTAAAATGAAACAGGCTGAAATCTTATTGTGTAACTACAAGGGTGTAACCTCCAATACTATACACATTAGCTCCAATTATGCCAGTGCACAAATGCTATTCAGAAAGCACTTCAGCTGGCACATTTCACTATCAGTCAGAACAGGAGCAGCATGACCAATTGCACAATCAAACTGTCAAGATGCCTTTATGTTTGTTATGGAATGCCATCCATTCTATTTTCAGCTAAATCTTTTAAAAATCATGGCTTAAGCTGTCTTAGGTTAATTGTACTGGGAGAATGGTAAAATATCAAATAAACAGGATACCGTGAAATAGCAGATAGACAAGCCAGAAATTCCCACCTCTTTTTCAACTACAATTTCTTTTTCAAATACTCATACCATACTTTAAATCTATTCTTCTATAGCAGGGCCCCTCAAACTTGGTTCTCCAGATGTTCTTGGACTTCAGTTACCAAAAGCCCAAGCCAGCACTCCTGCTGATCAGGACTTCTGGGAATTGAAGTCCAAGAACATCTGGACAGCCAAGTTTGAGGACCCTTGTTCTATAGTATAAAAGTATAAATGCAAAGAGTACTGACATTATCTTCTCCCAATACCAGTTAATGCAAGGTCCAAGAAACTCCCAAGCTGCATGTTTTGATCACTTCTATCAAGAGGAATACAATTCCATTCTGACATACTAAATATTGATATCATACTGAACCAATTTCAGCTTATTATCCAATACGTTATCATATATATCTTATACTATTTGTCTATTTTGAATTTTTCTGCCCACTGTATTGAATCACTAGGAAGAATATAACATTTATATATTTTTAACAAACCTATCAATTCTTCTTTTGTTCTCTTCCATCTTTTGATTGGCAACTTGAACCACAAAATCCACATATTCTTCACTGACCATCAGTTTGCCTTTCCGGCTGAGGGGAACTTCTAAGCAATGAGTGCTCCGCACAGCCTAAAGCAAAACAAAATCTGCCCTCTAAGCATTAAACATTATCTGCTCAGCAAAAAGTGAATTATCAAAGATCCCAGAGGGCAAGAAAATTCAGTAATGGGATCCTAACCAAGAATATTGGATTGCCTTTAGAGAAAAACTATTTGAAACAGCAAAGAAAGGTCCTATAGTTATACTAAAATGGACAAAACAGTGTTCTTTGGATAACTGTTTAACATTTCATGTTCAAATGAATGCATGGACATATATTTGAAGGTTACTGTGCGATTAGTCTCTGACGCTGGTTGGAGCCACTACTTAATTTAAGTCCTGTCCAAAACCACATGGATGTAATTCAACTCAAGTTGACGTTTTACATTTGTTCATTAAAATACGTCTCTACTTATACGTTCTGGTATATATTTTTCGTTCTGCTGAGTCTAGATTTGGGGAATGGCTTTACTAGATCACTAAAAATTACAAATAAGCTTTCAAACTTTCTGAACATTTCATTAGTCAATGATGATATCAAACGTAGAACTAAGGCAAACAGTTCCATAACCAGGACAGATGTAATTTCCTTTGTTCTTCTTGGACTCTTTAGCATTATGATTATGGCCACAAAATTTTACTGCTGGCTGGGGAGCCTGTAGTCACCAATATATTTCTGGACTTCAGTTTCTGTTACCAACAGCCAGTTTTGCCAATGGTGAAAGACAACAGAAATAGCAGCTTAGCAACATCTAGAGAGGTGGAGGCCTTCCATATGCTGTTTTACAGGACTGTCCACCTAAGGCAGGGATCTGCAAACTTGGCTCTGCATGTGTTCTTGGACTTTAAATACCAGAAGCCCAAGTCAGTATGCCTGCTGATCAGGACTTCTGGGAATTGAAGTCCAAGAACATCTGGAGAGCCAAGTTTGCAGATCCCTGACCTAAGGCAATCTTTACACCCATGCAATTAAGGTAAAGGCAAAATGTATGATATCAGCACTGAGTGCAAGTTGCTTCCATGCAATTTCAACCATGCAGTGAGTCTAGAAGCAGTCTGTGCACTACCACAGGAAATATTGAACAACACAACATACCATCATAATCTTTCCTTTTCTGCCAACAGTTATACCAGAGTTCCTGAAACCAGCTTCTATAGCTACTTTGTGCTGTAAAGATAAGAGAATACAATGAGTGTAAACTACATGCTCAATCTAGATTCTATGACATACTGTAGTTGGAAAAATCTGCAGCACTGTTCATTGTGCATAGACAACTAACAATACTTTCCAGAAGCTGGCTGATGATTTCAAGTTCCTCATTACATTATATCTGAACAGGGGGGGGGGGGGAATCTTGCTGTTTTACATTAATCCAAAATGTTTCAGCAGAAGGAAGTACTTCAAACAGTAAGTAGCTGTAAATGTTTATCATATGGTTTCAATGCCAGTGTGTTAAATAGCAGTACATAAATACATTCCGCATCTAAAAACAGCAGATATATTTCAAGCACTATGCCTGAAAGGATTTGCATTTTATTCTTTTCAGCAGCAGGCCAAACTTCCGCTTATGGCATGAACAGACCTGCTAAGACTCAAGATGATAATAAGTCTTCTCCAGTAACACTCCCTCGGATTGACCATCTTATATGTAACCAAACAAAACTTAGGGAAAATGAAAAATAGCATTATCTTTTTGATTTGGAAAAAAGAAAAAGAATTTTCAGTAGCTCTTCAAAGAGAAGTAATCATGGCTCTAGGGTCTAGATATTGAGGGACAGTGGACAACCTGTAGCAGAAGACTGACAATTACATCAGGGTTTCTCAACCTTTTCAGGGCAGGGACCAGATCATTCCCCTCAGAATGGCTGCACGGGCTGGTCGCATGTTTCCACACAAGTTCTTGTGTGGAAATGTGAGTTTTTTGTGAGATCTCATGAGATTTCAGTGAGATCTTGTGAGATTTCATGAAATCTTGTGGAATTTCAGTGAGATCTTTTGAGATTTTGTATGAGAGCTCTCTGAAATCTTGTGTTTTTGCCGGTTTACATGCTTCCAGGCAGTGGTGGGGGAAACAAGGGCATCGGGAGGGTGGATGAAAAGGCTTAGGCAGCCAGGTTTGGTCCACGGGCCATAGGTTGTTAATTTGGAAGTTAAATGTGACCATGCATGTGCATTCATTTTATGGTGAGAGGTACCACACGACTGGCCTGCTCAACCACATGATTGGCCCACCGCGTAAAAAGTTTGGGGACCCTGCTTTAAGGAATGCTTACTAGAGTGAAAACCTAAGAGTCAACTGTTAGTTATGTAGTGAATGTGGAATTCAAGTAGATCAGTACTTTACCAGAAGTTGTGCATCTTGCAGCTCTTGACATTGCACATGAAGTACAAATGGTTCAAATTTGAATATGGCATCATCTGTAGTTCTTTGCAAGGCTGTAAGCTATAATACAGACATGTTAGTATCAATGCGACCTCTGTGAACAATAAACAATAGCCAAAGTATCCCATGTGTAAGAACACTAAACATCAGAAGCTGATTCAGCCTAATTAAAACATATTTCAAAAAACAGAAATACACAAGTTATCTGGTGGATTTATTCTTTTCGATACACCATTTTATTAAAGTTTGGCTTCTTCAAGGCAATGCACAAATGACCAGGTTTAAGAGGGCTGGAATTAGCATCATATAGTTGAGAATGTCATCTACATAACTAAAGTCTCATCAAAAGTGTTTGATTAAACTACTTTTGCAATTTCCTGAACCAGTTCAACCAATATTTTAAAAATAAGTGGAATCCATTCTAGAAGACCAGCACTATAACAATAAACAAATGTACATGTTGGTGTGATCACACTGCCACCTACTAGATAATCGAACTAAGACCATTCCTGAGGACTTCAGAGTTTTTTAATGTAAGGTTCTTACATTCCAAATGGAGGAGGGGATATTAAAAAAGAAACTTTCCCAAACAGTAATGCCTTCATTCTATAATTCTTCCATTTTCCTAAGTGACAGGAATAAATCTAAGTACAGTGGTACCTCTCTTAAAGAGCAAAATGCGTTCCACATAATTGCTTTTTAAGCAAATTTGCTCTTTAAGCGAAACACCATTGTAAGTGACCAATTGTGACTTCTGGCGGGGGGATTGCGAACCCCGATTTATTTGTTAAGTGAGTTTTTGGTTGGTTTTAGTTGTTAAGCGATGTGACCATTCAGAAAAAATTCTGCTCTTTTAGAGAGTTACTCTTTACGCGAGGCACTCTTTATGCGAGGTTTTACTGTACGTTAATTGTTTTAAATCCTGCTTAGCATCTTTACAGCTCCATGGACTTGTATGGGATCTACAGAAATGACTCTAACTGTACCATTTTCTCTGCAGGAAATCATTGCCATGGTAGGTTTCAGCTGCCATTACTCACTCACGTTTACTAAAATAAGGGGAAATCTGTTCTTTTCAGAAGTTTATTATATGTACACAGTTTTCTACCTCTCTGCATGTCCCAAATGACCTGGCCTTAATTTAAACAGTGTTTTGAACTATATTTATGAGGCAAGGATAGTAGTTAATTGGCAGCAAAGCCAACAGATATCTGGAACACAACACAACAACCATCTTAGACTGTAGAGCTAGAAGAAAACTCAAAGGTTATTGTCCTATCAACAAGGGGTACAAATCTAAGCACAGCAGTGGTGTCTTGTGGGGGCGGGGCAGGGGGTCCCTGCCCCGGGTGGTGCTTTTGGGGCTATGGATTTTCTTGGACTACAATTCCCAGAAGCCCTAGCGGGAGTGGGTGCCGGCATCCACCAGGGGGTGGCAAATTTGGCTGAAGCCCCGGGCAGCTAAAATCCATGCAACATTACTGAAGCACAGGGAAACTTGCTTCAGCCAACTATTAAAGTTGCAGTAGTATCAACAGACAAAAAGACCAGTTTTAATATACAGTACTGTATTCCTGTTTAAATATCAACTTTCTGGATATCAGAACTTCTACAATGAATACAGCATAGTACTTTTTTTTAAAAAGGGCTGACTGTTCATGTGTTTATAGCTTCTTTGGCTCAAGGCCTAAATCTAAAAGGACTTAAAAATGATAGTTCTTCAAAATATGGTTTTGGAATACATATTATGATTGAAGGATATTGTTACCTCATTAATTTCCTGCAAGAGCTCAACTTTAATATTAAAATACTGAAAGTAATTTCCTTCTGTATCTTCAAGATGTATGCCACAGCCTTTCTTCAGTGAACACCAACTGCCAAACTCCCAATGGGTAAAGATCAGACTCTTAATCAATATATATGAAAGTGTAATTTTTGGAACTTTAATTACACACTGTTGAGGTTAACCAAGATCTTTCTCGGATATGAGAAATATCCATTTTTCATCAAACCCTAATAAAGTTTGGCTATGTGGTCTTTTGATTATAGACAAGAGTGTCAGGAAAAGATATTTTATATAGTTACTGTGGCTAAAGATTTCCTCCTAGAGGCTTAATCAGATTTACAAGTATGGACCATTAAATCTATTGATTTATAAGAATTCAGTTCTTCAGAAATTATAAATTAATCAGGTAAGATTCCTTTGTATGACAATATAAGGACTATGGGAAATTATTCGCTGTAATTAACAGTGGCTTAACCAACCAAAAAGCATAGGAAACAAATATTACATTTTTCTATTATACAGGTATTGTTTTTATCTCAAAAAATTAAAGTATATTTTCATTGTAACATGCTTCTGCATCTCACAAGTATGTAAGGGTAAAGATCGTCCTTGCTCGAAAGCCAGTTGTATCTGACGCTAGGGTTCAGTGCTCATCTCTGTTTATAGCCAAAGAAACAGCGGTGTCTATGTTTGCAGACTTTTCCATAGACACGTGGCAGGCATGACTAGATACTGGAGTGTACGGAACACTGTTTACCTTCATACCGAAGTGGTACTTATTTATCTACTTGCAATTTCTTGCTTTCAAACTGCTAGTTTGGCAAGAGCTGGGACAGAGACGGGAGCTCACTCCATTATGCAGTACTCAGGTCTTGAATTGCTGACTTGCTGACCTTCCAGTCGTCAAGTTCAGCATCTTAACCATTAAGCCACCACAGTCCCTATACAAGTATGTACACAGTGACAATGAAATAAAATGTCTTTTCAACATAGCTAGAGCATGAATTACAATAATGAAACACATTAATAGAAATATTTAACATTTCTTTCCTATTTTCACTGTAATAGTTCTTTAGATGTACATGAAATTAGCTAAAACAAGTACACAGCATTTGGTGCAAATGTTCCACTTCAGAAACTTAGGGTCTTCCTGCACCAGTTAGATTTTGGAAGGTGTTACAATTTCTTGCCAAATAAGTGAACAAACTGTTAACTTCCTTTCAAGAGTAAACACATTTCCAGTTTTAGTGAAATTTGTGTCAGCACTGTGGTTCTAAAACAGTGGTGCCCAAACTTTTTTTTGGGCGGGCCGGTTCCCCCCCCCCCCCCATGACACACAGCTGCAGGGGCCGGAGGCGAGATGCTTCCTCTGCTGATGTCAGCAGCAGCAGCGATCGTGCTTTGTCTTGGCTGCCTCTTGCTTGGTCCCATCCCCTCTGCAGCCTTTGCCAAAGCCGATTGCCATGTTAGGAAAATCTTCGGAGTCTCCGGTTGCAAAATCCGCAGTACTGGAAGGGCAAACCTGGTGCACTGCAGTGATGTCATCCCAGGCGCACCAGTGGGCTCTCCTTGCGCTGTGGATTTTGAAACAGAGGAGTGTCCGAAGATTTTCCTAACATGGCAATCGGTTTTGGCAAGGCTGCAGAGGGGATGGGACTGAGCAAGAGGCTGCTTGGAGCAGGCAGGACAAAGCGCGATTGCTGCCGCCACTGCCACCGCTGCTGTCAGGCGGTGGGGCAGATGGAGAGACAGTCTGTGGTGAGGCCGGGTACTCACCATGGGCCACATTAATGATATACAATAGAACCCCGAACAACGTGATGACATGGTTCCACAAGTCATGACGTTGTTCGGTTTTTCACGTTGTTCGATACATTGATCGAACAATGCTAAAAAAAAGCCCTGACGTCAGGGACAAACCACGCCGAGGCAAGGCTCGGCATTCCCCCCCCCCCCGGGTAGGCACGCGATCGCGTGTCGTTTGGGGTTAGGGCAAGGTACGGGAAAGACCCACGTCTCCTGCCCTAACCCCGAACGACATGCCCGCGCATGCCCGAAGCCGTTTGCAACTTCGGGCGTGAGCGCGCGGAGCGGCGGTGGTGACAGGAGGAAGCGAGGGACCTTCCCGCATCCTTCTGTCACCCCCGCCGGGCCACGCAAGCCTCCGTGCTGCCCGAGGTTGCAAAAGGGTAAAGATCCTTACCCGTTTGCAACTTCGGGCGTGAGCGCGCGGAGCGGTGACAGGAGGGAGTGAGGGACCTTCCCGCATCCTTCTGTCACCCCTGCCGGGCCGTGCAAGCCTCCGTGGTGCCCGAGGTTACAAAAGGGTAAAGATCCTTACCCGTTTGCAACTTCGGGCTTGAGCGCGTGGAGCGGCGGCGGTGACAGGAGGAAGCGAGGGACCTTCCCGCATCCTTCTGTAACCCCCGCCGGGCCGCGCAAGCCTCCGTGCTGCCCGAGGTTGCAAAAGGGTAAAGATCCTTACCGGTTTGCAACTTCAGGCATGCGCGCGCGGTGCGGGTGACAGGAGGATGCGGGAAGGTCCCTTGCTTTCTCCTGTCACCGCCGCCGCTCCACGTGCTCACGCCCAAAGTTGCAAACGGGTAAGGATCTTTACCCTTTTGCAACCTCAGGCAGCACGGAGGTTTGTGCGGTGGGGCGGGGGTGACAGGAGGATGCGGGAAGGTCCCTCGCTTCCTCCTGTCACCCCCGCCGCACCGCGCGTGCACGTCCGCGGTTCCGAAGGGATACTCCTTTCCGGACCTCGGACGTGCACACGCGGCTCTGCAGGGGTTAGTTGGGCATCCGAGGGAATCCCTCGGATGCCCAGCTAACCCCCGCAGAGCCGCACTGTCCTCCAAGCCGCCCGAGGTCCGGAAAGGGTAAGGATCTTACCCCTTTCCGAACTTCGGGCGGCGGGCGGGCACGGGGGGTTGGACTGGGTAGATATTCTACCCAGTCCAACTCCCACCCCCCCGCACACGCTTGTTCCATATAACGTTAAAATCGTGTTATTTGAAACAAGATTTTTCCAAAAATCTTGTCACGTTATACGGTTTTAGCGCTATATGATACTCATGTTATACGGGGTATTACTGTACAGGGGCATAATTGGGCCTGCGGGCCATAGTTTAGGTGCCTCTTTTCTAAAACTTCTTAGTTCACCAGAAGTCTGAAGCAGAAAATTAAAAACATTAATATAAAGAAAATCTTTGAAATAGCTTTGGTTTTATTAACGGAATCACACCTAAGGAAACAGTTGTCATTCAATATGAGTTAAACATTTGATGATGGAATAAAAGTTCTCCTGAAATATAATCAGAAAATTGATAATTGAAAAAAAATATGCAAAATTGATTTCTGATGATCAGAGATAATATATGATTAAAATAAACAAGCAACTTTGTAAAATTCACAAAGAATAACTCTTACCACTTTCTCTACTGTACAAATTTCATGGGTCACCATGAGCCAGGTACAATTTTGTTTCTGTATCTCAAAGCCTGTAGCAGCCTAGTGGGAAGAAGACATTGTTTTTACACATCTTTGTGGAATGCTTTCTATAGTCCCACTTTCCCTGTAGAAAACCTCTCATCATACAGAAGAAGAAAAAAAGGCCAGAACAGAAGGCCTGATAGTTGTTTCAAAACAAGCTGTCATATCTCAAGCAAATTTTACAGTGTGATCTAGATGAAATCTTCCTTTACCACAATTTCCATCTCATCTTTTTTGACAAGAGAAAAACTATCGATGAAGGGGGGAAAATGGGTTTTAATGGGTAAGAACTTTCCTCCCAAAAAACACCCATCAAGATTGAGCTAATGAATCAGTTTAAAGACACTAAGCCTCAAAACCAAAAAGTAAGGAGAAAGGACACAAGACCAGGCTTTCTGGATCCTGCCATGTTACTCTCAGGCAGAATAAAACCTGTGTAAAGGTAAAGGTTGCCCTTGCTCAAAAGCCAGTCGTATTTGACTCTAGGGTTCGGTGCTCTTCTCTGTTTATAGCCAAAGAGACAGCACTGTCTACATTTGCAAGTGTTTCCATGGACATGTGGCAGGCATGTGAGGTAGGTCTAAAGGGAGAGTTGTCATTAAAAACTGAATAAAACTGCAACTCTAACTAGGCATGGAGGTCACGAGTCAGCTGAAACTCTCAAAACTCCCCCCCCCCCCACTTAGCCTGGGAATGATGAAAATTAGGTCTCCCTTGCTCAAAAGCCAGTTGTGCCTGACTCTAGGTGTTGGTGCTCATCTCCGTTTAAAGCCAAAGAGCCAGCACAGTCTACATCTGCTGATGTTTCAGTGGTCATGTGGCAGGCATGACTAGACACAGAACACTGTTACCTTTCCTGCCAAAGCAGTACCTATTAATCTATTTGCAATGTCTTGCTTTTGAACTGCTAGGTTGGCAGGAGCTGGAACAGACTTTCTCTCTCTCTGTGTGTGTGTGTGTGTGTGTGTGTGTGTGTGTGTGTGAACAGACTTTCTCTCTCTCTCTCTGTGTGTGTGTGTGTGTGTGTGTGTGTGTGTGTGTGTGTGTGTGTGTGTGTGTGTGTGTGTGTGTGTGTGTGTGTTTACTGCCAAAATGAAGCCACTTTCATCACTTCCTTGACTACTCAACAGTTTTAAAAATCAGTCACATTAGAACCATACTGTTTGTACTTAGGACTGACCTTTGCACCAACCTATTGTGGGGGCTGGAACTGATTTGGAACTGACACAATTGAATTTCAACTCTCTCTCTCTTTTTTTAAAAATTCTTTCAAAATAAAGATTTTAACCAAGTCACAAATTCTGCCGGAAGTTCCCCTGGCCTTAGTTTCTACCTACTCCAGACTCTTTACCTTTGCTGCATTTTTGAGACTTCAAGGTCAGACCGTTCAGTCTCAAAGGGGTAGGATTTTGCACAAGAAATTTAGCTTCTTTTAGGAAACTGTGGGGGAGACGACCCAATCTCGCGTACCTATTCAGAGCAAGAAGTGCCCCGGTGGCTTAGTGGTTAAGGCGCTGAGCTGCAGACTGGAAGGCCAGGTTCGAGACCCGAGACCTGCCCTCTTCTTAGGGACGCCTCATTCGGGCGTCCCTTAAAAATCCTTTCAGCTTAATCTCTTGAAACGAAATTATTATTGGACTCCTCAGAAGCAAACCTTCCGAGACCTGCTACAGGGCAGCAGGTTCATTGCGTGCCAAGAGGAGGGCAACGATTGCCCACCGATGTATTCACTAGCCAGAGTATGGAGCACGGCCGGGGTAGTAGGGGCTGTATTTATTTACTTGCAGGTGGAAAGAGGAGGAAAATGGGAAGGCCCCAGCCAGCGGAGCTCACCTGGGCGACGGGAGGCAGAGGCGGCGGCTGCTCCAGCACTACCAGCCGCCCCGAGCAGGAGCTGGTGGTGCAGAAGCGGTCGTGGCCGTTGAGGAGCCGCACCGTGTCCTCGATGAGCTCGTCCACGCTGCCTTTCCGGCTCCCGTCCGCTCGGGCCAGCCGCTGCTCCTTCCAGCGCTTGAAATCCGCCATGGGCGGCGGCTCACCCTCCCATCCCCCCTCCGTTCCCGACGGTAGTTATATGATGGCGGCGGCCATTAACTTCACCCGACTGTGGGCGCCGCCATCTTGAAGCCACGGCAACGCGTCTGGGACAAACTTCCTCCCGACGCGCTGTCCAAGAATCTAACTTACTAGATGGGCTCAGAAGAGGCATTCTCGAGCTAAACCTACTACGCAAACTTGTGCGGCTCTCGACCCTCTTGTGTGTTTATTATTCTCCGAAGGAAACCCGCAAGGGGATCTTCTTCCAAACGAACGGGTTGGACGCTGCATTTCATTGCAAGCTCACATTTAAATACACAGGAGTTAGTCTTTTTTTTTGACTTTTTTCTTTTGCTGTTTTGTTTACTCTCTGATATTTCATTGCATTGTTACTAATGCGCGGTACCGACTGTTCGACTACTAGGTGCACATTATTAAGGAAGGTGCCTGTGTTTTAGATACAGTGTAAGGTTCGTGGCATGATTCCTTTCTTGGGGTCGTGGCTGGACCCTTATAGCAATTGCACATATACAGTATAGTGCCTTAGTGCGCTCTTTTGGGTGGTTCACAAGTTAATTAGGTTTTTTTTTTGCCCCCAACATGTTGGGTGTTCATTTTACCGACCTCGGAGGGATGGAAGACTTGAGTCAAACTTGAACCTGGTCAGGATTGAACTCTATATTGTGTTTGGCTCCAGTACAGCAGTTTAACCACTGCGCCACCAGATTCATTCCCGAATCTGGTCTGCTTGGATGGGAGGAATGTAAAGTCGGAACAAACGAATTGCTATGCTCTGAAGAGGGAGGTACAAAGTTAATAGGGGTGGAAAAGAGCTTCTTGGTGGACATTCTAGGCCAGGGGTGCCCAAACTATGGCCTGGGGGCCAGATCTGGCCCTGGGCTATAGTGAGTGGCTCCCTAAACAATGTGACCAACTCACAGCCTGAAAAGTTTGGGCACACCTGTTCTAGGCAATAAACCAGGGATTCTCAACCTGCAGCCCATGGTGCCATTTCATGTGCCCCCCCCCCCACTGCCTCCATCACACCAAAAAGTGCCATGTGGTGGAGGAAGGGCAAAATGGCTGTCCGGTCCCCGAAGCTGTCAGAGGGAATGTGACCTGGCCCTTGCTTGGCTTAAAAAAGTTGACAACTCCTGCAATAAACAAAAGGTAGTGGGTGCCAGGGATCTGAACGCATCATTGATGTGACTATCTCACTGTGTGTACATACACTTGTTTGCAGCCCTGGGGATATTTATTATAACAGGATCATCATCTTCTTTGCTTCCTCTTTTACCCCATCAGGTGTCAAGGAAGAGACAAAGTTCTTGTTCTGCCCCCCACCCCCACCCCACTCATTATTTGGTGTTATTTTCATGTTCTTTGGTGTTATCTCTCCACCTTCCTCTGGGTCTCCCTCATGGTATTTGTCCTTCTTTTCACATATGGCTTCTATGGTATGGAATTCCAAGACATTGTCTCCAAATGGGCAGACCACTTTGTATGTTGTTTCTGTATGTAGTTTAAGATTGGTTTTATTCCAATTCTTTTCCTTATACTGTACTCTCATTTCTGATTTTATCCCTTCTAGTCACTCCAGTAGCCTTCCTCAGATATTTCATTTATGTTATCATAACAGGAAACAAAAGTTCCCTTTTTGGGGTTGAGGATTGAGTTGATACAAATGTGGCAAACCTATTTTTAGATATGTAGGAATAAAGTTTAGTTTACCCTCCAAGGTAACCCAGTTATAGCCAGTTATGGCAGCCCTACTTGTACTAAACTATAGTACTGCAGCTAAAATTGCTGATCTTATGAATTCAATCCTGATGGACCTCAGGTTGACTCAGCCCTCCAAGATCAGTAAAATGAGTATCTAGCATATTGGGGGCAAAAATGTGAATTAACTTTGTGAACTGCCCTGAGAGTACTCTAAGAACTGCAGGGTAGCCTATAAGTGTAATTACTATTATTATTATCTATTAAAATGCACACAACAACTAGTTGATACTTAGGAGCCTTGAACTGCCAATATTGTAAAATGTCTATCTTGACAAAATTGTTGTGTATGGATTCTACAACAAACTGTGGCATAATTTGGAAAGTAAAAATGTTTCTTTGCTATAGGCTAACATTATGCATTTTGTTATTATAACCAGTAAGGAGAATACTTGTGCCTCTTTTGTTCCAGAAAGAAAGAGTAAGTAAATTACTTTGCCTGCCTAATGGACAGTTAATCTTAACTGACTTTTATCTATGCTTTTGAAAGCTAGGCTGTTTTGGTTTACAAGCGATAAATCTGTATTTTTAAAGATAGTTTTATCCTGCAAACTCTACTGACTTTATGGATGGCGTAACTTCTGTGTTCTTGCATTTTTTTTAACATGCTCTTTTATATGTTTGATGAGTATCTTTTCCCCACTGGTCGTTGTCCTCCTTTGTGAGCTTCATAAGACTATAGATGTGATATGTTGCAAGACAGAATGAAATTGGTGATGAATTTCTGATTTAAATTATAGTTGAAGAACAAGTCATTTGATCGCTTCTCTTTGAAGTGGAAAAGGCAGCCAAGATTAAGGTACTCTATTTTATCTCTGTGATTTTTCTAGGTAGCTATGGCAACAGGGAAAAATGTGATGAGAGCTGTCAAAGTGTTTGAATTTGGTGGACCTGAGGTGCTTAAGCTGCAGACAGATGTCCCATTGCCAGTTCCAAAAGAGAATCAGGTAAAAATTGACATCTTAAATTGGAATACAATATGCTGAAAGTTATTAGTATTACTGCTACTGTTGAAGAGTAGCCAGTACTTCTTGCAGAGTTCCACAGCACAGTGACAATGCTAACAATGGCAGATTGCCACCAATTAAAGAGTCTTTGTTTCACTGTGGGATGCATGAAACTTTGCCTTATTTTGTGCAAGTCACACATACACTGAAATTGAAGCCGGGATTCTTTAAATACTATATTTGCCAGCATATAAGATGCATCGGAGTACAGTAAAACTCCGATTTACGATGTTGGTCCGTTCTGAAAGTTTTTGTAGAGAAAAAAATAATTATAAAATGAAACATAATTTCCCATAGGAATGCATTGAAAAATTAAAAAACCGGTCCCAACTGGACCAAAAATAATTTTTAAAAATACAAAAAACTGCCAAAAAATCCAAAATATATGCCAGACACGATCATCCTCCACCCCTAGAAAAGGGACAAAGCCATCTCTCTACCTTTTCCACACCGCTGCTTCTTTGTGAGCGGTTTGTCCAGCTGCCGGAGGAACCCAGTTTCTGCTGCTACTGGCAACAGAGTGTAGGGACCTTATCTGCTCAGTTCTCGTCTCCATCTGAGCTCCCTGCATAGTGCTACAGCTGGGAATGTGCAGCTGGGGAAGAATTGCGACTTCTGGGGTGGGGGCAGGTGCCATGTTAGAGTCTAAAATGACACAGGGCCACCTTTTTAGAGTCTAAAATGGCCCTGGGGACCTAATTCTTGGTCGTAAACTGAAAAAATACATAAACCGGGACATCATATTAGTAGGATTTGCCATTATAAACCACAGCAAACCTTAACCAAGGTATTTGTAAACCAAGGTTTTATAGTATAAGATGCACCCCGTTTTTACCAAAATAACCTGCTATAGGCCACTATATACAGTACAAGGCACACTCCATTTTCCCAGTGTATTTTAAGGGTGGGGGAAAGTGGGTCTTATACGGCAGCAAATACGGTATTTATCAGTTAAGTGTTTGTCTTGAAAGTGAGCACTTGGTAGAAGGTACAAAAGGATACAGCCTTTTTAGTCTTGGTACTGCTACATCGGAACTGCAGTGGCTCAAGTCACTAAGACGCTGACTGGGAGGCGGAAGGTCAGCAGTTTGATTCCTGAGTACTGCAGGACGGAATGAGCTCCCGTTTCTGTCCCAGCTCCTGCCAACCTAGCAGTTCGAAAGCAAGAAATTGCAAGTAGATATATAGGGACCACTTCGGTGGGAAGGTAACAGCTTTCCATGCACTCCAGTGTCTAGTCATGACTGCCACATGACCATGGAAACGTCTGCAGAAGCAGACAGCGCTGGCTCTTCGGCTTAGAAACAGAGATGAGCACTGACCCCTAGAGTCGGATACGACTGGCTTTCAAGTAAGGGAAACCTGTACGTTTACTTACTGCTACATCACAAATCCTGCTAAGCCAGAAAAGTTTCACCAGTAGTGAGATTGGCATAGACCACATAGATGCCCTGAAACACACTCTAAAGCAGTGTTTCTCAGTGTTGGGCTTGTGCCCCACAGGGGAACTTCAATTCCCAGAAGCCTAAGTCAGTACATTACCTGATCAGTGATTTGGGGAATTGACTTAGGCTTCTGGGAATTGAAGTCCAAAAACCAAAGGTTGGGAAAAACTTCTAGAGAATGAGTTTATCATGTTACTTTTGCACTTTATTTCATTAACATCTGGCTGGACATCCCACTACCATAATGGAGTAGACCAAGGGTTCCAAACCTTTTCAAGCAGGGGCCAGGTCACGCTCTCTTAGTCAATTTTGAGAGCCAGGTGGCCATTTTACCCTGCCTAGACGATGGAGTGGCAACAGCTTCAAAGGGGTGGCCATTTTGTTTCTTGAATGCCCTTGGAAGGGTGGGGACTCACATGAAATAGTGCCATGGACCTTAGGTTGGGAACCCCTGCAGTAGACCGTATAGGCAATGACTCAACACTGAGTGTTGGTAAATAACCTGATTCCCTAAAAGGGCCAATGACTACAGGTGGATGAGTCCCTTTAGGTGGGGTGATGCTTCCCCTCAGTGGAGGAAATGCCACTGGAAATCATCATATTGGGCCCAATGGCAAAATGAGCAGAGGAGGAACCACCTCACTATTCTGATTCCCAACAGTCATGGAGGTGGAAGAGACCATGCCAAATGGACTGGCTGTGAAGGTGCACTTCGTTAATATCCTCAAGGTCTTAGATATTGAATTGCAAGAATTAACTTGTGCAGCTGATAAAACATGTTCCCCACTTAGTATAGGAATTTGTCCCAGATTGGAGTGTATAGTGGCTTATTTTTACCATCTAGCTAACCCAGAAGAGAGAAAGGCTTTTATGTTAGCAAGGCTGACTGTTCTACCCTCAGCCTTGCTATCTGGGAGATATAATAATATTCCCTTTCCTAATAGATTTTGTCCTTGTGAATTAAATTGTATTGAATCTGTTGTACATGTTTTGTTACATTGTCCATTCTATGAAAAGTTCCGAGGCAAACTACTATCTCCTCTCCTAACTAGGATGGCCAAGTCTTCAGATCAGGCAAGATATGAACAGTCAGAACCCAGAGCTGACTGAGGTGGTAGCAATGTTTTTATCGGGTGCCGTTAGGTTGCGTGTGGCCAAATTTCAAGCTTAAGGTCTGGCTTTACTTGCTTATATAACAATTTTATCCATTTTGCTGCCTGTTTTTGATGATGAATATCCTCAAGGCTGCAGCAGTCAATTGCAGTCCCGGTGTTAAATCCTGCATGTTTCATTTCATACGTGCCACAGGAGATGGCTCCGTGATCATAGTGTGTGGGTCACTTCATGGCAAGCTGGGATCCACCTTAATCAAATTCATGCTAATGGCATTTTTCCTGTTTGTCATTCTTCTCACATCCATCAACTGTAAAAATGATTTCCAGGAAAAAATTTATACTGTACTTGGATATGAGTAGCAGCCAATAATATTGCTGATCCCTGAAAGTGGCAATATTTGCCAGTCCCGGCTGCATTAGTACTGGTCAAGCTTTTGTATTCATTAGTGTATCCATTTCAACACAATCTGATACAAGCATTTTATATGTTGATTCAGTCTAATAGCTATTGACTTGTTTAATTTTTTAAAAAGTACAAATTCATTTTTAGTGTCTAGCAAGTGACATGTGTCACCTGCTTTTTTTTAAAAAAAAAACTATTATCAAAGATTCAGCAAATTAAATATAGATAATTCTGCTATAATTTCTCTTGGATTTCATTTTTCAGCGGATATTATTTCCTTTGGCAGGTTCTCATTAAAGTTCACGCATGTGGCGTCAACCCAGTGGACACCTATATTCGTTCTGGGACATATACTAGAAAGCCAGCTTTACCCTATACACCCGGAATTGATGTGGCTGGGATCATAAAGGATGTTGGGGAACATGTAACTGCTTTCAAGGTATTAGGTTTCAAACGGGTTGTTCATTTCCTGTCTCTTTAGATGATAACATTTAAGATAACTGAGAGGAGCTGGTTGTGGCCATCCACGTCATTCCCAGCATACCCAAATGTGATCGATTGTGGGAATTGAAGTCCAACAAATATTCCCATACCTGTTTAGGAAAAGCAGAGCATATGCCCTTGGATGCAGAAATCTACAGATTCCCTGCCTTGCATTTGCACAAATTGGAGAACATCGTCCATATTGTTGTGTGGCTTAAAGCAAAGCAATCACACTTATATACCGCCCCATTGCACTTAGTGCACTCTTTGAGCGGTTCACAAGTTAATTAGCATTTTGCCCCCAACATGCCGGGTACTCTTTTTACTGACTTCGGAAGGATGGAAGGCTGAGTCATCCTTGAGCCCTGGTCAGGATCGAACTCACAACCTTTTGGTTGCAGGACAGCAGTTTAACCACTGCGCCATTAGGGCTGACACTTGTGCCAAAGATTTTGTGAACACTCTCTTGTACAATAGGGGAAAAAATTGACAAAATCAGCTGTAGCAGACCATTGAACACATGATAAAGACAAATAGGACTCCATCCTGGGAAGTAACAAGGGGCTCTTGTGGCCGAGAGATATGAACTGTTTCTCCTTATGAGATAAGATTTGTTCTCCATAGGTCAGATTTCTCCCCCTCTTTTACTTCTAAATTTCCATCCTCTTGTCTCCAAATATCAGCACAAGATTTTGTTCATGGTATAATAATAATTTCATGTCAGAAATTATTCTGGTTTGAAAGGATTTTTGTGGAAGAAACTCCGCTCAGGGAATGCCCAAATGAGGCTCCTTTCATGTCCCCAGGAGCTGGGACAGAGATGGGCATGCAATCCATCATGCAGTACCCGGGTCTCGAACTGCCAACTTTCCAGCCTTCCAGCTAACAAGGTGAGCTCCTTGACTCTATGCCCTGTGGTCTACCAGTCAAGTGACTGATCGCACCAGCTTGTATTCTTTCAAGTTTTCTAACTTTGGAAAAGTTTGTTATAATCATGTGCCCAAACTTTACTAATTGCTGACTATGGTTTTCGTTTCTCTGCACAACAGGAACCAAAAATATAATACAGTAATACCTCGGTTAATGTGTGCACCGCACAACATTAAAACTAGATAACGTTGGGAAAGTTGAGAGAAACTTTTGCACCGCACAATGTTAAGATCACGTGGGATGCAAAACTTTTCTTCAAATTTCCCAACATTGGTCTCCAAATCGCTAACAGGCTTAGCGATCCAGGTGGGGGAGGGGGTCTGAAGAGAGGCTGGGGACCCTTTTTCCAGCCTCTCTTCAGAACCCACCCACCCCCTGCCTGGATCGCTAAGCCCCTTAGTAATCCAAGCAGGGGTTTCTGAAGAGAGGCTAGGAAACCATTTCCCCAGCTTCTTTTCTGAAACACCTCCCCCCTCCCGGGGGCCTGGATTGCTAAGGGGCTTAGCCATCCAGGTGGGGGAGGGGGCTTCTGAAGAGAGGCTGGGAAAAGGGTCCCCAGGCTCTCTTCAGAACACCCCCCCCCGTGCCTGTATCACTAAGCCCATTCTTTCCCCCAACCCCAGTGCTAATGCCAGCTTGGGATCAGCCCTGGGCTTGGGGGAAAGAACTGTCATGCACATGCGTTCTTGCCCCAAACTCCAGCGCCAATGCCAGCAAAGGGCAATCCCACACTGTGACCACCAGTTTGTTTGGGGAGGGAACATGGATTCCCTCCCCCAGAAAACCGGTTTGCTCCCATTTCCTTTCTTCGGAAAGGGAACAGGACTTTTTTTCCCACATGCGATAAAAACTGGATAACGTTATGACTTGTGGAACCAACTCATAACGTTATCTGAGGTACTAGTGTATCTTGCTGTGAAGTTCCTTACACAGTCATAAAGATAGTGAAAACAATGTCCCTACAAATGAGCTTCTGTAGATGAATTCCAGCTGTAATGTTATGTCCTGAAGGCTTCCGGTGTATTGGTTTTTTCCCCTTCTTGCTTTTGCTTTGCTTTATTTTCATTGGGCTGCATCCAATAAATTGCTAGCAAGCAGAACTGCTCTTTATTTCTCATGAAACACCACTTCGGTTGTATACCAAAACTGCAGAAAACATTTTGGCACAATGGGTCAACTTTGTGCATGTGTTTTCTCATCCCAGAAAGGAGACAGGGTTTTTACCCTCAGCACCATTTCTGGAGGTTATGCTGAATATGCCGTTGCATCAGTTGACACAGTCTTTCCCTTGTCTGATACACTGGACTTCAAGCAAGGTGCAGGAATTGGAATTCCATATTTTACTGCATACCATGCTCTTTTCCAAAAGTAAGGTTCCATCCTAAAAATTTCAATTAAAATACAGAACCTTTTTACTTTGGGGCTTTTCTTTGGTGCATACAGTTGTCCTATTGAAAATATTCTGTATATTTTCAGAGGATCCGCCAAAGCAGGAGAAACTGTGCTTGTCCATGGAGCTAGTGGAGGGGTAAGCATTGTGAAAAATTCTATGTTTATAAGTGGGATAATTTTAGTTCAGGGATGCCTAAACTATGGCCTACAGGCAAGATCCGGCCCCTGATGCCAATTCATCCAGCCGTGCTGCCCTCATTGCTCCCAGCAGCAGAAGTAAAACACAGGTCAGATTAATTGGTATTGGGGGCTCGATCTGGCCCATGGGCCATAGTTTGGGCACCCCTGGTTTAAGCAGAGAAAATGGCAGCTTAAAGTCTTTCTCATCCTGTTGCAAAACAGATTGCCAGGCACCTTTTACTTCCGCTTCTGGTGGAATGAACCACATGACTGGCCCACTGAACCACATGACCAGCCCACGACCCGAAAAGTTTGGCCACTCATGTTCTAGTTGAAATGCTTATCATTACAATGGAGAAAGTTTTGTGAGTTTTTCTGATCACCATGCATTTCAGAGTTGATCTGTATAAAGCAGGAGTAAAAGCAAATCTAGTGACACCCTTGAGATAACCTCAGGTAAAAATGCAGCACTTTGTGAGAATGGTATTAGGGCTTATTGTTTCAATGTCTGTAAGCATCACACGGTACAGATTAGAAAGCAAATCAGGCTATGTACAAAAAGTCTCGACCACGTGGCATATTCGTATGGTCTCTTAGGATGACAAAAGATATCAGAAATTCAAAATTGACAGAATTTTTAAGCACTTGCCGTGTAACAGGGAAGCTTTATCCCTCCTGTAGATTTGTCTCACAATTCTTCTCAGCCCCATAGTTCCAATAAGGTGTCTTATTGGGGTTATGGAAGTTGCGATCTAAAACATCTGGAAAGCCAAAAATGGTCAAACTCTAGTTGTACATGAGAGTGGGCCACTTTGGTCCTCCAGATATTTTTGGCTAACACCTCGCATCAGACTTAGCTAATGGTGAGGGGATTGTGGGATTTGTGGACAAAAAGAAATGACTAGAGGTCCACAGTTGCTCCCCTGTGCTATAGATGGTGGCAGAACCTATTTCTGCCACATGGATTTTTCTCTCTTTAAAAAGGAGTTACATTTTCCATTAGTAAATTTGTCCTGTAGTAGACTACTTAGCAGCCTACCTTTTGTTAAGATCAACATTTGGATGTTCTCCCAAAAGTTAAGTTCATTTTACAGCCTTCCTTTAATTGACAATGGGCTACAACTAGGTAGTTACTTGCTGGCAGGCTTTCACCTTTAAAAAAAACCTTGGAAGAATCCCTTCCCTTCATGTAAAGAAGTTCACTATTAGAATGCAGTTAGAGAATATTTACAAAAAGTTGTTATGTATAAATTTGGGGACTGTGAGGTTGTGAATCATAAGTCACCTCCTCAAAAATATTGGGGAAACTTGATTTTAAAAAGGTGGTTTCTAGGGCTTTGACAATTCATTTCCATTACCAAAGTATAAGGCCAAAAAACAACACGAAAATCTGGACAGATCAGCCCAGTTTCTTCAAAGAACACCCTTTCTGATTTGCACACAAAAGTAGCACTTTGTATGTGATAAAATCACTCTAGTAGTTTTTAAAGTAGAAAAGGTATATTTACTTACAGTTACTGTCTGTAACGGTCAGAAGGAAAAAAGGGGGAATGGAGTCTCCAACATGCTGGAGATTCTCCATATTTGCTGATTGGAGGGAGGCCAAAGGAAGAAAGAGAGACCATCAGCATAAAACAGACAGCAAGAAGGGCAGAGGCTTGTCTCAAGTCCCAGAGGCAGGAAAGGAACTTTACTAATCAAATTAATGGTAAAAGGCAATCACATTAGGTTGTAAAGCCCGATCCCATTCATACCCATTATTAGTGAATACAAGGCTGCTTATTATTCCAACAGGAAAAATTCCAGGAATGTGAAACAGAAATGTATAGAGTTAGCTGGTTTTATTAATCATTTTTGGATTTTGTTTCAGAGATATTTTTGCAGCTGAAACTCCTGTAAGACAGATAGTATGGTATTTTATGCAAGCATATCAATTGATGAGTGGGTTTTTTTTAAGCATGAGGGATACGGGAAACTTAGTAATAGTGAGCTGCAATTGCATTCTCAGAAATGTTTCATTCAGAAGAATTGTTGGAAAACCACTATACCGTACTGTGCAATACATCTCTGTTAGAAACTGTAATGTGTTCTTTGTCAAGTATTTATGTTTCTTGCTCAACATGTTAGGTAGGAATAGCTACCTGCCAGATTGCAAGAGCCTACGGCTTGAAGGTTTTGGGCACAGCTGGAACCGAGGATGGGATGAATCTGGTTTTGAGAAATGGAGCACACAAAGTATTTAATCACCGGAAGAAGGACTACATTGCTCAGATTAAGGTAACTCTCAACACAATTAAGTGTGCACATCATTAAAGTTAAAGAGGGTTAGTGATACAGTATGTTGGTATACATAAACCGCAATCTTAGCATGTGATCTCATGCAAGTTTGCTTAGAGATAAGTCTTGTGGGATTTCTTTGTCCTTAATTTGAGGTAAGTGATCATTTAATATCAACAGTTCTATTAAATTTAATTAATGTCTTCCTTTTTAGTGATTTATGCCCTGGTTTAAATCCTATGCTGCCTGGATATCTCAGGAGTTTAGTTATCTGGCTGTGGAGTTGGGAACTGTGCCTTCTGGGAAAAGAGCCAACTTGGGTAACCTGAGATACGATGCACAGACCCAGGATACCTCCAGTCATTTAGACAACCTTTGAATGTATTATAAAAGAAAACTAGCAATAGCAATCACACTTATATACCACCCCGCATTTATTGTACTCTCTGGGCAGCTCACAAGTTAATTATTTTTTTGCTGCCAACATGCTGGGTACTCATTTACTGAACTTGGAAGGCTGAGTCAACCTGGATCCCCATCAGGATTGAATTCACAATGTTTTGGCTTCAGGACAGCAGTTTAACCACTATGTCATCAGGGCTCTAAACTAGGAGTTCCCAATCTTTTAACGCCGTGGGCCTGACCACGTCCTCCAGACGGTTGAGGGGGCCAGGCTATGCTCCCAGGAAGCGGAAGTAAATGCACAGTCTTCTGCTTTTGCGACAGCTGCAGGCACATTTACAACTGCCAGATGAAATGGCGTGCGGGCCGGGTTCAGGCCGTAGGTTGGGAACCCCTGCTCTAAATACTGGGTGGGTTGTATCGAGGGAGAAATTTTTTCTATAAGAGAAAATAAGCCTATGAGCCTTAGTTGCATGTATCCTTTTCAGAACCTTTTCTTGTAATTTGGAATTATGATTGATGACCTGAGCCTTGCCATAAACTTAATTTGTATGTGAAAGAGCTATTTTCAGTGCATTGTGTGAAATTTAAGATAATGAGACTCATTTTTAAAAGTTCAAATATGCATGATTGATAGCTACAGAATGTTAAATCTCTGGGAATTTGGTTTTGTTCATTTCTATGCTGAAAAATTAGGAAAGGTCAGTGAAGGGTAAAGCAGTGGAGTATTCTGGAGTAATTGTCTGCTTTGTTCGCTTGCTTTATTGAAAAGGAGTTTTTCTAGAAGTACTACAGGTGTTTTATTGTAAAAACTGATCCAGATTGTGTGTGCTGCCCCCGTGTGGTTATCAGATCTCTGGCTTTCTCAGAAATTATTCTGACTTGTCCTCTGTGATGCTGGCACAGCTCTATCTTTGCCGGGCAGCCTTGCCTTGTGGAATTGTTCAGCCTGAATTCTTATTGTTGTTTACTGGTTTTACATTTGTACTGCAGACAGTTTCTGAGGCCTTCATAGATGCTGTTGGCAACTTTTGCGTCCTCCTGGAAGAGGGGGAAAATGTTGAACAAAGCCTGTGTTACATGGTTTTGCCTTTCTATTTATAGGATGGTTTAGTAAATTCTCTAATCAAATTTCAGAATTAAGGATTTGCAAAAAGTGAAAGTTCTGCCAAACTCCTGCTAAAGGTTTGATGTGCCTGATAATTCTTACAGTTCCCAAGTGTTCTTTTCCTTAAGGTGCCGTGTTAAGTAGCCAAGATGGTTAAGAGCTAGCTGAACTAGCACAACCAAACCCAGCAGAGGCTGTGCTGTATCAGCTTACTCCCAGTTTAGGGATGTTGCAAATTACTGAGGAACTAATTACTCTGGACTAACGTCCCAGATTTGAATCTGACCAAAAAGTGATTTGAATTTGACTTTAACTAGGTTTTTTACTAGCCCTCCCTTTACTCTAACCCCTTTTTGACCCCCTAACCACAGGGGCATTTGTGTGACATAAAAACCTACTGCCTGTTGAAAATGTACTACAGCCACTTTATCTTTGAGTTGGATTGCAACATGATTCATCATGTCTGACTTAAAACACTGTGAAAGATACAGTAATACCTCGGATAACGCTAAGACTTGGTTCCACAAGTCTTGGTGTTATCCGATTTTTAGTGTTATCCAATCCATGTTAAAATTCTATGGGATGGATCGGATAACGTTAAAGCTCCATAGAGATACATTGTAACCGCACAGGCTTTAGTGGTTGTTATCCGATTCATCCCATAGGACTTTAACGTTATTCGATCCAATTCTCCTCCTTCAGATTACTTAACGTTATGCGATTTTAGCCTTATCCAAGGTAAACGTTATCCGAGGTATTACTGTATAGGTAAAAAGGTTATTAACAAGGCCAGAACAACCTCTATAACAGGGGTTCCCAAGCTAAGGCCCACCACTCCTCCGAGGGCATTTGAGAAACAAAATGGCCACCCCTTTGAAGCTGTTGGGGCAAAATGACCACTTCCATTGTACAGGCAGGGGAAAATGGCCGTCCAGCCCTTGAAGCTGACTGAAATAGATTACCCGGCCCATGGCTTGAAAAGGTTGGGAATTCCCGCTCTATAATATAAGTAGGACCATTTTCCTTCGCACTCTTTTATTGGAGGCTTTTATCAAACTATCGGGGAACATATAATTCATCTTTCAAAATTGGGTTATTGTTAGTTCTTTGGATAGCACAGAATATTGCTGTACAAGTTGTAAAATTTTCTAAATGTTATTTCACAGACTCTGACTCGTAACTTTAGGAATGTTGAATACAAATTATAAAACTGTAGCTTTACAATCTCAGTTGTTCTGTCCGCCCCCACCCCCCAATACGTTCATTTGTTTTTACTTCTGTTGTAGGGAATATCAGTGTTAGCAGCATTTTTAGACATACGACTCCTTGTTTATTTGCTGTCATTTGACATGCATCTCATCCAGATCACTTCTTTCGTAGGTCACAGCCCTCTAGATACGTGGCATAATATTTATTTATTTATTTATCAGATTTATTCATTGCCCTTCTCACAAAGTGACCCAGGGCGATTTACAACAAAAGCATCAATAACAGTTAAAACCAATCTAAAAAATTATTAATCGAGAGTTTAAAACTAGCTAAAACAAATTAAAAGATTAAAGATTAAAAATTTATATTAAATTACAACTAAGGACAAGGGGGCTTAGATAAGCCAACGGGCTGGGGTCGTTATACCACCTGTCCCCCAAACCCATCCCACCAGCCAGGTTTTCCCTCCTTTCCTAAAAGACAGCAACTCTGTTTGCATACGTAATTCAACTGGTAGGAAGTTCTATAGGGCTGGAGGAGTCGCAGAGAAGGCCCCCCTTCTAGTGCCAGAGAGGTGCGCCTCTCTGGCAGATGGCATTGTAAGAGAGCCTCTCCGGTCTGCTGTGGTGGGACGGACAGATGTCCTTGGGGTGATGCGGTCTCTTAAGTATCCTGGTCCACCACCATGTAGGGCTTTAAATGTGATAACCAGCACCTTGAATTGCACCCGGAGGCAAACTGGGAGCCAGTGGAGCTCTCTGAGCAGCGATGAGGCATGACCATAATGCCCGTACCCCATCACTACCCGAGCTGCCATGTTCTGGACCAGCTGAAGCCTCCGGATGGTCACCAAGGGCAGCCCCATGTAATATGGTGGGTTTGTAATGATACATCATTAATCTTCTGTTTTTAGTTCACAAAAGAGATCTAAGGATCACGGGAAGACCGGCATAAGTATGCAGGTGGTAGTCTTTGTGATGCTGCTTACATGGAAGTGTGACAGAACTTCTATTGTTTGTTCCATAATATTTTATAGTACCTGAATAATAATGGTATTATAGTATTGTATCATATAGGATTATCATGGTTTGGTTGGCTGGACCGTTCAGTGAATCAGAGGTTGGGAGTCTGAATCCTCACTGTGTCCCCTCTCTCCCAGGAGAAGAGAAAGCCTGTGTAATCACAGGGGAGCTGCAAAGACCTGGAATGACCCCAGATGAAATGAATAGCAAACCATTTCTGAGTATTCTCTTCCTAGATAACCTTGAAAAAAAGTCACCATAAGTCAGAATTGATGATGCAAAGTTGTTATGCTTTGTATATTTCCTGATAAAAAGGATAATGCTGACGACAGTAACAATGCTAACTACACCGTATTAAAATTTACCATAATATTATGATGTTGATCAATTGATTTCTGTGTCATGTAGGAAACAGCTGGTGCCCATGGCATAGATGTGATCATAGAGATGTTGGCGAATGTCAACCTTTCCAATGACTTGCAGCTACTGTCCAGTGGAGGAAGAGTGATGGTAAGTAGGTATTTCATCTTCTTAACAAGAATCTTCTTCTAAAAGTTTAGGATCTCATTCTTTCTATTTTTTTCTGACAGATTTTGGGTAGTCGAGGTCCCATTGAGATAAATCCTAGAGATACTATGCTCAAAGAATCAAGTATAAGAGGAGTTTCTTTGTTCTCTGCATCTGAGGTAAAACCAAAGCATGAAACATATCAATAAATTTTAATTACATTAGCCACCATATGCGTTCTGTAACACACAGCTTCAGGTATCTTGCTTCAAAATATGAGTATTATTTCCTTTACACTCACCCCTATCTCTTTTGAGGGACTTTATATAAAAATCAATCTGGCTAATGTAATGTAGTTCTTTCATAGCTTTAATCTGTCACGAGCTGGTCTTTCTTCTTGGTACAACATATGTTTTGTCACCATTGTCAAAGCAGGGGTACCTAGCCCATGGATGCCATTATTACCAGTAACACCACCTCATCAGAATTGTACAGGAAACTTGTTTATCATAGGTTGTTGGGTTGATCAAGTCAGAAACCAACTTCTTCAGGGTCAAGGGGTGCCTAAGAACAAATCAAGCACTTGTGCACAAAAAGGTGCTATATAATCACAGTAGAAACGATTCAGTAGATCATACTGGCACTGTTCTCAAGATTCCAACTGATTCATCTCTCCCTTGGGGTTTAACCAACTAAGCACGTAGTGTGGTTTTTCATTGCCTCAGGCAACAATCAAAATAAGTTTTATCCAATGTCACCCTAGCATACTGATAGCCTATGGGGCAGTAGTAAGAAGGAAGGGCTCTTTTACCAAGGAAGCTATCTTCATTCCACCGGCACTGGGATGCTAGGATAAACTACCTTATCACTGTTATGAGACAATATATAGAAACCAAGCTAGAAGAATGTTTACAGAAGCTGTGTTTCAGTTTGTTTACTCCCATGTGTTACTCTCAGTGAGTCTACCTATGCTAGCTGCTAGGAATGTGTTCTTTCAGTTTTTGGACTCCAACTCCCAGGATTCTCAAATAATTTCCTAGATAAAAGTTTGAGAGATTCAGCCCACAGACACACAACTAAGAGATACAGTCAAACCTCGCATAAAGAGTGCCTCGCTTAAAGAGTAACTCGCTTAAAGAGCAGAATTTTCTCTGACTGTTCGCTTCGCTTAACAAATAAAACCAACCAAAAACTCGCTTAACAAATAAATCAGGGTACACAATCCCCCCCCACAGTTGGTCATTTACAATGGTGTTTCACTTAAAGAGCAAACTCGCTTAAAGAGCAATCCTGTGGAACACATTATGCTCTTTAAGCAAGGAACAACTGTACCTGTATTTTGCTCACCGGTGGTAGGCCATACATCAGAGTTCCAGCTTGGAAGAGGTTATGTTGACCCTCAGACTTTTTCTCTAGTGTGTGTGTGTGTATTTGAGGGATGAAGCTTCTAGAATTAATGCCCAGTAACATGGAAGTCACAGTTTGGGCAAATGTTCATATTTATTATGAGCTCCCACAAAGGAGGAAGGAAGAGCTCCCATTGGACTGCTGGGCAGAGGAGCAGGTGAACTCTGTGTTGGGTGAGGGAGGAAGCATTCCCATTGGGCTGCTAGGCAGAGGGGCAGGGCAAACTGTGCTGGGGTGACTGCACGGGTGCCCACAGAGAGGGCTCCAAGTGCTACCTCTAGGACGAGTGCCATAGGTTCACCATCACAGGTATATATAGTAAACAAAGCACAATATATTCAGATTAGACTAACAAACACACAGCAATTAAAGGAACTGATTAAAAAGAAAAATGCTAAATGTGTGGCCAGTGAAGCATCAGATAAGTAAACCTAAGGTTTCAGATTAGTATAAATCCACCAAAATCATTCTATTCCACAATATAACCTCCTCTTTCTATTGTTATTTACCAGAGGAAGGGTTCTGGTTCAAAATATGCTGCCAGTCTGTTTCTAGTCTTCCTGCAACCACCTTCTTAGTGACTTTACTGCACTGGTAGAAATGTTACTCCGGAGGATAAAGGCGTTTCTGGTATAGGTAGGACATGAGGCATGAAAGGTGGCTGCAGTGGAAAGAAGCGGTGCTTGTTTCTCCATTTCCAAAGCAACATGTTCCCTATCTTTGCCTTTTATCAATCTTTAGTTATGGCTTTAATTTGGCATTATAAGGCTTCAGTAGATGGAAGGAAAATTTCCCAGTGCCCAAGTAGATTTCTAGCTACATCTTCTCATTTTCTTGGTGGTGTAACATAGACAAGTAAGTTCAGAACTATTGGAAGCAACTTTATATGACTTCAGGCCTTTGGTCCATCTAGTTAATGAGTTCTCAACCTTTTAAAGCTGGGGGCCGGGTCACACTCCCTCAGACAGCTTCAGGGGCCATATGGCAATTTTGCCTTTCCTCCATCACATGGCACTTCCGGGTGTAGTGGAGGCAGTGGGGGGAGCACATGAAATGGTGCTGCAGGCTGCATCCAGCCCGCAGGCCAAGAATCCCTGATCTAGTTCTATACTCTCAACACAGATTGGCAACAGTTCTCCAGGGGTTTAGGCAGAAATCCCTCCTAGTCCTTACATGGGTCTGTTGAGGTTCAGTGTTTGACCTTCATGCCAAATATGGGCTCAGACGTTGCCCTCTTCTCCCTCCTTTGATGGCTTTTCCCTCAGAAGGAGCAGAGTGGTTTTCCTTTCATGCTGGACTTAAAATACTGTTTTCTTTTTTCAGGAGGAGAAGCGAGAATGTGCAGCATCCCTTCTTGCAGGCATAGAAGCAGGTTGGCTGAAACCAGTTGTGGGTCCTGAATATCCACTAGAGAAGGCAGTAGAAGCCCAAAGAGACATAATCCAGAGTCAAGGTGCTCTGGGGAAGATGGTGCTGCTCCTATGTTAAGTTGTATCCATAGGGAGTAATCATATACATAAATGCTGATCATATGGGGCTGTTGAGCAAAATTTGGTCCCAGTAAGACAGAGGTGATAAGCACAATTTGAGATAAAATATACTGATCAACTTCAGCTTTAAAGAAATCAAGTGCTTCATACTTTTTCTTTTCTTAAACACTAGACTGTTCAATCATTTATGCTTGTCTTTCTGCATCTGTGTTGTGCTACCATTTCCCCACCTGTGGAAAAGCTGGATGTGCCATTATTCTGACCCATGTATTTGTGCATACCTGTGCAAATCTTCTTCCTTCAAAATTAAAACAAATACAAGACACAAATTCCTTTGCTTCTTTTTCTTTTTGTCCGTGCTGTAGTGCTCAGAATCTGTTAGTAAGAAATATATCCAGCAGAGGATCTTCACTTGAAAATTTGTACAGTTGCTGAGTTTATGTTGTGTTGTTGAGGTTGTTGAAATGCCAATTTGTAAAATATTTTGTCTTCTAGTCAGAATGTTAAGCAGACCCAAGACCAACTGCACAGCTAATAGTAAATAATAATAATAATAATAATAATAATAATAATAATAATAATAATAATAATAATAATAATAATAATAATAATAAGAAGAAGAAGAAGAAGAAGAAGAAGAAGAAGAAGAAGAAGTAGTAGTAGTAGTAGTAGTAGTAGTAGTAGTAGTAGTCAGAAATTATTGTGTTGAAAGGAATTTTGCAGAAGAAACTCCTCTCAGGGAAAACCAAATGAGGCTCCTTTCACGTCCCTAAGAGCTGAGACAGAGATGGGCACTCAATCCGTCATGTAGTACCCGGGTCTCGAACTGCAGACTTGTCAGCCTTCCAGCTAACAAGGCAAACTTCTTAACCACTGAGCCACCACTGCCCCTTCTTTGAGGTCATGGATGATCATGGGCATTGAATTGGGAATCCCTATGATGTATGCCTGACTTACAGCATAGCTGGGTTTCTACTATTAGCACCAAAGTGATTACAACCATTTTATTGTACAGTTATTGCTACCAGTAGAGTATCCTTTGTGGTTTCCCCATTACCTTTATGGATATCAAGTTAATGAAATATGAGAGAAAACAGCTGGCAATAATAAAAACACTGATAAGATTGATGGTTACCCATTTAAGAGATCCTCACTGCGTTGTGTCTCAAGAATTAGTTGACAGTGCAGACTTTATGGTTATTAAGAAACTAAACAGTCCCTGTGCTGGATGCATTTGTGTTGTTCATTCCAGCACTTGAAATCAAACATAAATAGTTGCTCCCTATCTTCTGCCTCCAGACATCAGCAGTGATATAGCTCAGTAGTTTTAACACTAGATAGGTTTATTCAGAAATAAAGCCCCATTGATTTTCTTCCAGGAAACATGTAAACCATGGTTGCCATCCTTTGTTTTTCAGATGCTTAGAGTTCACCACCTAGAATCCCAAGCCAGCACGACCGGTTATGAGACATTTTGATGATAGAGGTTCAAAAAATCTGGTTAACCAAAGGTTGAGAAGTGATGTGGGCAATTCTAGCTTTACCGCATACAGTAAAGCTAGAATAAACATTAGGAGAATGGCAAGCCGAGATGGAAAATACTCCAGTTTAGGACTGGTATACAGAATCTTAGCTTTAAAGTTTATAGAGCAATTCTTACTTACACAAAAGCTCTCTAGCGCTACCTGGCTCACTGTGAGGAGAAAATAGAATGTTGGACAAAATGAAATTCTATAGGGTACTAAACTCTTTATGTTTGATTTAGCAGAGCCAGAGGGAAGTTTTCTGATAGACATCCCAGACAGGACAAACAAAGCATCTGCAGATGACGCCTGGATTATGAGGTCACCTACTTTTTGAACAGAGTCGTATGTGACAGCTTAAGCTTAGCTATTCTTAAGCTTTTCCCAAGTCTTCCCCTGCCATAGAAAAAAAAATTTTTTTTAACTTCAAAACATTTTGAGAATTACTGCTCCCATAAACCTCCAGGCGTGGCAATTTGCTTCCTTTGTCAGGCAACCCTCACCCTCTCCTCTTTTAAAGGGGTTTACAACACCAGAAATGGATCTGTTCTGATCACTTCTAGCTCTGCTTGAATAGGCTGGGATGTTGAATGAGTGCAAAAAGTCTTCCTGGGGATGTTGCCTCTGACTTCAAGGATAGACTTCCAACCAAGACTATGAATTCTGATTGTAGCCCTTCCCCTTTACATCCACTAATAGCTTTGGGACTGGCATCTGGGGACAGCAGCAAATGTATTGGGATTTCATAAGGAGGGAGATTATATAAGGGGAAAACCAGAAATGTGTCTTCTGGGAGTGTCCACTGACAATGCAGGGTGGCTCTTCTCCCAAGAGGCATAGTGGGAGATGACTCCCAACCCTCCGGGTCCATAGCCAGATCCCTAACACACTGAACTATCCAGCCAGATCCAATACTTAGCTAGTGAATGGAGAGGGCAAAATATGAGCCTAATTCCAAAGAAACAGCACACAGACAAGAAGAAGGCTGGGAGTGCAGCGGATAAGGCTCTGAAACTATTAAGTTTTAATTATAAATAGTATTAAGATAGATTATCCTATGTTTTAACCTTGATGTAAGCCGCTCAGAGTCGGGTTCGCCCGATTGGGGCGGGGTAGCAAATGCAATAAATAATAATAATAATAACCTCCACTTGAATTCACTAACCTCCACTTGAATCTACATAGGATGGCAGACTAAGGCGTATGCTTAATTGTTCCTGAAATTGTAGCTATGTTACTTTGTGCAAGCATACCAGAGAGTAAACAAAACAAAAAGACAAAAACCATTGCATCTTAAAGACTAACTCCTAACAGATAGGTTTGCAAATCTTTTGTTATTAATGGTTGTCAATAGCACACTGATTTGCAAATTTATTACGCTAGCCTACCCTTTGTGTGTCTCTGTACCCCAACCTGATGTGTATAAATTGATACTACCATGAAAACTCACTCTTACGTCTGACGAAGTGGACTTGTTTCACGAAAGCCAAGATTAAAATACAAGAGTTAATATTTAAGGTGCCATGACATTTTTTTTTGTCTTGTTTTGTTTACTCTCTGATAAGCTGTATTTTAATGTGAGCTTTCGTGGATCAAGTCCACTTTGTCATACATATAACAGTGAGACTGCCACCCTAGCAGTTCAAAAGCAAGAAATTGCAAGTGGAGAAATAGGTACCACTTCAGTGGGAAGGTAAGCAGCGTTCCGTGCAACTCCGGTGTCAATGCATTGCCTGTCATGTGTCCATGGAAAGGTCTCCAGGTGCAAATACTGCTGGTTCTTTGGCTGTAAACAGATGAGCACTGAATCCTAGAATCGAAACGACTGGCTTTCGAGTAAGGGCGACCCTTACCTTTACCCTTGCTTCCGCCAGAACAAAGACTTCGGGACGCCTTCACTGACGTCAACACGCTCTCACCCAACCGCTTTTAAGTGGCCGCCTGCTCTCCTTGGTGATGCAAATACAGTACCAGGTTATTTCTTCCCGCGCGTGCGCAAATTAAGCTTCGACTTTCCCACTGGAACGTTTGTATTGCAACAACCGGCGCAAATGGACAAAAGAAGAATATTTTTTTTCAAAAAAAAAAAAAAGTGTAGCATTACAAGCATGATTCCTGGGACCGGGGCAAAAATATGCTTTCTGGAAATAGGGGGAAAATATACATCTAGAGACCTCTGTTAAATCTAGGACTATTTTTTTTAAAAAAAATTTCCACATGTTGGTTAAAACAGTTTTATTTTCTAAAAAAAACTTAACTTGAACATCCTTTATCCAGTTTCCCCTATGCTGGGCACAGAGCAAGAGGAGGCTGTCTCCTATGGCTATGCCAAGTTTGGTGCTGGTCCAAAGTCCAGCTTCAAAGATGCAATTTATTTATTTATTTAGATTTATTATCCCGTCCCAATCAGGCGAACCTGACTCTAGGCGGCTTACAGAAAATTCATAAATTAAAACCTTGAGGTTCGAAATTACTTTTAAAAAATCAATTAAAAAAGAATTAAACCCATGAATTTACAAAGATCTAAAAAATTTAAAAAGGTTAAAAAGATTTAAAAAGTTAAAAAGAGCGAGGGAGGGGTGGCTGTCCCATCAGATCAGCCACCCAACATGGGACCCCATATTCCTGGAGCCCCACACCTGCCCTGCCAGCCAGGTTTTTAGACCCTTCCGAAAGGGTAGGAGCTCTGTCTTTTTGTTTGTGGGTACCCCCATTTTTGGAATTGCCTCCTTGTTTTCCTCTGTTCCACACAATAACATAGCTGCACTCCTATGCAACTATATACAGTACTGTATAGCATATTATAAATTGGGTCTGAAATAGAAATGGCCCAGTGAAGCAATAAACAAGATCTTTTACAGCTTATTAGTATTGATTGAGAACCCATTATGAGATTGCCTACTTGGTTGGATAACACTAACCTTTTTTTCTTCTATCATTAATTTTGGGTAGGGGCTGCACATACAGTAGGAACTTTACCCCTATCTATGTGTAAGTGAAACTAGTTTTTTTCTTCTATCAGATGAGTTTTTGTTGCTTTAAATTTGAGTAAACATTGAATAGTAACCTTATATTATTAATACAGTAGGTGAAATCCTGTTCTGTAAGTTACGGTACACAAAGCTGAGGACATAATAAGGTACAGCGGGTTTTTTTTAAAAAATAAACCATTTCCAGTTCTTGTCCTGCAAAGGTCCTGAAGCCCTGTGGAATCCCTTTCATCTCAGGGAAGCCATTGGAATACACGGAGCAGGGCAAAGTTTTTAATTTGCAAAAATTACCACTGATGGCATCAATTTTCAGAAATTATAGACTTGCTTTGCAGCCTCAGCGGGTCCTCCATGGATGGGGAAAAAAATCTCAAGGAAGCCTCAGAACCTTTAGGGAGATCAGAAATGTTTAATGTTCAAAAACAAAACAACAAAAAAAATCACCATATATGCTGATATCATTACCCTTGAATGCTATCAAGTTAATTCTGACTTATGGAGACCCTTTCTAATGTTTTCTGAGTCTAGATTACACAGAAGTGCTTTACCATTCCCTGGGACTGTGCAGTTTGTCCATGGCTTTTCTCCCTGGAGGCACAATGGGGAATCAAACTCTAGTTCCTAAGCCATTGAGCTATCTGGCCAGCTGTCTCTAGCCGTACACTGCATAAATTATACTACTGGACTACAGGTGCTGTATCTAATTATGCTTTTGTAATGCTTCTGCTTCTTTTGCAATGTTTTTGTAAGAAAATTCTCACATTATTTTGACACATAGAAAGTCATAATGTACTGATTTTTATCCATATATTTGCAAGTTTGCTGGTTTTGACAAACTTTTACTTCCACAAGATCCTTTTAAAATTTTTAGTAACTAGTTTTTTAAATCAAGTTCACCACAAATAGATCAAATCTTTCTGAAAATGTTATAGAAGACTGTACTTCTGTGCTGGTACATTTGTTTCCATATGCTTTGTATGTTTGATTCATTTTTCTCCCCACTGGTGGCGGTTGTTCTCTACCTTTGTAGGCAAAGAATTTTATAATAGAAAACCCCAAAGGTAATACGTTGCGGAACAGAATAAACTAACTGATGAACATCTAATTTAAATTTCAGCTGAAGAGCCAGCCGCTTGATCCTTTATCTTTGAAGCAGAAAAGGCAGTCAAGATTAAGATACTCTATTTTATCTTTGTGATTTTCCAGGTTGCCATGGCAGCAGGGAGAAATGTGATGAGAGCTGTCAAAGTGTTTGAATTTGGTGGACCTGAACAGCTAAAGTTGCAGACAGATGTCTCATTATCACTTTCAAGGGAGAATTAGGTAAAAAAACAAAGGCTTTAAACTGCAATAGAACTATGCTGAAAATTGTTAGTGTTACTGCTATTTAATATTGATTGGAAACTTTACCAGTAAAGAACATACAAACTAGATTTGCAAATGGGGTATAATGTGAAAGAATAATCACATTGTTAAAAATAAAACATCACACAGTATTGACAGCTGCAACTGAGTGGAAGAACAGCATTTAGAAATGAATAAACTGGGCTCACAAGTTTGGAAAGGCCTCCGGGGAATGTTTTTGTAGTTGTTAAATTTGTGGCCAGAAGTTAAAATAGATCAAGACTTCACAAATAAAAGTACCCCACTGCTCTTGAATCAGTGCCAAAACCTTCTTCATCACTGTCCAAAGTCCTGTTATTTTGTGTGGTAAGCTTCCCTACAGTGGGCCATTGAATCAGTGGGGATTTAGTAGGTTAGCTCCTCTATAGGTTCCATCAATTCAAATAGGTTACTCAGTGGAACATATGGAAAATGTGATACAGTAATACCCCGGATAAAGATTGCACTGGATAACGCTAAAATCGGATAATGATGCAAGTTTTTTGGAACGATTCTGGATAATGATTCTTAGCGTTATCCGAGGCAATGGTCTGCACGTGTAGGGTGGTTTGGGTAGAACTACCCAATCCACCCCCTACCCGCAGCGGTCTCTGCGACTGCAGTAGGGTTGGGAAACAGCACTCGCCTTTCCCCCGACCATGCTGCAGTCGCAGAGACTGCTTTAAACTACAGGGAGGGGGAAAGAGAAACGTGATTGGTTCTCTAGAGACCCAATCACGTCTCTCTTTCCCCCTCCCTGTAGTTTAAATACAGGGAGGAAAAGAGTAAGACGCGACCACGTCTTACTCTTTTCCTCCCTGTATTTAAACTACAGGGAGAGAGAGACTGCTTGTGTCTCTTTCTTGCCCTCCCTGTATTTAAACTACAGGGAGGAGGAAGAGAGAGATGTGATTGGTTCTCTAGAGACCCAATCACATCTCTCTCTTTCCCCCTCCCTGTAGTTTAAATACAGGGAGGGAAAGAGACACATGCAATCTCTGCGACTGCAGTAGGGTTGGGGGAAAGGCGCTGCGGGTGGGGGGTGGCTTTAAAGGTAGGGAGGAAAAGAAAGAGACCCGATAGGGTCTCTTTCTTTCCCTGTCTGCCTTTAAAGCAGTTTGTCCCTGAAGTCCGGGCTTTTTTTCTTTTTAGCGTTGTTCGATGCATGCATTGGACAACGCTAAAAATCGGATAACATCATGACTTGTGGAACCAAGTCATAGCGTTATTCGGGTTTTACTGTACACTAATCCCCATTGATTCAGTATGCCTATTCCAGGGAGACTTAAAAGGCTGAACAAGAGTATTTAGGCAAGGGGTGGCCATCCTTGGTCCTCCAGCTGTTCATGGACTTCAATTACCAGAATCCCAAATCAGCACACCTGCTGATCAGGGTTTCTGGTAATTGAACTCCAAGAATAGCTGGAGCACCAAGGTTGACTATCCCTGATTGAGGCCAATGAATGTCATTTCATTCCCTGGATTCTTATGAAAGTGCATGCATTAGATTTCATCCAGTGCACACCTGTTTTATTTTGATCTGAAAGGAGAATAGGATACTTATGAGCTGGGGTTAAGAAAGTGCTGCTGGATATTACTGTTTTTTGCAAGCCTCTTCAGTTGACAATGCTGCTAGTAGCTGATTATTATCTCTGCTTAATTGGATTTTTGTGGAAGAAACTGCTCAGGGAACACCCAAATGAGACTCTTTTCATGTCCAGGAGAGCTGGGGCAGAGACAGGCACTCAGTCCATCATATAGTACCCGGGTCTCGAACTCCTGACTTGCCAGCCTTGAGAGTGTCATTGAGAGGTCATGTGAGATGATAGTTGTGGTTTGAAAAAATATAAAGAGCAACAGGTTGTGGCAAGTTGACAAATAGTATGAGTTGAATTTTCTTACTACTACTATATTACTGCATAATAGAATGGATAATTTTGCAGTTACATGCACATATATATTTGTACATATAAATAAGTGGTGATATTTACTCAAATGCCATTGTGAAAGAGGAAGGGTTCAGGAGACCCAGATTACTCTAGGGCTGTTGCTGTTCATTTACCAAGAGTTGATTGAAATAGGTTTGACTGTTCTACATGGCAGCTAAAAACTTGGTACAAATACATTAAATATTTTTCTTCCTCTCCTCCCCACAATTGAATCTGTCAAAGAAGGAGGAACTGTGCTAGTTAGTGGAACAAATGGAAGAGTAAGTATTGTGATCACACCAAACTTAAGAGTTGGTCTTCTACTATACCTGAGAGAGCCATACAGTGTGGAATCCACATTTGCCATCCTGAAATGGAGGCTAAGAGTTGAATTAACATGACCATGGAGAAAACTCTTGGAAACATGGTCCTTTTCTATCTTGAGATATGAAGCCCTTGTTCCTTCAGATGTTTGGACTTACAACTGCTATCAGACTTAATAGCAGCCTGACAATACCTTATAGCGGGGGTTGTTGACTTATTTTGGTTCGCAGCCCCACTTGTAGATGGTGGTTGAGCTAGTTTTCCTCCAAGACAAACAATTATTTCTAGCATGATAAACAGGCTTATCGTACTAGAAGACTTCTCCATACTCTTCCTTTGTATATATAGATGGTTGTTCACTTTACTCTCAGGCTCAAATGAGAGCTCTTTTGTTTTCTTTGTGTTATGTGAGAAAGTTCTCTATTACCTCATCCTATAGCATTGCATGAGTTCAAAAATCATTAAGGTGTGTCCTGTGCTAAAATTTGTCTTAGTGCCTGTTTTGAATTGACCTGGATTAATGGGACTGGAGTAATTAATTTTTGAGGTAAAGTACTTGAGACAATAAGTTAGCCCTCTGAACAAGCACATATGCCATTGTCAGAAGTAGCTTCACCTGTAAAGCATTCTTTGGTCACATACCATAATTATTAGAAAGCATGCCGTTTACTTTATTAGGGATTAAAGGGAGTATGAAAATGGCTCTTGGTGGCACTTTGTTTCATGCTGGCATGTAAATTTTGGTTTAAATGTATGTTGAAATAAGAATCTCTAATAGCTCCTTATTTATTTATATTTATATACCACTCCAATCAATAGACTCTAGGCAGTGTACACAGTCCAGCGAACACCTCACTGGCTGCTCAGCAAAACTTATCCTTGTACTGTTAAATCCTTTTACAAAATATTGTAGAACACACGTTGCCCTCCACCATATCCTTGGGTCTCATTTCCACAGTTCCAGTTTTTGTGGGTGCAAAAATATTCAGTTATAAAAATCCCTGAAATACATGTGTTTCTGTGGCATATTATCAAAGCTGACCAGTAGAGATCTCTGCCTACAATGTAATCTTTAGAAGGAATGGATTGTGTCTTATAGTAGCCCTTTTGTTAGCATATGTGTAGAAAGACAGAAGCATTTGCACATACTTTGGCTTCTGTGAGTTAGAAATATGTGCTTAAATATTGGGTTCTTTGGTTTCCACCATTCCAGTTATCCACAGAAGATCTTGAATGTATCCCCCTGGATATGGGGCAGCGACCTGTATCATGAGTTCAAACAAAATGTGTGCTAGGATTGCTAATGTCTTCATTTTTCCACAGTCATATTTACACATTACAAAATAAGACACATTTGGATGGCAAAATATTTAGATTATAAGGTAGCTTGATAAGCTGGAAAGTGGCTGGCATTATGCAAATGTCTATAGTAAACAGTTATTCAAATCAAAACTTTTTTAAAATGCATTCACATCAGGGCTGTTTTTCTATAACCCCCTATTTTTTTTAAAAAAAATACACTATACATGCATCATAACACACCTTGACAACACGATCTCTGAAAATCCTGTGTCCTGTGAAATATATACCCTATATATGAAGCCAGATTTTATATTCTCCAAAATAAGATATCTTTTTATATCTGTTTCTTCTTTTACATACTCATTGAAGGGAAGTTCCAGGTACATGAAACCAGTGCAACTTCTTGTAGGCCATAATTAGAATGTTTGGAGACTCTTGTCATTCTCCATTTTGCTGTAATAGCCAGATGTAGACCACATGGCTTAAACCTTTCTTCAGGTCCCCATCCCTTAAAGCAAAACCAAGCAGATTTACTTTATTAGACTTCTCTGAAGGAAAAATCACAGAGAATGTAAAAGGTTACATATCATTATGGTACCAACAAAGATTCTTTCAGGATTTTCCTTTCGGTGAGCACTGCTGTTTTTTATTTTGATGGAAGAGTTTGTTTGTTTGTTTGTTTGTTTGTTTTGACTTGTACTCTGCCCAATCGCCAACGCGATTCAGGGTGGCTAACAAAATATCACAAAATATCACAAACTATCACATATACATCAAAACACGATATATCCCAGTACAAGCCACCACAGAGAAAGTTCAGAATAAGTTCAGAAAAAATGCCCAAAAGAAAGTCCAAGGCCCAGCTGGCTGGCACAGCTTTTCCAAACCCCCGGCTAGGTGGAAGCCCGGGGGTGGGGCAGGAGGAGTCCTCTGCTGAAATGGCAGGCTGTCTTCTGCCGCTCAAGCCAGCACGGCTTTTCAAACCCCTGGCCAGGAAGCCCGGGGGCAGGGTGGCAGGCGTCCATTTCCTCAGCTCTGTAATAATTTTTTTTTCTTAAGGGAGGCCAACCAGACTTATATGCAGTATTTTTCTTGATCATGCAATGTGCAGTCTAGTTAAGACAAAATGATTTATATGTTAATAAAGAGTGCTTGGATGTTTATTTCTCAGAACAAGATATAGTAATGTTATTATAATATATTCATTAATAATTAGATGCATTTTAGTTTTTCCAGTGGAAGAAGGGGAATATAATATTTATGAAATCATAGCTCCACACTTTTTTCTCCAAAACATACACATTAGATAGTAATCTAAGGAAGGTGGAAATCTGAACTCTTCTTGGATTTAATGACTTATTTAAATTTCTGATTCTTTATATTTTGTTTTCCAGGGTTCTAATGACAATCATCACATGATAAAGGAAGAGACAATATGATGTAAACTTACCAGAACTATACAGAGGCAATAAACTGATGACGGTGGTATCAATACATTAGGAGGGAATATCAGCAGGGTTGGGTTTACACATTGCACTAAAAGCTTTAGAGCTGAAGAGTTTCGTTATACTGAAGTGGAAAATAGGCCAGCTGTACCTGTATCATAGCAGCAGATTCATCCGTGTCATTGAATAGCTCTATCGAGTCCTAATGCGGATCTTGCAGTTTTGCACCATTTTTGCCTAGAAGTATTGGAAAGGCTTAATGTGAGAAGGAAACCAGTGAGGACAAGACACCTGTTGGCAGACTATTTCACAATTTATATGGGTGCCAAAAAGATGGCAGAAGAAGTGGATGCCCTGGAGGATACCTAGAGTGTGCTGGGATGGGGGCAGTAATGACTCCAGAGACTGGAAGGCAAGCAGAAGGGGAGGAGGAAGATATAAAAGGGCCCTTGCAGGAGATGTGGGGAGAGCAAAGGAGCCCAAGGTATAAGATTTCCCTCCAGAGATGTGAGAAGAGGAGGCTGAGCCATTGGCCTAATGGGTCCATTCAGGCTCTCCCCCAGAAGAGCCTGAATGGACCCATTAGGCCAAGTTAGAACCCCTCCAGAGGAACCCTTAAGACCAGAAGATTGGGACTGCCTATATAAGGAGGTCCTTGGACCAACATGGAAGTCCAGTTGAGAGTCCCTACTTCAGGAGCCCATAAGCTTTTGGCCCCAAAGAAACCATACTGGGGAGAGAGAGCCATTTGGAAGATTCTGCAGTGGCAGCTTGTGAGGAGACATCTGAAAGATCTGGAGGCTGGTTGGTTGAAACAGTGGAGAAGACAGTAACAGTGGTGCCTTAGAGAAGCTGCCATGGCTTTCTAAGTCATCTAGGTGCTGACTGCATTGCAGAAGTAGACCAAAGTAGGCAATGTGTGTGTGTGAACAGGAATCGCTCAAAGGAAAGATTGAGGACTAACGGTGGAAGAGACTAGTTCAGTCGCACAGTCAAGTCTGACCCTTGGTGACCCCACAGCACTGCATGACAGGCTCATCTGTCACCCTCCATAGCCCCCCTAGATCTATGCCCACTGCATCAATCAAATCATCTAGCCACATCATCCTCTGCTGCCCCCTTCTCCTTTTGCCTTCAATCTTTCCTAGCATCAAGGCCTTCTCAAGTGAGTCCTCTCTTCTCATTTGGTGGCCATAGTACTTCAACTTTAGTATTTGTTCTTCCAATGAGCAGTCAGGGTTGATTTCCTTCAGGATTGACTGATTTGACTGGTATGTCATTATGATATATAACAAAACTATAGGAGGCACCACTAACAAGTTATGTTATTTGAACCACCATGGCACTATCCTTTAGAATCTTGAGATTTGTAATTTGGTGGGTATTTAGAATTCTGATTTAGTTCAAGAAAGTTCACCAGAGTTTTTTTAGTACATAATGTTAACTATCTTGGCATACTACAGACCACAGCATTCATAAGATAAAGTAATGGCAGTGAAGTCAAGACTTTCTAGGCACTGTACATGCACTCTTAGCCCATAGCACCCTGGCAAGATCCTGTGAGACTTTACAATTCAAACAGATAGACATTTGCCTCATAACACACCTGATAATAACTTGTGGAAAAGAAGAAGGTCTGAGTTATTGACTGCCATACCAGCAGATGCATGAACAAAGAACTGGAGAAAATAACAAAATATGATTTGCAAATTGAAGTTGAGCGGTTATGGAGGAAATCAGTTCTTATACCAGAAGCGTAGTGTGCCTTGGCGGGGCCCCATATAAAAATTTGTTTGGGGGCCCTTAGGAAGGGTAAAGATTTGTTTTGCTTACGCATGTTGGGGGGCCTCGTGGCCCGGCCCCCCCGTATAATTGATACGGCAGATACGGCGGTAGCTACGCCTCTGTCTTGTACCCATAGTGATCGGAGCCCTAGATATTTGGATTTATTAGACAGGGACATTCTAAAAAAAAAAACCACACCCTCCTTTACTAGGATATGCCTATATACCTAGATGTTACCTTAACACAGGGGTTCTCAACCTATGGCCTGGGGCCAGATGCCGCCCTTGACACCATTTCATGTGGCCCACCACACCCAGAAGTGCCATATGTGGCAGGCAGGACAAAGTGGCAATCCGGCCCCTGAAGCTGTTTGGGAGAGCTTGACTTGGCCCTTGTCTTGAAAAGGTTGAGAACCCCTGCCTTAACCTTCTTCGGTCATTGGTTAGGTGAATTTTATAGCAGTCTTCTAACAGGGTTTGTAAATAAAACCAGACTTTAATGCCCAGAATCTTCCCCTGCTCATGGTTGAAGGGAAGATACTGGGATTATTTGGGGCACAAACCGGTGATTTCTCCAAGTTCTGACGCGACAGCTTCTGGGTAAATTAGGGGCAGGCAAGACGACTTTTGAACCTTGTGGAGTAATAATGACAATCCTGTACAGCAAAAAAGCCCCTCCGCGTTAACCCTGCGTCAGATGGGGCTGTGCAACGCAGTCCTACAACAAGCCGGAGCTACTCCGCGCGCCTTTTGGAGGGATTGGACTTCGCCGCCCGCGCGCCTCGGTGGGAAGTTGCTCTCTGGGGCTTGTGGCGCGAAGCCGCTCTCGGGGCTTAAACCCCAGGCAGCAGCTCCGTTTCCTCTGTCGGAGGCGAGAGCCTGCGCCGCCCTTCCTCCTCCTCTTCATTGGGCTGAGAGAGCCCGCGGGGCCCACCCCGCTGCAAAAGCATCACCACGTGGGCCCTCGCTCCCCTTGGCAACGGGAAGGGATGCCTTGGTGCGCGATCCGCCCCGGTGGGGAGCCTGCAGCAGGTTGCCTCCGGAGGGGCATCGGATGGCAAGAGGCGAGGCGGGGGATCGGCGGCCAAATCTCTTTTAAGATGCGCGCTCCCTTGTAGAGCAGCGGCGCTTCTGACTTCCCCAGAGGCGCCTTTTCCCCTTGGTTTGTAGAAGCCGCTGGCCAAGTTGGGGGGGAAAAAAAAAAGCCATTTTGCAAAAATGAACCATCAGCAGCCTGGGTAAGTGAGAAGGTTCTAGATCTTCTAGATGGTCGACGTGCACCTGGTTAGGGAAGATTTAATACAGCAGTTCTGTATTTGTATTTTAAAACTACTTATTTAACAACTTAAGGACTGCAGTGGCTCAAGGGGCTAAGACGCTGACTGGAAGGCGGGAGGTCAGCAGTCCGATTCCCGAGTACTGCAAGAAGAAATGCGCTGCCGTCTTTGTCCCAGCTCCTGCCAGCCTAGGAGTTTGAAAGCAAGACATTGCAAGTAGATAAATAGGGACCACTTCGGTGGGAAGGCAAGACATTGCAAGTAGATAAATAGGGACCACTTCGGTGGGAAGGCAAGACATTGCAAGTAGATAAATAGGGACCACTTCGGTGGGAAGGTAAAAAACAGCGTTACGTTGTCTAGTCATGCCTGCCACATGACCACGGAAACGTCTGCAGAAGCAGACAGCGCTGGCTCTTCGGCTTTGAAACAGATGAGCACAGAACCCTAGAGTCGGATATGATGACTGGCTTTCGAGCAAGGGAAACCTATTTAGCAACTTAAGTTAAAAGAAATCCTCACCACCTCTATACTTCTAGACTTTTTATATTATTAACAAAATGTCATTTTCTTTGAAATGAAATACCAGCTTCCGGATTTAATGATGACTTATGTCCCATCAATTGCAGGTAGCAAGACCTTCGAGCCCTTTAAAAGAGAGGATTTGGGGAAGAGGGTGGTGGTGGGAGAAAGGTGATCATATTGAGTGGGAAGTTAACAAACAGCAAAGAGATCTGAGTAGCAAGGGCTACATCTGAACTCATTAATACTCTTCAGAAATTTTATAGTGGTGGGGCAATTAGTGGCAATATAATATGAAAACCCTTTACCCAAAGCAAAGTTGCTGCCATTTCCCTACTTTTGGTGCTTCCTGTTTGAATACAGATTTCTTGTTACTTAAACCACCGGCACACAAAATAAATGCAAAAACATGATATTTGTCTAACAACTCCTTTTGTTGTGATGTCTTACTTTTTTTAATGAGCCATCGGAAAATTTTTAAAAGGACAAGTATGTAAAGCACCTCTGGGCTTGTCCTATTGCAGCTAATTTAGGCATTTCATTTTATCCACTGGTTACTCTTATGAGAATGAAAAAGAGGAGGGGAGCCACAGGCTAGTCGACTGAAAATTAATTGCAAGTTCCTTGCATTAGAAATGCAACAATAGCCTTGATGTTGAATGTTTATAGTCAATGTTCATAGTTTCTGGATAATTAATTCTTGGGGAATTGTGCAACCATATGTGGAGAATAAAAAAAGCAATGAATTCACATCTGACTCTGTTTCACAAGACTTTGGTAGAAAGATAAGTGCTGAGCTTTTCCCTTGGTAAAAATCCATATGCTTTTTTAAAAAATGACAATTTTTAAAGATAACAGCTGATGTTTTAAACATGTGTGTTTTAGTAAAGTCAGCCACAGAATGCTTATATATTTATTAACTTGTTGAAGACAAATATTTATATGAAATAGATTAATCCATGATAAGATAATCAAACTGAAATATTGTTTATTGAGTGGATTCAACAGTGGGGAAAATGTTGCATAGACTTAACCATGGAATGGATAACATGTCAACTGCAGCAACTTTATAACTTAAGAGTTGACAAATTCAATATTCAATAGGCGAACCAGAAGAAGTACAGTAAAACCCCAGGTTACGATGGATGTCCATTCCAACAGCCTCCGTTGTAACTTGAAAAAATTGTAAACTGAAACATCCATAGGGATGCATTGCAAAATAAAAAATGGTCCTGAATTGATTGTTATAAACCAAAAAAATACATTAAAAATGTGTAAACCAAGACAGCATTTCCATACGATTTGCCATTGTAAACCGCAGCAAACTTAAACCAAGGCAGTTGTAACCCAGAGTTTTACTGTACTGTATATCATTTTGTGGTAGTGAACATGTAGTCTTCCTCTTTTATGATGATAAGAAGCAATTACTGAAATCTTGTTGCTTACTATAGTAAATCATATTAAAGTAAACCCAATGTATTAGTGGGAACTTGGTGAGTTAACTGTAAGTTCTATTGATTCAAATAGGCCTACTGTAGTTGTAACAGTTTCTTGTAAGTACTGTAGTTACTTTTCACTGACGAGTAATATAAAGTAACAAAGTTTCTATAAATAACTCCAAAAGTTACATTTTAATACTTTTTAGAAGCATTTTGATGAAAACTGATCATGTTTTATGTGATTTTCTTATCAATCCTAAGAGGCAGATGAAGTATCCTTTCACTTTGGTTGTTGTATTTCTGTAAATATTTGCACAGCCAGATATTGGAGTTTGATTTCCCACTGTGCCCCCAGCTGAGAAAAGCCAGCCTGTGCAGTTGTAGTAAGCTGCGAGTCCCTTGTTGCCCCCAGAAGAAGGAAATGGTGAATCACTTTTGTGTACTCTCTACTTAGAAAACCCTGGGAAAAGGTTGTCATAAGTCAGAATTGATTTGACAGCACACAATTATCACAACTGTGCAATGGATGAAACCAGACAGAATTTCCCTGTATTTTTCTTGCCCTACTGCTAAAACAGAATATCTAGTAATGGATTAGGGTTCCCCAGCTTTACCATAGAAACTCATGAGGGATGGAACTGGTAAAAAATAATAATACAGTAATACCTCATATAACATTAGTATCGAATAACACGAAAATCGCATAACATCAAGGAATCTGGGGGGAAGAATTGCATCAGATAACATTAAGATCCTATGGGATGCTTCAGATAACAACCGCGAAAGCCTGTGTGGTTACAATGTATCTCTATGGATCCCATAGAGGATCAGATAACACTAAAAATCATATAACATGAAGACTTGTGGAACCAGGTTTTAGTGTTATATGAGGTTTTACTGTAATAATAATTATACTTGCATGGGGTCAAGTCAATTCCAACTTACATCAACCCTTTCTAGGGGCTTCTAGGTAGAGAATAGATGAAAGTGGTTTACCATTCCATTCTTCTGGGGGCACCCCGGAACTGTGTAGCTTGCCCTTGGCCGCAAAGGTTGGTTCTTCTCCTGGGAGGCAGTGTAGGGACTTGAACTCCTAAGCTCTGGCTCTGTAGCAGGATATCTGAACCACTGAGCTGTCCAGTCTCTTAGGGTTGCTATAAGCCAGTTCTGACTTGAAAACAGTTCTTTTGGTATTCTGGCACTGGACACTCTCTTTTAAGCAGCACTTCCTGAATACCAAAGCAAAAGTTAGCACTGTACAAGGAATATCACCAGAAAATTCACAAACTATAAATGGGGAACTCAACCATCTACACTGCACACATCAGCTTTGGCCCTGAACATCTCTGCAGCAGAGCATCTCTGCAGCACATCCACACACGCAAAACAAGTTGACATAGCAGTTAATGAAGCCATGCGTATAGTGACAGGATGCCTCAAACCTACACCAGTTGAGCAAATATACCCTCTTGTTGGTATTGCTCCACCTAAGATCAGGAGAGAAGTAGCAGCGGACGCTAAGAAAACCAAGCAAGAGAATGACCCTTGACACCCTCTGAATGGATATGAGCCACAAGTCTGCTAGCTCAGATGCAGGAAGAGCTTCATGTGAAGAACAAACATTCTTGAGGGTACACAACAGCAAAACCAAATTAGAAGATGGAGGAAGGAGCTTCCTGGACAAGGAACAACATTAAAGGAAGATATAGCTGAAGACCTTAATTGGCTGAGGGTTGGAGCCCCTAAAGGCAAGTCTAACATGCTCAAGCAGAAGTTGCTGGTAGACAACAACACACAGTGTGAATGTGGAGACACACAGAATCCAACTCATTTACTGGTCTACAGATTGCTACCAGAGATGTGTACGGACAAGGACTTGGGTTTGGGCAACGACGAAGCAAAGAAAGTGGCTTCATTTTGACAGTACAGTACTGTATAGGGTTTGATCAGGACAGGAAAGAAGAAGACAAAGACTTGAAGACACATAGCAACAGCAACAATTGTTGAGACAAAGGAACCAATTAGTAATGGGTAGTCTAAACAACAAAAAAGAATAACAGCAATCTGCTGTTATTCCTTTTAAAATGTAACCTTCTCAGGTCTTGCCAGTAATATACAGTGTCTCTCCCCCCCATCTTTGCCCTTGTAATAGATTTTCTCCCACCAATCTGCCTTCAATTTGCTTCCTCCTAAGCCTTGATGTTGGGAAAGGTGGAGGGCAAAAGAAGAAGGGGGCGGCCAAAAATGAGATGGCTAGATGGTATTGTAGATGCAATGGGCACAGAGCTGGGTGGGTTGAGGGGGATAGGGGTACCTGGAGGGCAATGGTCCATGGGGTCACAAAGGGTCGGAATCGACTGTGCAACTGAAAAACAACAAGTCTGTATGTCTTAACTACCCCATGTTATTGATTTCTCTGGCTATCGAATCATTTTTAGACTTCTTGGCCATTTGTCTAGCATTGCCCTCTCTTTTTACAAATGCCTTTACTATGACTCCCCCCCCCCCCCAGTATCTCCTCTCATTAACTACTTCTTGCCTCATGTCTTGGTTCCTATTTGTCTTTCTTCAGGCTTAGTTCTCTGTCTTTCTTCCATTTTCTCCCAGACTTCCTGCTTGCCTTTATTATCTCCTTGGTAGCCTTTGTGAAGGTGCCATGCCAACACCTCTCCCTATTTCTCAACTTTGGCAGCCCAAACCATTTCCTAATTCCCAGTCGGTATTGCAAAACTGCTTTTGATTCTGTCCCTAAGGCTTCTCTTTATTTAGGTTTTTATCCCAGTCAGGGGACTGCAATGGCTCAAGTGGCTAAGACACTGACTGGAAGGCAGGAGGTCAGCAGTTCGATTCCCGAGTACTGCAGGACGGAATGAGCTCCCGTCTTTGTCCCAGCTCCTGCCAACCTAGCAGTTTGAAAGCAAGACATTGCAAGTAGATAAATAGGGGCCACTTCGGTGGGAAGGTACACAGCGTTCCACGCGCTCCAGTATCTAGTCATGCCTTCCACACGACCACAGAAACATCTGCAGAAGCAGACAGCGCTGGCTCTTCGCCTTTGAAACAGAGATGAGCACTGAACCCTAGAGTCAGATACAACTGGCTTTCGAACAAGGAAAACCTTTACCTTTTATCCCAATCAGACTGCTATACCAGACAAGATGTTTGTCTTAACCTTGCCTTCACTTTTGAGACAATATCAATGTCAGATTTGAAAGAGGACTAACAATCTTTAGTTCTATAAGAAATGAGGAAGGGGTTGAAAGAGGAGACCCAGGGAGATCTGGGAGGGATCCTGTGATAAGTAAAAGATGAGGCTGCCTAGCAATAGCAATTACAGTAATACCTCGGATAATGCTAAGTTTTGGTTCCACAAGTCTTGGTGTTATCCGGTTTTTAGTGTTATCCAATGCATGTTAAAATCCTATGGGATGGATTGGATAACGTTAAAGCTCCATAGAGATACATTGTAACCGCACAGGCTTTAGCGGTTGTTATGTGATCCATCCCATAGGAACTTAACGTTATTCGATCCAATTCTCCTCCCCAGATTACTTAACATTATGCGATTTTAGTGTTATCCGAGGTAAACATTATCCGAGGCATTACTGTACACTTGTATGCTGCCCCATAGCACTTAGTGCTCTCTCTGGGCGGTTCACAAGGTAATTAGCATTTTGCCCCAAACATTCTGGTTACTCATTTTACCAACCCCAGAAGGAGGCTGAGTCAATCTTAAACCTACCAAAAAAAAAAAACTGTCCAAACTTGGCAATCTATTTTTATCTTTTTCTAGTACACCTTTAATCTGTCTTCAGCTTTCCTGACTCCTGTTTAGTATAAATTGTTAGATTTGTAATTTGTTTGGTATTGACCAAAATCTTATTGCTTACTGTAGTAAGTCATACTAGAATCAATGAAACTTACAGAGGAGTTGACTCACTAAATCTCAGTCAATTCAATGGACCTATCCTAGTGCTAATCTGTTAAACTAATCAACAGGATTTCAGCCGCTACATTGTTTGATATTTTATTACAGTATATAATTTTTCCACTGATGTAATAGTCTGTAATAGTTTCAGCTATTTTTTGATTGTTCTATTTCTACTTGTTTGATATGTTGTATGCCATTAGAGGAAAAGCAGGATACAAATAAATAAATGTTGTTTATTATTAATGGAAAAGTGAGATACAAATAAGTAAGTGACACATGACACGTAGTTGGAGGTTCTCTCATAGTTTTACTTGGCGGCAAGACTAGGATGTTCAGTCGTAGGCTGCAGAAACAGGGCACTGAGAAGGGGGAGGAAAAGTGTTTATTTTCAAAAATCAGTCAAAATATCAACAGTGTAAATCGGTAATGTCAATTTTAGCTTTTGAAATTCAGCTCATTTTAGTTGGTAATTTGGTGAGTGTTTTATATAACATGACTACAGGCAACAGGTATTGTATTAGAGTAGCCTTTTGATGATTGTCTATAAACAACAGCCACATTTTCAATTAAATATAGAGTTGGAGAGAGTTTTTGTTTATCACCAACTGTAAATAATGCAATATTGGCTATCATATTAAAGCTATTAAACTTGAGAAAGTGTCTCTACTTTGGTTGGTTCTCATTACAGTTTAAATGCAAAAGTGGCAATAACGTGAAAGTATACAATGCAAAAGTAAGCTCCCAGGGACTAACTCCATTGACAAGTAGGATTCTTTCATATTGTACCATCTTAATTATACTATGAAGAACTAACCATGAAGATCTGGTTTCTAAAAAATAATATAACAAGCTTGAAGAGACTGTGTTTACATACATTTTAAAAATCAGAAACAGCTATAAAATTTATTACAATAGAAGTACGAACCTTAAAAGGGTGTGGCAGGGGCAGGAACTTTTAAACTTAAAAATATCACTGGGCAATGGCATCAACTGGCTTGTATGCAATAGGATTTCAGCCAATTTTTAGTTGTTGTATTTTGAAAATGGGGTGACTTATAGACAACTTTAAAACTTAATTTGATGCTGGTTATTTCCTAGCAGCAGTCACATGTTTACGTAGTCATGGGACTGAGTCAGACCATACTTGGGTTTGGAGAAGGTAAAAAAATTCTTGATGCCTTAATTGGGTTTTAAAATCCAGGATAAACATCTAACAGTCAAGAGACACTCTTCACTTGCCATGAAAAGTGCATGGAAATCATGACAACCTTTCTGTGTTAAGACATTAGGGCTTCACAGTAGATATTGGTGTGTCATTTAGAGCAGAAGGGCAGTCCCTTGTGGAGTCATATACTGAACCCTGGGATTATCCAATAAATTTGAAAAGTGGGGGATTCTAAGATGACAAAACATTTATTTATTCATACAGAATATAGTTAAATTCTGAAATACAATGTGGTCACTAACTTCTACACCTTTAGAAAAAGCTTAGGAAGATGCATGAAAGATAAGGCTGTCAGTGAGTAAAAATCACGATGGCTGTATATTACCTACCATCTGAAAGACACTCATTTTGTTTGGAAGGATTATAGGCTCCCAAAAATGTGCTAGGATTTCTAAAACCCAAGACTGCTTAGAGACCAAACAAGTTTGGCATAAATGGAAAGTACCTCTATAATATAAATTGGATAAGAAGAAAGGATATAAATTGGTCTGATTCTGAAAATAAGAGTGAAAATAAAATCTATGTGTGTTCAAGAGCATTTTCACATTCCTATTCTTTTTACTAATTTCCTGTGCCTCTTTGACTTAAATAAAATAGACTCCTGTCTTACATCCCTTTGTATATTGGGTCTGGGGGAGGAGGTAGCTGGAGGTAAGTGGCACAGAAAATAGTGGAGACCAGCAAATGGCAATTTGTTAGCACATTATGCTCATTATGGGAATGGTATGCATAGAAATGTGTAGAAGCACACAGAAAAGGAATCCACATAAACTTGTATTTAAGTCTGGGAAATACAGAGCTGGCAAAAATGTACAACAACCAACATAATTAAGGTTCCAATGGATACACACCAACCACATTCTGATCTATGATGGTGGGTAGTCCCAAATGCATATCCTCTGGATGCTAACCATTGTTTGACACTAGAAAGGATGGAGTACTTGTGAGGAGAGCTGTGTACGCATAGGAATGGCTATACAGTAACACCTCAGATAACGTTTACCTCGGATAACGCTAAAATCGCATAACGTTAAGTAATCTGGGGAGGAGAATTGGATCGAATAACATTAAGTTCCTATGGGATGGATCGGATAACAACTGCTAAAGCCTGTGCGGTTACAATGTATCTCTATGGAGCTTTAACGTTATCCGATCCATCCCATAGGATTTTAACATGCATCGGATAACACTAAAAATCGGATAACACCAAGACTTGTGGAACCAAGTCTTAGCGTTATCCGAGGTATTACTGTATATGCATATCAGATTGTTCATCATAGCTGTTTGGCAACTTTATATTAACCTGTTTGGACAGGAACAGCAAATTCATGAATATTCATAGAAGAACAGGTTGAATTCAAACTATTCATGCCATAATCTCTGATGAGCATTGATAAGGGGAGCTGCAAAATTCAGAAATGAAAATGTCCATAGCTGTCATTTCTTTTGGAATCAGTCAAAACAACCAATGAAAATTGGGGTTTGGAGGCAACACATTCTGTTGGTTATTGTAACTATAGCTGGCTTTTCAATCAAGTGCTCATTTGATGCTCCTGTTTAGCTGGCTGTTTTGCCAAGGAGGTCTGCTCACAATTGAAATGTAACAAGACTCTGTATGAAATAGCAGCCAAGTTTGCTGGATTTCTCTGATATCTGAGATTAGTTGTGTTTTAACCTGTTATCTGGGTCATGAAACACTCAGAAGGAAGCAAATAAAATGAGTATTGGATTATATTTGTTCCCTACTTTTTAATGCAGCACGTCAGTGCCAAATGTCATTGTATATATCAATACTTGGTATAATTGCTGTCATCTGGCAGTTTTAGATGCAAATGTAAGCTACAAGATAAAGGAAGTAATATAAAACAGTTGCTATAGCACCAGTGTTTAATCGCCAGACACGACATGGCAAACTAAACTGGCTGTTTAAAGTTTAATTTATCTGGTGTAGATTATGTACTGTGAAACCAGGAATAAACGTCCCGTAAGCCTTCCCTCCCTGTTAAGTCTTTTGCCTTTGACATTTTTTCTGACTCAGTCCTTTCTCACCAAGAAAGCTTGGGGGGATTTTTTTTTGCTGTAACTCATCAACCTGATAACCTCTCTGCCTCATTCAAAGTCATTTGGCATGGTAAGAGAACAGAGGGGAAACTGAGGCTAAGCCAATATTTGCTTGTACTATGTAGGTTTGCTTTTCTTGCTCAGAATTTAAAAGGGATGAATTTAAGTTCATCTCTGCCACTCTGTTGCCACCACACATCCATAACTTAACATCACCTGACAAGATCTTGAGGCAACCCTTTTTAGACATGCTTGGCCCATGGAAGCTGTTTAGAGACACACATTCTGATTCAAGCACACGTGCACACAAATGCACCACTGTAGGAAAGGACTTGGAATAGGTGGCTCTCTAAACATTGATGACCTGCAACTTCTCTCATCCTTCAATATTAGTTGTACTGATGGAGTTTGGAGTCCTACAACATCTGGATGACTACAGACTTCACTGCTGTTCTATGGGTAATAATAATGGACCCACAGTAATCACAATTGTCAGAGCAAAGTAGAGAGGCACAATTAGTCTTAAAATGTGCAAATAGGAGACCTGTGATTCTTTTGATCCCTTATATATTTCGATATATGATTCTCTGGGTTCTTTGAATTAACAACATCATAATTTTGTTTCAGATATCTTGCAAATTACAACAGCCTAACAGACAAACACCTTACAGGCTATTTCAGCAACACCAGGATAAGACGTCACCTTTTAAGATCTGGTCTGGTAGGTTTGCAAAATGTTTGTTTGTTTCCTTGGGTTATTTCATACATTTGTGGTCAACTGTTATACGAATTCATTCCAATGTATATAGCACTGGATTCCATGAGGCTTAATCCCTGGTAAATGGGCATAAAATTGGAGTTTAATTAGTTGCATTTAATTTCACACTTCATTCATTTTATTCAAGTTGGACATGGCTGTTCCTTACAGTTTATCACTATTCTATCTCTGTGAAGTTGGTAACGATAAATGTGACTCTGTCAGCTGTTTGAATGGGAACTTGAACTCAGGTCCTTTGGGCCTGTATCCAGCTCTGTAACCATGAAGATATTAGAGAGTGAGAACTTCATTGGTCTCTTTTGTTCCTTACATCTTCCCTATCTTCCTCTTGGAAATGTATCAGTCTCTGCTCAGTCTTCCAAATAAACTTGCTTTATAGCGAATAATTGCCTTAAGGCCTTGACATTACTAAAGATGTGTTTGCAATGTGATCATAGCTGTCATTAATCATTATGACAACATCTAGTGTTGACAGCATAATATGGTTTGCAGTATATCACCAGGCCTGCTGTCCTATGCTTACTTTCTAAAGACTATCCAACTGAATTTTGTGGGACTTACTTCTGAATAAATGCACATAGAGGTGGATTGTAGGGGCCTATCAGAAGTTACAGTAGAAAAGTATTTTCCTCCAGGGTTATAATTGCCCACCTAACACTTCCCTAAAGTGTCTTTCGACTCATCACATTGAACATCACTTTAACGGTAGGAGAAATACAGCAATATAGATGAGTAGACCAAATTAACCACTTTTATTGGGAGCAATCCAGTAAATGAGCTGGACTTTGAGTCTCTCCACACTCACACCATGTGTTGTTGTCTGCTGGCAGTTCCCACTTGAGCATGTTGGTCTTGCATTTAGGGACTCCAACCCTTAGTCTATTCAGGGTCCTTCAAATGACAGAGGGAAGATTAAGATCTTCAGCTACATCCTCCTTTAGTGTTGTTCCTTGTCCAGCAAGCTCCTTCCTCCATCTTCTAATTTGGTTTTGCTCTTGTGTGCCCTTAAATGTTTGTTCTTGCCATGAAGTTCTTCCTGGATCTGAGCCGGCAGACTTGAGGCTCATATCCGTTCAGAGGGTTTCAAGGGTCATTCTCTTGCTAGTTCTCTCAGCATCCATTGCTACTTCTCTCCTGATCTTAGGTGGAGCAATACCAACAAGAGGGTATATTTTCTCAAATGGAGTAGGTTTTAGACATACTCTGATGGGTTTGGCCAACAACAAAGTGAAGAAAGTGGCTGAATTGTGGCAGTCAAGGGCTTGATTAGGACATGAAAGAAGAAAACCACTATTATTTAAATTCAGTTTTGTGAGATGGTGTTAGCATGGATCGCAACTTCAAAATCCCCTTTTTTGGACTACAACAATTCCCCAACTGGCACGTACACTGGGTGGTTCTGGGAATTGTACCCCCCCCCCCCCCAATACATAAACTGTTCCAGGCTAGGATATTGATTGGGTGTTGAATCACTTTAGAATTGGTTGAAACATGAAGAAGAGGAAACAACAATTTGGTCACCATAGCAGTTTCATTTTATTTGCAATACCATCATATGAGCACAGAAGAATAGATGCCTTTGAAATGTGGTGTTGGAGGAGGGTTTTGTGAATGCCCTGGACAGTGAGGAGAACAAATAGGTTGATCTTAGAAGAAATCAACCCTGACTGATCTTTAGAAGGTCAAATAGTAAAGATGAAGCTAAAGTACTTTGGACATCAAATGAGAAGAGAGGATTCACTTAAGAAAGCCTTGATTCTGGGAAAGGTGAAGGGCAAAAGAAGATGGGGGCAGCCAAAAATGAGATGGCTAGATGGTATTGTAGACACAATGGGGACAGAGCTGAGCGAGTTGAGGTGGATGGTGGAGAACAGAGGTGCCTGGTGGGCAATGGTCCATCGGGTTGCAAAGGGTCAGAATTGATTGTGCAACTGAACAACAACATATGCCAATCATTAGTTTTAAAATCTCTTTCTTACTTTTAGCCTATGGATAAAGCAGTCAGTGAGAGTAAAACAAAATAATGGCTCCACTAATGACATATTCTCTTTTAGGCTATTTTCTTCTTCTCACTGAACAGCTTGAATAACCTACAATTTCATCTAACCATAGGCAGCTAGCTAATTAGCTGTTGGTAGAAAGAAAACCAATGTTCTTCTTTATATACACTGGTAAGAAATTATTTGGAACCACCTAGCTGAAAAAAAGTGATGTCAAATTGAGATTTTGCCGCTTGCAGTATCTACCCTGCCAATTATGTAACATGAAGGATTATTTTTTTAAGGGGGTCGGGGAGGTTTTATGGACGTTTTTAGATACAGTGAAAGTTCGCATAAAGAGCGCCTCGCTTAGAGAGTAACTCGCTTAAAGAGCAGAATTTTATCTTAATGGCCACCTCGCTTAACAAATAAAACCAAACAAAAACTCGCTTAACAAATAAATTGGGGTTCGCAATCCCCCCCCCACCAGAAGTCACAATTGGTCACTTACAATGGTGTTTCGCTTAAAGAGCAAACTCACTTAAAGAGCAATCCTGTGGAACGCATTATGCTCTTTAAGCAAAGTACCACTGTAGTTTTATAGTACAGTGGTACCTCATACAATGATTTTAATCCATTCCATGGGGCTCATTGTATGAAACAATTGCTATATGATGCATGCATCATACAGCGATTTTCCCTATGGGATGCATCACACAATGATTTTTTTTCCTAAGTGGTTTTTCCCATTGAAAAATTGTTGTTCATTTTTTTCCATAGGGAAAATTGTTATGTGGGATGCCATTTCCCCCCAAAACCTAATTGTTACGTGATTTCATTGCTATATGGGGCAATAGTTGTATGAGGTTCCACTGTATTTGGTTTTAATTAGTATTGAGTATGGGTTTTAACTGACGTTGTGAGCTGCCTTGGGTTGCTTAGGTGAAAAGGGTGGTTATATAAATCAACAAATAAATAATGACTGCAGCAATATTAGCTAACAGAGCTCAGTTCCAATGTAATGAATACTGGAGGGCCTCGGTAAACTGGAAAGAAAACACTGACTAATCCTAACAGAGGCAGAAGGAGAGGCCTGTTTTTTGGCATTTGACCGGCATCCACAGCCCTTTTGGTTCCCTTCTGGTTGTCTCTCAGATGTTCTTTTAGTTTTAAAAATATCCCTTCTTGCTAAAATCAGCCAGAAGGAAAATATCCACATTAGCCCCCAAAGGTGAGGGAATGGAGGGGATCTGGTTTTTGAAGGTCTCCCAAACACTGAAGTGTATCTAAAATGTGAAGGACACTCTGGACTGGTGTCAGATACAGCATGAGCAATGTAATTTAGGTCAGAACTAGAGACCTACTAAATGGAGCTCCTTATTCAGACTCATACCTTAATTTGAGAACTTTGCCTGTTGACAATTCTGAAGTCTCTTCATTAGTGGGTTGACCATGTGCCATCTAATAGTGGACTTGTCTTCAGTCTGAACACAAATGCAGATCAAGCATAGTTTAAAGAAAACAACCTATAAGAAAGAAGGCCAGAGGCCCAGATGTTGTCTGTCACCATTAACACTTGGACAGCAGGTTGAGTAGACAGACAGATGATGATATCACTAGTGTGGGGTAAAATGTGTTATGTTTCTCTTGAAATCAAAGTATCTATTTCTGAAACTGCATCGGTGCATATAAATACACATGCACACGTTTTATTGAAGTCTGCACTCTCTTTTGGCATCGTGTTGCAGTGTGTGATTTATTTCCTCTGTCTTTGGAAGATGTATAAATGGCTTCCCTAGGTACCAAAGGAAAAGTTAGGAATCTATCATAGTGGTGGAAGGTTGGCGTCTGGCTGGTTTCTTTGCCCCTTGTTTGCATTCCTTTTTCTGTAAAGGTTGAGATGGTAAAGAGAATGGGGAATTAGCCATTAAAGCTGGAGTTGGACCTAAGTAAACAATACAATTAATACATTTAGAAGCAGAGCTTCCTTAACAGAGACTGATTGTTTATTCTATTACCAGTTTACTTTAGCCCACATTTAGCAAATTAGCCTCTTTTCTTTTTTCTACAACAAATATCAAAAATAGTCTTTTGATCTACCTGTATTTCTGATTTGAGTTCTGTGTTGGATGACATTTTTCTTGGATTACTAAAATGTAGCAAATAGGCAACCTTTGAGTTCTTTAGAAATCAAAACCAGGCAAAGGTGGTAATAAACCTAGGGCTGACAACTTTATTTTTACTTTGTAATTGGTCAATTCAGAGATAGCATGGCTTTGTTTGCATCTCTGGGGGCTCAGGCATGTATTTCTGAAAGAGTTGCACACCTTGCAGAATAACACTGTAAGATGATGAAATTATGAATTTGACTTCATATGTGATTGTGACTCACAAAGAGAACAAGGGGACACAGAAAGTTACTCACAGGCTCTTCCTACACTGAATGTGATTTTTAAGAAGCAACTTCAGTTTTATCTGCTTACTTGAGATTTTAAAGTCGTGGCAGTTAGTGTTCTTACTCAGTGACGGTGTTGAGAGTAACATGCAGCCAGGTTCTCATTAAGGCTAATAAGGGTAGGTTGCCTTGTAGGACCTCATCCTTGGATGCAGCTACTCACATGAGATGGAAGAACAATGGTGACATGCTGTTTTCAGTGTAAATCTTCTAAGGATAATTCATGATAATACAGCCATAACAACACATTAATAAAATTTAATAAATGTAGGTAAAATGTAGGTCACTGTAAGATAATGCCATCATATTAATAGCCTGTGAGAATAAAAATGTCTTCCTAACCACCTCACAGTTAGCAAGGTAACCGGGAGGGAGTTTGTCTGTGTTGCACTAAGATGGATTCTTTCCCAGTTGCTACGCAATCCACCACTGACAAAACTCCTGACAATAATGATCTCAGTGCATGGGTGTGTTGGTAGAGAGACAGATGGAGGCACGTGCATTTTTGGTCATACAGTATGTTTCTCCTAAAATGCAAAACATGATAACCAGAAGAGGACTTGGATGGAGGATTGCTCTCAGGCATTTTGGTGCCTGAGACAGAGAACAAAGGAATGCTGTCCCTAGCACCACCCCCAATCAAAGTGCACAGAGCCTAGAGCAATGATGGTGAACCTTGGCACTCCAGGTGTTCTTGGACTTCAGTTACCAGAAGCCCAAGTCAGCACTCCTGCTGATCAGGGCTTCTGGGAATCAAAGTTCAAGAACACCTGGAGTGCCAAGGTTCGCCATTACTGGCCTTGAGGTTGGCAGAGTTGGGGTTTTTCTAGCCATAGTCCTTGTAATCAACTCAGAAGCTCCTGGGATGCCATGTTATTTTGTTATGTGAGGTAAAAATGTTCACAACAGTACATTGTTGGAAAGGAAAGGAAATAATACCACCTCGGCTGTTGTAAATGGGAAATCCCATTGTCTCCCTTCCTCTTAACTTGGACAGCTAAGAAGGCCCTGCCACAGACAGATAACCTAGGTAGCTTAGGGAGAGAATCCTAAGCTTTGGGGTGAAAGTGGAGGGAGACGGGAAGGGGGAAGGGGAGACCATGTTTGCTCTCTCCAGCTCAGTCAATGCTGGTTGCAACTGCTAAAAGGGGTGACTACAAAAGGAAAAAGGTGCCATGTTAGCAGCAGTGGCAAGAGCAGCAATTAACCATGGGAAGGAGGGTGTATGTGTGATATCACCAACAGCTGGGGATGAGGAGCAGCTGCCATCGCCACCCTCCTGGCCCCGCCTGCGGCCGGATGGTAGAGAGGATGCTGTGACCATGCTGTGTTGCTATGGACTTGTTGGGTGAATGCTGTGGACTTTTAAATGAGTGATTTTCCTTGCAGTGTTTGATGCCTAGCAATACTGTATTTATATTTTATATTGTAATATGAGATGTTTTATGGTGTATATAAGCCACCCTGAGTTGCACCAGTCGAGTGGGCAGCATACAAATCCAATTAACAACAACCAATAGCAATCATTAGAAAGACAACTTCATGCAAGGGAGGGGGTATAGGGAAAGCAGCCATGTACACTGGGAGTGGAACTACAAGAGCAACAGGGAGCTGTGAGGGTGCATGAGGAAAGGCAGTGCTACAAACAAGGTGTGGTGGTGGCAGTAGTTATCCAGGCCACCATGGATCGCGGCCCTCCCTCTAAGAAAGCAGCAAATGTCGTTGCTCTCTGCACCCTGCTGGCTGAGGCAGCTGCCTCACTCTGACTAAAGGCAGGGATGGTCTTAACTCAGCATTCATTTCAATGTATTTTAAAGAGATGAGTGAGAAATCATATGTATCTATGGCTGTTGTGGCTGCTGTTATTGCTATTTGTTAATTCAACCCCAAAGGAGACCCACAAGGCCGCCACAAGCAGCTGGGACTTCTCAGTAGTGGCTCCAACAACTTGGAATGCCCTTCCATACCATAAAAGCCTGCTCCTCCCCACATGTTTTCGGATAAACTTGTGAAAGCTGAGTGATATAGAGAGGTATTGAATAATATTTTGCCTCTCTCGTGCAGTGTCTAGTTGTGATTTATCTGTCTGAAAACTATCCAATTGTAATTATTTTTATGACTCTATTAACTTTTTTATTGCATATTTAAGATGTTTTAATTATGTATGTACACCACGATGATTAGCTTAGGCCTGTAAGGTGATAGAGTATATACATGAAATAAATACTGTACATCTTACACTTACAACATTACATTGTTCAAGATTATCTCTCTTGCAAGTGAAATCAGTGTGACTTACATGCCAAAAAGCAAAGCAATCACACTTATTTACCGCCCCATAGCACTTAGTGCACTCTCTGGGTGGTTCACAAGTTAATTAGCATTTTGCCCCCCAACATGCTGGGTACTCAATTAACTGACCTCAGAAGGATGGAAGGCTGAGTTAACCTTGATCCCTGGTCAGGATCCAACTCACAACCTTTTGGTTGCAGGACAGCAGTTTATCCATTTCACCACCAGTACCTGTCTTCAACTGACTCCATTTTATTCTTACAGCAACCATATGTGGTTCATTAGGGCTAGGGCAGATTGACTTCCCCAGTGTCACCCTGAGAGCTTCATCATTCAGTGGGAACTAGAGAACTGGAGCTCCTGAGATGCTTCCAAATACTTTATCCACTATACCACACTTGTACAAAATGTTATGCACAAAATTCCTTAGAGAACTAGTTACAGTGGCTAGATTTCAAAGAAGCACTTACCTTCCCACAAAGAGCTTGCATTATTTTTAAGTATCTTTTGAACAACTTCCTCTTATCTCATAAACGAGAGCTAAAACTTGCCTCCATTTCAAAAGTAGTTGGCCTTGCTCTGGAAGCATGCAAGGCTGCTATTGAGATTACAGACTTGGCACATCTTTGGATTCTTCCCAATATGTTCATTTTCCCGTTCTACCATACAAACAGATAGAATAGTTTATAAACTTAGAGCATGTCCAGACTGACCCTTATGAGGTAGTCTGGGTTTACTCATTTTTGGGTTGTAGAGAATGAGGAGGGATTAAATTACATTTAAGCCATTTCCCCCCAGCCAAACATCTGAGGCAACCTGTATGGGCAAATGAGTTTCCCTGCTCCCTTACAGAGAGCAGGGAAAGTGTAAATATCCCTACCAGTCCTGTCAACCTGTTGTGTTGGATCAGCAAGGATGGGAAAATATTTATTTCCTTTTCTCCTATGAACACCAGTAGAAGCTGTACAGTACTTGTTGTCAACCACAGTTTTGATTGACAAACAAAACCAAAAGGGACTTTCCCCTCCTCACCTTGCCAACCTAGTGCTACAATGGGTTGGCAAGGTGGGGGAAACCAATCAGTTTCTTTGAAACTCTGTAAAGGAGCAGGGAAATTGTAAGATGAAAACAATCGGTATTTTTGACAGAACTTCTTATCCCTGTCAGCAAACTGGATTTTGACAGAGGCAGAAGCCTTTGAAGGCTGCTGCCTCTGTCAAACAGCATCCCAAGTGTCCAAAGGCATTAGGAATGCTTTTTTGCTCAGTGATCTTAAAAAGACACACTGAGGGGGATGTTGGGGTGCTCCTGCCTCTGTTAAATGTGGACGCTGCATGGCCAGAATGTCTCATGAAAGCTTGGAGGAGTTTACTAAGCACTTTGATTAGATATGCTGTTTGCCTTTGTGATCAAAAGCATTTTGATACAGTGTCTCAGAAACATGTGTAGCTAGTTCCTATGAACATATTGGTAAGAACAATCCCTGTTTACTTCATACATGACATGCAATTTACCATTCTCAGTACTTACTCTTTATTTTTGTGTGTGGCAGATCTCAAGAAGTGGAAGAATAATACCGGAGAGGGAATACCGCCTGAATGCCATGAGGAAGGATCACAAGAAGTACATTCGAGAATGTTTGGCTCAGGCCATATTCCAGAAGGTCCTTGAGATAGAAGTATGGCTACATGTGTGGCTACTTCTTCTAAAGCAGTACCCAGTCTTTTACTCTAAGGCAGTGGTGGTGAACCTATGGCACATATGCCAGAGGGGACACTCAGAGCCTTCTCTGTGGGAACATGTGCCATCGCCCCAGCATAGAGTTCACCCTGCCCCTCTGTGGCATGGATGGCAGCCTGTTGAGTTTGGGCACTTGGTCTCTAAAAGGTTTGCCATCACTGCTCTAAGGTGTTCATGGGCTAAAACTCCCATAAGCCTTCATCATTGGCGAAAAATTCTGGAAGCTGTAAATCAAGAATATCAGTGCCCCAAGGTTGGGAACCAAATTCTCATGGAAAAATTCTCATACTGTAGTCTTGTTTAGTTGAGAAGATAATCTTCTGTTATAGATTATGGTACACATGAAAACTTTTAATTTTGATAGGAAGCGTGATCTAATTAACCTAACAATATGGTGGTTTTCCAAGTCTACAACACTTAACAGTAGCCACTCACCACATTGTATCCTTTTCTTACGGTAACAAATACTTCAAGGAACATTTGAAAGTTATAAGTTAGCACTGATGAGTTGAAATCTTGTGTTAATGTTGCAAGCATGGAGATTTTAAAAAATATTTGTTAAGAGAAAAAAAAATACACCATTTGTGTCATAATTCTCTGAACAAAACATTCTGTCAAAAACTTTGGAAATTATAAATAATGAAATATATGACTTCAAATATTTCATTATATATCATTTCCAACGGAAGTAGTAATACCTTCCTCAATATTTCCATATTAGCAAAGAACAAAGTTAAATGTAGGAGAAAATATGGAAGAGTAACAGGCAATTGGCCAGAACAAATAAGTTAGCATCTCAGAATGTAAGGGTCCCTATGGCCACCAGGTTCCACCCAGTCGTCTCCTGAGAGCAAGGTGGCAGGAGGTCATGTTCCGTCAGTTTACTCAAGAACCTGTCACAGTCCATCAGAGGAATGCTTTCAACCCATATGAACACCAAAAGTCAAGGAAAACCTACAAGAACAAAGAGCGACTTAGATACAAGGAGTGAGAAGGGACAGGGTGGGGCAAATACTATTTCATTCACACAAAAAGTTGAGACATGGCTGGAGGTAGGCTTCCTTCTGGCTTTGTTCAACCTATCAGTTGTTCCTACCTTCTCTTTCCCTTTGTGATGCTGACATCTCCCATGATTGGTCCTGTACAACTTATACTATTTAGGAACATACTCATTGGATCAGAGACTTCAGGTGTCCAGGTCTCACTAAGTTGTCAGCTTTTAAACTATGTTAGCTATTACTTATGTCTGAGAAATCCATCCATGCTGCTTCTCCCTCTCAGAGCATAAAACAGCTGTTGAGACCAACTGTCTTAGAATCATGGAATCCCAAGAAAGATACCTCTCAGTCATATACAAAGATGGAGATTATTTAGCATGAGGGCTACCATCTGCCCTCGCCCCTCATCAGCGAAGTAATTTATCACGGAAGAAACACCTTGCAGTACCAGCATTTTTTGAAGGGGCCTTATGGATCACCTACAACAATGGTTCTTAACAGTTTGCCAACAGAATTTAGAAAGAAAATCTGGATGTGGACTTGCATTTCCCTACCAACTCCTGTATTTTCCCACACTCGAATCTCCAGCCACAGAAGAGTGAGAAAATAAGAAAACTTGTTAATTGGTTTGGAGTATAGTAAAAAATATCTGTTCCCTCTTTCCCTATTCCTTTTATTCAGAAGGGCTTGAAATATTGTCTGATCATGAAAGCCTAGGAATGAAAGGGAGAGGCTTGTGGTTTTCAAGTGGTAGCGAGGGGAGGGGGGATGGCTGTGGTAAGCAGAGGATGTGGCAGGTTTGGGGTTTTTTTTTTGACTAGTGATACCTCTCCTCTTTTTCTTCCTGCGAACCTGTTCTTATGTACAGTACCATGTTTTTCATACCATGAATGAAAACTATTTGGGCTAAATAAAAATGTATTTGTGTAAAATCAAAAAGAAGGGTAGGGGAATATATTTACCAAACAACTTGAACCTCACAAACAGGCTAGTTTTTGAGTCTTACAAGATTTTTCCTCATGTTGGGCATTACAGAGCTGAGGCAGAGGAGAGAGAAATCTCCTAAATCCTCTTGGCTAGAGAGTGGAACTAACTTGTTCAAAGCTTGTCTTAAAAAATGGAGTCTGCAGCCTTTTAAAAATCAGCTTGAAATAGATAGTGTCACCTCAGAGGATGCAGATTTCAACATCTTTATCCATCTCTGTTCACAAGGGGCTGCCAGCCATTCAACTTCTTTCCCAAAACCAAAAAGAGGCTGTGTGCTTGAGTCTAAAACAGTGGAAGAATCCTGTATAGTTGGCAGCACTCTGAAATCTGCATCCCTTGAGCTGAAATTTGAACTCCCTGATTCTGAAAAACTGTGGACTCTCTTTGGGGAAGTTTCTTTTAAATAAAGCCTGGACCCAGCATTTGGCCATTTATTTATTTTATTTAGTTATTTATTCATTACATTTATATCCTACTCTCTGGGATATTCTCCTGCTCTGGGCAGCATACAACAGATTAGAAATTTGTTTTATAATCCCAACACAAAATTAAATGTAAACAATAAATCCAACCTGATAAAATTATAAATAGTGACAAAAACTATAACAATGCCCCCAAAACAATGCCATGAGAGTCTGGAGGAGTTTTCTATCCTATCATCCCACCCATAGTAATTCTGCTTAAAGGGGGGGGGGAGCATTTCTGATTCTGCACTTTGTATGTATAAATTAGCAGATCAGTATCCTCTCGGATGATGCGTGGATGGCTACCCTAGTCATGTGTCACAGTGTACTGTGAGATGTCATTTTGTAGTGACAGTAGCTTGACTCTTGGAAATATGATGGAATGCAAAAGAAGCAATTTTGAATGGGGACTATTCCACAAAGCTGTTGCAACCATTTGTTGTCATTCAATGTGCCAGGTAACAGCGGTCTATTATTAGACATGTAATATTCTCTTTGTTTCTAAAACTCTACTAGCGTCATCACCAAGGTGAGGTAAAAAGAAAACTGGAAAATTCTGTCAAGAAGGAGCATGTTCATAGAATCAAGGTAGGGTTTCTACCCATCCATCCCACCTTCCTGTTATAACAAACATTTGTTTGTGACTAACTCTGTAGCTGTCTTAACAATAGAACCAGGAACATCATAAATTATGGGGCCAGTTATAAGAAGATGTATACAAAAGTAAAAATATATTTACTCATATCTCAAAATCTCTTGTTTTCTGAAAACAGGTTCAGAAGTACATTTATTTTCTTATGGCATCACTTATTGAGGCATCATAGAGTTAAACTAAGGCATATTCCATAAATTTAAACCATGCTCTGTTTTCTGATGGCATTTTCTGCATTACACAGAGCCTGCTCGAATATTGTGGTATTTTTTTAAACCAAAATCGGGCATACCCTGGTAATGGCAACCTTGTGTTGCTGGCTAGTCTTTCTTACACTAGGTCAGGTGAAAGGAACTGCAGAATGAACTCACCAAAAGGTGCCTTCGTTTTGGCAGTTTCATGTCTGCCATAGACAAGGAAGAAGAATAATGCAATTTTCTCAGAGGCACATACTTCAGCAAATTAGGATTTGAAAATTAAACCTCTGTTCACCTTCTAGTTAATAATCACACAAAAAGGCACTCTGAATGTGACATGCATTGATGAGGAAGATAATGTACTATATAAGGTAGATGGTTTTCTCTTAAAGGAGCACATTTGTTCAAAATGTATTGTCTGATAGGATTCTCAATGTTCCCTTCTTGTAGGTGGACCGTTCAAGAAAGAAAATAGAAGAAACAGATTACCAATTTTCCCCACATCCACCCACTGGTCCAAGGGATCGCTTTAGGCGTCGCAGATTAGGTGACAGAGGACAATCAGTTCATTCGGTGAGTAAGTAAGGAGGACTATAAGATCAACAAAGATTATATACAGCTTTGATTTATTTTAATTAATTAATTAATTAATTAATTATTAATAAAATTTATATTCCGCCCTACTCGCACAGGCGACTCAGGGTGGATTACAACCAATATACAGTCAAACCTCGCATAAAGAGTGCCTCGCTTAAAGAGTAACTCACTTAAAGAGCAGAATTTTCTCTGAATATTCGCTTCGCTTAACAAATAAAACCAACCAAAAAGTCGCTTAACAAATAAATCGGGGTTCGCAATCCCCCCACAATTGGTCACTTACAATGGTGTTTCGCTTAAAGACCAAACTCACTTAAAGAGCAATCCTGTGGAACGCATTATGCTCTTTAAGCGAGGTACAACTGTACAATACATAGTTAAAAACTCTAAAAAACAAATGAAGAACCATTTAGAACAACATACAGTTGTGCCTCGCTTAAAGAGCATAATGTGTTCCACAAGATTGCTCTTTAAGCGAGTTTAAGTGAAACAGCATTGTAAGTAAACAATTTTGACTTCCGGTGGGGGTGAACCCCGATTTATTTGTTAAGCAAGTTTTTGGTTGATTTTATTTGTTAAGCGAAGCGAACATTCAGAGAAAATTCTGCTCTTTAAGCGAGTTACTCTTTAAGCGAGGCGCTCTTTATGCAAGGTTTGACTGTACTGTTTATGTATCACTTGCCAGTTGTCGTATGACAAGTTACAGTCTGTATTCAGACTGGGATAAAAACAAAGGCTACCTAATCTGTTGCATTCCTTTATCAACCATAATTCCCCTCATTTTACTGTGCTGGTTGTTGTTGTTGATCATAATAAAGTGATTGATTGATCTTCTTGGACTTCAGTTCCCAGAAGCCCTGATCAGCAGGAGTGCTGACTTGGGCTTCTGGGAAATGAAGTCCAAAACCAGCTTGAGCACCAAGGTTGTGGCCACCTTTGCTTTAAGTGTTTCCCAAATCCTGGTGTTTGGACTTCAGTTCCCAGAAGCCTAAGCCAGTATATTGACTTATCAGTGCTTTGGGGAATTGACTTAAGCTTCTGGGAATTGAAGTCCAAACACCAGCATTTGGGAAACACTGCTTTAAGGTATAAAGAGAGCAGTAACAGCATTTTTCTGCAGCAGATGAGGACAACCAATGGCATCCTGTGCTGGGTTGTTCCTCTTTCTTTTTCTGATGGAAGCACCCACTAATGGGTAGGAGCCACCTCCATTACCAGTCGAATTCCTGCCTTGCTTTTTCTTCTCTCCCACAGAGGCAAAAACTTATTTTAAACATTCACCTGTCTCCTTCTTCCATTCTATCATTTTACTTCCCTTATATTTGGCTTTTAACTTCATCTAGAAATGAATACAAATTTCAGGATATAGTGGAACCCTGACATACAAATGGTTCAACTTACAAAAAATTCAACATACAAACAGAAATCCTGGCTAAAAGAAAATCGACATACAGTCATACCTCGCATAACGAATTTAATTCGTTCTGCGAGGCCGTTCGCTATGCAGTTTTTTTTGCTGTGCAAAACAAACTCGCATAGTGAAAATTCCTATGGAAAAACTCTCATAACAAGGGTTTCTATGGGGAAAACTCGCATCGCAAATTTTTTTTGTTATGCGAGTTTTCCCCATAGAAACGCTCGTTATGCAAGTTTTCCATAGGGAAAGTCTGACTCACATAGCAAAAATTTTCATTATGCGAGTCGGACCAGTTAGTAAAAAACCCGCTCGTTATGCGAGTTTTTCGCTAAGCGAGTTGCTCGTTAAGCAACGTTTGACTGTACACATTTTTTTATAGGAAAAATTTGACATACAAAAAATATACAGTGACATCTAGTGGCCTCTTCTGGTAATGCAATGTGTTTTTGACATTTTTTCAATGTACAAATAACCTCGTGGAATGGAAAAAAAATGTATGTAGAGGTTTTACTGTACTTATTTTTTTCCTCTGTTTCACAAACATTATCTTTATACAATTCAATCTTTTTTTAAAAATTGTATATGTAGTTTCCCAATATTGCATACAGGTGAGTGCCATTATTAGTAATGGCAAATTGAGTAAGGATGCACTTGGTCTGGTCCTGTGAGTATTTGTTCCCTTTTTCATTTAACCGATGTATTCAGGGCATTGCCCTATTCAATTGGAAACAAAAGTTCAGTGTCATGCAGAGAGAGATAATTAGATTTTATAGATAAACAGGCTGTTGGCTCTGAAATCAATCTCCCTCCCCACTCTTGCTTTTTAAAAATTGTCCAGGCCTCCATTCCTCGACCGAGCACTGCACCAGGAAGCATACAGCATCCGGTCCGACTGCAGCCACTTTGTGGCTACTCCACCACAGAATCTACATCGAAGGCTACTTTGAGTTCCAGAACAAAGTTCCACACCCTTGAAAAAGAACGTCTATTTTACAGCGTGGTTAGACTGTTTTTTTTTAACCCAAGTGTCTTTTGAAAGCTGAAATGAAATTATCAGAGTATGTCAACTAGGCTACTGGCAAAAGGAACTACAGAATGAATTCACCCGAAGGTGTCTTCATTTTGGCAGTTTCACTTCTGGCCTAGACATGGAAGAAGAAAAAACTAGGGCTGGCCTTGAGAACTACCTTGAGAAACAGTTGCTTTATGCTACCTAATAATAGGGGTAGCCATATATACATAGAGAGTTTTTAACCCTGTTTCCTCACTTCCAGGTTGACTGGTGGAGTTTAGTAATTGGGGATGGGATGAAAATTTGAAACAAGGGTTAAATACAAGGACCTTTTTCAAAATTGTTGTAAATGGAACTAAGCCAGGCAGTTTTCATAAATGTAGTTGTGTTAGTTTGTTATAACGTGTAACAAAAATAAAAGGTAGGGAAAGGCTCCTGGCATAATTAACAGGTTTATTTCAATATGAGCTTCTGTAGATTATTATCTCTTTCAAACAAATAGAGTACTGTGTTGAAGCCACAGATGTAGATACATAGTGCCTCAATGTAATAAGTTTTAATTAAAGTAAGCCCACTGAATCAGTGGAATTTATAGAGAAGTTAACTCACTAAATCCCTACTGATTGAATGGGCTTACTTTAGTTGTGACTTACTATGCTAAGCAACAGGATTTCAGCCAGTGTGTATAATGGGGATAGGGGCCAAGTAAATGGGAAACCGGTAAAGAAGATGAAATTGTATTGTTTACATTGATAATGATCTTCCAAGTAATAAACATGCAGGTACTAGCTAGAGTAATTAGCTAAAGTAAAATATATGTTGGCTATTAATAACATGGCAATTAGGCTTTAATCTTTGAAGTGCTTGTAATAGTGAGTTTTGTTCTGTTGAAAAAGATGGGTATTCTATTGCCAGAATATCACTAAGAAGACAACGTTTGATTGTATTAAAAAGCAGCTTGTTAATATGTCTGCTAAGAAGTCTTGGTTTCTGTCTAAGCCAAGGATTCTCAACGTGAGGCCCGTGGTGCAATTTCATGTTGCCCCCCACTGCCTGACCACACCCGGAAGTGCCACGTGGGCACGGCGGCCAACCGTCCCGCATTCTGCGCGGCAATCCCATTTAGGGAGGGGGAATTTCGACTTACCCTTGTTTCGAAAATGGTACCGGACCTCCCCCGTTGCGTCACGGAAGCACCGGTTTCCACTCCGACCGGCAGGCAGTTAAAGAGAAACGGAGCCGAAAAGGCTCCAATAAACTGCGCCTGCGCAGAGACCCAATCTGGCGCCAAACTGGGTTTCTGCGCAGGTGCAGTTTATTGGAGTCATTTCGGCTCTGTTTCTCTTTAACTGCCTGCCGGTCGGAGTGGAAACCGGTGCTTCCGTGACGCAACGGGGGAGGTCCGGTACCATTTTCGAAACAAGGGTAAGTCGAAATTCCCCCTCCCTAAATAGGATTGCCACGCAGAATGCGGGATGGTTGGCCGCCCAACACGTGGGGGAGGAAGGGCAAAATGGCCGTCCAACCCCTGAAGCTGTCTGAGGGAGTGTGACCCGGCCCCTGGCTTTAAAAGGTTGAGAACTCCTGGTCTAAGCCTTTGTTTGAACCATCTGTGGTTCCCAATGTGGGGCACAGGGGAGCAATTCAAGAATTAGTTATTAATAGTGAATTTTTGGCAATGGCCTTTTAGGCTTCCTCCACATGAATAGGAGTTCACTTTTTGATAAATAAGAATTATATGTCACAGTGGGGTGGGGGATCAGGATTTTAGAGATGCTTAGGTGTAACATGGCCAAGAAAAAGTTAGGAACTCCTGACATAGATATAGTCCACTTCATCTAGCTTTCGTCCTTATTCTTTTTTTAACACTAGCAGCTTTGATATCGGTGGGAGAGTATCTTGTTGATTGAAATGTTCTGGAAGTGGCTTTTGTCTGTTAACAAAAGGATGGGTTTGTGTTCATTTATTCCAGTGGTGCCCAAACTAAGGCCCCGGAGCTGGGTGCGACCCCCAACGCCATTTCTTCCGGCCCGCGAAGCCCTCATCACTCCTGGAAGCGGAAATAAAGCGCGTTTTACTTCCGCTTCCAGGAGCAACGAGGGCTTCGTGGGCCAGATGAATTGGCATCGGGAGCCACACCCAGCCCCTGGGCCTTAGTGACTGGCTCCCTGAACCACATGATCAGCCCATGGCCCAAATAGTTTGGGCACCCCTGATTTATTCTCTTGTAGAGAAATTGGTGTATTTCTCCTGCATGGAAAGCAGAGGAGTACTTCGGCAGAGGATTATATGTATTGCTTTAGAAAACAAATAAATAAATGAGCCTCCATGTTATGGCTTGACCTTGCTGGAATTTGTAGTGGTGTTATCAAATTAAATATATGGACATAGTTGGTATCTAGGTTAGTAGTGTCAGAGTGTGGGGCAGTTGGCAAGTAACATGAGCATACCAAGACCCAGGGCAAACAGGTTAAAGAGCAACCGAATCACAGTTCAGAGTCCAAGTCTACAATTAAGCCCAAAGTACGTAGGAATAAAGTAGGAGTGCTCAAACTATGGTCCACAGTCCAGATCTGGCCCACGGCACCAATTAATCCAGCCTACACCACCTTCACCACTCCCAGAAGCAGAAGCCAAACACACCTGCACATGCACAGAATACTGCCATAAATTAACTGCAGTTGTTGTAAATGCAGCTACAGTTCATTTACAGCAGCATTCTGTACATGCACAGGCGTGATCAGGACCCATGCATGCACATTTTACTTCCATTTCTGTGTGGGAGGAACCACATGAGTGGCGCGCTTGACCATGTGACTGGCTAACAGCCTGAAAAGTTTGGGTACCCCAGAAATAGAGGGCTAGTCCAGACAACAGGGCATAGTCCAAGCAAGCCAGACCAAGGTGACCAAGAGAGCAGACAAGGCAGGGGTTGGAGAAGAGAAGAACTGGGTTCAAAGAACAAGAATCCTGATGAGGCACAACAACATTCCACAGGAAAAAGGCAAGAAGTCTTTAGAAGTGGGAGCCAGGAAAAACACAGGAGATTCAGGAACTAAGCAACAACAAACCTAGTGCCCTTCATTACTGAAGGCAGCTGCTAAGGCAAAAAGCCAGTTCTTATGTAGCCCAGACTCACAGGACCTCCAGGTACTGCCAACCATGGTCCAGAACCTTCTCCAGGGCTTTCAGATGGGGCCTAGCAGCTACAACAGGCTAAGGGTCTGACCCTGCAAGCACTAGAGCTGCCCTCCATGCTCTCTCTCTCTCTCTCTCTCTCTGTGTGTGTGTGTGTGTGTCCAATCTTCCAAGCATCAAAGCTATTCCTGGGAAACTCACCCTGCAAATAATAGAGCTGCCTCACATCCTGGCAGGTAGCAGGGTCTTGTTTCTGTCTCTGCATCCAGGTTGTGTGGCCAATTATATACTTAAATTGCAAACAAAGATTCGCATAGTCAGGGCAATGGTATTCCCTGTGGCAGTGTATGGTTGTGAGAGCTGGACCATTAGGAAAGCTGAGCGCAGAAAAATAGACACCTTTGAGATGTGGTGTTGGAGAAGGGTTTTGAGAGTCCCCTGGACAGCGAGGAGCACAAATAGGTCAATCTTAGAAGAAATCAACCCTGACTGCTCCTTAGAAGGTCAAATAATAAAGATGAAGCTAAAGTACTTTGGACATCAAATGAGAAGAGAGGATTCACTTGAGAAAGCCTTGATGCTTGGAAGGTTAGAAGGCAAAAGAAGAAGGGGACGGCCCAAGATGAGATGGCTAGATGGTATTGTAGAGATAATGGGCACAGAGTTGAGCGAGTTGAGGGGGATGGTGGAGGACAGGAGTGCCTGGAGGACAGTGGTCCATGGGGTCGCAGAGGGTCGGAATCGACTGTGCGACTGAACAACAAAACAGTATTTGCTTAACATTGGGGGCTGTGTCTAAGTAGGTACATGCCTGCCCCCCAGAACCAGTGAGATGAAGATATTATTGTTCAAAATGAGTTCTAGCTTGTTGATAGTACATGTTGATGGTCTTAGCTGGGAGCAGTAGGTAAACAATTGTGTTATTTTTCTTTTGTTTTGTAGTAGCTTTTCTCTGGGTACAGAAACATAATATGTTTCTTTCAGGAAATGCTATAAGGCTCAAATATCTGCTATGTTTACAAAATAGGAAGCACTTTGGAGATGTCATTTGGCATTTGCCCACTCCATGTTTATAAATATGTCTCTCATTGCCTTTAGACAGAGTTCACTGAGGCAAACACTAGTGGGTGTGCAACAAGCATATATGGCACATGTTGTGTAAAACCTAATAAAAAATAAAGAATGCACATAAAATCAAACCCAAGCAAGTGGTAAAATCAAGGAGAGCTGGGGCCCATTGTAGATTTGTGAACCTCTTGGTATACTGAGTGATCATAGCAGAGTTGTTTCCTAGGGCAACCACATATTGTGAGTACTGTGGGTAATTAAATTGTTAGTGAAATCTGTGTGCTTGTTGCTGTTTTGATTTTATGTGGGCCATCATGTTCCCTTCATGGTTTTAATTCAGAGTTTTGATTGTGAATACAAAAGATGTATAAATGATGATAAGGTGTAAAACATCTAAACTAGCTGAGAATCTTTACTGCAAACCAGAAATTAAGAAGTAGTTTTAGGTGGTTTAAAAAAAGAAAAGAAAGAAATTGCCTTGTTTCCTCTCCCATTTCTGAAACACTGTTATTACAAAATTCTAATCCCACAGTTCTTATTTACTATTGTTATACATTTCAGGGAGACAAAGGGGCGTCAAGGAGTATGTTTTCAACGGATTATTCATCTGGAATATCCCCTTACCGATTTCCCATGATTAACAATTATATGATACCTATTCCACCACCACCCAGAAGTGAGAAGAACATCAATGCAACAAAAGGTCCAACCTCAAGAGGTCGACGGTTCCGCCCTACAACTGCACCAAATGGCTTGGAGCAGTTGTTAATAAAGGTATGTGTCTTTCTCCTCCCATCATCTCTTTTGTTTTCTTTCATTTTGTTCTCTGTAGGCATTTCATAGTGCATTTTCTTAAGAATATGAGGAAGTGCTGAAATACAGCAATTTTTTTTACAAGCTTCATGTTCCTCACCTGCTCTCCACCATCAGCCTGAATAGCATATACAGTGGTTAGGAATTTTCTAGAAAATGCTAAGAGAGCTGTAAGTCCCATCCATTGGAAGAGGATTCATCTTCAGGCTACATAGTTCTTGTTGGTATTCCTCAGTAGGATCTTAGGACAGGAGTGTGTGAATATTGGGAAGTTGTCTGTCTGCTTTCTTAATGTAGTCACTGAGACAATAGTCATGTACATTTCCATTAAGCATACAGTGCTTCTTACTCTCTTTTATAATGGACATATAAAGTTTATCTTTTTTTAAAAAGAGAACTGAGCTCCAGCATCTTAATTTTCCAGCAATTTTTGGCCTTAGTATTTCTCAATATCTTATTCCTTAAGCAAACTTTTGGCGTTATTGATGATATATAGACTGAGACTCAAATGGTCTGTTGCAGATAGCATGCCAGTAGAACTGAAATCATATTAGTAGAGCCAGTAAAACTGAAATCATATTAGCATTCCAGAAATGTCATTTAAGTTTTAAGTTCATCTTTTTTTAAAAAGAGAATTGAGATCCAGCGTCTAATTTTCCAGCAATGTTTGGCCTTAGTATTGCTCAATATCTTATTCCTTAAGCGAACTTTTGACGATATTGACAATATAGACTGACAGCCAAATAGTATGTTACAGATCACGTGCCAGTAGAGCTGAAATCATATTAGTAAAGCCAGTAAAGCTGAAATCATATTAGCATTCCAGAAATGTCATTTAGACTGACGTTTGTGTCTGAGAAATCAGTTTGCACACAAAGCCCCCATTTAACTCTTGAAGGTCTATCATAAAACAAAGCAAAGAAATTTGAAAATGTTGAGGTTTGGGAAGCAGTTGATGTGTCAATTATATGCTTTCAGAAGTTATGGAATTCCGTCTTTCTGTGACAGGTAATCTGTACTATATGGGTTGATCCTAATATATTTCAAAATTAGGAAGAATGACTACATTTTCCAAGGAGTCTGACAGATCTCTAGAAGTACTAGTTATTATTTGATCTTCCTATTTTATTTCAATGGCTAGTAAGTGATTTCCAGATGGTCCAGAATGAATCTTGCCTGGTGGGAGACACTGTTCAGCATTCATCTGGTTAGCAAGTTGTGCTGTTTTTGCACTCAATGAGTTTAGCCTAACATGTCCTGGTTTAATATTTAGATCTTGAGATGTGCTTGTTATCTAGGGTAGTGTTTCTCAACTTTTGGGTTTTGGACTTCAATTCCCAGCAGCCTAAGTCAATTCCCCAAAGCACAGATCAGCCAATGTACTGACTTAGGCTTCTAGGAATTGAAGTCTCCCTGTGGGTTGTGGGTTCCATGTTAGAAACCACTGATCTAGGAGGTTGGTGTCCATGCAATTGATGGGTTTGATGCTGTATTACCTTTTTTTGTTCTTTATTTGCTAGAACCTCTTGACTAGAGATGTGAAATTTCCAGAAATTTAGAAACTGTGGGGAAAAACCTGTTTGTTCCCTTGGGAAAAAATGTTTTTTTTTTTGGGGGGGGGGTTTAAAAAATTGGGGGAAAGCAACATTAGCACTTTTTTAACAGATTAAAAGCCACACTCTTACTTTAGGACAGAGATGCCCAAACTTTTTGCACCATGGGCCGGTCACATGGTTGAGTGGACCTGTCATGTGGTTCCTCCCACCAGAAGCAGAAGTAAAATGTGCCCATGCATGCACATAACATGTCCATGCATGCAGATAATGCTGCTGTAAATCGCCTGTGGCTGTCATAAATGCGTTACGAAAGCCGTGGGTAATTTATGGCAGCATTTTCCACATGGACAGCTTTTGCACTCTCCTCTTTCACCCTCATCAAGAGGCTTTTTAGAGCAGGGGTGCCCAAACCTTTTGGGCCGTGGGCTGCTCATGTGGTTCAGGGGGCTGGTAACTATGGCCTGGGGTGCAGATCCGCCCCCAGTGCCAATTCATCCAGCCCAAGAAGCCCTTGTCACTCCTGGAAGTGGAAATAAAATGCTTGTACTTCTGCTTCCGGGAGTGAAGAGGGCTTTGTGGGCTGGATGAATTAGCATCAGGAGGGGGGGGGGGCTGGATCTTGCCCCCAAGCCATAATTTGGGCACCCCTGCTTTAGAGATTCTTCACTTTCTGCTGTTAGGGTGGCGTCATCTGCATAGCTGAGTTTGTTTACATTTCCCCCAGCAATCTTAATTCTGGGTTGTGATTCATCCAACCCGGCATTATGAATGATGTGGTCAGCATATAATTTAAATAAGTAGGGTGACAATATACAGCAGGGATTCTCAACCTGCAGCAAGTGGGCAGTATAAGGTCCATGGCACCATTTCATGTGGACCCCCACTGCCTCCACCACACCAGGAAGTGTCATGTGTAGAGGAAGGGCAAAATGGCCATCCAGCCCCTGAAGTTGTCTGAGGGAGCGTGATCTGGGCCCCGGCTTTAAAAAGTTGAGAACTCCTGATATATAGCCTTGTAATACTCTTTTTCCTATGCTAAACCAACCAGTTGTTCCATATCTGGTCCTAACTGTCACTTCTTGGCCCACATACAGGTTTCTCTGAAGACAGGTGAGGACTTGCCACAGTTTGTTGTGATCCACACAATCAAAGGCTTTAGTGTAATCAATGAAACAGAAGTAGATTTTTTTTCTGGTACTCCCTTACTTTCACCATAATCCAGCAATTTGATCTCTAGTTCCCCTGCCTCTTCAGAACCCAGCTTGTATTTCTGGTAGTTCTTATATAACTAAAGCCTAGCTTGTAGGAACTTGAACATGACCTTGTTAGTGTGTGAGATAAGCTCAATTGTAGAATAGCTTGGACATTTTTTGGCATTGTCTTTCTTTGGAATTGGGACGTAAACTTACCTTTTCCAATCCTGTGATCACTGTTACCTTTTCTAACTTTGCTGGTATATTGAGTGCAATACTTCAATGACATTGTCTTTTAGGACTTTAAATACTTAACAGGAATACCATCATCTCCACTGGCTTTGTTATTAGTAACACTTTCTAGAGCCCACTTGACTTCACACTCCAGGATGTCTGGCTCACCATCATAGTTGTTAAGGACACTAAGGTCCTTTTTATATAGTTCCTCTGTGTAGTCTTGTCACATTTTCTTAATTTCTTCTGCTTCTGTTAGATCCCTATCATTTTTGTACTTTATTTATTAATTTATTAATCATATTTCTATGCTGCCCTCCTCACAAATGACTCATGGCCATCTTTGCTCAAAATGTTCCCTTGATTTCACCAATTTTCTAAAAGAGATCTCTATTCCTTCCCCTTCTGTTATTTTCCTCTATTACACTTTGCATTGGTTTTTCTTTTTAAAATGGTCTTCTTATCTCTCCTTGATATTCTTTAGAAATTTGCATTCAATTGGGGTGGTCTTTCTATTTCACCTTTGCATTTTGCTTTCCTTTTTTCCTCAGCTACTTATAAAGCCTCATTAGAAAGATACTTTGCTTTCTTGCATTTCTTTTTCTTTGCTATTCTAACTACTGACTCCTGTACAATGTCCATAATTCTTCAGGCACTCTGTCTGTCAAGTCTAATTCCTTAAATCTATTATTTGCTTCCACTGTGTATTCATAAGGGATGTGATCTAGGTCATACTTGAATGGCCTAATGGTTTCCCCTACTTTCTTCATTCTAAGCCTGAATTTTGCAATCAGTAGCTCATGATCTGAGCCACAGTCAACTCCAGGTAATTATTTTTACTGACTGTCTAGAGCTTCTTCATCGTTGATTGCAAAGTACGTAACCAATCAGATTTTGGTTTTGGCCATTTGGTTAGGTCCATGTGTAGAGTAGCCTCTTAGGTTGTTAGAAAAAAGTGTTTGCTATGACCAAATCTCTATTAGCCTTTACCCTGCTTCATTTTGTACTCTAAGGCCAAACTTGTCCATTATTCCAGTTACCTTTTGGCTTCCTATGTTGGCATTCCAGTCCCCCATGATGATAAATGCATCTTTTTGTGTGTGTCAATTCTAGAAGGGGTTGTAGGTCTTCATAGAACAGGTGGATTTCAGCCTCTTTTACGCCAGTGGTTGGGGTGTAGACTTGGATTACTATGATGTTGGATGGTTTGCCTTTGATTCAGACTGGATCATTCTATTGCTTTTGAGATTGTATTTCATTATTGCTTTCCTTACTCTTTTATTAACTATAAGGGCCCCTCAATTTCTTCAGAGGAATTCTTGCTCACAATAGTAAATGTAATGATCACCTGAATTAAATTCACCCATCCCTGTCCACTTTAATTCACTGATTCCTAGGATGTTGATGTTCAGTCTTGCCATCTTATATTTGACCACATACACCTTACCTTGATCCATAGATCTTACATTCCAGGTTCCTATGTAATATTGTTCTTTACAACATCGAACTTTCCTTTCATCATTAGACACATCCACAACTGAGTGTCCTTTTAGCTTTTGCTCAGCTGCTTCATTCTTTCTGCAGCTACTTGTACTTGCCCTCTGCTCTTCCCCAATAGCATATTGGACATCTTCTGACCTGAGAGCCTCATCTTCCAGCCCTATGATACTGTCTATGGGGTTTCCTTGCCAAGAATACTGTAGTGGGTTGCCAGTTCCTTCTCCACTGGATCACATTTAGTTTGAGTTCTTCACTTTGGTTTTCCACCTTGGGTGGCCCTACACAGAATAGCCCATAGCTTCATCAAACCACACAAGCCCCCTCATCTCAGCAAGGCAACGATCCTTGGGGGAATTGTTCTTACAATATTTTAAATGAGACATATTTACCTGAAGTACATGCACTGTTATATGTGCAAATTTCTAGAAAGTCAGTTTTGTTTAAGAAGCAGTCCAATTTAGTTCAGTGTGGCTCGATCACTGAGCCCTTTCCATTGTGTAGGAATGTCTGACAAGCTAGTGGGAAGAATAGATGTGATTCCTTTTGATTTTAGCAGAGCAGTTGCACATGCTAACTCACCAATTATTTATTATCTTGCCACATGTTCTACATGTGATTGATGCTGACAGCCCAAAATTATATCTTGGAACAGCAGAATGTAGGAACAAATCTTTGCTACACACACACACACACACACACTGCAGCAATTTCATTGGTTGTGCTTTTTGGTACAGGAAACAGGGAGATTCTACAAGCCTCAAGTACATAGCAACGCATGTGTTACCATGGCCTACTTGGGGAGAACTGTACACCTATCCTATGACCTTTTTGATTACCGAGAGGAAGTAAAAGTATATCAACAACACTGTGGAGGAGAAAATCTTTGTGTGTACAGAGGCAAGCTGCTGGAGGGAGGTAAGTACAGAAAAGCCCAAGTGTTCATTTTAATCCTGGCAACCTTATTTTATACACATAAACTGAAGTGGTAACAACATTATTTCTGTGAAGCTCTGTTTTGTTGTGTATGCCTGGGGACTTGTATACCAGCTGCCTCAAACTAAGTCTAGATTTACTGTTTCATGATTGAAAATGAGGTTGCAATTACTTTTGCAAATTATGGAAGAAGGGATATATAGGGTGGTTTAACAGAACACAGCGGGTTAGATTAATTTTTGGACAGATATATATGGTTAATAAAATCCTTGCAGGAGTAAAATGTATTCCAAATTCTCAGCATACAAGAAGCTGTAATATATCTGTGTGATCCAGTTATTGCTACAGAAGGAAAATGAATGCATATTTGAGGTTTGATCCTGAATGTGAATCAGTACTGCTAGTGTTGACTTAAGTAGAGGTGTTCCTAGTATCTTTAGTGGAAACAAGGGAAGAATAGCATGCTGGGTAAAATTAATCACATTCTATGATACTGTTCTACTGCTGAAAATGGCTATCTATTTCATTATTAGTTATACAGTTGTACCTCGCTTAAAGAGCATAATGCGTTCCACAGTATTGCTCTTTAAGCGACTTTGCTCTTTAAGAGAAACACCATTGGACGTGACCAATTGTGGGGGGGATTGCAAACCCCGATTTATTTGTTAAGCAAGTTTTTGGTTGGTTTTAATTGTTAAGTGAAGCGAACATTCAGAGAAAATTCTGCTCTTTAAGCGAGTTACTCTTTAAGCGAAGCGCTCTTTATGCGAGGTTTGACTGTAGTTTATTTTAGTTGTCACAATGCTCAGCAGTGTAGAGAGAATGGAGTCATAATGTACTCCATGCCCAATGCCCTTAAATCTGCATTAACACTAACAACAGTAGATGTCAGGGATTAATGCAAGCAAAAGTGGATGAGACTCGGTTGCTAGTGGAGGAATACATAGTGGGAAGTTAAGATTATTCTTGAGGATGCTGTGCTCAGGAAATGGGACTTAGAGGAAATAGCAAAATGACTCGCGTGCTGCAATGGGACAAGTTATTCCATGAATACAGATAAGGAAAAAATATTTCACCCATGTCTCTTGAGGGAGCAGGATGGGGTCCAGAAATGCTGTCTTATAAATGTGATAAGACAAGGAACATCTCTTTATCTGAGAAAACATCTAAGGGGCTTGCATGAGAGTAAGTATTGATGAGGATAGAAAGTTTTTGTTGTTTTCCATGTGTGCTTGCTGTATATTTCACGTCTGTGTTTTTGTAGATGTGTTGCAACTTTTCATTTTTTTCCCTCTTTTTAATAAAACTTTTAAAACCCATTCTAGAATTTGGAACTGGATTTGGTTCAGGGAAATCTTGTACTAAGTCTAGTCCTTGACCATCTAGTCCAGGGATTCTCACCCTGCGCCCCTGGCCCAGATACAGCCCATGGCACCATTTCATGTGGGGCCCCCAACGCCTCCACCACACCAGTAAGTCCCATGTGGTGGAGGAAGGGCAAAATGGCTGTCTGACCCCTGAAGCTGTCTGAGAGAGTGTGACCCAGCCATCGACTTAAAAAGGTTGAGAACTCTTGATCTAGGAGAAAAAATTAGAGCAACCATCATTGCAAGAAGGAGACATTTGATTTTTGTATGTGAGTTTAAAACCTGGGAATCCATCTTCATACATTTCCAGTTAGTTGTTGGGTCACTGGCTCAATATAAATATTTTTAAAGGGATGTGTCTGCTACTCCATATGGCACTATGGGCTTTCTGATGAGTTCCTTTCTCTTGGCCCTACCTACTCGATGTGTTGCTATTGAGTCCTTGATGTCATTTGTAGAGAAACATGGAGTGGAGCAGCAGCATCACAATTGATAAATTATCTTCTTGCATAAATCCTACCAAGAATAACCAAAAGCCTTAAAAAAAACCCTTTCCCCTGACAATTGTTTATTACTCTACCTCTGTGACATTAGAATGATCTGCCCCCATCCCAAGGTGGTCTCAAGTTTGCCCTGAAATCTCAGAGGATGGAATGTGGCTGATCTGACAACCCTAATACAGATGAAGATTAAAATCTGTTTTAATGAATATGCAGACTGGTAGAATGAAAGATGGCCATTAGGTAGTTAGACCTCAAGTTAGGCTGTTCAGGCTTATTCTGCCTTCAGGCTCAAATGAGTTTTATATTAATGATTATTTGCTCTACATACGTTTTGTTGTTTTGTTCTGTGCAGCAGATAATTAGGTCAATTTTTGTGTCTTAGTATTTAGAGGGGGCTGGGGTAGCTCAGTGGTCAAGAAACTCACTTTGTTAGCTGGAAGGCTGGCAAGTTGGCAGTTCAAGACCTGTGTACTGCAAGACAGATTGAGCACCTGTCTCTGTCTGAGCTCTTGGGGTCATGAAAGGAGCCTCATTTGGGCGTTCCCTGAGCAGAGTTTCTCCCGCAAAAATCTTTTCAACCCAGAATAATTTCTGACATTAAATTATTTTTACCAAATGAAACATGCAAAAACACTGGAGGGAAAGTGTTAGGAGTATTTCACTTCAAATCTGTGGGCTTCAGCCTTGAATGTTTGAAATCACAGCTGTTCAAAAAAGGTTTTAGCCTATGTTTCTACCAGAAGTGTTAATCTGCCAAACACAGAGAACAGTTTTAGTGTGAGCAACTTTCAAACAAGCTGTCTTCTAGCTACAGTCTGAAATTTAAAGTCCATAGAGGAAGGTCTATGTGGTTATCTTGTGCATTTGTAATGGAGCTTAACTTCAAACCTTTTTCTCCTACTCATCTGCAGAAACTTTTCAGTTTATCTCCAGGCGACATTATGGCTTTCCCTTCAGCCTTACATTTTACCTCAATGGAATACAGGTAGACCGGTTAAGTTCTTGCTGTGAATATAAGCATCGGAAGGGGACTCGGTTGGGAGGCAAGCATGGATACTTCGGTTTTGTCAATGTGGAAAAATCAGCTCCTTGCTATAGGTATGGATAATTGATTGATATTTGACTAACTATTGAGGCATTGACACAGTCTTGGATTATTCAGCAGATGGTTTTTTTCATGCTCCTTAGAGACTTATATAGTAGGGGTAGACATTTTCTGCAGATCCAGAGATTATTATTTTTTTATTAGTCATACTTATCAACCGTCCTTATCACCAAGGTGACCCAGGGCGGCTCATAATTCATTAAAAAACAAACAAACAATAAAACATTAATTAATTCCCCTTAATTTCTGGGATCCACCAGCTTCTGTACCATTCCACAAAACATGAACCAGAAGTTCTTGGAAATTCCTTAGGAAATTTTGATTTCCTAATATATGTTAAGAACATTATTAATTCATCAATTAATTCATTATTGTATTTTATTTTTGCAACAAGGTGTTTTTGGAAGGCTTGTTTTAAATGAGAATTGCATTTCCTGTAGGCTTCATGGAATGTGGTTTTAATGAACATTTTAGGGCAGGATGACAAGACTTCTGGAGAGTCCAGAAGTTATAAAATTGGACATTGGCTGTTGCATTCAGTTCTTGTCATGTCTCCATGTACTGTGCTTGAACAGGGCTCTAGTTATACAAAATATGGTTTTGAAATTTAAATTCAGGTGATAGATTTAAATCTCTTGAGGAAGGGCAGAACGGAAGGGCAAATTGTGGCGATGACTTTCCCCTACCCTTTGGTGGTGGGTTGTCTTTATGATGACTGGTCACATACTGGCTGAGAAATGAGGACCACAATTAGTATGAGTGAGCATACAAAGGACAATATGCAGGAGGGAACATCCACTTGTATGGTTTCCTGTGTATGTGTGAAGATTCTCAAAATAACACTGGCCATAGGTTTTATGATACAGTACTTGTAAGTCAAAGATTTTAAGGTCACTCTTGCTTGAAAGCCAGTTGTTTCTGATTCTAGGGTTTAGTGCTTATCTCAGTTTACAGCCCAAGAGTCAGCATTGTTTACATCTGCAGATGTTTCTGTGGATATGTGGCAGGCATGACTAGACACCGAAGTGCACAGAATGCCGTTACCTTCCCACTGAAGTGGTACCTATTTACTTGCAATTTCTGGCTTTCAGTCTACTAGGTTGGAAGGACTTGGGACAGAGAGTGGTGCTCACTCCATCGTGCAGCACTCAGGGCTCAAACTGCTGACCTGCCGACCTTCCAGTCATCAAGTTCAGCATCTTAACCACTAAGCCACCACAGTGCCAGTCAAAGATTGGCCTAGAAAAATATGTTATTTTTCTCTGAAGTACATGCTTCATTGATTGCCTGTTCTTTTGAAGTTAGTTCTTTTCTAATAATACTTTGCAAAGTACACCTCTCCAGTCCTGTAGTCTGTACTGATAGGGCTTGATTTTTGAGGTCCTTGTAGGTTAATAAGTTGCTTCCTAGCAGAGCACTGAACAAAATAATCTTTTAATCCTTTCGAATTCTGTGTCTGTGATCATACTCTTCCCATAGACAGTTTGCAGAGGTATCATTAGACATTTCACCTATGTTTTCCAAGGTCTGTATGGAAGGTATGACACTGAGAAACCTAAGGTAAAAATAAACCTGAAAAGTTTTGTTCAGTAATACTAAAAAAAGTTGAAAACTATTTTTCAAAGGATAGGTTCTTAGGGCATTCCTTCGTTTCAAAAAGATACTCGTTTATATGCTACAATTGCAAATAGATCAGTATGAGCACAACAGAACACTTCATTCTGGAATTTGCCCAAAATCAATGCCAACATAAGTCATGGCCATTTCTTCTTTGAAAGTTTTAGTTTCTACAAAGATTCCCTTGATGTGCACAGTAATGTTATGCAGGAGAATGGCATGCAAATTTTCACATCTCCTCTTTTATAAACAACAGTGCAAAGTAGCAGGGAAAAGAAGAAAGGGGAACCCCCATAGAGCCAAATTACTTTTCAGATAAGCAGAAATGCTCTCCTCCTTTTCAGATTAAGATGTGCATGATTTATGTAAATGTGCTATTGTGAGTATGATAAGGCTTTTCTGAGGAGTAGAAAGCATGAAAATTAAAGACTAGCTCTACTTTTTCAATAAATGCCCAAACTAGCTGCGCTGAGTTGTTTGTGCACCAATTTGCTTGTAAAAAGCTGGCATGAATGTAGAAAAATGCTTCCAATGGTCTATTTGGAGGGTAATGTTTACATTTGAATCCTGAGTCTAAACTATTTTAGTCAATCTGTCATTGCTTTAAAAATATCTGTGGAATTAGAGTGAGCTTCTTTGGTGCACATTAGGATTCTCTAGGCCAGGGCTTCATAACCTATGGCCAGTGGCGCCAAATAATACGCCCCCCCTCACTCTAGCCACTGCCACCACTGCTGGAATTGGCCGTGGACTCATTTACGGCCACATAAACAGTTTACATGGCCATATATAATTCCATGGCCATTGTAAATGTGTTTACAACAGCCACAGATGCATTTTATGGCACCAGTCTGACCCACTCAGCTGTCTGAGGGGATGTGGTCCGGCCCAGCCCATGGCTGGAAAACATTGAGAACCCCAGCTCTAGTCTGATTACAGGAATGTCTCAATCCATAGGATTATCAGAAGGTGGAGGGGAGCGTGAAGGGATGAGAAAGACTATGAATGTGTCTAAATGCAGAGTATGCAGTCTTTAAATTTTTCATAGAGTCATTTATTGTTCAGCCATACAGCCCATTATGATGCAAGTTAAATAACTGCATAATAAAATTGCACTGTTAAAGCATAGAATAGCTATAAGCTTTATATTATATTGTCTATAACAAAGTTCAGCTTTAGTTTTGATACTGTGATGTAAAATAACTGAGCTTGTAATTTTAAACCCCCTTTAAAAAAATAATTTATTTAGCCACTTTTCAACATGAGCTTCCTGTATAGCATACAATTAAAACTATAAAGCACACAATAAAATATAGCAGCGAAAGCAGCAGCAGCAATTAATAGAAGCCTGTTGAAAATAAAACAGCAACTAACAGCACAATCCTCTATATAAACTTGAATGTACTTGTACTTTATATGAACCATCACAGTAAAACACAATAAAACATCAGTAAAAGTAGGGACTACAATAAAGAAGTTAGTAGATCAGAATTTGAGCAAAACTCTAAGTTCTAATTTTCATAAAAGGAAGCTAAAATAGAGGATAAAATAAGAATGATGAAATTTGTTTTAAAGTTTAAAATAAAACTCTGTATTAGTTAGGTTTTTGGTGGTTGGGAGTTCAATTCCCCACTATAGAATCATAGAATAATTGAGTTAAAAGGAGCCTATAAAGTTCTCAAGTCCAACTTCCTACTCAGTGAGGGAATTCAAGTGAAAGCAGATCTGACTGGTAGTTTTCTAATTGTTCCTCAAATGCCTCCAACAATGTAGGACTCACCACCTCCTCAGATAATTGGTTCCATTGGCATACTGCTCTAACAATTAAGGCATTTCCCCTAATATTCAGCCAAAATCTAGGTTCCTGTACCTTTGAGCCCATTATTACATGTCCTACATTCTGAGGTGATTGAGAATAGATCCAGTTCCTCCCCTGTCTGATTATCTTTCAGGTATTTGAAAAATGCTATCTTATATCCCCTCAGTGTTCTTTTCTCAAGACTAAACACACCCAGTTCAGTCTTTCCATGTAGGGCTTGGTTCTCAGTCCCCTGATCATCTTTGTTTTCCTCCTCTGAACTTCCTATTTTAAATGTAGTGTCCAGAATTGGACCCAGTACTCAAGATGAGGCCTGAAGATTGCTGAAACTATGCTTTTGTTAATGCAGCCCAAAATAGCATTTGACTTTTTTTTTTTGCAGCAACAGTGTACTGTTGGCTCATATTCACCTTGTTTATCTATAATAATTCCAAGATCCTTCTCACTTGTAAGATTACTGAACCAAGTATCCCCCAAATTGTAACTGTGCCTAAGTATAAAATTTTTGCACATATCCCGGTTAAATTTCATTTTGTTAATTTTGGCCCAGTGTTCAAGCCTATCAAGATATTTTTGAATTTTATTCCTATCTTCCAGAATATTAGCCATTCCATCTAGTTTGGTGTCACCCACAAATTGGATGAATATTCCCTGCACTTTCTCATCCAAGTCATTATTAGAAATATTGAAGAGGATCAGGCCCAGGACTGTACCTTGTGGTACCCCACTTGTTGCCTCCTCCCAGTTCAAGACAGAGTGTACGGGGGGGGGGGGGGGGAGTCTGAGGGTACTTTTTGTAAACTTATTCTGAAGACTCTCCTGAACTGGTTTAACTCTTTCAGACTAAATTTCTGCTGCATTAAAACAGATGGGCTATAACTTCAGCTGTGACATTTTTAAGTTTAAGGGTAACTGAGTTGGCTGTTTGAGTAGGGAAATCTCTCCATCTGGATGATGGTTTTACTACTTGACAATTTAATGGCTGCTAGATGCCTTCCACTTGAGAGACTTACAATAAAATCCAACCCAAACTGATTATAAACACCAACCTGTTCTCAGTGATGCCCATCCAGGGCCCATTTCTATTCCATGGCTTCTTCCCAAACACCTTGACTTTGGCTATATAATAGTTTTTTTTGTTTGTTGCATTTTTATACATCCTTTCTCTCAACGAAGGGAGAAAGTTGATAAACAATGTTTCTTCCCCACACATGAATTCTAAACTGGCCAGCATTCTCTTGCCTTGTCATCTTAAAACATAATGGTGACTTTACATTCCCCTCTGAGTGTTTTGGATTGCACCATCTACACTCTTAGTGCACTGTTAGCTGTGTGTTGTGGTACAGGGGGACATCCCAATGTACTTGTAATACTTTCTACTCATTGGGGAAGCTTCTTACTTGTCCCTGCCCACTATTTTTCCATGTAGCTAAATTTTACTTCTCAGGGTGGTGGTGTTCTTTTGCTTTTAAGTAATTCAGTTGTAGGGAAATACATACATTGTATCTTTCTAGTATCTATGATTTATTTTTGCAATCTCCTGTATTGTATAGTATTGTATTGTATTTTGGGCAGGTGTATAATTGCAATGGGTCTAGACAAAAAACCTTCTCCTCCCAAGAAAAAGGTGGCTGATGAAGATGAAACAAGGACAGAAGAATGTACTTCTTTGGAGAAGGAAGAGGTGAAAGAGGGGCTGAGTGAACGTAGCAGCAGCAGAGAGAAAGGCAAAGATTCACAGTCGTTGCATGCCAAAGAATGGAAAGAGCATGTGGAAGATACTGAAGAAATGGAATGGGAGTCAACAAAAGGAAACATACAAGATACTAGTGAAGAAGATGAAAAGTACCAGAGATATGCAGGTAATGATGGCAGAGCATGGGAGGAGAAAATTGTATCTCAGTATGACTAGCATGTGGAAGATTCTAGAATCTATGTTAGATCAACATCTAGGCCTGCAGTTAGAAGAATCTCAATGAGGATAGAAAGGTCCTTTCTCTATCTGAGATACTAGAGAACTGCCACCAGTCAGAATAAGTATGAATGAGCTAGCTGGGTCAGTGAACTTAGAATCATAGAATAATTGAGTTGACAGCAGCCTATGAGACCAGAGTCCAACCCCCTGTTCAATGCAAGAAGGCAAATCAAATCCGATCTGACATGTGGTTTGCCCAATTTTCTCTAGAATGCCTCCAGTGTTGGAGCACTCACCACCTCCTAAGATAATTGGTTCCATTGCTCTAACAGTCAAAACGTTTTCATGATAATCAGCCTGTATCTGACTTCCTGTAACGCGAGCCTATTATTAAATGTCCTGCACTCTGGGATGATAGATAACACATCCTGCCCCTCCTCTTTATGTCTGTCTTTCAAGTATTTGAAGAATACTATTATATTCCCTCTTACTCTCATTTTTTCAGGGCTGTACATGCCCAGTTCCTTCAGTCTTTCTTCACAGGGCTTGGTTTCCAGTCCCCTGATCATCCTTGTTGCCCTCCTCTTAGCTTGTTCCAGTTTGTTATCCTTCTTAAAGTGTGGTGTCCAAAATGAGACACAGCACTTTAGATGAGGCCTAACGAGTGCTGAAGAGAGGTGGAGTAGAACCTTATGGGTTTTTGAGATTAACTTCTGTAAATGCTGCCTAAATTAGCATTTGCTTATTTGCAGCGATATTGCACCATTGGCTCATATTCAGCTTGTGATCTACAACAATTCCAAGATCCTTCTCGTTTGTACTATTGCTGGGCCAAGTATCCCCCATCTTGTAACTGTGCCTTTCACCTTCCCCCTCCTGTAGAACTTTGCAGTTATCCTGGTTAAATTTCATTATGTTGTTTTTGGCCCAGTGTTCAAGCCTATCGATATCTTTTTGAATGTTGTTCCTGCATTCCAAGGAATTAGGTATTCCACCCAATTTTATATGCACAAATGAGGTGAGTATCCCCTGCACCCTCTCATCGAAGTCATTCATGAAAATGTTGAAGAGCACCAGACTGATCACTGAGCATTGTAGTATCCCACTTGTTACCCCCTCCCTGTTTGAGAGGGAATCATTGATAAGCATTCTCAGAGTAAAATTCTGTAACCAATTGTGTATTCACCTGGCACTTGCCTTGTCCAGGTCACACCAGGTTAGTTTGCTAATTAGAATATCATGGGACACTGTGTCAAAGGCTTTGCTGATGTTGAGAGAGATATCTACAATATTCCTACCCTCTGCCAAGGAAGTTACCTGATCAAAAATGAGATAAAATTAATCTGGCAGGATTTGTTCTTGACAAATCCATGTTGGCTTCAAGTTATTGCTGCTTTGTTTTCAAGGTGCTTGCAGAACGACCTATAATCTGCTCAGAATTTCCCCTGAGATTCATGTCAGCCTGACCTGTCTGTAGTTCCCCAGTTCCACCTTTTTGCCTTTTTTGAAGATAGGGACAACATTAGCTTTCCTCCAGTCCTCTGGCACTTCACCAGTCCTCGATGATTTCAAGAAAACAATAAACAGTAGTTATGAGATCTCTTCAGCCATTTCCTTTAATATCTTTGGATGTAGTTCATCTGACTCTAGGGATTTTAATTCATTCAAACTAATAAGGTTTTCCTTGACTATTTGTTTATCAATCTGAAACTGCAACCCTGTCCCCTCTCTTTGTACTTCACATTTCCCTCAAAGGTCATAGATTGTCTTCTGGGAAAAGACTGAGCTGAAGTAGGACCTGAGCACTTCTGACTTTTCTTTGTTTTCTGATATCATTTTCCCTTCCCCATTGGATAGCTGAATCACTGTTTCTTTTTTTCCTGTCTTTTCTGTACATGTACCTGAAGAATGCTTTTTTGTTACTTTTAGTGCCTTTTGCTAACCTCAGCTCATTCTTAGTTTTCCCCTAACTAACACCATCCCTACACTTCTTTGCTACTTGTCTGTACCCTTACTTTGTACCCTGACCTTTTTTGTACCTCCTATATCTTCTCTTCCTTTGTTTTTAATCTCCACTCTGAGTTTTTTGTGAAACAACATTGGTGTTTCTTGCTGTCTTTCACCTTTTTTTAAAAATTGGAATAGTTTGTAGTTGTACCTTAAGAATTTATTTATTTATTAGAAATTCTGACCCACCATGAGCTCATTTTCCTGTTAGGATCTCCTGCCATGCAATTTTACCTCTCATTGTTCTGAGTTTATTGAAGTTTGCTTTTCTAAAGTCTAGCATGTATATACAACTACACTCCACATTTGACTCCTTTGAGAACAAGAACTCAAGTAGAACATGTTCAATTTTTGCCAGAGTTACTCTAGCTGCCAGTTCGTCTACTAAGTCATCTAGTGGTTAGAATTGAGTCAAGGGTAGCTACTTCTCAAGTTTCTTCCTCCACTTTTTATAGGAGAAAATTATCAGCCACACAAGTCAAGAATTTATTGGAAGGGCCATATTCGGCAAAAAATTTGTCTCAGAACAGGTATCAAGATTGAAATCTCCCATTATTACTACGTTGTGTATCTTTGACATTCTTGCAATTTGTTTTTCAAAGGTCTCATCTGCATCTTCTTCTAGATTGGGTGGTCAGTAGTAGACACCAACTACCATATTCCATATTATATTCCCATAGTTAATGTGGAAAAAAATCCTAGTTTTGCCATGTTTGAATAATGCCTACATCAGAAGCATATATAAATGCACACAACACAGAAATGTGTAGTTTCATCTAATAGGATGCAAATATGTAGGGGACTTAGCTGTCAATGATACAGTGCCATGAATTGTCTTATCAATTTACTGCCATACAGCAGTGTGTACCCCCTTGCAATACATAATAGATAGATGTGCAGTATATAATAGATATATATTTCTATGGCACATTACTAAAGCTGGCCACTAGAGGCCACTGTCTGCATTATAAATACTGTATAAGGTTCGCTGGTTTCAAGTACAGTACAGTATCTGCAGTAGATCTCAGAACCTATCCCCCATGGATGAAGGGGGAGGGTGACATGTATTATGCAGTTTCTGTGCCATGTTAAAAGGAAATCCCACCCTAGTAGTGAAAGAGAAAATAAAGTTATGAAATAGCACTGCTGTCACTTGATACTTAAAAACTAATAGAGGCTCTTGATGGTAAGTGCCCCTAAGACGGTACTTGTAATATTGGAAAGGTTGTAGTCAGTAAAGTCTGTGTAACCATAAACATGTTATTGTTAGCAAAAATGTGAGGTTAGTGCTTCAAGAAGACTACAAAGAGTAAAGAATAACATTATATCCATTCCGATTTCAGAAGTGCATTGATTGATTCTGAGACAGTAACCTTTCATGTTCATAGTATGTATCACTTCAGTGAAAATTTGGGCATTAATTCATTATTTTCAGCTACATAATTTCATTTATTGATTTCATCTGAAAAACATATAAAACTGGAGTATGCAAGAGGGCTCTCTTTGAACTAAAAGGAGCTCTGGGAAACCAGCATGTTACATTATCCCTTTGTATCAAAAGCCAAATGCCTGCTCCCTCCCTTCACTTTATTTCTGATTATGAGGCATTTGCATGAGGGGGTATTTCCAGCAGCATTGAAACATACCTTGGTGCGCCCCCTCCTGAAAAAGTCATCATTTGACCCTACAGTACTTGCCAACTACCAGCCTGTATCCAACCTGCCCTTTTTGGGAAAGGTTTTGGAGAAGGCAGTGGCATGGCAGTTCTGGGAGGTCCTGGATGAAGCAGATTATCTGGACCCTTTTCAGTCAGGATTCAAGCTGGGATATGGTACCAAGACTGCATTGGTCATGCTGTTGGATGATCTCTGGCAAGAACAGACCTCACTTTTTGACCTCTCAGCGGCCTTCGATACCGTCGACCATGGTATCCTTCTGGAACGGCTCCGAGGAGTAGGCATCCAGGGCACTGTGTGGTCCTGGTTTTCCTCATTTCTGAAGGGCCGGACCCAGTCAGTGTGGTTGGAGAGCAAGAGGTCCAACCCTAGGCCCCTCCAACATGGGGTGCCTCAACGCTCGGTGCTCTCGCCTCTCCTATTTAATATCTACATGAAGTATCTGGGTGAGATCATCCATTCCCACGGGGTGAGGTATCATCAATATGCAGATGATACTCAGCTATACATCTCGGCCTGTGGAGATACAAGCAATGCAGTTGAAGTCCTGGAGTCTGTCGGTCTAGATGGGGGACAACAGGCTGCAACTGAATCCTGGCAAGACTGAGTGGCTATGGGTCAGGGGTCCTGTGTTATCTCAGGAACTACCATCTTTGGTTCTGGATGGGGCTATTTTGCCCCAAACAGACCCGGTGCTTAATCTGGTGACCCTCCTGGACTCATGACTCCTGCTCGAAGAGCAGGTGGCAGGCATGGCCAAGAGGGCTTTTGCACAGCTTCGTGTTATACGCCAGTTACACCCACTCCTAGATTGGGACACCTTGCTCATGGTCACACATGCTCTGGTCACCTCCAGACTTGACTGTTGTAATGTGCCCTACATGGGGCTGCCCTTGATGACCATTTGGAGGCTGGAACTGGTCCAGAATGTGGCTGCTCAGGTGGTTTTGGGGTGTGGGCGTTATGCCCATGCCTTGCCACTGCTTTGGGAGCTGCACTGGTTGGCAGTGTGCTTCCGGGTGCAATTCAAGGTGCTGGTAATTACCTTTAAAGTCCTACATGGTTGTGGTCCAGGACACTTAAGAGACCGCGTCACCCTAAGAACATCTGTCCATCTCACCGGAGAAGACCGGAGAGGCTTTCTAATTGTTCCATCTGCTAGAGAGGCTCGCCTCTCTAGCACAAGAAAGAGGGCCTTCTCAGTGTCTGTTCCAGCCCTATGGAACCTCCTGCTAATTGAACTACATCTTCAGACAAAGTTGCTGCCCTTTAGGAAAGGGTTAAAGACACGGCTGGCAGGGTAGGTGTGGGACACCAGTGATGCGGTAACCCCGGCCTGCTGCTAATTTAGTGGAACACTCTTTTAATCTTTTAATTTTTTGTCAGTACTTTTTAATGGGTTTTTTTTGCTTTTAAACTTTGACTGTTTTTTGTTTTTTGTAAGCTGCCCAGAGTCTTCGGAGTTGGGTGGCAATACAAATTGGAAAAAATAAAAACATAAAAAAATTCTGTATAAATCTATATTTTCCCATGTTCTGCTCTTGAAATATCTTTACTTATTATTGCAGGTTTCTTATTAGTTACCAGCTAACTTTTACTTTGTTTTAATATATACTCTAGTTTCTCTTCAGATCATATAAATATTTCACCTTTTAAAAAAGCAGGATGTATCTCAGATAATTAGCTGTGGAGAAGACCTTGCTATTCCAAATGCAGCCAGAATTCGATCAATGTGGTTAAATATATTTACTACTTAAATAAGACCCACTATACACATAATTGTTTACTTGCTTAATTGGTTTCCACATGAGATTTCAGCCTTCCTCCCCACTTTTCTCCTTGGCATTGTATCATTTGAACACGGAGGGGGGGTAGCTGTTAGAAAAAAGAATAAAATTGAGAAGTGAGAATATGTGGTCACAAGATAAAGATGGAAACTGTCTTACTGACAGCTTCTCTTTGTGTTACCATTTGATTGTCTTTCTACAAGGTGCTTGTAAAATGGAATGCAGCCTATACATAGGGTTGCTCTAAGCTGGTTTTACTTAAAGGCACATAACATGCATTCTACTAGAATAATAATTTCATATCAAAAATTATTCTGGGTTGAAAGGATTTTTGCTGGAGGAACTCGGCTCTGGGGACACCCAAATGAGGCGCCTTTCATGTCCCCAAGATCTTTTTCCCCCACTGAAGTGGTGCCTATTTATCTACTTGCAATTTTTTTCTTTTGAACTGATAGGTTGGCAGGAAATGGGACAGAGACGGGCCCTCATTCCCTTATGCAATACCCAAGTCTCAAATTGCTGACTTGCCAACCTTCCAGCTAGCAAGGCAAGCTTCTTAACCACTGAGCCACTGCAGCCCCATGCATTCCACTGGATGGCTATGATTAATCCATCCATATCAGTGTGTTGACACTGAAAAAGACATCTTAATCAATATGGAAGAAACTCTTGGAAATGTTTCTGAAGATATGTGTGATAAATGAACAGCCTTGCTGTTAAATACTTAGGATAGATTTGACCAGAAGCAGTCTGCTTCAGTAGCATTTTCATCGCCATTTACTGCAGGGGTGCCCAAATCTTTTGTGCCAGGGCCTGACCATGCTCCTGGAACAACTGAGCGGGCCTGACCATGCCCCTAGAAGTGGTTCTGTATGTCTCTGCACATGTGCAAATGTGTCCCTGCCACTCCCAGAAATGGTTTCACCATTCCCGGAAATTGTTCTGGACACACATGCACATGGGCAGACATGTCCCCCATCCACATCTGGGAATGGCGAGGGTATCAGCCGGATGAACTGGTGTTGGGGGCCTGATACAGCCTGCGAGCTGTAGTTTGGGCACTCCTGAATTACTGGATCTTCATTTGTATACAAGGTAGGGCAAAACTTGCATGCATATACCGGTAACTGCTGCATTGATTTAATTTCTCTATGTTCATAGAAAATTAGTCCTATATCTAAGTGGTTCCATTTTACTTGATTATTCTTTACTCTTCCTACTTTTCTTTGAAACCTATTGAGACTTCCAAATGATCCAGTCCTGGTTGGATGGATGGAAGGCAGGAAGACTATGTAATATTTTCCTTGTACAAAAATACTCTCTTAACCCACGCCCAATCTTAGTTCCACTTAGCCTCTCCCATGCCTTCCCCAGTATTTCCAATTACTGTACAATAATTTTGCCTGGCTATAACTGTATTTGTATACAATAGCATGATTAATATAAATGTACATTTCCTGGAAAATTTGTCCAAAAGGCAATCCTTTTGGCAATTCTTGCCCTCCATGTCCTTCTCTTATCCTCTTTCTTTCATCAGGTCTTAGTCATGGAAATCTGTTTTCTCGTTTGCACATCATCTTATAGTATCTGTGTAGATATAGAGCAGTTAAATATTGTATTTGGGATTATATTCTTTATACACACCATGGGTTTTGAGGAAATAGATTACACTAGAATTGGCAGTGTCTGTTTCACAAGCTGTGTGGAAGTGACAAGGACTTTCTAATGATATTGTATCATTGTGTAAGTAGTTTCTTGGTTCAGCATGTTAACCTTCTTGATTTTTTTTAAAAGAAGGGTCAAATACAAAGGAAAATAAAGGCTAATGAACTTAACCCATTTCAGATTAATGAGAACTTCAAGTAGTTTGCATTCTGTTTTCTATGTTGCAGTACTGTTGTCCTTTTATTTCAGCGTATGATGAAGATTTTGAAACAGATGAAGGGAAATCAGATGAGAAAGTTAATGAAGAAGGACAGGCTGGTGATCAAATGAGTAGAATGTCAAAGTCACCCTCAGATGATGAAAAAGATAATTTAGACCATGAAAGGGAGAATAAAATCTCATCACCGAAAGCTTTGCAGGCTACTGACAGTGAACGAGATGAAAGTGATGGATACATGGAGAGTGAGTCAGAGGAGGGTAAACAAGGTGAGTTGTTTTCCTTAAAGCAGTGTTGATGGCCTAACACGTGCTTAACTGTTACATATGCCTCTTAATGGGCTATTTATTTCATAGATCACATTTAAATGTTTATTTCGATTAGACTGTAAGACTTGTGAAATACGCCAGTCAGGAGGGGGAGGAGGGATGCTGGAGTTTTCCTAGACACTGCTTAGCTTGGCACTTTAAACCAGTATTCTCTCTTATCTGCTAGTTGAGAATATCTAGATTGCCCACAACAAATAAAAAGAGTGGGGAAGAAAGAAAAGAGAATAAGTTCTCCTTTTTGAGTTCATTTCTTCTGAAGCTATTTGAACCCAACCAAGGACCCATTAATTGAGGTAGAACTGAACAGCAGTTTTGTTATTGGGTAAAAGGTAGAAGATTTTGGAACATCTATCAGAGTACAGTATACAGTAATACCTCGGATAACGTTTACCTCAGATAACGCTAAAATCGCATAACGTTAAGTAATCTGGGGTGGAGAATTGGATCGAATAACGTTAAAGTCCTATGGGATAGATCGGATAACAACCGCTAAAGCCTGTGCGGTTACAATGTATATCTATGGAGCTTTAACGTTATCTGATCCATCCCATAGGATTTTAACATGGATTGGATAACACTAAAAATCAGATAACACCAAGACTTGTGGAACCAAGTTTTAGCGTTATCCAAGGTTTTACTGTATCTGAAATATATTTACTCTGGGTTGTGAATGTTGTGTCTTGTACACAGCAGACTAGATCATTTCCAGCTCAGAATTTGATAGAGAGAGAAGAAAAGATCTCACACCTTCAGTGCTTATATTTTGTAATACCTCTCATATAAACAATTCCTATATTTTGGCTGGATTTGCAAATAACAGTAAACCTGATGGTAGTTTGCTGAATTCAGGTTTTTTGGTATGTCTAAAACCATTTCCACTGCACAAACAATGGTTTGTTATCTAGCTTTAAATCACAGTAAAAATGATAGGTGTTTGTTGGCTTACAAACTCTGTCCTGATTACACTGTAGATTGTAGATCTCTGAATCTGCAGTTTTGGCCTGTTCCTAGGCTGCTTCCACATTTAGAAATATAATCTGAAAAAAAGGGTGAGGCTGAGATATAAAACTGTGGTTTCTTAGATTTCCTGTGGCACATCTTGGTTAAAGCAGTTTACCTTGATTGCTGCATAAACCATGATTCAGTGTAACACTTGGATGCAGCCATTTTTTACTGCTTATTTTGGGCAGTATCTGAGAACCATGTCCTGTAGAGGGAGAGAATACTTTTTATCCCCAGAGCTCTGCATGCTACTGTCAGGAAAAGAGTAGGTTCCAGGGCAAACCTGCTCTTTCCTCTGTCATGAGGATGATCCTGGACAAATTTTACTGTGACATCACCATGACCCTGTAGCATAGGAGTGGTTGGTAATCTCATAGTTAACCACTACCCGAAGGGACTATTCAGTACTTGTCTGTAAACTTAAACATTTGTACTGTAGTGGCTCAAGTGGTTAAGATGCTGAACTTGACAACTGGAAGGTCAGCAGGTCAGCAGTTCAAGACCACAGTACTGCATGACGAAATGAGCTCCTGTTTCTGTCCCAGCTCCTTCCAGCCTAACAGTTTGAAAGCAAGAACTTGCAAGTACAGTAAAACACCGGATAACGCTAAAACTTGGTTCCACAAGTCTTGGTGTTATCCGATTTTTAGTGTTATCCGATGCATGTTAAAATCCTATGGATGGATCAGATAACGTTAAAGCTCCATAGAGATACATTGTAACCGCACAGGCTTTAGAGGTTGTTATCCGATCCATCCCATAGGACCTTAACGTTATTCGATCAAGTTCTCCTCCCCAGATTATTTAACGTTATGCGATTTTAGCGTTATCCGATCCAATCGTTATCCAGTGTTTTACTGCACTGTAGATAAATAGGTACCACTTGGGTGGGAAGGTAAACAGCGTTCCAAACACTCCGGAGTCAAGGCATGCCTGTCACGTGTTCATGGAAATGTCTGCAGATGCAAACAGCACTGGCTCTTTGGCTGTAAACAGAAATGAGCACAGAACCCTAGAGTTGGGTATGACTGGCTTTCAGGCAAGAGCGACCTTTACCTTACTTGTGCCGAGTGAAACAGACGCCAAGTCTCTTATGCCAAGTCACTGGTCTTTTTTTGAAGACCAGTGATCTGAGCTATACATGGTTGTCTGTGAGTTTCTGATTCATGATCTCTCTTCCTCCCCCCCCTTAATTATTATTACAGTAATACCTTGGATAACGTTTACCTCGGATAACGCTAAAATCACATAATGTTAAGTAATCTGGGGAGGAGAATTGGATCGAATAACGTTAAGGTCCTATGGGATGAATCGGATAACAACCGCTAAAGCCTGTGCAGTTACAATGTATCTCTATGGAGCTTTAACGTTATCTGATCCATCCCATAGGATTTTAACATGCATCGGATAACACTGAAAATTGGATAACACCAAGACTTGTGGAACCAAGTCTTAGCGTTATCCGAGGTATTACTGTATTATTATTTTGGGAGAACAGACTGTACTCAGCCACCAGGTGTCACTTTTGCATTGTAGCTTTCCAGACACAATAAGAGAGCCTTCTATTTGGTTAGCAGCAGCAACTGCCTGCCAATTGTGTGTCCTTTACTGAACAAAACATGCAGCACACTGATTTCTGGTCAGCGATTTCAACCTATCTCTATTTCAGTCTAAGAATGAGATAACCAAGGCCTCAAGGTGATAAATGTACGATCCTCTGGCTTTTTGGTCCTAAGGAAGGGACAAAAGCTGAGAGTGATGAACCCTAGATAATTATTTGTGCAAGGAGATTAAAATGCAGCGAAATTAGTTTCTGGAGCATAAACAGCCTCTGAAGTCACCTCTGCCCTCTCTAGTCAGCATAACTGATGGAGATAATTATGTCCTTTATGTATTCTGAGCTGTTTACCTTCATAAATAATCTAGTGGAAAGGACGTATCTCATTTCCCAATCAGGAACACAAATAGTGGATGAGGACCAGAGCTTGTTTGCATACTACTGAAACTTGCCAGCATTTTGACTTTTGGTTGGAAGCTGATCTCATCCTGTTTGTTTCTTGTCCTGCTCTTTCTTTTTGACATTGCCCTAACTTACACAGCTGTTGACTGACAGATTGTATCAGGCATTCAGTGTAATTTACTCCTCCCCTTAAATCTCCTCATTGAAAATCCTCCCAGTTTGACAGCCTTGCAATTTTCTCAAGCCAAATGTTAATGTGGTTCTTACATCTGTATTTTCCTTGTGAAATATAGGCAGAGATAAATCAGCTGACTGGGAAATAGACGAAGCTGCAAGAAAGATCCAATGTTTTTATAGGAAGCACAAAGATCGAGTGCAAATGCAAGGTGCGAAACCAGGTTTGCAGTTGGTTTGTATGAAGGGGGGAAAAGGCCTGCACTCTGATCAAGATGATGATTTCTGTGTAGTTAGTTAGCAAGAAGGATGATCAGCTTGCTGCTTTGCCAATCATTTACACAAATTGTGTTCTTTCTAAAAATATATATATATATCTGTTGTTGCATTCTGCTTTTTGTGGCTGCAGAATAATGGGTGGCCTTTAGTTTAATTGCCTAAAATATATTTCGAAGGCATTTGTTCACACTATCATGACCTATGCATGAGTGATATGATCTTAGAGTTACCATAATTCTCTCCCACAAAACCAGGACAGAAGTATACTTGACAAAAATGGGCAGGTTATCTACAAAATAGCCTTTTTAAAAACAAACATAATATAATGACAGGTATAAAACACTTTCACATTAAATATACATAAATCAATTTCTTTACAACAGTTAATTATTACTGTAAGATAATCTGTTGTACTTCTGAGAAGTTGTGTCATGGTCAACTATTAACACCCTCAGTTCCAGAAAACACACTGGTCACACTTATTGGGCAGTGGTATGAGGTGAGGATGTCAAGATTTGTCTCCAGGTATACTCCAACTCCAATGTGGCAGGAAATCGCTCGTTTGATAGCGAGAGTTCAAATTTATTTTAATGGTGTGTTATAATACACAATCAGTAAATTTTAAAAATCTTGGACTTTAACATGATTTTTATTTAATTTGCCGGGACATTTTTTCTGACCTTGAATCTGGGACAGTCCTGGTTTTCCAGGATGTATGGTAACCCTATATGATCCAGGTCTTTAAAATCATCATATTTGATGTTTGGATAATAAATTTATCTCTCGTCAGATTGACTCTGTGGATGAGTTCTGTTTTTATCTGAGCATTGCTACTGCTGCCACCCTCTGCCATTTGAGGTAGGCACTACTGCCACCAACTGTCTCCATATCCTGGCTATTCCTTGGCTAGCTATGTTAATAAAACTAGGTCCATAGCCATAGTGCTTATTTGGGGCCAAAGCATTATGAATATGGGGTTGGTTCTGAGGACCCTGGTGGCCAAAGCATTCTTCATATAGCTGATGGAGGAGTAGCTAGGGTATGTAGAGGGTTCTACACTCTTCCCCAGGGGATTGTAGAGGATAGTACAAGACACTTGGCAGTATGTGAGCAGTGGCCTCATCCAGTTGCTTGCTTCAGGCAGCGGGATATCATGTACCACTGCTGAGTGATTTCCTCTACTTGTGAGTACTATGTGTGTAAAGCAGCTACATGGTTTATTGCATTATTAAGAAATGCAGGCTCTCGTATCTTGGACACATAATTCATTATGTCAGTTATAACATACAGCAATACATTATTGAATGGAAGGCAAAGGATAAATGTACAAGAGGTAGACAACAGATTTCTTGGATGAGTAACATCAGAGACTGGCTGAGCCTTGAACAACTAATCTTCACAGCAACTGATGTGGCAGCCAGAAAGCAAGCAGGGATTTTCATTAGCCTATTGCATGTTATAACAAAAATTGCAGAAGCTAATTGGGAAGGTGCCATTTGCACCTTTAATCCCTTCATTCAAACAGGGTACTGGTTTATGACTACATTCTAGTTTATGTTTCTTCCATTATGAATGGTAAACAAGACAAACGAGGAACAAAGGGGTATAACTGATAACTTTGAACATTGTATAAGTAATAAGGAAATAAATATGAGAATAAATTATAAGCAAATAAATATGAGAATATACATCTTAACTGATACATAATGAAGCATTTGACTTTGAAACTCAAAGTACATAGGATTTACTTGGGGTTTTCATTAATAATCTGCTACTTGTGCCCAGTTAATTACATTATATCACACAACAAGCTGCAATCCTGAATAAGTTAACAATAAAGCCAATAGTATATTTTTGTTGACTGCTCTTCCTCAACCTAATGCTTTGTACAAGAATGTGCTCCTGCTTAACATTAATTCAGCATGACATTCATTAACCAATTATTATTTTTTTTTGGGGGGGGGGGAATAGTTTTGTTTTAATTGTAGATTTAACTAAAAGCAGGGTAGATCCGCCCTTGTCCTTATGTTAATGGCCAGCAGGGAATTAAATAATGCATTCTGAGTTTTATAGGTGAACACATTTAAGATAAGTATCATTTAACTAAAAATCCTGACCCATTTTGTAGGATAGTAATTGATCCATTCAGCATAGAAATTCCAGTGAGATATTACTTAAGTGAACTGATTGTGCTAATTGGATAGGCATGACAGTCTTTATTGAATTGTTTTATTAATAGTATGGAAGAGCTAAGGAATATATGTGTTTGTAGCTGGAGGCAGCAATAATCAGTTGACCAACCAGGTGGGTTTGCCATTCATTATCTCTTTGGTGATAATGGCTTTCATCAAGATGAGCATGAGCTATCCGTTTCCTTTTTTTTCTACCTATAAATAGTTCAATAGCTACAGCAATGCTTTTTTAAAAAACTTATTTACAGTTGCAGAAGAGACTCCTTGCCATTCAGAACAGTCAACTGTAGAATGAAACTGGTTGTGATATAGCTAATGCCCTGCCAGGGACTCAATAGAAGTGTCATTCTTTCTCAGTGTGACTGCAGACTGGGAATGCCAGACCTATGCTTTAGCCCTGGTGTTACGTAAAAATATAACAGTAGTAACAATGAATTGAACGATTTGTGTTAGAAAAGATGGAGATTCTAGATTGGGTTCTAAGGTTTAGGGCCTATACATATGGTGGACCCAGTAAAGCCCAAAGCATAGGACAGAGTAAGAATTTCCTTCTGTTTACCCATTCTTAATACTGTATTACCATTTTTGATTATACTGCATAGTCTTTCATCTGTGAAATCTCTATGGCTGATGGCCAATGTATTATACTAATTTGAGGTTTAGAACTGGGTTTTTAGACTTTCCAGTTGCATTCCCAGCTTAGCTGAGAAATTCATTGGGCGTCTTCAGCCAGTCATATAGTACTCCAAGCATTAGTTAGCAGTGGAATTTGATTTCTTTTTTAATTAAACACATTGGGTCAATGTGATGGGATATTGTTGGAAATTCTTTTTCCATGTCTTGGCCAGATGTGAAACAGCCAAAATGAAGGCACCTTTTGGTGAGTTCATTCTGCAGTTCCTTTTGCCTGACCTAGTGTGAGAAAGATTAGCCAGTGGCCCTTCCCAGGTTCAAAAATACCACAATCTTCAATAAGGCTCTTTCTGTGAAATTAAGAAGTAGGAAAATGTTAGATACTGTTATCTGCCACTGTTTAAAACACTTTGAACTTTGTGACTGTTCTTGTCATCCACCATTGCTTAGTTTATAATTGCTGGGTTATGCTAATTGGCAAAGACAGGGGTCATTAGAGAGCATTTTGCTTTTCCCTTAAACTGCATGTTGTGTTCTCAGTGGACTGGATTTGAGAGATCAGCTTTAATGTCATAGACTTACAGCTGACTATGTAAACATGATGAAGGAATGTCTTTATTTACTGTAGTTCTTGCTTATTATATCAAAAGATGTGAGGAGAATCTGTATTCTCCTATAGGGATAATTTACAATTATATCATGCTGGTCACCAGGGGAATGTGTACCATTTAATACTTATACCTGAGGAGGATTAGGAAACAAAAGAGAATTCCCAGATGTTTATGCTTTTGGTCTGCAGAAGTACTCACAACCTTGAAAAACAAAATGTATGAAAGACCTCTGTGTTTTCAGCCTTGAGGCAAAAGGTATAGAAAATTTTGAGGGACTGTGCATTTCTTTTACTCTGCTGATACAAAGGACTAAAATTCAAATGATCGTATGCGTCTATCTGTTGTCACAGAATGAGAAGGAACTCATATCTCTGCACATTGCTGACAGTTGGCAGGTCCAACTAAGTGCAGAATATTTTAATAGCGTCTCTAGATAGATGAGAAAATTCATACTTATTTTTCTCACACAATGTTTTTGTTGAGGCATAGATTGAGAATTGGTCAGAGAGATGGAACTTATGCTTTTCAAATCCTGGTGGGCCATAAATCCTCTGAATAAATCAGAACGACTCATTATCTGGAAAGCCATACAGACTGTTTTACTGAAGCAAACCGCTATTTCTCCACTGCTGTGTGTATATTCTAAAAAATAAACCCTCACACTTGTTAATATTTTTAATGAGCTGGATAGCACAAAGGTCTCATGGCCTCTTATGCACGTCAAGTTTCAAAACTAATGCAACCCAATGTAGCTTTTCACATTTCTCAAGAGTAATAGCAGAAGATATGAATGACTTGACCCTTTTACTACTAGCATCCTTTTTGTGCAGGCTAAGGGCAAAATACATGGATCTCCTTGGGTGAGATGTGAACAGAACAGAAGTTGTGTGTGTGTTTTATTGTCCATGTTCAGATGAGTATCTTATATAGGAAATGAGAGAGAAAGCATAAATCAGTTATACTCTCCTCATTACTTTAAAGGAGCCTTTTAAAGAAATTCAGAGAAATGGAAGGTAATTTCATACTTCGGTGCTATTAGTAGACCACCAGTGACAAATTATAATCAATAATTAACCCTCATCACTTTCCAGCTTGGCTCCGATTCTGTGATAATTTACGTAGGGTTTTGTTAATTTTGAGTGGTTCACACAAAATTACAAAAAAGTCTGGTTGCTTTTAGAATTATTCCTTATGCCAGCCACCTCTGTCTAACAAGTCTTTATGTATTTCACCCTATCATGATGACTGAGGGATTTTGTTTATCCATTGTCAAAATTTGTTTTGTCTCCTGAAATCATGGATGGGTAATCTCCAGACGTCACTGTACATGTCCATTTCTGGACCGTGAAGGGGTTCAAACCATTCGCATGATCCTTCCACCACCACCACCACCCAAAATTCTTTTTATAAAAAGAGATACGAGATTTTCAGGTTTTCTAAAACTAATACACTAGTACCCCGAATAACGTTATGACTTGGTTCCACAAGTCCCGTCGTTATTCGGTTTTTAACGTTGTGCGATACATTGAACACACAATGTTAAAAAAAGCCCTGTTTCCCTGGAGGCTGCAGGAAGCGAGAACATCGGGATTTGAATCCTGACATTTTGGCTTGCTGCTGCCTCCAGGGAGGTGGGAGAACTTTGGAAACAGCTTGGAGCGGGTTTCCCCACCTCCCTGGACCCGGCGGGGGGGGGGGGTCAGAGACCCCAAAATTGGTAAAAAAATGTCCGTTTTTTTTACCAATTTTGGGGTTTCTGACCCCCCCGCCGGGTCCAGGGAGGTGGGCAGACCCGATCCAAGGTGTTTCTGGGCTTCCCCGACGTCCTGAGCCAGTGCAGCAAGCCAGAATGTCAGAGTTCGAATCCCGATGTTCTGGCTTCCTGCACTGGCTCAGGACGTCGGGGAAGCCCAGAAACACCTTGGATCGGGTCCCCACACCTCCCTGGACCCGGCGGGGGGGTCAGAAACCCCAAAATTGGTAAAAAAAACGGACTTTTTTTTACCAATTTTGGGGGCTCTGACCCCCCCCGCCGGGTCCAGGGAGGTGTGGGGACCCGATCCAAGGTGTTTCTGGGCTTCCCCGACGTCCTGAGCCAGTGCAGCAACCCAGAACGTCGGGATTCGAATCCCGACGTTCTCGCTTCCTGCAGCATAAAAGAGGGTGGGGGAAGTTCAAAATTAGCGCACATCAGCTCTAGGGAGGTCGGGAGACCCGATGCGCGCTAATTTTGAACTTCCCCCACCCTCTTTTATGCTGCAGGAAGCCAGAATGTCGGGATTCGAATCCTGACATTCTGGGTCGCTGCACTGGCTCAGGACATCGGGGAAGCCCAGAAAAAGCTTGGATCGTGTCTGCCCACCTCCCTGGACCCGGCGGGGGGGTCAGAGACCCCAAAATTGGTAAAAAAAAAGTCCGTTTTTTTTTACCAATTTTGGGGTTTCTGACCCCCCCGCTGGGTCCTGGGAGGTGTGGGGACCCGATCCAAGGTGTTTCTGGGCTTCCCCGACGTCCTGAGCCAGTGCAGCAACCCAGAACATCGGGATTCGAATCCTGACATTCTGGGTCGCTGCACTGGCTCAGGACATCGGGGAAGCCCAGAAAAAGCTTGGATCGTGTCTGCCCACCTCCCTGGACCCGGCGGGGGGGTCAGAGACCCCAAAATTGGTAAAAAAAAACCGTCCGTTTTTTTTACCAATTTTGGGGTTTCTGACCCCCCCCCCCCCGGCTGGGTCCTGGGAGGTGTGGGGACCCGATCCAAGGTGTTTCTGGGCTTCCCCGACGTCCTGAGCCAGTGCAGCAACCCAGAACGTCGGGATTCGAACTCTGACATCCTGGCTTGCTACACTGGCTCAGGACGTCGGGGAAGCTCAGAAAAAGCTTGGATCGTGTCTGCCCACCTCCCTGGACCCGGCGGGGGGGTCAGAAACCCCCAAATTGGTAAAAAAAACGTCCTTTTTTTTACCAATTTTGGGGGGTCTGACCCCCCCCCCCCCCCGCCGGGTCCAGGGAGGTGGGCAGACACGATCCAAGGTGTTTCTGGGCTTCCCCGACGTCCTGAGCCAGTGCAGGAAGCCAGAACGTCGGGATTCGAACTCTGACATTCTGGCTTGCTGCACCGGCTCTGGACGTCGGGGAAGCCCAGAAACACCTCCAGAGAGATCAGAGGACCCGATCTACAGCTGCAGGGTGGCTGGGGAAGCTGACGGGGACTCCCTGTCGGCTTCCCTAGCCACCCGCCCATGCCTCCGCAGCTGTGGGGTGGCTGGGTAAGCCGATGGGGGAGCCCCCCGTCAGCTTTCCAGCCTCCCCACCCCTGCCTCCGTAGCTGCAGGGTGGCTGGGAAGCTGAACGGAGAACCCCGTTCAGCTTTCCACCCACCCTGCTGCTAAGAACGACTGTATCGTGTAACGTTAAAATCGCGTTACTCGATACAAGATGTTTCCGAAAATCTTGTAACGTTATGCGGTTTTAACGATATACGGTACTCGCGTTATACGGGGTATTACTGTATAGGTGTTTTTTAAATAAATAAAAATAATCTCAGAATATTTTGGCTTTTGGAGGCCTCAGGAATGCTAAAGTGCCTTAAAAATGCTAGAATTTTCCACATGCCTCCTAAAAGGCACAAGGAATTTTTTCCAGCCGTATTTTATTTTATTAAACTGTGTTTGGTGGTGGTGGAATACAAAGAGGGGTGAGGTCACATATGGGCTGTTGCACATAGCTAAGAGCTTCATGCTTCACACCTCTTTTAAATTTATGGTGGCATGAAGACAGAACAAAGTACAGTAGTACCTCAGATAACGATGAGACTTGGTTCCACAAGTCTCGTTGTTATCCGGTTTTTAATGTTGTGTGATGCATTGATCGCACAACGTTAAAAAAAGCCCTGTTTCCCTGGAGGCTGCAGCAAGCCAGAATGTCAGGATTTGAATCCTGACGTTTTGGCTTGCTGCAGCCTCCAGGGAGGTGGGGGAACTTTGGAAACAGCTTGGATTGGGTCTTCCAACCTCCCTGGAGCCAGTTTTTTTTACCCATTCCGGGCTCTCTGCCCCCCCCCCCCCCGGGTCCAGGGAGGTTGGAAGACCCGATCCAAGCTGTTTCCAAAGTTCCCCCACCCTCCTGGAGGCTGTAACAAGCCAAAACGTCAGGATTCGAATCCTGACGTTTTGGCTTGTTGCAGCCTCCATAAGGGTGGGGGAACTTCAAAATTAGCATGCATTGGATCTCCCGACCTCCCTAGAGCTGATACGTGCTATTTTTGAAGTTCCCCCACCCTCCTGGAGGCTGCAACAAGCCAAAACGTCAGGATTCCTGACGTTTTGGCTTGTTACAGCCTCCAGGGAGGTGGGGGAAGCCCAGAAACAGCTTGGAGGTAGGTCAGAGAACCCGAAATGGGTAAAAAAATGGACTTTATAAAAATCCATTTTGGGCTCTCTGCCTGCTCCAGGGAGATCAGAGGACCCGATCTACAGCTGCAGGGTGTCTGAGGAAGCTGGCGAAGACTCCCTGTCGGCTTCCCTAGCTACCCGCCCTTACCACCACAGTTGTGGGGTGGCTGGGAAGCCGACGGGGGAGCCCCCCCATCAGCTTTCCAGCCACCCCACCCCTGCCTCCGTAGCTGCAGGGTGGCTGGGAAGCTGAACAGAGAAACCCGTTCAGATTTCCAGCCACCCTGCTGCTATGAAACGACTGCATCAGATAACGCTAACAGATCATTATTCAATGCAAAATTTCTTTGGAAATTTTGCATCATCCGATTTTAGCGTTATCCGATGCAGTCGTTATTTGAGGTATTACTGTACATTCCAAATTAAACTGCAGATTTCTACATGTTTGCCACAAGATTGCTATGAAGAGCATTTTTAAAAATTATATGTTGCTGAACTGCAACTTCCTATCAACCCACAGCATCACAGGGCTGCCTTATAGACTTCTATTAACTCTAGGTCTCTATTTTTTTTGTAGCCATGTCAGCTTCCTCAAGTGATTTGGAATGACAATCTAGCCTTGTTAGTAAAATATACCTTCATTAGTTTATGTGGAGAGATATGCTGATATTTACAGAACGAGATAACTGATGCTCTCTGTTCGTTTAAGGTGCTGAATTTGAACCTCAGATGTTGGTGTTGAGTTTTTACTGATTCTTTACTGGCTTTCATTGGTTTCTTGACCAGCTATGTCAGTGGTGGGCTGTCAAAAAGTTTACTACCACACTGTGGGTGGATCCGATGTTGTGGGCGGAGCCAACATCATGATGTCATGGGCAGAGCCAATGTCATGATGTCATGGGTGGAGCCAACATCATGACATTGTGGGCGGAGCCAAAGTTAAAAAAATAAAAAATAAAAATACAGTACATATAAAAATAGAAATAAAAATACATAAAAATACAAATTAAAATAGACATTAAATAAAAACATAAAATACAAGTTAAAATAGACATTAAATACACATAAAAACATAAAAATACAAATTAAAATAGACATTAAATACTCATAAAAACACACTACATAAAACACACACACACCTCAACCCACGCACCCAACCCAAACACAAACCCTAGTCACTTACCCTTGGGTCGGGGAGCGGCAGGCAGGCAGCAGCAGTGGAGCGGCACAGCGGCAAAGTGGCCTAGCAGCACAGCGTGGCCTAGCCCGGCCTGGCCTGGCCTGACCTGGCAGCGCAACCTGGCCCGGCAGTGCAGCCTGGCCCGGCAGTGTGGCCTGGCCCGGCCTGGCCCAGCGGTGTGCCAAGGAAAGGGTGCCTCCGCCGCCGCCACTGCTCCTCCAAAGAGCTCGCCGCTACGCCCTTCCTTGCAGCCCAAAATGGCATGCACACTTCTATTTTTCAGTACGCATGCGTCAAATGGTGTTTTGACGCATGCGCACTTCCGAGCAGCCATTTTGGGCTGGCCAGAAAAGCCATCTGGAGAGTGGGCAGAGGCGGCCGAACCGGTTGCCTGGGGGTTTCTACCACCACCACCCAGCGATCCCCTCCGGATTTCTGCTTCCGGTTTGGCCAAACCGGTAGCAGCCCACCACTGAGCTATGTGTACTTTAAAGCCTCATGTGCCCAACTGGTAAACAGATTACTGTAATCCTCTTCCAACTGTTATGACATTCATTTTTTAAAATACTGGTCATAGAATACATTACAGAAATGGAATGCAAATGATAAATTATTTTTTTTAGCTCAATTAAGCATGTCCCACACATTTTTCTCTCCCCCATCCCAAAAAATAAAATAAAATCACAAGCCCTGCAGAATAATTACAACATCACAAATGGAAAGAATAATTTTAAATATTAGCAGAATTTGCACCTAATTATTATTAGAAACAGGCAAGACATTAAAGGTGTTCAAGAATCAGAACTGTGTTTCATCGGTGTCACAAGCATGAAATATGTTACAGTATTGATTTTAATTTTGTCTGTAACCGATTTCTGATGGATTCTCTTGTTCAGTTGAAATGTTAGGCGTCTGCTAATGAATGAACACCGTTTGTCAAGGATTTATGGCAGATAAAATTAAGGGGGCAAAAATCTCTTTCAAATGGATTTTAAAAGGTCCTTAGTTGGAGTCAGCAATTGAATTCTCCTCTAATTGGGTGGCTTTATTAGACAGTACCGTATAAGGCAGAAGAAAGTTTCAAGCGACTCCTGGCATGGGATGTAGTCAGGAAACAAGAAGACAGTAATGAGCCATATACAATATAGACTGGAGCAAGGCAAGACAGGGCCTATTTACTGCTGTCACTTATAGCAATAAGTTACATTAATAAGCTGGTCCTTAATCTGGGTTTTTATAGGCCTGGGTAAGAAGGCATTGATTAGTAGTCAGTCAGGTCATCTGACAATTACTGTACCGTAAGCTTAGGCTGCAATTTTGTGCTACTTTACCTGTAAGACAGGGAGTGCGGTGGTTCAAGTGGTTAAGGTGCTGAACTCACTGACTGGAAGGTTGGAGTTCGATTCCTGGGTACTACCAACCTAGCAGTTTGAAAGCAAGAATTTGCAAGTAGATAAATAGGGACCACGTCGGAGGGAAAGTAAACAATATTTTGTGTATTCTGCTGTTAAGGCATGCCTGCCACATGTCCATGGAAACATCTGCAAATGCAGACACTGCTGGCTCTTTGGCTATAAACAGAGATGAGCACTGAACCCTAGAGTCAGATACAACTGGCTTTCGAGCAAGGGTGACGTTTACCTTACCTTTAAGACACACAGAAACAAACAGAAACATGAGTACCTTGTTAGCCAGGTTCCCTATTGCACTACAGTACCAGAATACAGTAAACCCCCTACTTACGTAAAAAGTCTGTCCGTAGGCTTTTATGTAAATTGTTTTTTTACTTAACTCAAAGCAACCCCATAGGAAAAATGAACTGTTATGTAACTTGAAGCAAACCAACAAGAAAAATGATTTTTTTACGTAACTCAAAGCAAACCGATAGGAATTTGCATTATGTAAATTGGGAAATTCGGAACATAGTTTTCGTGCAAAAATCACTACGTAAGTCGAATTTTACCTAACTCGAGGCATACGTAAGTTGGGGTTTTACTATCCTATATATGTATTGTAATTCCCACTGGTGTAAGTGGCATTGTAAAGAAATTATCTCTAGAAGTAACCTCACCAGTACCTTAGAATAACTGGAATGCCTCCTAAGATGCCACTTGGTTGTTATCCATTTAGAAAATATAAACAAATATTCAATTAATACTAACAAACAAAATTTGCTAGTAAACATATTTTCCATTCTGTATGCACAGATACATTCCTGCAGTGGTGGGCATCAGCAGGTTCGCACCAGTTCGCCAGAACCGGTAGCAGAAATTCTGGCTGGCCCCACCCATCCAAGTTTTGAAATAAAGTAGTCCTAATTTGGGTGCAACGCAGGGCTTTCCCCCTGGCCACTCCCACCATACCATGCCCACAGAGTAGGTAGTAATTTTTTTTAGCCAACCACTGCATTCCTGGGTACCTCCTCCCATTACCTAAGATAAGAGAAGGCAATTTGAGCCGAGTACTAAGCTTGTGACAACTATACAGAAGTAATCTCCTCAGAAAAATGAGGGAGGGCAGGAATGAGAGGCCTTAGGGCACAGCATTTTATCTTAAATGTGAGCAGAGATGTGTCCATAAAGGGAAAACATATGTAAAATAGATTTCTGGTTTAGCACCTTAAGAACGTTCCCTGTATTAAAGCCTATAAACAGGACTTACTTGCACAACACACTGTCACATCAAGTAGGAAAATCAATATTTTAAAATCAGAAGATTAGGGATACTTTTGAAACAACAACAAAACTCCTGAGAAGTCTCAGTTTCCATATTCCTGCTATTTTTGTACAATATGGGAAACATAAGAGAATGACAAGTATGACCAGCAAATATTTGTTTTGTGGCTGAAGATAGTTAGAAGTCTCCTTAAACCAGGGGTTCTCAACCTTTTGAAGTCAGGGGCCAGGTCACACTCCCTCAAACAGTTGGTGGGCCAGACTGGTGCTCCAGCCACCACTGGAGGAATTGGCAGGGGACTCATTTATGGCTGTTATAAATGTATTTACACAGCCTTAAATGAGTCCATGGCTGTCATAAATGCATTTACGACGGCCATAAATGAGTCTACCCAATTCCAGCAGTTGCGGTGGCTGGAGAGAGAGCAGGGGGTCAGGTTATTTGGCACCATGGGTCGGATCTGGCTCAGGGGCTGTAGGTTGAGAACCCCTGCTTTAAACTGTGATTGGCTAAGAGACCATCTGCCTTAATACAATAAAACCCCAGTTTAGGACTGCCTTGGTTTACTTTCGTTACGGTTTATGATGACAAATCCAGAGGAAATGACGTCTTGTTTTATGACATTTTTTCACCTTATGACCAGGAATTCCCCAGAGTCCAAAATTGCTGTGGGGGTATTTAAGCCCAGCAGCAGCCATTTTGGATTCTATGGGTGGCACAATCACAGCAGGCAACCTTGCCTTATGCATTCATGATGCCTCTTCCAGAGCCATCGCTAAAGTGCAGGATGTCTTAAATTCCGCACCTTAGCGTCGGCTCCAGAAGAGGCGCCGTGAATGCTCAATGCAAAGTAGCTCACTGTGATTGGCTCTTCCATTCTTCTCTGCACCAACCTGGGCACAAAAGAGGGGTGAGAGGTGAGCGGTGAGCATCTTCAGCAGGGAAGCCTTGGATGTGGCCACCCTTGGTGGCTGGATAAACCACTCCTCTTTGTTGCCCGATGCCAGCCCTGAGGAAGCAGCGCCAGCGCCCAAGCAAGGTAGGGAAAGATAGTATCCTGCATTTTGGGGAGAGTTTGGATTTTTTTAGGAGGTTGGGAATGTTTTTCCCCCCAATGGGAAAATGTGCTTGTTTACTATTGATCCAGTTTTCTACGAAAGATATCAGAACGGGCCAAAATTGTAAACCAGGGTTTTACTGTACTGTCTATGCCCTGTCCTCAACAGTTGTGCTCAATTCCTATAAGTTAGAGTGGGTGCCTCCCCTTAGGGAATCGTTCCATCTCAGCCGCCCAGAGTTGGGTTCTCCCGAGTGGGGCGGGGTAATAAATTCAATAAAATAAATAAATAAATAAATGTTTGGCCATCCTTGTTTCCTGCTGTTTCCCATCTTTCCCTTCATTGTTGGTTTTTCCAGAGAGTCTTGTCTTCTCATCATGTGTTCAAGCAGGATAGCCTCAGCTTCATCACTTTTGTCTCCGGAGACAGTTCAGGCTTGACATACTCTAGGACCTGCTAGTTTTTAGCAATCCAGGGTATCCCCTAACCTAAGCTCTCATCTAACACCGCATTTCAAACAAATCAGGAGGATGGTGGATAAGGAGCCAGTCAAGGGAATCCAGGCGCTTCCAACTCCAGCTCCTCTTTGCTGCAGTTGCCAATATTGTAGTTAATTTATTGCATTTTTGTTATTTCAGTTGAACATCTCCAAAGCTGGATAACAATGCAATTTCTTTTGACATATATCAAGTTTTATAGATAAGATTTCATTCATTTCATTAAAAAACAGTTTCTAAACTTTCAGAATCTTCTCGCATTTCCACCATAAATGAAAATAGATACCAACATCCTGATTACATCTGCAATATGTTGCAGAATATTTTGAATGATAACAATTCAGTTTTACTGGTGTTAAATGCCATCTCCATATTGTTTTATAACAATTCTGTTTAATCCTTACAGCCATGCTCTTTAAAATTCTTTTATTTCATAAACTTCTCCATCAGTTATTTCCGTATTTAGATCTGTTTCCCAATTATTCTGACTTTGCTGTTAGTCCTCTGTCTCTAATGATATTCTATAAATGTTACTTATGAATCTTCTCCTTTTTTCATTAGTCTCTCTCTGCACTATTAACTCTACAAGCTTTGTCAATTCTGTGCAACATTTAGTCTATAGAGCCAATTGATTCACATTATACCATGATATCCTTTCTCTTTTGCCTTCTAATATGTTCCTTAACCAACCTCTTATTAGTTATTTTCTTTAACCAATCCTTCAGTCTGATAACCTTTCCCCTTTTCAAACTATTTGGTAAACTTTTTTAGATTCTCAAGAGATTTTCATGTAAAATATAGTGCTTTTAACGGGGAAATTGTTGGACCAGTTATTTTCTTATTTTTACACCAAAATTTAGCATAATTTTTTTTGAAGAAGGTGTTATTTATATCTTATACAATACATTTAACATATCATATTAACAACATTGTCCAAATTCTCTTCAGCCTTGTATACTCTTTTGTGGTTAATTATAATATTGGGAATATTTTGCATTTGATTAGCAATATAATAATTTGTAATATTGGGGATAGAAATCTCTATTTAGAGTCTAATGAACAGGCTAATGTTCCCTAACATTTTGCATTTCTCTTGGAGCTTAGAAAGCTCCACCCATGTCTTTTTTCATGCTTGAATGACTGTCACTGCAAGGGGACCCCTGACAAGGAATACCGGTATGTATGTATCCTGAAGCTCCTCTGAGAACTTGGATTTTTTGGCTAATGCTAGCCGAATTCTAGTTGAAGGGATTTCTGCTGAAATTTGGTAGCTGTTGTGGAAAAAATCCAAAACTTTTGTGCCTACAAACCAGTACTTGAGTAATTTGATATTCCTCCTTTACCATTTAATGAGGCCACATCCCTTAATTGTAAAAATAATTAAAAAGTGACAGTTGCAAAGCAAATTAAATCATTCCTTGTTGACTTATGGTTGTAATTTGCAGTGCAATCAATCAATCAATCTTTATTACAGTCCAATACCAGCATAGTACAGCAAAAAGAACAGAATTTAAAATGAGGTTGCTTAAAATAAATCAAGAGACAGGAGTTAAAATGAGGGTACTTAAAATATGTTTTAAAAAGGAATGTTTCAGCTCAAGAGTTAAGAAGTAGTAAAATTAGTACTTAAGATTAATAACGTACATCTATTACTAAGCCTATGATACAGCGCTAGTAATTTATTTAGTTGAAGGACCTGCTAGGATTGTTCTTTTGATCCTATACACTGAGATGCAGAACCTGGTAGGGTTGTGAGTGAAGGCAGGGCTTTCCTCAGATAGCAGCCAGTGGGAGTATGTGCTGTTTGACCATCCAGGATACTTGCAGAGCAGCAGAGATATGAACTTGTTCCAGATGTCTATATAAAAGGGGCAGATGCAGAAAACATGTTCTATGGTTTCCATCTCCCATGTCACAGGGGCATTGTCTTTCTGACATTGGTGTCCTTCGAAGCATTCCCTCAAGAACTGCAAAAGGGAGCACCTGGCAGTGGGCATTTGCAACTAAGTGATTGAAAAAGGAATGGAATGTATGGAATCAGTTATACATCACAAGTTATTTCCATGCTTTAGCAAGTACTGAATAAAAGGAGTCACTGAAATGTAATTATGTTTACTGTTTGTAGATAAGAAGCGCGCACCTTCACCTTCCACCAGCAGTATGGTTTGCAGCAGTGAAAATGTCTCTGACTCTAAAACCAGAAAGCAAGGTGGCGAGCAAGACAACATGGATATACATTCAGAATATGAAAGTGAAACAACAAAATCTCAAAGAGGTGAAGGACAAGAAATAGACATGGGGGAAGAGGAGGATGGTGGTGAAACAGAAGATTCAACAGCCAAAGATACACCAGATGCTTCATTTGGAAGAAGGATGGAGTCAGATGTTGAGGACACAGGATCCCCCAGTGAGAAACTCAGTTTTGAAGGGTCATTGGATATGGACATGAGGGAAGGGACAGAGGAGGAAACGCTCATGCGTTACACAGGCAGCATTCAAAAAGCAACAGCTAGAAGCCAGATGCCTTCTTCAGATGAGGAGGAAGGTGGTGAGTATGGTCTGTAGTCAAGTGTGTGTGTGTGTGGGGGGGATATCTTCTATCCAGGTGTGGTGTTTTGCTTGTTCTGAATTGAAGGCTGCCCATGAAACACAACTGCTTGGCTCTTCCTAATGTTATAATATGTTAGAATGACATAACCTTCCAGCTTTGCTGTGTTGTGTGAAATAACTGGCAGTGTTGTACCCAGGGCTGTAGCCAGGATTCTATATTTTGTAGGGTGCAATTTTTTTCAGGAGGGACAACAATGTCACACTCACTTATATAACAATGGCATGGGGTGGGGTGGGGGGCAGACTGTTAGCTCAGGAGGGTTTTTTGCCCCCTGGTTCCCTGGCTACAGCCCTGATTGTACCCTTAAATGGTCAGGCCAAATTATTGTTTTTAGTAATTTAATTGTGACGTATGCAGTGTTAACTTGTGAGACTTTGGCCAGTCTTTCTCTTATCTCCATCACTATAATTTGTGAGACATTTTTGATAGCTGAATTAATCTTATTCTTACATAGAAACAAAAATAAACCCCTGGTTGAAATAGATCTCAATTTAAGCAATATGCCCAGATTGGTTAGCTACCACCTCTAAAATCTCAGTGGAAAAATTGATTTGTATAGACACCTAATACAGATCTTTGAGTGTTTTATCATTTCGGACATGGAATAATGAAACACTAGATAATGTTTTTGTTACTACATTTTCTATTATGAACCTATGAAGAAATCTCTTAGCTTTAATCTTACCAGAATGAGAAAATTAGAAAGCAGCCGTATAGCTGATAGGGTTGCATGTCTATTGAGTCTGTTGTTGTTTGCTTTGATTGGCAATGGTTCTCCAGGATCTTGGGGAGAATTATTTCGCAGCTCTTGCTACGTTGTCTGTTGAGTTAGCAATGCCAAAGGTTGAGTTTAAGGCGTACACAAGGTGTTGTAGGATATATGTTATTTCAGGACAGTGAAAAGCACATGTTTGCACAACTGATATTTGTTTGTTTGATTAAGAGCTTTGGTAGGAAGCAGAAAAATCACACTTTTTTTACTAGATTGCAGCAACCTCATCTCATAGAATCATAGAAACACTGAGTTGAACGAGGCCTTTTAGGTCATCGAGTTTAACCCTCTGCTCAATGAAGGAATCCAAATTGAAGCAGATCTTAACAGATGGTTAAATGCTTGATATTTAGTTTGATCCAATTAATACTAATCACAATATCTGTAGTGATGTAGACAGAAAAGAGAGCCAAAAGTCATGCAAATATTTCTGATTTGTATATATGTTATTTTGGCAGTGTCTTTACTCAGTGCTCTGTGCTGATGGCATAGTTTTGCATGTGCCCAATATTGTGAAAACTGGAATAGTTTGCAAACATCTTGGTGCTGGATTATTTTTCATTTCCTTAAAATTTGCTATGTATAATACACGGAAGAAAATGTGGGGTGGGGAAAATACAGTTTATTTTAAATAATTAATCTGAGTTATTTATAGGTGTTAAATTGTTTGAAATCTTTGGCTTCATCTGTATGCTGGATTTTCAATGTAACTGACTTCCCAATTAGACATTTAAATAAGATGAGTATTTAAGTACTGTTGAGGACTGGTGTTATTAACTACTTAACAAGTGCCTAAATAGGATTAAATTCTCTATACAAAACGGAAGCATGGAGCAATCATGTGAGTTGAATTAATGGTATGCCAAGGTTTTTGGTGCAAAAGGATCTCATCATCAGATTTCCAAATACAGTAATTAAACATTGTTTGAAAGTTCTGGATTTGAAGTAACATAGCACTTAGCATAGTTTGGATTAGTTTGGTGGAGTGTAATCTCAGATGTCTGCTGAAATTAATTTTTTCTAAAGGTAGTTTTGCAATGCATTATATATCTATGTGATGAAATATATCATAAAAAAATCTAAGGGGAAAATAAAAACTTTTGCTAGAATTCTCCAGTGTGGAAAATATGAGCATAACTAAGATTAACATCACAATGCACCATATTGAAGAGCAGCAGCATATAGCATAGTGAATGTGTAAATTCAGTAAACATGCTCTGCTAAGCAGTAAATTGTGGTGATGATGATAGAATGGTTGAATTGAAACAAGAACGCTTAGGTCAGTTTTGCTCAGGTTTGTGGGATGGGGAGGGAATTTGAGGACAGTCACCCTCATTCACCCAAAATGGGCTGTTTTGATAGTTGAGCAGAATGTATGATGGCTGAAAATATTCAGATTATCAAAATGCAAAAAGAATATGGCAGGAAAGAAGATTATCAGCAGCAGATGGAAGAGACCTAGGCCATTATTCTGTTGAGTATTCTCCAAGGTGGAACTCCAATTGCTGGAGCTGTGATGGTCTGTGAGGTACCAGTTGTGTGACCAGAACTTTATGGCAGAGTTGCCCAAAATCTTTGGGCCATAAAGAATAGACACATGGTACAGAAGAAATGTATACATAAATATGTTATAAATACAGTCAAACCTTGCATAATGAAAATAATTCATTCTGCGAGGCTGCTCGCTATGCGAGTTTTTCACTATGTAAAAAAACCTCGCATAGCAAAAATTCCTATGGGAAAACTCGCATAATGAAAATTTCTATGAAAAAACTCACATAGCAAAAAAATTTCGCTATGCAAGTTTTTCCCATAGAAATGCTCGTTATGCGAGTTTTCCCATAGGGAAAGTCCGACTCTCATAGCAAAAATTTTCATTATGCGAGTCAGATCACTCTTTGAAAAACCCACTCGTTATGCGAGTTTTTCCCTAACCAAGTCGCTCGTTAAGTGAGGTTTGACTGTAGTCTTTTTAAAAAAGATTTAGATTGCTCCATAGAACATTATTGTTTGTACAACCCAAATCTCAGAGATATTTTGTTGGCTTGGTGTCCTCCAACCAATCCATTTTAGTACCTGTCCAGCCCAGATGACCACAAGGGTGCATCAGGTAGGGAAGACAGAGGATGTCTGGCCTTTTTACCTCTACTTCCGCCTGCCTATATTGTTAGACTAGTATTCTCAGGGCCAGCCTATCAGTTTCATCTCCTTTCACCATGTGAATACTCACAGTAGATGTTGCTCTGTGCTTTTGAGCAACTTGCAGAAATCTAGCCAGAGATACCCACCTAAAGAAGAAACCTTCCACGAACATATCTGTGGTGGGCTCAGAAGCCTGATTGGCTGAGCATTTTGAATCTCCACTTCAGTATGCATCTGAATGCTGCTTGCATGGAACTAACTATTCATGACTCAAACAGAATAACTCTGATAGATGCAGTATTTGTTGCAGCATTAAGTATCTCATGATAACAAACTGTCAGTTTCATCCATATTGCATGGATGGAATAAAAGCATTACTTCCTGTTAAGAATTTGAATCTTGTTATGTTTATTGACTTACAGACGAAGCAATTTAAGAAAGACTTTGTTCCCATATGATTTAATGATGTGTCTGTAGACCTAGGCAAAAGCCAAAGGACTTCTTCTTATCTGTCTGTTTGTCTAAATTTGATGTACAAAATAAAGTTGTAAAAGAGGAAGCAGAGAAGAAGGAAGCAATGTACACAAAATAGATACATAATAACAAAGTTTGATGCAAACTATATGACACCTCTTCCTCCTCTTCCTCCTCCTCTTCTTCCTTCTTCAAAAAATGAAAAACACTGTCAGTCTCATTGAGGATTGCAATCTCTATACAGTGATTTCTTTTTCAAATGTTGCTTTGGACAGAAGAAGAAAAATCTATTTTTATTTTAGGAAAAGTAGTCCCTGATAGAAATGCAATATTAATAAAACATATTCTGTTAAGCACATGTGAAATGTAAATAGCCTTATTAAATAAGCACTGAGGTTACTATGAAAATATTAGCACATCTTTCATCTATTGCCTAGGTCTAATAAGAATGCACTGAAAATGTAGCAAAATAGGAGTCATTGCTTCCTGTGTATTTAGGAATATCAAATATTTGTGTGTTGAATGCATAGGGATTTGCATTCAGATCTGTCCATGCATCCAAATGATATGAAGCACGAGGACTGTTTAACTTACTTAGGGAACTGACAGAATTATTGGAATTGTGTTTGGAAACTTAGTACTGTATTTAGAAAATGCTCTGAGTTATTCTCCAGCAGAAAAAAAGCTTTTTCGTTGCCTGTTTTGGTTTGGTGGAAATTAAAACTATTTCTGAATAAAGGTCACCTCATAGTGTGATGGTTATTTGTGTGTGTGTGTGTATGGTATATCATTTTTCCATTTCCTCCTCCCACTCCCTTTTGCATGGTAGAGATTCTGCGTCATGAAACATGCTTTTCTTAACAGGTGAAGTAATGTTTATGACTGTAGTTATTGTATCCTTATGGTGAAGGTTGGTGAATTTTAGTTGGTGTCCTTAATAGCTAATAAAGTTACTTTATAAGCCAATATAATACTCAGTATTATTCCCAATTTCTTTCTCTTTGCTCCATGTCTTTGCAATTGTTGTTATCTTTTGAAGAAAGCATCTCAGTCAAAGAAAAAATATCTGAAGACATTGAACATGATCAGCTTTTGAGTTCTGAACCTGAACCTAGTGATTCCTATGAGGAATATGAAGAGGAAGATGCAGAGGATGATGCAGTTGCTACTGGATATAAACAAGAAGGTAAATTTGACTGAATAAAGTATGTGTTTGTGAGAAAGAGAATATAATTTCACTGGTGCTATCCGTTTAAACTGTGGTCAGCATTTAGGTTCTCTATAGTAGATGCTTCTGTAGTCTTCCATTCCATATTGTGTCTAAATAACCCATAACATACACTCACATATATATGTGTTATATGTCTGTGTGTGACACACACAGACACAGACACAGACACAGACACAGACACAGACACACACAGACACAGACACAGACACAGACACACACACACACACACACACACACACACACACACACACACACTTCAAATATTCTGTAACCCCTCAATTTGGGGGAACCTCTTGCTTATGAGCGATTTGATATCCGTCTCTATATATTTATATTACAGTATCTATGATGCAACTAATTTATTTACTGTCTTGTCATGGACAATGTTATAATATTTATATGGAAATTGTACCTCCAGATATGCAAAGCTTACTGGCATAGGGGCACAGTGCATAAATCACTTTCTGAAAGGTCGACCTATATAGTCCAGGTCACTGATTGCCACTCAAAATTGCTAAGCCAGGCTACCCTGTAGAGGAGAGGGTGATGAATATGACATCTTTCATAACAGTATATTTGAAAAAATCCATTCCCATCACTTACATAGTTATCACAATAATAACTCATGTTGTGTTTATTTTAATAGTCGCAGATGGAGCTCCTTTGGCAAAAAGTTCAGGAGAGTTCATATCAGAAACAGATGCAGAGCAAGAGAGACAGATGGTGGGCAAAGAAGGAGCTCTTGAGGAAGAGGAGATATTAGATCAGGAAGGCCCTGAAGACACAATACCAACAAAAGAATCCCTAACCATGGAAAGTGATGGAAAGGATCAGCTTCTCAGAGAAGAGACTGAGCTAGAGAAAGGAGCAGAAATAATGTCAGATATAGACGATATAAAAGATGACGAAATGTATGAGAAAGTAAAGTCATCTGAAGGGGAATTGGAAGCAGAGGAGAAAATGAAAGAACCAGATGAAATGTTATCAGAACATGGAATTTCTGATGGAGAGGAAATATCAGAGGGATATCTGTTAGAAGGAGAGGAAATAGAGGACCAGAGTATCACTGGGGATCTAATAGGTGTTGGAGAAGATGAAAAGGGGATAATTGGGGCATATGAAATGTTGGGAGCTGCAGAATTAATGGGAAAGAAAGCTACAGAAAGCGAAGTACATGAGACAGTGGAGACATTAAAAGAGGCAGATGAGGCTCCAGAGACAGCAGTTGCTGAAGAAATACAGGAAAATATGGAAGAAGCTGAGTTTGAAGGATATGGAATTTTGCCAGAGGAGAAATATGGTGCAGAAGGTGTGGTAGAAGTGAAACTCACTGATGGTGAAGATGTGGGTGTCACTTTTTTGAAGGACGAGGGATGCCTAGAGGAAAAGTTAGTAGATGAAGATGGTTTCACACAAGAAATTCCTTGTGACATGGAGGACAGTGTCCAGGAAGAGTCATGCATAGGCAAAGGAGATTTAGAAAAAATATCTCCAGAAAGTATTCGGGTGGGAAGTGCATCTACAGAAGAACACCCACTGGATCACGATGATAGAGAGAGGGTCGTTTTGGGAAGAGAAGAAGAGACTATGAAAGGCAAAGGAGCAACAATAAATGACCAGGAAGAAGAGTTAGCATCTATGCTTCATTCTGAAGGAAAATCCAAAATAGAAGAACCAACAATTGAAATTACGGCAAGGACTACAGAAAAGGTGCTGCAGGATGCGAACGTAGTGGGAGTTTTTGAAGAGAAAACAGAGCAGGGAGGGAGAGAAGAAATTTCTGAACAGGAGGCCTCGTTTCAGAAACAAGAATTGTTTACTGGTGTTGTCCCAGAGGCTCTGCCATTTGCACCTGAGGAATTGATAAAGAAGACAGAGGCAAAAAGAAAGGTGGTAATTAAAGGGGAAACAGAAGCTGAAGAGACAGAAAGAAAGGTAATGGTTAAAGGGAAGGTTAAAGCTGAGAGAACCAAAAGAAAAGAAGAAGTTGAAGGGGATGAGGAAGATGAAACAACACAAAGATTACTGGCTGTTAAATGGAAGATGAAAGATGAAGATTCAGAATCTGAGGGAGAAGTTATGTCTTTGGTCACAGAATCTGAGGGAGAACCAATTTCTGAGATGACCATCATGCGATGGCAAAGTATTGTCAATAAGAAGGAAGATGTTGCAGCAGAGACAGAAGAGGGACCTGAATCATCTGCACAGAAAGTTACATTAATAGGAGGGTTGAACAAAGAGAAGAGAATAGAAAATGAACCAAATGTCCAAGGTGAACTGGAAGAAACACCCGAAGTGACAGAGCATACATCAGTTTATGTGAAGATTCAGCGTGAAGAAGTGACTGATGATGAAGAGAAGGAAGGTGAGGGATCAGACAAAGAAGAACAGGTAACTGGTGAACAAATAACTCTGGCAGATGTGGAGGAAGCCTTGTTAATAGGAATACAGCAGTTCATAACAGAAGTATCACGAATGAATGAAGAAGTGGAAGATAAGGAAGAACCTCCAGCAGAAGATTTAGCAGAGGAAAGGGCAAACCAAAAGGATCCTGAAAGGGATGATTTATTTTCAGTTGTAATGACAAAAGAAAGATGGCAAACTGAGAGTGAAAAGGTTGAGGAAAGGGGGATAGGGGATCCCATGGATAGAACCCCTGTGAAGGGAAATATTGGAGACAGGAAGGAAATAACAAGACAGGAAGAATCACCAGAAGAAAGTCAGACTGTGACAGAAATCATAACAAGACAGGAAGAATCACCAGAAGAAAATCAGACTGTGACAGAAATCATACAGTGGAGCAGTGAGAGGTCTGACGGAGGGCAGCACTAAGAGCTGGTTGATTGAGAAGACAGAAACTTGAGGTGAAGGTGAGCATGTGTGTCTCTAACAGCCTGGTTTCTGGATAAGCTATTTTAGTCTTGTCTAAGGCCTTTGCCTAACCAAGTAGAATATGTGAATGAGTGTGTATGAGAGGGTGAGAGGGAGAAACATTTCCTCTTTAAATGGCAGAACCTTGTTTCCATAGTATACTACAATTTACCTTTTACATTCAACATGGTTCTTTCATATACATGTGTATAGATTTGGGGTGCTGGATATGATCCAGCTAGAGTCACACAAATGTCAATCAGCAGAGGTTAAGTATGGATGTAATCCTTTAAGATAAAACCATAGACATTTAAAGATGTTTTACTTGGCTAGATTATGCCTTTAGGTATACGCTGTTTTTCTCTGAAGTCAATGAGCTCAGATCAGTTTACATAAGACTCCAATAAGTAACCTCCTATCAGGTCAATGTCTGGGTTCAGATCTACTTAGGTATTGCAGCTGAAATACTCTACAGTCCTTCTCTGCATAGGTTTCTAAAGTGTTTGGCCCATCTATTTGTATTGGCAAAATGTTCCATGATAACCCCAATTGGGAGAGTACTTTGGGGGGTTTGGTTTCCTTTGGTAGAGGGGTGCAGAGACTTACAACATTTGAAGGCTTTTACAATTGATACAGGCCTTTTGGCAAAATGTTCCACAATAAACCCAATGGGGAGAGAACTTTGTGGTGTTTGGTTTCCTTTGGTAGGGAGGTACAGAGACTTACAACATTTCGGAGGCTGTTACAATTGATACTGGCCTTCTGAGAGCATTCCCTCAGCTTGAAGCAGCAGGAATTATAAAAGTAAAAGGGATATAACAATTCCAAGGGAGCAGCAACCATGTGTAGCACCCAAGTTCAAATATCTGTCACATGAAATGTCTTCCAGACCATTGGTCCATCTAACAGAGTGTGGTGTGCCCTTTTCTTGGATCTAATCAAGATATCTAGTTTTTTTCTGGTGAAAATGCAAAATGATGTTGATGTTGATATCAAAGGTTGACATGTAAAAGTTGACATGTAAAAAGTTCAGCCTCCAACCATCTGCACACAAAATGTGCAATCACTGGCAACAATGACACACAGAGGAGTTAGGGGAGGCTTTACTCTCACCCTCACAACATTGATACTGTACTAGGTAAAGGTCACCCTTGCTCAAAAGCCAGTTATATCTGACTCTAGGGTTCAGTGCTCATCAATGTTTCAAAGCCAAAGAGCCAGTGCTGTCTGCTTCTGCAGATGTTTCTGTGGTCAAGTGGCAGGCATGGCTACACACTGGAGCACATGGAACACTGTTTACCTTCTCACCGAAGTGGTCCCTATTTATCTACTTGCAATGTCTTGCTTTCAAACTGCTAGGTTGGCAGAAGCTGGGACAAAGACAGGAGCTCATTTTGTCCTGCAGTACTTAGGTATTGAACTGCTGACCTCCTGCCTTCCAGTCAGCATCTTAGCCACTTGAACCACTGCAGTCAAGCAACCAAAAGGAAATCTCCTTCCCTTTCCACCCTCAGCACAAAATAAGGAGACAAGACACCAATGACTGTGGTTAAAGGCTTGGGCCATGTTTATTGAATGTTAATTCTTAAGTAAGGGGGGTATGGCAGGCAGTGTGTACCCTGACGCGAGGGACAGGGAGATACTTCCCCTTCCCTGTGCTGGATGGGTGAAACCCAGCCCCCACTAATTAATGCATGGGCAAGTAATAAGTGGGCCAGTGACCTGGGTGAGCATGGTCGCGGCCATTTCCACTTCCCCTCAAAGAGTGGATCTTGGTCATACCGCATGCCAGCCACATGACATTAGCTACCTACGGCTGATTGACTTCACCCTGTCAAAGACGCCATGTAGGAATCACCACTAGTACCCCCCACCCAGCACTACCCACCACCAGAGGGGGTCAGCACCCTCTTGGCCCCCTCATCCCACTGCTCCTAAGAAACAGCGGCCCCCTATTACCGGGTTAAAGTAAGGACCACCACCCCGCCCCCGGGTAAAAATCCAAGCCTTCCAGCTCTAAAAGGAAGGCATGTGGCAACTGGACGCCATCTGTATGAGCCTCAAGCTCTCAAGCTGTGACTATGTACCATCAGCATTAGCCTCTTGCTCTTAGTGTGAGCCCCATGCTCACAAGCTGTGACTATGCACTGTCCGTATGAAAGAGGTCTGATTGAGTGCTGCATGGTCATTTTGGGTACAAGGCTAAGCACACCCCTTATGTGGCAGGCACACTGCATCATATAGGCACTCCCCAGAGGCTCCTTTTTGCTATGGGGGTGGACAATACCCCCCCAGCTGGAGGTTCCCACTGGGAGGGGGGTTCCACTTCTTTCTGTTCTGGATTTTTCACCTTTGATAAACAACCTAAGCAAGTGATCTGCATGTCAAATATCTGAATATTCTCATAGCTGCTGCAGAATAAATTAGTGTTTACATCACTGCATTTACCTAGATCTAGAACATCAAAATTCAGATAATTCTCCATATGACATGCCAGAACAAATGAATTTGATGCCAAGAATTACTGAAATGCTGCACCAAGAGAATTCAAATTTGGTATCACAAATCATGTTACAAGAAATGAAAATGATAATTTTAATTATTTGTACTTTTACAGTGCTTAGATTTTTTTTTAAAAAAAATCATCACTGAAGTTGGAAAACAATATCCAGGTCATTGGTAAGAGTTCCTTTAAAGTAAATCATTGTTTTTGTAGCTCTGGGGTAAGAATGCAAGAAAAAGTCTTCACTTGTAGATTTTCTGCGCACACTTTCTAACATTTCACTTTGTGAAGTCATTGGAATTGCCTTATCAGAGTCATAATTTATATACCATATAGCTAACTTTCTTCTTCTTTTGTTTTGTTTCCCCAGAATGGGCTGGGGTTCGATATTCATTCTGTGTCATCGTGGCAGTTCCAAGACATGGCGGAGAGAAAGGTTCATTCAAGCATCATTGCCAGTTCTTTCAGTGCTTGCAGTTCTGTTTCCATTAATATTATGATTTTTTTTACTAACTTTTAAAAGAATCACTGGCTAGGGTGTCATCCCACTTCTTTTTGTTCTTTCTTGACTCATGAACATCTGCCATGTTGCACCAGAACAGTTCCAGACAAGTGAGATAAGCCTATCTAGCCCATTTCAGAATTAGCACTCCTTTATAATTATGAAAATAACCATAATCATGAGGCCTGTCCAACAGCTGCCACACATTTCTTCAAAAACCCACAAAATTCTGTTATTGGAACTTGCCCAAATTCAGCCAGTAACCAATGAGGACTGTGAGAGCCATATGAAGACTTGATGTAGAGTAATAAAACATCTGTAAATAGATATGAGAACTGTATGCATTGTGATTGTATCCATACTTTTCATGCTCTGCCCTTTTTGTCTTTTTTAAGACAGGCAATTGAGACAATGATATGCATTCATACACATGTGTTCCAGTGGAAGCATGTGCATGTTTTGGCTGGGATGTTTAGAAAATATTAAAATATTACTTATTGCATTCACAACCTTACTGTGTTTATACGTTGGACTGTAGAACTCAGTGAGGAGTTAGATCACCTCCAATGATAATGCAACATTTGCGGTTCTGTGTGTGAGCACAGCAAGGGCAGTTCATGCAGATATTATGATGTCATCCCTTTGCCGTCTTTGATGGACATGGGGGCACCCTTCAAGGGATAGTAGTCATTATGTGTCATCAATTTGATTCAGACTGTTGGTGACCCTTTCTAGAGTTTTCTAAGTGGAGTATAGATAGAATGGTTTACCATTCCCTTCTTCTGGGCTGCCCTGGGATTGTGCAGCTTGCTCCTAATTACTCACTTTGGCTCTTCTCCCAAGAAGTAGAGTGGGGAATCGAACTTCCAACCTCTGGCTCACCTTTGAGCTCTTCAGTCAGGTCTCTTCAAGGGACAGTAGTAGCTGATTATGAGTGGCAGTTTTGTTGGGATTCCTTGGAGCCAAAACCTTGTCCCAGACAGATAACATCACAATATCTGTTAGAAGCATTATTTCAGTTGATGGGCTTCTGTGTGGCTGCAGTGTATGTAAGACATTCATCATGAGACTTTTCTGTCTTGCACAGAATCTGTGTATGCTTGAACACACAAGTACTAAAAAAACAAGCTTGATGGAAAGAGTTTCTTTTTGCCAAAGTAAAATTCCTAAGAAAAGCCTTCATGGCTTGGAGGAGCACATGACACCATAGTTTTAAAATGCCAAAATCATAAGACCACTTAAAAAAAAGTAGATGGTAAAGGCAAAGGCCACCTTGCTTGAAAGCTAGTTGTATCTGACTCTAGGGTTTAGTGCTCATCTCTATTTCATAGCTGAACAGCCAGTGTTATCTGCTTCTGCAGACGTTTACGTGGTCATGTGGCAGGCATGGCTAGACACCAGAGCACACGGAATGCTCTTTACCTTCCCACCGGTGGTCCCTTTTTATCTTCATGCAATGTCTTGCTTTTGAACTGTTAGGTTGTCAGGAACTGGGACAAAGACAGGAGCTTATTCCGTCCTGCAGTATTCGGGTATCAAACTGCTGACCTTTTGCCTTCCAGTCAGTGTCTTAGCCACTTGAGCCACTGCATAGTGGCTTTCCTTATAGGTTGATCTTTTAGTTCAGGAATTCTCAACCTTTTTAAGCCAAAGGCCAGACCACGCCCCACAGAAAGTTGAACAGGCCAGACTGGTGGCCACCTCCCACCATAAACGCTGCCATAAAACACGACCATGGCTGTCATAAAACACAGCCGTGGGTGTTGTAAAATGCGGATGTGGCTGTCATGAACACATTTACAAAAACTGTGGATGTATTTATGGCTGTCATAAACACGTCTGCTTCAAACGGTGGTGATGACGACATGGGCCATGTGACATGGTGCTGCAGGGTCTGGCCCACGAGCCATAGATTGAGAACCCCCTGTTTATTTCCTTGGTGATTCTTTCATCAGCCACATGGATTCTGCAATAAGTTTATTAGGCTCCAGAGCAGGCTCCATTTAAGCTTTTAAGTCTATCCTTGATAACAATGACATTTATTTGAAGAACATGCATGTTGTTTGCAGATGAGCAGGATTTTCAACAGCACTTCTAGTTGCATGTTTCCTTGTTTCTTTCATTTCTAGGCCACTTTTCTTTCAGCGAGGAGACCCAAGGCAGCTCACAATGACCAAAACAAGTTAGCTAAAACCCACACTAGATTACAAAGTTAAAACAAAGGTACAATAGAACCCCGGACAACGTGATGACATGGTTCCACGACTCATGACGTTGTCTGGTTTTTCACGTTCGATACATTGATCGAACAATGCTAAAAAAAAAAGCCCTGACAGGGACAAACCACGCCGAGGCAAGGCTCGGCTTGTCCGAAATCCCCCCCCCCCGGGTAGGCACGCGATCGCATGTCATTCGGGGTTAGGGCAAGGTATGGGAAAGACCCCCGTATCCTGCCCTAACCCCGAACGACACGCGCGCACGCTCGAAGTTGCGAAAGTGTAAGGATCTTTACCCTTTCGCAACTTCGGGCGGCTTGGAAGCTTGCGCGCCGCGGCGGCGGTTAGGCGAGGATGTGGGGGTCTTTCCCGCATCCTTGCCTAACCGCCGCCGCAGCGCGCGTGCACGCCCGCGGTTCCGAAGGGGTACCCTCTTGGAACTTCGGATGGCTTGGAGGCTTGCGCGTCGCGGCGGCGGTTAGGCGAGGATGCAGGAAAGACCCCGGCATCCTCGCCTAACCGCCGCCGTGGCATGCGTGCACGCCCGCAGTTCCGAAGGGGTACCCTCTCGGAACTTCGGGCGGCTTGGAGGCTTGCGCGCCGCGGCGGCGGTTAGGCGAAGATGAGGAAAAGACCCCCGCATCCTCGCCTAACCGCCGCCGCGGCGCACGTGCATGCCCGCAGTTCTGAAGGGATACCCTCTCGGAAATTCGGGCAGCTTGGAGGCTTGCGCACTGCAGCGGCGGTTAGGCGCGCAAGCCTCCAAGCCGCCCGAAGTTCCGAGAGGGTACCCCTTCGGAACCGCGGGCGCGCACCGTGGCGGCGGTTGGGTGAGGATACGGGAAAGACCCCCGCATCCTCGCCTAACCGCCGCTGAGGCGCACAAGCCTCCAAGCCACCCGAAGTTGCAAAAGGGTAAAGAGCCTTACACTTTCGCAACTCGAAGTTTCGAAAGGGTAAGGATCCCTGTACCCTTTCCAAACATCGTGGGGGCGGGCGCTGGGGGGGGGTTGGATTGGGTAGATGTTCTACCTAATCCAACTCCCCCTCCCACGCATACGCTTGTTCCGAATAACATGAAAATCGCGTTATTCGATACAAGATTTTCCTGAAAATCTTGTCACCTTATGCGGTTTTCACGCTATATGGTACTCGCGTTACCCGGGGTATTACTGTATATTAATTATCTAAACATTTTAAACACACTTAAAAAGAACTTACACTCAGCATCCAGGATGAATTCAATCTTAGTTATTAAAAGTCTGTCTAATGAGGCAGAATTTTAACTATTTCTGAAAGGGAAGGAGGGTCATTCTAACCTACTAAAGGAGCGCATTCAACAACCTGGGAGAAACCACAAGGAAGGCCCTCTCGTGTGACCTTGTCAAATGTGCCAGTAATGGCCTTGGGACCAAGAGTAAAGTCACCTTTGAAGATTTAAAAGGCCAGAACGGCTCATGAGGAGAGAAAGCCTGTATCCAAACCATACATGACTTTATAAGGCGTGACTAGCACTTTTATTTTGGGCTGAAGACATACTGGTAGCCAATTCAGCTGTTTCAGCAAAGAAGATATGGTTTGGCTAAAGCATTTTGAACCAACTGACGTTTCTGAACCATCTTCAAAAGGATCCCTATCTAGCATACATTAAAGGAGTCCAAGCTGGATATATTTAAGGCATATGTCACTAAAGCTAAACCAGATAGGAACAGGTGTGGCACTGGTTTTAACCACAAATTCATTTCTAGCACCCAAGGGGAGTATAACCTCAGTCAGCACACGTTAAATCCCTATTCCATTATCTGCATTTCAATTGACCAGAAGCATTTCTGTCTTGTCTAAATCAAGTTCCAGTTTGTTCGCCTTATTTCAGTACACTACTAACACTAAACACCAGTTTAGCACTAGACAGCACTTAGGAACAAAATAGAAAGGAAATATATAATGGTGTTATTTGGCATACTGATGACACTCAAGTCCAAAACTCTGGACAGCCTTTCCCAAGGGTTTCAATTATATATTAAATAGCATGGGAGACAAAACGGAATACCAATCTTTCACAAGTCATCAGTAGGAAAGCAAAACAGGATTATTTCAGCACTACCACTCCAGTTCTGCCCTCTAAGATGAACTGAAGCCACTGTAAAGCAATGCCTCCAAGTAAATCCAAGAGTGATGACCTAATAGGATACCATGGTCCAGTAGAACCAAAAAGACACACTCCTCTATTCAGTTCCAAGTGCACAGCATCCACCAAGGTGCCCAAACCTGTCTCCTTGCCATAGCCAGGCCTGAAGACTGATTGGAATAGATCTACACAATCCATTTAGAAATCCTTGGAGCCGAGAAACCACCACTTGCTTCAGTACCTTGTCAAAATATTGAATATTGGAAATTGACCGATATTTGTCCAATAAAGTACAGTGGTACCTTGCATAACGAATACGTATAGCGAAAAATTCGCACAACAAAGCATTAGTTATGTAATGGCAATACCGCATTTAAAGATTTTTTTTTCATTATGCAGGGTTTTGGGTAACCGGGGTATACCCACTTAATGGGAATCCTGGTTACTGAACATCTCTCCCCCCCCCCCCCCGGTTATGTGGTGCATAGCAAAAAAACCGCATAGTGAAGAGCTCCGTGGAATGGAGGTTTTTTTCGTTATGTGGGGTCATACTGTATATTCAAAGATGTCTTCAATAATGCTTTTATTATTGCCTCCATTAGGATTTTGCCATTCTGCCTTTTTGCAAGGAGGTTTTCCCTACTACTGTTATCCAACCAGTCCTCCTCTTAACTGCTTTTATAAACCAAAGGACAAGGATCCAGATTACAAATAGTAGCTTTTATCTTTCCAAGGATCCTATGCACATCTTCAGATGCACCAATTGAAGTGCATCCATTATCACTGTACAAGAAGGGGACAGGGTTGTGTCCCTAGGGTCTTGATCAACTATACCATCCAAGTCTGAGCAGTTCCAAGGGGTTTTGTCTGCAAAGTGTTATGTAAATTCCTTTGTGTAAGTCAAGGCATTTAAATGGGGCCATTTCTGCTGCATCACCATGGCATGGTGACAAACTGCAGTCTGCCTGATAAACATTTCTTGTGTCTGCCTTAACACCTAGTTGGATTTCCATGTCTGTTCTGGACACTAGAGAGCACCTTATGGTGCAAGAACTATCATTAAAAAGTATCTCCATTTTTCCTCTGAAGAATAAATGGGTATATCTATGATATATTCAGGGTGACTAAAATGAAGCCTGGCAAACGCTTCCTATTAAGAGAGGAAACCAGAATTTTATCTCATCTTTTTCCTGCTCTGATGTGAATTGTGTACAGTAATTCTGCTTGAAAGGTAAGAATTTGCTAGATTTCAACCAAATTATGGCTAAATATACATTCAGGTACATGCAAATAAGCCATCAGAAGCGAATAGGTCTGGTCACTCTTCCCATGGCAACTCCTTGGAGATGCTACACAGAGGGTCAGCAAGCAGTCCTGAATGAGTAGATCTGTGATGGTGGGTGGGAAGAATGAAGCTCCTGAGATTGGGGGCACATACTTTCTGGAATGTAGCCCTTCCGTGAGTAGAAGCCTGACAAGTTGAAAAAATTATTATGGGATTTCACAGCTATGGAATATGAAATGCAACAGTTTTGGAAGTCCACCAGGGACCACCTAGATCTAGAATTTTTAACGTGCCAATTTGAAAAACCTGTACACAGCTGAAGTGCCTTTGTAGTGTTTTGTGCAAATCAAGGATATTGAGTGGGCAAACTAAGTTCTTGGCGTAGTCACCATATTTCACTGTATTTTAAAAGCAGCATAAGTAAAGCATACAGGTTCTTAATAAATAGTAGTGGTACTACAACAGCAAATGGCAACTGGATGGATCTCAAAAGATCTCAGAGATGTATAATTCAAAAAACCTTAATTTCCAAGGACTAATATGACCTTAGCTCACAAGAGGTGCACTTTGTACCAAACTGAGTTCTACATGTTGCCCCCCCCCCAAAAAAAAGAACACTTCCCAATGTAATTCTTTTGAGTTAATAACTCATTGCTTCTGAGAAGCATGCTTTCCCCCAAAGACCTAATATTTCTTCTATAGAGACCAATTAACTGAAGCAGTGTTTCTTTCTAATAGCCAATTATATTAATTACCAGTAAAACAATGTGTTTGCTTTGCTTGAATCCAACCAGTTAGCTTTGTCAAATGCTTTGCATTTCAAACTACTAAAAGTCTGTGGCAGCTACAGAGCTATGGAATCTGCAAATGGAATGCAAATCCCATCTGAGTGCAGAAGGTCAGGAGCTGGCAACCAGGCTGAGCAATTAAAACTGCTCTTCCTCTGCTTGCTGCTGCTGCTCTTGTTCTATTTCTAGCCCTCGTTAATTTCTTACACTTGAATGGAGCCATTAATGGCAATGCAATGGACAGAGATCTGGCACCTTTTTACTGTCAGGGCGTCTCCATCTTTGCCAGCTATTTGGCAGAAGAAAGGTTCTGTATCATTTCTGCTGTAAGCAGTTACATCTTTGCATTTCTTCTTGCCACGCAGCCTTTAAAGCTGGGGCTCTCAACCTTTTTAATCCACGGGCTGGACCATGCCCCCTCAGACAGCTGAGCAGGCCAGACTGGTGGTTCTCCCTGCCGTAAATGCTGCCATGGCTGTCATAAATGCATCTACAACCACTGTGGGTGCATTTACGGCTGTCATAAACGCATCTGCTAGAGGAGGAGGCAACACAGGCCACATGAAATGGTGCAGTGGGTCAGGTCCAGCCTGTGGGTAGTAGGTTGAGAATGCCTGCTTTAAAGGCACAGGAGTTCTTCTGGAATTTCCCCCCCCCCACACACACACACACACACCCCAACTGATAAGTAAAAATGTCACCTGACACTTTCCAAACACACAGCCATGCTCCTGAGATCTAATTTTGCACAAACCAGTTCTGTCACCAGGAACTGTCAACTCTTTCATTAATCCCCTGTTCCTTTCATGTGATTGCTAGGTAGGAATAAAGAACCTTAATTCTATTTTCATGCAGATATCATTTTGCAATGTTCTGTTTGTTTAAAAAGAGCACGATAAGCCAATTTATTTGGTAGAAAGGAGTCTCCTGGTCCTGAGCTAGACTGATGTGGCTGGCTAAGTCTATTGAATGCTTACCTGTCATGCACAGCCTTTAATGAAGAAGAAATAAAATGGATGCACTAATTTCCTAGGGAATATGAAGGTTAGGAGAGAGAACTCTGTGGGAAGAGGGGAAGTACCTTATTGCGCCCCCCCCCCTGAATCCCCAATAATGAGACAGACAGCGTGCTGGGATAAATAAGGCCACTTTATTGAAACATTCTGCTGTTAGAACCATGTTCTAACGGTCTGCATGGTGCAGGAGCACCGGTAAGCGATATGATTACTTTATCCTCTAGCTAATGTTATCCACCTCGGAAATGGCATCTCTTCACCACCATTTCTGCTCTGTTCAGGTGAACGTTTGTTGGTCACCCTGCCAGCCGGCCTTGGTGACCCATTGTTCTTGGACCGCACTTCCCTCACTCAGCCGCCTGCCACCTTACCTCGCTGTCGGCTGGTGATGCAACTGCGTTCCTGCCTGAAATGTCTGGATTAACATGGTTGCTTACAAAGGGAGGAAAGATGGAGAAGAGGGAAGGGGGTGTAAAGATTCTCCCCATTCTTCTACTCGTACTCACCAACTAGAACAAAAAACAAAACCTGAAGGCAACTTGGGGACCTCCAAATGGATTTTCCATTAGCCCTGCACAGCATAGCAAGTGATGACGATATAAGTGTTACAAATAAAGTGGCAGTCACTGTGTTGCATTATTTTATAATTACAATTCCAGTAATGCAGAGAGAAAAATCTCTTGTTTGTTCATAACTGTTCATTCTTCCCTTCCCTTGCTTTACTGAACATAATGTGCCTCAAATAAATGGGGGAAATCTGCCACCTCTGTTCCAGTGAACTCTCCCTTTCTTTCTGCTGTGAAATGGAAGATCAGGTTTCTCACCAATTCTCCAGAGCATTACCAGCACCCTCACCTGATTGCCCCGTTTTCCACCGATGTGTCATCTCTGCATCTCAGGTGTTTCTTTCCAACCGCTAGCTGTCAAGGGAAACCTCAGTGTTTATTCTCCCTCCCCTCCAAAAAAGAGAGCGAAGAATTTGCTCATTACTGTGAAAAGAAAAGATCAAAGTTCACTTTCAGCTTTCTGCATCACATGCGCAAGTGGTGTCTTAATTGTGCCTCTTGCGTTCAGTGATGCTCAGCCAGGCAAGAAGAACCCTGTAGCAAGTGAGCATGATGAGGGAGAGGAAAAAACTTTTAACTTATTAGTTAATGTTTAAAAGAAATCACACCACCCTAAAGAACTCACCCTGTCCTGCTGAGTTCTTTTACTAGGTTGGGTTTTATAAAAGAGAGACAGATGGGCAGAGGAATAACTTGAACACTCTTTACAAAAAAAAGCTTTGTTCCCATGCCTGTAGCAGGAATTAGACATGGAGAGATATAGTTGGCAAGATTGTCCTGACATGAGAATTAAGTGGGGTGTGTGTGTGCGCGTGCGCACGCATGCACATGCGTGCATGTGTGCGTAGACTCACATGTGTCATTTCTGTAATTAGAAGAAAACAGAACCATCCAAATAGTGAATAGCTTGGCAGATTTAGTTTCAAAGACCTCGCCTGTCCAAAGAAGACCCATGGGGATAAAAACACATGTTTAAGGCAAAAATATCATTTTCACCCCTTACAGTCCTTCCCCACCAAGCCTCCAGTCTTTCAAAGCAATGTTCCTGAGACATTCATTATGGAAACAAAGCCATGCTATCTTCCAGTCAACTGTCTGACTGCAAAAACAGTAGAAAGTTAATTTGGCAAAATGTGTCAAATGTGGACTGAGAGAAGTTCAAATGAGAAAATAAGCTGACCAGCCTTTTCTCTTATATGAGTACATGGCTTTTAGAGACAGAATCAGCATCTTTATGGGAGAGGTGGAAAACTATTCACACTGTGGGGGTTTCCCCTTCTTATATTTATGGGTTTTGTTTTTCTGCATCAGCAACTGAATATTGTTTTATGGTCTGCTATAAAAATGTCTTTTAACAGTTTGCCTCATTCATTCAGCCAGTTGGCAGTGCTTTTGGCATGGAGAATTACATCACCTTTTGTCACCTTAAAGTGTAACAAGTGCTATTTTGGCTTCATCTTTTGTGGCCTGCTGCCTAATTTATCCAATTCATCTGGAACCTTTGGTAAAGTGGTCTGCAGTTTGTGAAAGCTCCTTCGACCAACTAAAATTTTCCTATACATTAAGCTGCCCCACAAGACACTCTTATTGGTTCGGTTTCTCATAAGTAATGCATATGACAAAATGCTTTTACACTTCACATTTTTCTTTCTCCTTGGGATTCCTTATCAGCTAACCCAGTAACCTTTCTTGCCATAATCTCATTCTTTTTCTGTGCACAATATATGTATAACTCTATATCTTCTGGAACAACCCAGGGGGACTGAGGGGGGAATATTTCTCTGAAAAAAGTTCCCCTGTTTCATTTGCACCTCAGGGGCACTGGGTAACAGTGTGGAGCAATATTTGCATTCAGAAGGAGAGCTGCTGCTTCCTTGTCTAGGCCAGACATGAAACTGCCAAAATGAAGCCACCTTTTGGTGAGTTCATTCTGCAGTTCTCTCCTCTTGACCTAGTGCTGTGAGGGTTCCAGCGCTTTAAAGTTCTGAGTGGGACAGAGAGGTTTCCTCTTGTGCAAGGGAACATTCCTAGGTGCCCTCTATGGCAAAAGCTTTGGTATCGAAAACATGAGTTAAAGTGCTGTATTCTACCATGCAAGTTTTTTGGTGCCTGTGAACTGCGGTTGAGAAAGATTCCAAAATAACTTCTCTCCCCCGGCCCCTTAAAGCATGGCTCCATCCTGATAGATCTGTCCACCATTCCTCTTTTGTTATTGTCCCATGGCCACTTTCCTCCTCCTTGACTCCCCTTAGGACAGCCTTCCTCAACTTGGGGTCTGCCACATGATGAGTGTGACTCACCCAAGGCGAATGTGTGGCTGAACAAGGATTTAAATTCAGATCACCTGATGTTACGCTCCAGCACTTTCACCACTACAGAACATTGCCTTTCTGTTTACTATGATTCCCATCAGCCACAACCAGCATGAGTGATGGTTAAGGATTATGGGAGCTGGAGTTTAAAACACCTGAAGTGGCAAGAGGTTGGAGAAAGATGCTATATGTGTGTACACACCCACACCACATGTAGAAGAGGCCTCCCTCTATCTAATATACCGGTAAGCCTAGAAAAGAGCACACCTCTTGCTGTTGTCTTTCCTATGTGTTCCTTTCCTACCAGGTAGGTAGGCAGTGATAGTAGCCAGGCTCATGTCCTGAAAAAGAAGGCTGGATAGTGGGAACTGTTTATTTATTTATTTATTTATTTGAATTTATATTCCGCCTTACTCGCACAAGCGACACCGGGCAGATTACAACCAATCAACAAACATAGAACACACAGTTAAAACTCTAAAAACAATTTCAAACAACATTGTTAGACAAGACCTGCTCAACTTGGTGTCTTCCAAAATAGTGTTAGACCCAGTGGTGTGATTCAGCAGGTTTGCCCCAGTGTTTTTCTCCTTCCTTCCTTCTTTCCTTCCTTCCTTCCTTCCTTCTGCTGTGTGTGACCTCATAACCACTCTGAAAAGACAGGCTGCAGATTGAGCATGGACGCTGCTTAGAAAATGTGGGTGACACCTCTCTAGAAGTTTGTCACGGTCCTGGCACAACTGCGGAATGGTTCTCCTTTCTGGTAGACCTCCAGACATGACAAAGAGAATTGGTTGTTATACCATCCCACCTTTCTGGTGGGCCTAATCTCATTTTGGAAGCCAAGCATGGGCAACTCTGGTCAATGTTGAGATAGGAGACTACCAGTTTATACGAGCATCTCTAGGAAGGACTTATGAAACTATGGGAAATCACTGCCTTTCAACCTGACAATAATGAACTAGATGGACCAAGGATCTAACTTAGTACAAGGCAGATCCCTAAGCTCCTAGATATTGTTCTACAAGATGACAGAAATGGGCATGCCCAAATAAAAACACCCATCCTTTCCTTCCCCTAAATAAACAGAGCCAATTCATTTGTATTTCCTCCACCCATTATTTTCTTGCTTATGGTCTTCTACATGAAATTCAGCAATAATGTGAGAGAAAGAAACTACAGGAAACTTTCCAGTTCAACTACGATCATCTCAAAGCATGAGTACAGAAAGCAAATCACAGCTAATGCTAAAATATCAGTATACATCATGACAGTCCCCATAGCCACACATACCAGTCAAAAAATGGAGCCTAATGTGTTTGATCGATGTTGACACAACAAGGCTTATTTATTTATTTATTTGAATTTATATTGCCTCCCACTCACCAAAGCAACTCTGGGCGGCTCACATAAACATAAAGTTGCAAGAACCTGAAAACTTTAAAAACCATTAAAAACCACTAAAAATACCCCACACACACTAATTAAAATTATAACTAAAAGCGCAAACGGCCTTCATTATATAAGCCAGCAAGGGGAGCTTTTGAATCACCAGTGCCCCACACCTGCTTTGCCAGCCAGATTTTTAGATCTTTCCTGAAGGGCAATAGCTCTGTCTGGAGATGCATCTCGGTCGGCAGGAGGTTCCGCAGGGCTGGAGCAGATGCCGAAAAGGCCCTCCTAGTGCTAGAGAGATGAGCCTCCCTAGCCGATGGCACCTTTAAGGAGCCCCTCCGGTCTGCTGTGGTGGGAAGTCTTGCTTCCTGTGTAAGAGCAGGTCTTTTGTAAAGTGAAATGGTCTTAAATATCCCTTCAAGATTAAGAAGCCTGAAATGGCTTGGTATCAGAACAGGGATAGCTCATAATTAAGTTAAAATTCATCCCTTCTTACTAGATGTAGTGAGAATTTCACCTAAACTCAAAGGGAGGAGGGAACCTGGAAGGGGGCAGGGGCAGATGTCATCATGAAAAAAGCACCAGTAATCAAACCATATGAACTCTGCCTCCATTGTTCCACTAGACCAGGGGTGCCCAAACATTTCAGGCCATGGGCCAGTCACATGGTTCAGTGAGCCGGTCACTATGGCCTGGGGGCTGGATTTGGCCCCAATGCCAATTCATCTGGTGCACAAAGCCCTGGTTACTCCTGGAAGTGGAAGTAAAACACGCTCCTATGGACACGTTTTACTTACACTTCCAGGAGCAACCAGGGCTTCATTGGCGGGATGAATTGGCATCGGGTGCCACATCCGGCTCCCGGGCCATAGTTTGGGTACCCCTGCACTAGACAGTGAAAAGTGTGCTCATTGCACTGTCAAATGCTTAGCCTGCTTTGGCATCTCCTTTTGTCTGAAGGCCAGCTGAGGGAGGCAGTTAACAGATCTTTCGTAAGTGGAGTTTTGTCAAGGTTTATCAGCTATGAAGTGACCCATAGAAGATTCATTCATGGTCTGCTTCTGTCTCACTCCTGCCTGGGCATGGTCTTGGGCCACGAGATGCAAGAGGGGAGTTGTGGGGGAAAACATTTCCTAACTTACACAAATGATTGTGCTGGGAGAGGTGGAAATCACAATGACAATTCAGGAAAGGACAGAATTAGATGGCTGAACTGGTAACGTTAAACAGAACATTAACAGAAAGGCAAGTGAGGCCTCTTGCCCACTTGGTAAGCCAGTGGCCTGAAACGGCCTGCATCCCTATTTATTTATCTAGATTTATAAGGACACATCTACCGCAGCAGCGACTCTGCGTGGCTCACAGTTCATAACCCATAATCACAATAAAATGGTCCGTTATTGTTAAAAACCACTACACTAAAGAAATAAGGACCCAATTTAAAAACCATTATCAAAACATCCATAATGCTAAGATCTGAAAATCTAAAATCCAAAATCTAATGTGGTAGTGGTTCTCATGGTAATATGAACCAGTTAGGAGGGGCCTCTGTTCCTCCTGCAGCCCCCCCCCCCATGAGCCAACCATGTCTTCAGTCCTTTCCTAAAAATCAACAAATCTGGCCGAAGACAGAGGTCAGTCAGCAGGAGGTTCCACAGGGCTGGAGCAGACACCGAAAAGGCCCTGATTCTCGGAACTAGAGAGGTGAACCTCTCTAGCCATTGGTACTTTTAGAGATTCCCTCCAGTCTGCTCTCGTGATTTGAACATGCTTGTAGCAAATCTGTACTGGATGTATTGGTGAGCTTTTTTCAGTGTTTCAAATCCTATCAAGCAAAGAAAAGAAAGAGTGCCCTGGATTCTACACAAAGCATGTCAGTGCTACTGCCTAGGCTCCCATAGGATGTTATGGAGCCAACCTAAATTACAGACTACATCAGGGATGAACAAACTATGGCCCGGGGGACACATCTAGCCCCAAGGACAATTCATCCAGTCTGTGAACCCCTTGGTGTTCCTGGAAGCGGAAGTAAAATGTGCCCATATAGGTGCATTTTACCTCTACTTCCAGGAGCGATGAAGGCTTCGTGGGCCGGATGAATTGGCCTCAGCAGCCGGATCCAGCCCCCAGGCCATAGTGACCAGCTCCCTGAACCACATGACCAGCCCATGGCCCAAAAAGATTGGGCACCATTGGACTAGATCCAAGGAAAAGTAGCTAAAAAGTGGGAAAATGGGGGGTGATATATTTTCTCCATTACATCTGGAGTGAGAATAAAAAGGGTAATTGTCACATTGTGGGGAAACTCCTAAAATTGAGATTCCTCACAGGATGACAAGGAACAATGACCTTTCTCAAGCTTGCTGGACAGCTCAATGAATTAGATATCCAGTTGCAGAGCCAGAAGTTTGGAGTTCAATTTCCCACTGTGCCTGCTGAGAGAAGAACCAGCCTGTGTGGCCTTGAGCAAGCTGCAGTCTCAAAATGCCCCTGAAAAGGGCTGCCAGGAGTTAGAAATGGCTTATTGGTGCACAGTTACAATTAATTGTCCCTCACCTCATTTGTAACAGAGAAAAGATACTCCAAGAGGTCCTAATTACTTTCACCAGCAAGAATGTAATATATTGTGAGGACAAACAACACAGCTGTAATTTTTTTAAATGTTCATGATTTGTTTTTGTTTTTTTGCAACATCCCTGATCCTCACCTTCTTTAAGTTATTGGTGAACACAGAATTGATTGAGTGATAATTTACAGCAAATGCACTATCATTAATGTACAAGTCAATGGAAGGATGGGCATTTTCATTCTTTCTTTTTCTTTAATGAAATATGATGGCTTGGAACTGTAGTGAAAGAGAGAGTCATTGCTGCTAGTTCATGGTGAGTCTGTCTTCAGGTCGAACATTCCTGCTCTCAGCCACTGTCTTCAAAGCTGCTGCTGTTGCCACAGGAATGAAACCGCATTGTACTCATGGGATCTGACACATAACCTGTGGAAGGTGAAGAGAATCAGAACAGCTAGTTACAAATGCCATATGACTTCTTTCACCTCCTCTACATTCCTGTCGAGCCTCAATAGCTAGAAAGACAATATAGATGTATTTTCTAGGTAAATTTATTTATTTACTTATTATTCATATTTATCCAATGCCCTACTCACCGAAGTGACTCAGGACGGTTTACAGTTCATAATAAGCATCACAATAACACATAAAACATTGTTAAAATCATTCCTAAAAACCCTCAAATTTAAACTATCAAAGATTAAAATTCAAAATCTAAAAAAATAAAAAGATTTTAAAAGAACGCCAACTTGTTACATCTTGGGGAAGAGAGGGGGACTTAAACCATCCAGCGAGCTGGGGTCATTATACCTCCCCTACCCCATACCTGCCCTGCCAGCCATGATTTTAAATTCTTCCTAAAGGACAGCAACTCCATCTGGAGACGTAGCTCCGTTGGCAGGAGTTTCCACAGGGCTAGAGCAGACACAGAGAAGGCCCTCTTCCTGGTGTCAGAGAGATGTGCCTCCCTGGCCGATGGAACAACTAGAGAGCCTCTCCGGTCTGCTCTAGTGGGACAGGACGGACAGATGTTCTTGGGGTGAGGCGGTCTGTTATGTATCCTGGCCCACTAACATGTAGGACTTTAAAGGTAATAACCAGCACCTTGAATTGCACCTGGAGACATACTGGCAACCAGTGCAGCTCCCGGAGCAGCAGTGAGGAATGTACATACCGCCCACACCCCAACACCACCCAAAGAAACGTGCTTCTTTGCTCCATGAAATATCCATGTTCAAGGTTATCTTCCAAAATAAAAATGCTAGAATTAAATGTAAAATGCAGGTATATTGCCTTCATGCTGTAGTCACAATAGTCATTTAACCCAATGGACCGATAGAAAACCTGAACCTAGATATTTCAATACACCATCACATTTTTTTGATTTTTAAATATACCTATTTTGACCTTGAATGGCAAATCCAAAAGTCAACAATAAGCAGCCTGCCAGAAATAATTATGGCCTTATTCCTAGATAATTATCATGACAATAGCTGCTATTGCTAGTACTAGCATGTCAGTTAAGGACTATCATTATTCCTTTTCCATCTGGGTCATTGGTCCAATCTGATTGCTACTATTATTATTCTCCTGCAATGTTTGCTAGCCTAACCTAGCCATTGAGTTATGATGTATCAAGGTAGTAATCAAGGTAATAATACCTATGGATACTAATTAGAGGCAAAAAAAAGTTAGAAGCAAAAACTATAGTTTCAAAAGATTGCAGAGGAAAATGGGATCCAGTTCTGACATTATGGTAGTATTTGTTTGGTCCTTATTGCATTATAAGAAAAATTGGCACACACCACAAAAAAGCTGCAAAATTTAGCACTGGGACATGACAAACAGTGGAACCAGCTCAAATGGCACAAGCTACAGAGAATTCAGCTTGGGATTATTTTTCATGTAACACATATACTCTACCACTTGGCTTCTGCATAGGAAAGATTAGCCAGCTACACCATTGCCCAGTGTAAACTTGCCAATGAGAAAAATAACCACGTGGTCCTTTTTTGGTCCACAAATGACAATAATTTCTATTGAGATGGAAGACATGGCTACATCAAAAGAGGGATTTTTGGTTCCACTTTGCCACGAGCAGAAAATGTGACTTCCTTTGTGTCCAAGAAACACGGAGAGAAACTGATCAATATTGAATAAAAAATTCCTCAGATGCATCTAATTGAGGGGTGCTCAAACTTTTCGGGCTCTGGGCTGTTCATGTGGTCGAGCATGCTGTCGTAAATGACCCGCGGCTGTCGTAAATGTGTTTATAACAGCTGCGGGTCATTTACAGCAGCACTTTCTGCATGCATCGGCATGTTCAGTGCCAGCACATGCATGTTTTACTTCCGCTTCTGGGAGCAACATGGGTCAGATTAATTGGCACCATGGGTCATAGTTTGAGTACCCTGGTCTAGTTGCTTCTTTTGAAAATTCAATTTTCTTTTATGGCCAGAGAAAAGGACAATGGAAAATCCCAGAGACCTCCATCATATAAACCAAATTTTATTCCTAGTTCCCTGATGGAGGGCTCTGGGCTTTTGTGTTATCCTTTTCTCCAGCCAAAGGAAAAATAAATAAACATGTAGTTCCAAAAGGAGGCCATCTGCAGGAGGCATTATGCATATACTGTAGCTGATTTCCTGTGTTTGTGGAATGGGCGATGATATCAGATTCAGCCTGCTGGGGGATTTTCCAACTCACCTCTATGAAATAAATCCTGGCACAACATCTTGCCATGAACCTTTCAGACTTTCTTTGATAATCTTCCTGCACTATCCAGCATAGGGATCTTGAATCATGAAGAAGTGATCCTGAATCATGAAAGCTCAAGTAATGTTCGATTTATTTAGTGACCCAATAAAGGCATTACCTTTCTCCTCCATTTGTATTGTGTAAGGAACACACAGTTGTTTTTGCTTACGTCATCAATATGTTTCTATCATATATACATTTCCAGCTACATTCGCTGTACAGATGCTTTACATTTCAGGCATACTGTATGTTTCAACATTTCTCCAGTGTCCAGCTAACAAGTATAATACATGAAACAGCCCGCAGATTGTGATGGAAATTATGATAATGTACTTGACAGATCTTAAGTGTGTGAAGTTTCTTCAGAAACCTGGAATGCTTATCAGACCTCTTACTTCCCTAATCAAAAGCAGAACAATCTCCAGGTCTCATAACCAATGTTGTTGTTTTGCTCTTTTCAGCATGACTTCCCTTCTTAGTGTTGCAATCCCTCAAAGAAAGTGAATTAGTTCATGACTTTAATTAATCTTTATTAAATTTGAGAAATGTCTTACCATTTCGATCAATAGGTGGGTATTGAAAATTTCTCCTCATCTCTTCCAGAGAAAGGCCTTGAGAATGGTGTTGTTCAGTGCTGCAAAATTAAAATTGTGTATATTATCATTTTAAAAATTTAATCGAACCAACACCAAACCTGCCCCCTCCCATGTTTTTAAAACAAACTAACTTAATTCAAGGGAAAACATGCATGACAGTTTGAGCACCCATCTTTGTCCCAGCTCTTACCAACCTAGCAGTTTGAAAGCAAGAAATTGCAGGTAGATAAATACGGACCACTTTGGTGGGAAAAGATCTTGGGGACATGAAAGGAGCCTCATTCAAGTGTCCCCTGAGCAGAGTTTCTCTAGCAAAAAAACTTTAAACCCAGAATAATTTCTGACACAAAATTATTATTATGGGCATGTTTTTACAGTAAACCAAATGCATGGAAAAAATCATGGACAACATTTTTCTGAGTTAACTCCTTCTAATTTTGAGCTTTGCCCAACAAGTTCAATTGAACAAGGTAGTTCAATATAACTAACAATCCTAAGTGGTGAATGCTAAACTATAAATATTTGATCTGTGCCTACAGTATCAGGTTCATGCATGCTAATTTGCTTGCTGAAGAGAACATCATCATTCTGAAACAAATCCCAAGGGTGTCCACTAGAAATATTTCCCTTCCTTCTCAGAGGTGATCAAGTAAAGACTCTTTCCTCCAGCTATTTCTGTATGATGAGCAAAGAGATATCAAACATCCCCAGGAATGGAAAAGAACGTCCTAAAACTGCATATTAAAAGCCAAAGAATTCCTAAAAACATAACTCTTCTATCTCATGGTACGATATATTGTTATTTGAATAGTTTTGTAGAAGAACATCTTGAAAGAAATATTGTGAAGTTGTAGCTGAAAGGACAAACCAAAGATTAATTTCCAGCAATGTGTCTTCTGTACAGATTTTGATCAGGGAAGTTTCTAACTGATTACAGGTAAGGATTGTGCATCTTGATTTGACTCTGTTTCCAACCTACAATCTATTCAGCCCATGGTGAGAACTATTGTTTTTCTCTTTGGTTTACTTTTCTCTAAGCAAATTCCACCAGAACACATGAAACTTTTTAAACAAGTAAATACATCTATAGCCAAGAAGCTTGAATAGGTTTTGCATGGATTGCATTTTATCTTTCATTTCAGCATATTCAAGTATCATCCATTTTCTTTGTTATAATGTGCCTGCTTTTCTTTTAAATGACTTTAATGCACAAGGACAGTGATATTCTGCATTTAGTAGCCAACCCTGCGCAAATCCCATCTGCTTGGAATAAAACATTATGTTGCTTTTATTATGTTTTAACAGTTTCATCCATCTATATATCTACTTATCACAGAACAATACATTCATAATGCATGAAGTACTCTGCAATACTATGATAAAGAGAGAATTATAGTAGTGTCAATGCTGTGAATTAAGGAGAGGATTAATAATTACTTGCTGGCAAGTTAGACACAGTTTCAGTTGGGCTGTGATCCCAAATTCTGCAGTGGATAAGTTCAGTTTCCTGTGTGCATTAGTGGGATATATTTTTCCTTCTTGTTTTCTTCCCTTTTGATATCTTCAACTGCAGAGTGGGCTTAAATGCTTCAAAGAAATACATTTATAGATTCTGTGTAGAAAAAGCCTCTAAACTAGCACACTACACATGTCAACAAATGTTGGGTGGGGTATTGTAAAACAAGCAATTATTCTTCATGCCCTGATTGCTTAGATAACATGCCTTTTATATTATTTCTTACAAATAATCCTTAAACTAGGTACCCACACCATGTTATATGACACAAGGGTTTAAATTTAGCTGCTAGTCCCAACTAGAGTAGGTCTACTGAATCACCTCCAAAATGGCAAAGCAATTCTAAGGAAGTACCATTGATTCACTGACTCTACTCTACTTAGGGCTTACAATTGGACTTAAGTCAGGATGCTTCCTTAACAGATGCCCTGCATCTTAGTTTGCACTAGTGGAAGAGGAAATTCAGATGGATAGTATTGCAGGATGGGCACTGAATTGAAATGGCTTGTTCATTTATTTGCCTAATTCAATTCAGCTACTCAAGTATGTAGTTTAGAGGAGTCATACTTTGTCTCTGTCAATGATTGGATTCCACTCTTCCCTAAATGAAAACAAATGAGTAATTCCCAAAGTTTGCTATTGCTTAAGCAACAAACCCTAATGAGTGTTAAAGTCAAAGAAAACATTCATCACTAATGCAACATTAATAGTAAAAAAAAGTCACACAATTCATTGCCTTAAATGATACTCCATAACTTTTTTACATTTAGATCCTGCATTCCTTTTTTTACATTTAGTCCATTGCAGTTCCTTCAATGAACACACACAGCTCCTCTCCTCTCTTCATTGTATGCCCATAACAGTTGTGGAAGTACTGTAGGTCAACTTGAGAGAATGTGACTAGCCCAAGGTCACCCAGTGAGTTTCATTGCTGAGTGGAAACTTGAACTAAGTTTTCCCAAATTCTAGTACAACACACATATGCTACAGGCATATCAGAAAACATTACATATCAGAACACTCATTAGCATATGCTTTGCATGGCAACTTCATACTTCAAAGATCGAAAGGGGGACTTTTTAAACTAATATGAATAATCATTTGTTACTGCTAGCTATAGAAAACTGTATTTAAATGCATGCTTGTCTGTCATTCTGCTTGATTACTCTTTACCTCATTGTTTTGTGATCCATTTACCTTGTGACATCTTGCCCCCTGCATCTAGTGTATATAAACCATGCCTGGAAGTTTTACTCCTTTGTCTGAAGAAGTGGACTTGATCCACGAAAGCTCATAGTAAAAATATAGCAGTTAGTCTTTAAAGTGCTGCAGTGTTTTTATTTTTGTTTTCTGATATGCCTGGACCACAGACTATCATGGCTATTATTCCAATAAATAAATAAATAAATAAATAAATAAAAAATAACTACTACACTGTCTCTTATAGATCAACATGCCTTCCTTTATTTTCTGCATGCCAATAGGAACATTAAAAATGTTACTGGTTAAAATGCATACCCTTTATTATACTCTAAGTATATAGTTTCCATCTATGATATCATAGCAAGCAAAAATAAGTATTTATATGCTATCATGTCGGAACTAATGTACAGCAATCCTGATAGGGTTGTCAAGATAAGTGAGATATTTAGTGTCAAAAGCAAGTAAGACTCCATAGCCAACTGGGGATTTGAACCCAGCTCTCCTGAATCCTATCACGTGTCAAGTAAAATAAATAGTTAATTATACTGCTTCACTTCAACTTAGATCAATTGCCTTATTTTTATTTGGCATGCCCACCAAGTGAGATGGAGGGCTGACAAAAGAAAACAGAAAGAAAATAAAAGCCTGATGGCAGCTCAACTAGTCCTTCAAAAGATTTTGTCTGTCACAAATGATCCAGCTTGTAGAAGCATACAGTTCTTCACAGTAATCTACCTTCTTAACCAGGTTGTTCACTTTTTTCAGATCACTATACAGTCAAACCTCGCATAAAGAGTGCCTCGCTTAAAGAGTAACTCACTTAAAGAGCAGGATTTTCTCTGAAATGTTCACTTCGCTTAACAAATAAAACCAACCAAAAATTCACTTAACAAATAAATTGGGGTTCACAATCCCCCCCCCCCAATTGGTCATTTACAATGGTGTTTCGCTTAAAGAGCAAACTCACTTAAAGAGCAATCCTGTGGAACACATTATGCTCTTTAAGCGAGGTACAACTGTACGAGGTGTTCCTTAGTAATGTCATCGAGATAAATACACACACACACAATCTTTTGTTATAAAATTGGAATTTTCTCAGGACTAATGGCATCCTAGTGCCTCTCCTGTAATTTTAATATGGGTGTACATTGTTTGGAAACATTCCAACCAATTAGTTCCAGAAAGCAAAAAAAAAAAAGTTTGGGATCTTGTTGGCATTTGCATGGCATTATCTGAGAGACAGTTTAAATAGCAGAGAAGTAGGAGAAGCAAATCCATCAGTTCCTTATTGCTTCTGCTTGACTTAAAATATGGCTGTGGATTTTGCAGCTTCTGAAATGGGATCATTATTGTTTAGAATGTGGAAGTTTAATGAGGTAAGATGCTTTTATTTTTGTATAAGATAATTTCAGTTTCTCTAATGGATTTGTATGTGTCACTGTGAACCAGCCCATCCCTGAGTGATGCCTACCTAAACCTACCGTATTTGAATTCCTCTCAAGGTCCTCCTGCCTTTTTTTGTGTGCTCCTGTTAGGATAGCTCTGTTTTGGCTCAGTTCCAACACACACGATTGCTAAGAGCAAACTAAAGCAGATGACATAATCTGTCCTTTTGCTTAAACTGCTTAACATTCTTAGAAAATGGAAAGCTTCCTTCCTGACGTTTATGCATCAACAAGGTTTTGAAGATTGCCCTTTAAAAGCATTGCTGATGCACTGTGTTGGTTAGCAACAAATAAACAGAAATGGAAAGCTTTCCCTTTACTTCCCTTCTGTGGGGAAAGGGGAGAGAAGCTTGCCATTTCTCTAGATCAGTGACAGCTAACCTCTGCACTCCAGATGTTCTTGGACTTCAATTTCCAGAAGCCCTGATCACCAGGTATACTGACTTGGGTTTCTGGGAACTGAAGTCCAAGAATAGCTGGAGTGCAGAGGTTAGCCACCAGGGATCTAGTTTATTAAGTGGCTTGAGCAAAGCACTGAACAGGACTGAGGAAGAGCAGGGTCTCTTGAGGTACAATGTGGTCAACCTATGTATATGAATGGAAAAAGTGCCCCAAATGATAAAGCACCCCTGTTCAGCACATTCTAGATTGATTCAGACCAGATTACTTGTGCCATCTAGTTGCACCCTAAAAACCAATCCCCTAATTTAGCATCTGTTTCCATGAGGTTATGTGGGTACCAGTCTTTTCCAGAAGGTACAAAGGTAAAGGTCGCCCTTGCAGTTCCAACTATAGGGTTCGGTGCTCATCTCTGTTTATTTATTTATTTATTTCTTCTTATTTGCTATCCCGCCCCAATCGGGCAAGCTAAAGAGCTAGCACTGTCTGCATCTGCAGACATTTTCGTGGACATATGGCAGGCATGACTAGGCATGGAACACTGTTTACTTTCTCACCTAAGTGGTACCTATTTATCTGCTTGCAATTTCTTGCTTGCAAACTGCTAGGTTGGCAGGAGCTGGGACCAATAACATCGGGTGGAATTCAGCTGCCTGGGGCTGAAGCCAAATTTGCCGCCCCCAGGTGGACACTGGTGCCTGCTTCTGGGAATTGTAGTCCAAGAACATACATAGCCCAAAAAGTGCCGCCCGGGCCGGAGCCCCCCTATGCCCCCCCCAACAACGCCACTGGCTGGGACAGAGATGGGAGCTCACTGTTGTGCAACACTTGGGGCTTAAACTGCTGACTTATCGAACTTCCAGTTGTCAAGTTCCGCATCTTTACCACTAAGCCACTGCAGACCAGAGAAAATAAAATTCACCATATTCTTTCCTTGTAAGCAACAGCAATAGCAATAACACTTATATAGTGCCCCATTGTGCATAGTGTACTCTTTCTGGGTGGTTCCCAAGGTAATTAGCAATTTGCCCCAAACATGCTGAGTATTCATTTTGCTGACCTCAGTAGGATGGAAGGCTGAGTCGACCTTGATCCCTGGCAGGACTGAACTCACATCTGCAGTTTTGGCAGTTTAACCACCGCTATGGCTCTTAGTGACTATATTTGAAATATATCTCTGGAGGATCAGGCATCTTGATCAGAAGGAATCGGATTTTTGTCATTGTGATTTCTATTTTCTACAGAAAAGCAATCCTGGGACCTTACCCTGACAATTGCCCTTGCTCCACTTTTGCCTGAGAAAATCCCTTCCGACTGGTAAATCTACCGAAGGGCTATATAATATACAGTAATACCTCATATAACATTAGTATCGAATAACACTAAAATCGCACAACATTAAGGAATCTGGGGGGGAGAATTGCATCAGATAACATTAAGATCCTATGGGATGCATCGGATAACAACCGCTAAAGCCTGTGTGGTTACAATGTATCTCTATGGATCCCATAGGATTTTAACATGCATCGGATAACACTAAAAATCAGATAACACCAAGACTTGTGGAACCAGGTTTTAACGTTATCCGAGGTTTTACTGTAGTTGGCACACAATTATTATTATTATTATTATTATTATTATTATTATTATTATTATTATTATTATTATTATTATTATTATTATTATTATTATTATTATTATTATTATATTTGTATTTATATGCCGCTCTCCTTGCCAAAGCAACTCAGAGCGGCTTACAATGTTACAGTATCAAATATAAAAGCAACAACATATCAATATAACAAATATAATACAGTCAATATAGTCATAAAAGCAAAAGCACAATACAATCAGAAAAATGCAATTCAATCAAAAGAAAATACATTATGGTCAAAAATATACGATACAACACAGTCTAGAAAGTCCTATCCCTAATAAATAATAAATAAATAACCGGCCAGGGGAGAGTCCAGGGAAGGTCTTACGGCCACGGTGGTGGCGGCGGCGGCGGCAGGGTCTTTTGTAGCCGCCCACTGCTTTCTCCAGCTATTCCTCGTTTCCCCCACCCCGACCGGCCAGGGGAGAGTCCAGGGAAGGTCTTACAAGTTCACGGGAGAGGGGGGAGACATCCATGGCTGCCTACCGCCCGAGTCCCGCAGCTGTTGCCTCCTTGCGGCCGGCTGGCCGAGGGAGAGACCGGCGAAAGTGGCGGCGGCGAAGGTTTTTAACGCCGCCCGAAGGTCTTTTATCGCCGCCGGGACCCGCAGGTGTTGCTCCCTTCGAGGCCACTGGCCGAGGGAGAGTCTGGCGTGGTGGCGGCAGCGGCGAGGTCTTTTATCGCCACCCGGGACCCGCAGGTGTTGCGCCGTTCGAGGCCAGAGCCTCCGGGAACAGGTGGACGAGTCCCGGGGTGAACGCGGAGGCAGCCTCCCTCCAGCCACAGGTGTTCTCGTTGGCGGCGGCAGTGCGAGAGCCCTGCCGCCGCCGCGGCTTTTAAGTCCTGCCGGGCAGAGCCTCCGGGAACAGGTGGACGAGTCCCGGGCCAACGCGGAGGCAGCCTCCCTCCAGCCAATGTGTTTATGGTTTGGGGAATTATGGAAAGAATGAAGTCACCCCCCCCCAAAAAAAAAAAAGAATAATAAAGTACCAGATGGAAATGTTGAAACATTTGACAGAACATCAGAGAATAAACAAAAGAAAACACATTGTAGCACCTTGAAGACTAACTGTTCAATTTTAATGTGAGCTTTCATGGATCAAAAGCTCACATTAAAATTTAACAGTTAGTCTTCAAGGTGCTACAATGTGTTTCGTTTTGTTTTATTCTCTGATATGCTTGAAACACAGACTAACACTTCTACTATTGCAAAAAATGTGACAGAAAGATATCCTCTCATTAAACTGTATTAATTTAATAGGCCTGATCTAGAACCAGCCTCCATGCTTGTAGAAAGTGCTGGAATTCAGCTTCTGCCACTCAGGTTCCTTATATTAAATCCTATGGGTGTGTTTATACATCTACCCACCAGTCCTCCCTTGTATTTACTCTCTCTGCAATTTATTTATTTATTTATTTATTTATTTATATTTGTTTATAATTATTGTGAAGTGGTCAGGAAAATGAGTGCAGGAAACTTGTTTCTGGACAGAAAAGACATGATAGTGTGAACAATTGTTTTCAATTCAAGGTGGAAAGCCCGCTGCAAATATAAGCAAACTCTTTACTAGGACTCTTTACTAAGGCAACTACATGGGCATTCCAGGAGATGTAATCCCCCCAAGAAATATATCTACATATCTCTAGTTTTAAAAAGTTGTTTAGAAGTTGATAGGAATGAATTTTGCCAGCTGTCTTAGATAGTGGCTACTAAGTTGGATGGACAAATGATCTGGCCTAATATACCGTATTTATTCTGCTATTTTGGTAGGATTTTGGGGCAGTCCGCATGCTGGAGTGGTTAGGGTTGGACTAGGACACCAGCGGTATTGGTTCTGGTATCTGTCAAACTGCACTGGTGAAAGAGAGAATATTAATATAACAAATGAAACCATTAATAAGTTAGTGCTGGATGAATACATATTTGATATATCTCAATGGGGATCTTGCTATCCTGACTTAGACAGCTGGCTTATGAAGACTGGGGTGCTGGTGGCCCATTTTTTTGTCTTCACGGCACCTAATCAATATCTCCTTCTGTGAACAGAAAGCCTTTGCTGTATACAGTGGAACCTCGGTTAACATAATTAATGCATTGTCTGGGATGATTCTTACAGTGAAAATTACTTTAACTGAATTTCCCATAGGAATGCACTGAATGCAATTTCCCATAAGAATGCATTGAAAAACAAAATACTTTAACTGAAATGCAGTTACCCATAGGAATGCAATGAAAATCAATTAATCTATTAAAAAATTCCATAAACCGAGCCACTATTTTCTATGGATTTCCTTTTGTTGTGGAATTTTTATATTAACTGAGCCGTTTGTTAACTGGTGCCCCATTGTACTTTGAAGGGCTGGTGTGAAATTTTGTGTTAAGAACTGGGGGGCCAGACATCCCCCCCACACACAGCTAGCCTAGGCTTTGGACTTTTTTTGTGGATGATTTATTGGACTTTTTACATGAATGACTTTTTTCTTGAGTTTTATGATGGTTGTGATTTACGATGCTGTGACTTACATTATGTCACAATTTATATGATACTGTGATTTATTTTTATGATTGCATTCTATTTGTATCCTATTTTATTGTATTGTGATATGTATATTTTCTGATATGTATAATGTGTATTAGATGGTATTGTTGTGAGCCACCCGGACTCACATTGTTGAATGGGTAGCATAATCATAATCATAATCATAATCATAATCATAATCATAATCATAATCATAATCATAATCATAATCATAATCATAATCATCATCATCATCATCATCATCATCATCATCATCATCATCATCATCAAAGTTTATGTGAGTGTCTTAAAAGCACAACCTGAGGTGAAGAATTTTCTCAGAGAAACTTAACTGAAAGGAACATCTAGCAGGGGAATAGGTAATCCAATATGCCAAAGGTTCCCATAGGATTGCTGCATCTTTTATTTATGCCTGCTCAGAATAGCTCCTTCATTTGGAGTCAAAAGCGAAAGTGGCTGTCCCTAAACTGGGATATTACCAAGGAGGGACTCGCAGCTTCTCAGTGCTGTTGAGCCCACTGCCTTTCCAGCAGTCACTGGCTCCTTGTGGCTCATTAAAGACTGCCATGCAACATTTTTAAGGCCCATGATAATAAAAACCAAACCCAAGCAGCAAGGGATAAGAAGCATCCTGTTCTTGTGAAGGAGCTGCAGACTAATATGTGTACTCCATTGGAAAGGGTTGAAAATGCTGTTGCTCAAAAAGAGACACTGCTTTCCCACACCACAACATCCCTATATGCCTTTCCTGTAATGGTCACATCCCAGCTTCCTCTCATTAGCTTGACCCAGTCACCACAGCACCTAGACTTGAAATAGCACAATAGTTATCAAACCTGCAATGTTATTACATGAGGCCCCCACTAGCTGACAGCTATCTGCTGTGCTATTTCAAACTGTGACTAGATAGATCTAGGATGATATCTTTCAATGTGTTTCCTCTATCCCCCTTTTGGTTTACAGCCTTTAAATCTGCAGGGTAGAAGGGTTTTATATAAATCATGCGGACTGCTTTGACAATAATCAGGAAGGGAAATAAGGAAAATCCAGAGAAAATGTCTTGCCAAGTATTAAAAGATCCATCAGACTATGAACGTATGGTGAGCTGGTAGTGCAACAAGGATGATAAATGAAGGGGACTGATATGTGGAGCATGAAAGGAGAGTTAATAACATTTTTTTTATGAACACCAGACTCTTCAGCCATGTTAAAAGGCCAAATAATAAGGAAAGTAGAAATTCAATTGAAATGAAAGAAAGAATCCATGACCCCTAGAATGCATGCTTCATCCATTGGTCTGAGGGAATGATATAGCTCAGGGATGGCCAATCTATGGCCCATGAGCCATATCTGGCCAGTGGCACCATTTCATGTGGCCTGCCAACACCCTCACCGCTACTGGAAGTGGATGCATTTACGACAGCTGTAAAATGCACCCACACCTGCCATAAACGCTGCCATAAATGCACCCATGGCTGTGGGCATGTTTTATGGCAGCATTTATGGTGGGAAGAAACACGTGACTGGGACACTTTACTGTCTGGGGGTGTGGTCAGCGCAGTGGCATGAAAAGGTTGGGAACCCCTGATATAGATAGACTAACCCACCGTCTAACTTTTGTAACAGTACCCAATCAAATGGTCTCGACATACAGCAATATTGAATAGTTAAACTATAGCAGAAGAATGCAGAAGTATAGTATTAATGTCCTGCCTCTTGAAAGAAAATAAATACTTTGGGAGCTGATCATTAGAAAAATAAATGTATAATCAATTTTGCTGGAAACCATCTATTTAGAGGAGATGAAAAGAAAAATTCTAATTTAGGACTTGTAATGTATGTGATCCAGCACTGATGTTATCAATATTCTTTCTGCCATCCACATGACATTCATATTGTCACGATTAACTCAATGACAAAATCTGGGACTTTCTGTGCTAAAGGCATTATTTTATAATCTTGCTTTGTTCTGAAGAGATGGGAATTAGCACTACAGTGCTTCCAACATAAATTTATTTCTGTGATCAGAGTCCCCTGGTGGAAAGCTTTCAATTAGCTTCAAATTAGTAACAAACACTTTTAACAAATGCTCCAGAAAAGATGTTCTAGCAAGGAAATGGATTTTTAATGTTTGTTTCTTTAGAAGGGATATTAGTATTTCATGAGAAAGAGCTATTTTTGTAGAAAGTGTCCTTCACTCAATTAATTCATTTTTAAATAGATGCTGGGACTTGATACCTCATGACCATGATACCCCATGACCAAATATGAGATAAGGGGTGGAATTTTTCTGCTATCCAAAATGGCCCTTAGTCAATTAAAAACTGTAGAACGCAGGTATACTTGTAGATTTCATGGAGACACATCTAGCATCATCTTTCTAAGCCAATTAAGTAAAATGTAGGGTCTGCAGAGATGAGCACTGAACCAAAGAGTCAGATATGACTGGCTTTTAAGCAAAGGTGACCTTTACCTTTACCTAGGGTCTGCATGGCTTCCTGCTGTATGAGTTTCTCCTCAGATATTATAGCTGAATCTACTAAATATTTTCATTATAGAGGGAATGCTATTATTCATGTGCATATTCACATGAACTAAGAATCAAAGGTTCCCTTTTTCTTCCCCCTGTGGTTGTTGCTGTGGTTCTTGTTCTTCTTTTTTGTATTCCAATTTGAATATTGGGGATCAACCCTGAAGACTGTCTTGAGAATATAATGCAGTGGCCTTTCATCTGCCTTCTGCATCGCAGTGTGACCCCCATACCACTGATCCAGTTTTGTGAGTCACTTTCTAGGTCCTGAGCCCTTTTGGCATGCAAAGTTCTCTTCAGCCCCAGGCCAGTATTAATGAAGATGCTGCTGTTGATCCAAATGGATTCAAGTGGTATTTAATCACCTTAGGGACCATTATCCTTCCATGTGGACTTTGGCACCCAAGGCCGTTAGTCCTTAGGGTTGTCAGAGAAGTTAACTGCTGCCTGACACTTAGCATTGAGTCGTGGCAGTATGGTCTACTCCAGGGGTGCCCAAACTTTTCAGGCTGTGGACTGGTCATGTGGTTCATCCCACTGGAAGCGGAAGTAAAATGCTTAAAAACTTAATTAAAAGTTAGGCATTATAACTTGGATGTACTGGGTACTGGGGGTCAAACCATCCAACTAGCTGGGGAAATTGAACCACTCTATTACCATAACCTGGACAGACAGACATGTCTTGGTCAGACTTTAAGCTGACAAAACAAAGCCACCTTTTGGTGAGTTCATTCTATAGTTCATTTCACCTGACCTAGTGTGAGAAAGATTAGCCAGCACAACAAGGGTGCCATTGCCTGGGTTACACCTGATTGTGGTTCAAAAATACCACAATCTTTGAGGAGACTGACTCTTTCTGGGTACCTGTTCCCCATAGTTAAGGAGCATAGAATATGTTAGTTCCTTTCTGCATACAGTATTCACTGGTTAGAGTTTCGGCTCTCTGGGACATTAAAATCTATCAGATCTGAGCTAATATTCAATAGGTAAGATTAGGGGGAAAAGGTATATATTTTTAAGTGTTCCAGAAGACCCTCTGAGCTTCAGAAAACACTTTTTGCATTTGGTCTACCACCAGTGAATTTGTCGTCATAAACCGTGAAAAGTGTTTTTATTTCTTTGGGTTTTTAAAAAATCATTAGCCATGGTTCCAAGACACAGACACTTTTCTTCAAAGAAGAGAAAGAAAATCCAGTTCTGAAACAGAACTCTAAGAAACTTAATGAGTCATTGGGGATATTATTTACTTCACAAGTTGCAGAGGAAAAGAAAGGTCTGTCACCAGGCAACACAAGTGAACAGTACAGATGTATCTGTTGCTCCTGGGTTCGATTAAGGATTCTCTTAAAAAACTGCTTTCAAGATATTTTTCTTTTTGCAGAAACTGACAGGATAATAGAATTAGATTTGTTGAATCCTCTAAACTGTAAAGTAACGTGTCATCAGCTTCACTTACTTTTCAAATATTTTTCCGAGGTAGAGCTCATTAATCTAACTCTGCTCACACATAAAACCATGAAACCAAAAGGGCACCTCAATCAGTTATCCAAGTGGCAACATGTTAGACATCAAGCATGGCTAGCTACATGCTACAACTGGCTATTGTCGACAAAATAGAGACAATCTACATACAAGGTAAAGTGTCTTTCCAAGTCTCTATGTAAATATTGTTCCAAGGTTCTTCGAGCTGTATTAAAATGACAAAGTGTTCTTGCTTCAGGGATTGGTAGACTTGACTTTCTTGTAGAATTGCTGCATGCTGATGTATGGAACACAAATGCCTGGGTTCCAAAGGAAGCTAAGCACCATTGGCTAGGCTGGGATTGAAAGGGACATGAAGAGGGATGCAACACCTTCTGAAGAACACGGTAGTAGTCTTGCAACAGAGCTAACATGGTAAAATAGAGAGAGTGTTGTGGATAGAAGAGCCTTGGATTCAAGACTTCACTTACCCATGAAGCTCGCTCAGTGAGTTTGGTCTTCTCTCTCACTCGCTCACATACACACACACTCTCTCTAGCTCTCTCACTCTGCTGCCCACCTCACATAATACCATAGTGCACATCACACCATGTTCAGATACTTCTAAAAAAGCAATCCATTGCTGTGACTAATTATAACACTTTTAAAAATTTAACCCATAGTCTATTGTGTTGCTTGCTGATTATTCATTACTTCTTAGGAAACAAAAAGCTTAGGCTTCATCACAGAATGGCATCAAACCTGAACATTTTACTTCAAAACACCTCTCAAAAGTGCCCTTTAAAATTAGCCAGAAATTATGGCTCGTCAGAGCAAGAAAGTGATCACTGGCAACTCATTATTCATAAGACCCAATGTAAACTGTTCTTAATCCCTGTTCTCTTTGTGGAGAATTTATGGAGTATGTTCTAGTTAAAGCAAAAGGAATAAGATCGGGACCAAAAGACACACCCTTCTGGAAAGAGGGGACAGTATATACGTATATGAAATTAATCCTATATTTTGATAATAAGCTGAAGGTTTATAATGTCCCATTGGTGATGGGGCACACAGAATTGATTATGCAATTGTCTATTTTTTAAAAATATGCCTATATACATATAATATTGTTAATGTAGTTGTTACTAATGTAAGTCTTTGATTAAATATATTTTTTTAAAAAGTCAATTTGGAAGTGAGAGCACAGAAAGTTCTAGAAAATGGATGGTCTAAATAGGAGACAGTTTGCTACATGTGGAGCATTTCCGTGTAGCTCAGGTTTCCAGGAGCTCAGTTGTACAGCAAGATTTAGGTGTATGCCAGAAACTGCTCTGCAGACAGTTTCATCTCTAAGGAGACAACGATAGAGTGAGGGTGGGGAATAGTATCAGTACTTTCTCTCTGTCATGCTTTCAAATTAAACCATTTTTGAATGCCTCAATAGGTCTTTAGAGCTTCCTGTTTATGTATACTGCACATAATGTACACTATACTTATAGCAGTGTATACTGCTCATACTGTAGGACAAACCTCCTGTGTGTTGTTTTATGGCCTTTCAAGGAGAGACATATTAAATATACAACATTCTTCTTCTGCCAGATCTGAATCCAAATATTGGTGATCATCATGGCAATCAGCCATGAAGACTGTCCTGGGAATATAATGCAGTGGCCTTTCATCTGCCTTCCACATCACAGCATGACACCCATACCACTGATCCAATTCTGCAAGCCACTTTCTAGTCCTAAGCCCTTTTGATATGCAAAGTCCTCCTCAGTCCCAGTATTCCTGCTGCTGCTGCCCACCATCAAAATGGATTAAAATCAGATTTAATCCATTTGGGGACCATCACCCTTCCCTGTAGACTACGGCACCCAAGGCCACTAGTCCTCAGAGTGGTCAGGTTAGCTAACCGCCACCTGACACTTGGCTTTGAGTTGCTGGCGGTACGGTCTACTCTATTATCATAGCAGGATAACCTGTCCAGACTGTAATATACAACTATAATCAGTAAATCCATTTTAATTTTTAAAAAAATTATTCTTGTTTTCATTCAGGGTGAAATGAGACCAAATAGTAGAATATCCGTGTATAACATCCCTTTGTTATAAGGGGCCATGACACTAGCTGGAGGGAAGAATCACATTGGGAACAATGTATGTAGTCCTATTTAGGGTAAACATTCCTGGTTTCACTTAGAACCCTGGTTTTCAACCATTGGGTCCCAGATATTATTGGACTCAAATTCTCAGAAATCTTTAGCATTAACTATGCTGGCCAAAATTTCTGGGAGTTGTAGTCTAAGAACAAAAATAAGGAAACTTGGGTCTATTTGCAACAGTTCTTTTACACAGCAAAATATTTTCTAGATTCTGACCCAACCATTCTTTGGGAATTAGAGGTCAAAGAATACCCACTGGACCACAAGTACATTATTTAGTATGCAAACCCATGGTAAGGGACTACTCATTGGATCACTGAAGCATGCATCAGTTTACTTTACAGGGCAAGAACTGAGCAGGTAATTTCATGCCATCTTAACTTTATGTACAAGTAAGAGCTCTGCAAAGCAAAGCTAACAAGGGCAATAATCCTTTCCAATGGTTAAAATTCTGTTGCATAATGTTACAGTGATGCAAACTGGATCTGGCACTGGAGATAATTAATTTAAACTGATTGAAAGCTTCTCATCTCCCTCTTTTAGGTTCTGATGCTCCCTAGGGTTCCCTTTTGACTTAGGAGCTCGTTTAATGTAAAAAAAAAAAATCACTGTTAAATTACTGCTGCTGGTATTGGGACCAGAGATGGAGATCTGGCAGCAAATTTTGACTATTAAAGGCTCTCTCTGGGTCCAAAACTCTCAAAGGCTTCCTCAGTGTGAAAGGGAGATCTAGGCCTGTCAAAACCTGGGAAACATGGGCAGGGGGAGCGAAAGGAAACACTCAAGTGATTTAAACTTAATGCTACTGATGCAGATCTGGTTTAAGTGAGTATAGTTTCATGCAACAGGATTTTGCCTAGTGTGTGCAGTTTGCTACTTTGAGCTTAAGCTAAGGTGGAAGATGTGACATATTTAAAAACACCCTGCAATGAATGTAACTACAGAATCACTTTCTCTTTCAATCTATATATTTTAAAAAATTATAGCCTGCAGACACTATTGTCATTAGCAAGCTAGGTCATTAATCATCTTGATGTATTGTATAATTGGAAAAAAAACACTGGATCTGCAAAAACCACCTTCATTTTACTGTACACTTTGCCTCTGGGTAACTCTTTCAATGTTCTATTTATGGGATTCAAGTTAGTTAATTTGTATTGCACAGAATTTGAGGAGAAAGCCATTCTGTAACCCATTGAGTTATACAGGAACCCATTTCAGCAAACTAATGAGCTTGGGTAGCACATTGAGATGAACATTAAATTACAGTAGCACAGAGGACGCTGTGATAACTGTTTTTCTCAAGCTCTTGGGTATCTACAATGTAACCTAAATGTGTCACTTGCCCATTCTTTTCTTTGAAATCTGTTATGCAGTGACGTAAAAGAAGAACTGGTTTCAGATTCTTCTAATACTTCCCATTAATCAAAATGTAAATGACTTCACTCTTTGGCTAAATGCACAAATAAAGGTGGAAAGAGTTCTCACAAAACAATTAGGCAGAATGGCCCTCCTGGTGCAGACTTTGTCAGGATTTCTAGGATCACTTGAGGACAGGAGGGGAAATTAAATAATGTTTAGCCCACTATCCCTTCTAAACAGTAGTTAGCTGTACTGTGAAGAAGCTGAGAAGCAGCTTCAGAATATGGGCAAACTGAACACTTCTCTTGACTGTCTGGTGATGATCAGGGGAACTGAATTTATATTTTAAGTTCAGTAGATGATTGACTCGATCCAGCACATATGATGTATGCACATGGTTTTTTAAAAGGACCAATCCAGTCCAAAACACCCAAAGAGTAGGCTATTATGCCCAAGTAGACAATCTCTTATTTTTTTTAAAAAAAGCACAGAAAGCTGGCAATCCAGGCCAGCTAATGGTCTCAACAACCGGTGGTTAGCATATCTAAAATTTAGATAAAATACAGTCCAATACAAGGATTCTCAACCTCTAGCCCATGGGCCGGCACAATTTCATGTGGCCCCCACTGTCTCCACCACACCAGGAAGTGCCATGTGGAGGAGGAAGGGCAAAATGGTCATCTGGCCCCGGAGACTGTCTGAGGGAGTGTGACCCGGCCCCCGCTTTTAAAAGGTTAAGAACTCCTGGTCTAATAGGCAATATGGTAACTCTCTTTGGAAACCAGGACCTGAAAAGTAACTTCTCTAAACCTTGGGCAGTCTTGAATGGAGCTTTTCTTCCTGACTTGATGTTGATGTTGATAAAATGCAAATTATATTTCCCATGCACCCCAGTTTCTTTAGATGTTGCCCAAATATAGGGTATAATATTTGGGCCTCAATGAAGCAGTTACAGTCTCAGTTCCTGGTAATAATATATCTTGGTTCTGTCCCTGTTGTGTCCATCACTTCTGGGAACCTGCAGAAAGAGACAGCAGGGAGAGCAGGGTGTTGTAGCAATGTCACATCCACTTGAGGTTAGAGTTTGGAGCTCCTGGCTTCAATTCTGATAAGGATCTGCCAATAATTCAGCACCTCAGTCCTTTCCCTTTGTTACACTGTTTAATGTGATACTAGTGTAAAGCAGAAGTTACCATGGTTTCTCAAAGAAATCAAGAGTTGTTTTGTATTTATGATGCTTTGGGATGTGTTCACTAGACCATTGGTCTAGTAGGCATTGGCAATGCTGCTTTTTGAATTACTTTTCTAGCATTCCACAGCTAGCTGCCTGGGTGACTCTGGGATTTGTGGTCTAAAAAGTTACTTTTTCCAAGCTCTGCCAAACAGTCCAAAATAAATCTTAGGGAGCTGTTTTTGATCAAGAAAAGCTTATTTCCCTCCTTGTGAGCTGTGTTCTTACCTCTGTGACCAGACAGTATAAGCTCTTGAATTCAAGGCATATTCCAACTCAAAGCGGCTACGTAAAGCAGCAACATGGCTACGGCCAGGGCATCCTCGGGGTACCAAGCAATCCGAAGAAGAGGAAGGTGACAGAGATCCGCTGCTGTTGCTAGAGGCTGGCGACATCAGCTGGATTTAACAAAGAAGATACTGTCAATAGTCACTCATGATAACTGCCAAGTCTTGTCTGAAAAGCTGACAGCAGCACTCAATATTGGTGCTACCTCACAAGTACCTTTGCTATAGTTCTCGGCTATTTCTACAGCTCTTGATGAAAAGATTTATTTTCGCACAGAACTGGTTGCCAGGGGGATGACAGTCAGTGTAACCTGCACGCAGCATGCTGTTAACATATTCCTGTTCAGGTACTATGTCTTCACTCCCACTAACATGGCCAAACATAGATCAGGGGATGGTGGTGAAGACAATTGACCCAAACTTCTCAATCTGCTGGCTAGAAAAAAAGGAAGGCTTCCTTGTCGTTGACCTTAACAGACTGAATTCAATCATTAGTGTGATGCTGTCACTTTATCTGCTGTGCCTGATGCCAACACAAAATGAAAACAATGAGCCCAAATTTTCAAATAGCTGAAAACTAGGCCAGTTGCTTTCAAAGGGGGAAGTAAGCAGAGCCGAGTCTTTCTGAGGCCAAGTTCTAACATTACTGTTGTGCCAAGCTAGCTATCAGCTATTTACAAGAGCAGATTATTTCAGTTGACCATTCAGTTCAATGGGAAATGGAGAAAATAATACAAGTAATACAAAGAGAGGGATATACTGGTGGAAAAACCTAATAGAGTAGGTTGAATGCAATACTATACCATTGTTCTGAACTGTGCTGCCTATAGCCAGTAAGCCAAATTCTGGTAAGAAAACAATGGGAAGGAAACAGGTCTCAAATATATTGTCATCTATGTAAATCATTTTGGTTGGTTTTTTAAAGGAGATACTTATGTGTAATGAGATAATCACTGGATCAGATCTATAGACTACATTACAAAAAATATGAAGTGTTTCTATTTGGCCTGAAAAAAAATGTATGGATTTATATAAGCAACATCATGGAACAGCAGTGGGTTAGAAATGCAGGACTATGCAGCTTTCATATGAAGAGCAATGCTTTTTAGAAGCCATTGTCAAAAGCAACAGCTAATTTTCTGAAAAGATGGATTTAAAAGGGCTGGGATTATGTTTGTCCTTCTGCTTCACATGACTGATTAAGATTCTGAAGCTTAGCCTCTGCTTTCACAGCATTTGCTCTGTTAAACTTTTACATTCTCTGGCTTTGCTGGCGGATATGATCCGTTTGAGATGGCTAAACACTGGCCTTTCTCCTTTGATTTACACAAATTCGCACTCTAGATTTAATCCCATATGAACTGCTGTTGATATTTCCCAACACCTAGCTAGCTCTCCTGCGAGACAGCACATTGGTGATATGTGCTTCATTCTTCCAAACCCACATAAAGAGAGAAAAAGTCATTTTAAAAGCATTTTAACCACCACATAAAGAAGCCTCCTAAAGCTGGATCTTGAAAGATGAAACATGATATGAAACAGAGCTTTGACCCTTTGACTGAAGATTGGTGATGATACACTCAGAAAAGAGGGAGGGATAATATTTCCAACACACAAACAGAGAGAGCAAGAGAGCAGAGGTGTAATACTAAAAAGGGGTTGCTAAAATCAAAAACATCTCCCATTTTATCAGACCTCTTCTCCTGCCTAAAAGTCAAAAGGACCTGGGCATTTATTGATACTAACTTCAGGCATTTAAAAAATCTACCTTTTCTCTCTCTCAACATATAGCTTTTTCTAAGATGACTCCCGAGAGCTAAAACAATAGCGGGCACTAACCAGGCTCGAACCCCCAACTTGTTTTCAAACCTCATGGGATTTAGGGAGGAATATGGGTTATAAAAAAAATTAAATTTTTTTTGCTGGGTTTCTCAGCCAGAAAAGACAAAGAAAATATTTTTAATTTTTAAAAAGATTGACATATTGTACCAGCAATTTTTCCACTTCCCTTACCCTCTGCAGATCAGAGAAAGTGATTAATTTGCAAATATCTGGAAGTGGCTCACTTGTTAAGCCACTTTCCAAAACCAGCAAATTGGTATCTGGAACGATCTTTAGTTGTTCCAATAAACAGCAGCCTCCAACTCTTGACCTGTCTGGAATGGAATGTGAGCAATGGCTTAGAACACTCTAAAAAGTTGTGTAGTTGACATTCTTAACAGTATTCCCAACTCTTACATCAGGAGGCTATAGAGCACTGTAGTCTCCCAGGAGGCTATAGAGCAGTCTAGTCTCCCAGTGTTGACAACGTCTTGGATCTTGGACTCATTCATATTGTTAGTGCTCAAGCTATGCATTAAGGAATGCTTTTAAGGTGTTGTTTAGGATATATTTTAAAACTAAAGACTAGACTGAGAATGTTTGTAAGCCCTCCTAAGTGGGCAAAGTTTATCTTCCATGTGCTAATTAATGTTAATCACATTATGCTAATTAAAGTCATTTACCAAAGACCTTTGCTGCGATATGGGAACATAGCTCTTGCTAAACTTTTTTTTTGGCACTTCATAATTGCCAATAACACTGCAACCTAAACAGCAGTTTACATCCTTTGCACCATTTCAGATTAAAAAGGTCAAAAGAAACCCAGAAGTAAATACTGTGAGAGTTTGTCTTACGGCCCTCTCTGTGGCAGAAGTGATCAATCTGGCTGCTCCAGTTTCTACTCAGAGCTCTGCTTATGGGTATTGAAAGAGATCTGCTACGATTCAGGCAGATTGCATCAGACAGCAGAACGTTGTACAAAACACTGGTCTTCCTAACATATGTTCTGGTTATATCCAGCTGTACTCCAATTTACAAGAGCCATGATAGCAATGTAAGAATCACAGCTGGTACATATGGTAGCAACCAGAACACTTACAGGTATTAGAGATTGGAATCATGTTATGTCTATGCTGTGCCACTAAGAATCTCTGTTTGTTGAGTTCTAGCCCAATTAAATGGCTTTGTTTAGTTTTTAAAGTCTGGGATCTATTTATCAGAAGGGTTGCATAAAGCAAGCTTGCCCAAGCTCTCAGATCAGTATTGGAAGGCCTGCTCCTCAGTAGCGTAGCGTGGGGGGCTGCCTGCCCCGGGTGGCACTTTTTGGGCGCATGGGTGTTCTTGGACTACAATTCCCAGAAGTCCTAGTGGGAGCGGGAGGCAGCATCCTAGGCCCCCGCTGGGGTGGTGGTGGCAAATTTGGCTTATACCCTGGGCAGCTGTATCCCACACTACGCTACTGCTGCTCCTCATACACTGGTGAAAGTTGTGAGGCAGATGACAACCAGGGTCAAGGTCCTTTTCTCTCATGCTTTTGCAGAGTTATAGTGCCTTTCCCTGGAAAGTAAATACAGGTAGCTCCTGGGTACCTACTGGGGATCGCTTCTGAGACCTACTTCAGGTACCCGAAATTGTGAATTAATGGCTTCTAGTGGCCAACTCTGGTAATGCCCCATGTTGTAGTGTTGTTCAGTCACACTATCGAGTCTGACCCTTTGTGACCCCATGGAGCACAGCAAGCCAGGCTCCTGTCACCTGCCATCCTCCAGAGTCCAGCCAGATCCTCGCTCACCATGTCAATGATACTGACTAAACATTTCATCTTCTGCTGCCCTTTCTCTTTTCACCTTCAATCTTTCCTAGCATCAGGGCCTTCTCTAGTGAATCTTGTGTTCTCATTTGGTGGTCAAAGTATTTGAGTTTCAGCACCTGTCCTTCCAAGGAGCAGTCAGGGTTGATTTCCTTTAGGATCAACTGATTTGATCTCCTTGCAGTCCAGGGGACTCTCAAAAGTCTTCTCCAGTCCCACAGTTCAAAGGCGCCTATTCTTCTGCGCTCAGCCTTCCTTATAGTCAAACTCTCACAACTATACATTACTGCTGGGAAGACCATCACTTTAACTATATGGAGTCTTGTTAACAGGGTGTGTCTTTTTATTATGCTGCCTAGGTTTGTCATAGCTCGTTTCCCAAGGAGTAAGCATCTTTTTATTTCATGGTTGCAGTCACTGTTTGCAGTGATCTTGGATTCCAAGAAAGCAAAGTATGTCACTGCTTCCATTTCTTCCCCTTCTATTTGCCAGAGAGTGATGAGGCCAGATGCCATGATCTTGGTTTTTTGATGTTGCATTTCAAGCCAGCTTTTTCACTCTCCTCTTTCACCCTCATCAAGAGGCTTTTTAGATCTTCATTATCTGTCATTAGAATGGTGTCATCTGCATATCTGATGTTGTTGATATTTCCCCCAGCAATTTTAATTCCAACTGTGAATCATCCAGTCCTGCATTATGCATGATGTACTCTGCATATAAGTTAAATAAGCAGGGTGACAATATATAGCCTTGTCGTACTCCTTTTCCTATTCTAAATCGATCAGTATTACACACATACAGTGATGGGCTCAAAAACAAAATTGCTACCACACTGTGGGCGTGGTATGGTGGACGTGACCAGGGAGAAAGCCCTGCGTTGCACCCAAATTAGGACAACTTTATTTCAAAACTTGAATGGGTGGGACCAGCCAGAATTTCTGCTACCAGTTCTGGCAAACTTGTGTGACCTGCTGATGCCCACTACTGCCCACACAGAATTATACATATAACATAAGATATGAAGATATCCCAGATTCTAGGATTCTATTTATTTATTTATTTATTTATTTATTTATTTATTAGTTCAAATTTATATTGCCGCCCACTCACAGTGGTGACTCTAGATTCTAGATGTGGGTGGGCCAAAAAAAAAATTTCAGGATGGGCAACAATGTCATATATATAAGCAGCTGGGAGTTTGTGGGTGGGCAAACTGCTAACTCTGGCCACAGCCCTGTAAGTAAGGTTTTAGCCTTTTCTGTGCACTGTATATGCTGGCGTATAAGATGACTGGGCGTATAAGACGACCCCCCCCACATTTCCACTCAAAATATAGAGTTTGTTATATGCTCGCCGTATAAGACTATCCCCTCTTCCGCACACCTTCCACACACCAAATAAAACGTAAAAGAACATCAGATTTGATTTCAACATCTCCCTGTGGCTGGCACTAGTGTGTAAGTGCACATGTGCGAGCTCTGCGTAGACAAGGGGCGGGGCGGAGCACCGCTACTTCCCGCCGAGCAGAATGGGCTGGTCACGCTGAAAAGGCTGGCACCCCTGTCTCACTGCTGATGCTCACCGCAGCCACGCTGGATACCGCGCAATACTGGATGGTATGTAGAATGAGGTGGGTGGGCATCGGGAGGCCACTATGGGCACCAGGCAGGCATCAGGAGGCCACTATGGGCAGCTATGTCTATCCCAACTGAAGTGCACCCGGCGTATAAGACAACACCCCACCCCCCACTTGGAGGCATGTTTTTCAGGGGGGGAAAGCAGTCTTATACACCAGCATATCCAGTAATATACACTCCTTCCCACTATTATCTCTGTTATTTAGGTTGCGTAAGTTTTCAAATGCCCCAGAAACCTGCAAAACCCATTCAAGCACAGATGACAAAGGAATGAGAGAAAAAACAATGTTGTATATAATTAGGAAGACATGCCTCTTCCCACCTTCACTTTCAAATCTTAAGTACTAAATATTTGTTTTCAGCCAGCTAAAATAATGATAGTTTTTTTTGGGTTCTTAGGGGTTCTTATGTGATGGCTTAGCTTTTGACTGTTCAGTTTTTTTAAAAAATTGTTTACTTTATTTGCATTTAATAGCTTAGGCTATAGCTAAGCAAAGCAGCTAGAGAAAGCTAGGTAATATATCTTTCAAAATGATTGATCTTCTTCAGTAAGCAATCAGCCTGTGATCATAACCTGCTGCAAACTGCGCACTGATATTTCTAGAATGCAACAGATTATGTTGTTACCTCAATATTGCATAGACATTCTTCTAATTTGGAGACCACTTCAGAAAATTCAGGTCTTCCCTGCAAATACAACAACAAAATAACATGAGTCTAATTAAGCATACTTTGAATAAACACACAGAGAAGACCCCTTTTACATTTTCCAATCATATATTTATAATGCTAAAAAAAAAAACCTGATCTCTCCCCAGGCAGCTTAATACAGCTTAATACAGCTCAGTAGTTCACAGAATTTTTCCCTGCTTCTTTACCTTTATTCTGCCATTTGCTACTTTACAAAAGCTTCTCGGATGGGTGGCGACTCCTGAAGAATTCAAGAGAAGACACAGTGGAGCAAATGGTTGGAGGTGAGGTGAGAAGTTTTCCTTCAATGAATCTCTTTAACCTTTCTTAGGACCAAACCCATTTTGGCATATTTACCCTGCCTTCTGGAGTTCCCTCAGCCCCATCCGACCTCAGAGTTAGAAAGAGTTCCTCAATCCTCCACAGATGGTTCCTCTCAGGCAAAAAAGAAAACAGGGGGGCAGGGGAGAGAACTGTCTCTCACTAAATCTCTTTAAAATTAAACTGTCAGTTCCTAGAAAATGAAGAAAATTAAACAAAGTTCTCAGTGTCTCCAAATGATTTTTTTGAAAGGTCAAACTTACCATCTAAAATAGATAAAGTTATGATTTCAGACCTTAGAGAATTAACATTGCAAAGTTACCTAAAGGGTAGATATCACTTGTCTTTTTGCAAAATATTAAGGTGGACATAATGTGTCTGTAAGAAGACTTTGAAAAGAAAAGAAAATACTTTAAAATACGCCATTTAAATAAGGAGGAAGTGGTCCTCCAGCACTACAAACCCATGGTTCAAATCATAGGATTTGAGTTAATTAATTGGTGGAGACTAGCTTTTGATATAATGTATACTAAAATGTGAGAAAAATAAGTAACTTCTGTGGGCCACTAACCAGCTTTGGTTCTAGATGGGGCAGTTCTGCCCCAAATGGACCCGGTGCGTAATCTGGGGGTCCTCCTGACTCATGACTACTGTTCAAAGAGCAGGTGGCAGCTGTGGCCAGGAGGGCTTTTGCACAACTTTGTGTAATATGCCAGTTACGCCCCCTCCTAGAGCAGGACACCTTGCTCATGGTCACACATGCTTTGGTCACCTCCAGGCTTGATTATTGTAATGCACTCTACATGGGGCTGCCCTTGGTGACCATTCGGAGACTGCAGCTGGTCCAGAATGCAGCAGCTCGGGTAGTGATGGGGTGCAGGCGTTATGCTTGAGCCTCATCACTGCTCCGGGAGCTGCACTGGCTGCCAGTATGTCTCCGGGTGCAATTCAAGGTGCTGGTCATTACCTTTAAAGCCCTATATGGTAGAGGGCCAGGATACCTAAGAGACCGCGTCACCCTAAGAACGTCGGCCCATCCCACCAGAGCGGATCGGAGGAGTTCTCTTGTTATCCTATCGGCTAGGGAGGCTCGCCTCACTAGTACGAGGAAGAGGGCTTTCTCTGTGTTCGCCCCGGCACTCTGGAGCCTCCTCCCGATAGAGCTACGCCTGCAGACAGAGCTCCTGCCCTTTCAGAAGGGCTTAAAGACCTGGCTGGCAGGGCAAGTGTGGGGTCCCAGGAACGCAGGTTCCCACGTAGGATGGCTGATTTAAGGGCAGCCACCTCCCCTTGTATCTGTATCTCTTTTTATCTGCTTTGCTGTTTTAATGTTTTAAATTTTTTAATGAACTTTTAAGGTTTTAGATATTGATATGATTATAGTTTATCCATGACGGTAATTTACGCTGTAAGCCGCCCAGAGTCGGGTCTACCCGATTGGGGCGGGATACCAAATGTGAGCAATAAATAAATAAAATAAATAAATATGTATAACTATCAAATGACAGCATTTTCATGGTTAGAGCCAGAGGAGTGACATATGAAGGATTTTCATACAACCACTTAGCAATGTTACCTTTCTCACACTTGAGCTGGGTGAAACTAAAACAGGATAGCACACTACGGATAAGAAAAAGCTCCCTGTTCTCCCACCCTGTGAGCCCAAAAGCTTCACTGTGTTCCAGGGAGATGGAAACCAGTCTACATGCTGTTTCCTCAGTACAGTACTTGTAAGTCAACATTGTAAGGTAGAATGGCTGCCATACCCAAAAATATTCAATCAGTAGCTGTACTGAGTCAATGACTGGATTTAATACCACCAAACTCTCAGACAAAACTTCGTAAAAATGCCTACATCACTTTTTATAAGAAAAAGTTGAAGTATTCCATTAAAACAAATAAAAGGATTGCAGCATAAAACTTGCCCAAAACATGAAGCCTTTTAAAAGTGTGAGAAAAAAACAAAAAGATGTGAGCATATGAGCAAACAATTCCATTAAAATATAAATCTCTAACTAGCCTATTCTACTTATTTAGCTTGCCTTCAAAGCATAAACAGATTGCAGCAATATATTGGAGATCAGCCTTTCATCATGGCTACAGCTCAGCCATTTTCTTGACATTGTCAAAGAAGACGCTCAAAGACACTTTCCAAAGATGCGTGTTATAGCCACCCTGATACCTTGTCTTTTATACGCATGTCCCATATTCAAGCAACTTTTGGTAGCTAGTAACTCAGTGGTGGGCAGCAAAAAAATTCGCTACCCCACCGTGGGCGGAGCCTATTTATTTATTTTTTAATTTTATTTATTTGTTCATATTTATTATCCCGCCCCAATCGGGTAAACCCGACTCTGAGCGGCTTACAGATTAAAATCATAGGTTAAGCCTATGATAATACTAATTCATCTTAACACTTAATACTTAAAAACTATAAAAATTCATAAAAACATTAAAGCAACGCCTATGTTGTAGGGAGAGCCTATGTCATGGGTGATCTAGTCATGCCTGCCATATGGCCATGTAAACATCTGCAAACAGGAAGCACTGGCTCTTTAGCTGTAAATGGAGATGGCTTTTGAGCAAGGGAGACTTTGAACCACTTGCAAGGACAAAATCTGATGGGGCAGGGCAGGGAGGTGGGCGTAGCCACCCAAATTTGCTACCCTCCCTGCCTGAAGGCCACCCAATTTTGCTACCCCCCTCTTGGTGTGTGTGTGTGTGTGTGAGAGAGAGAACCTATTACTGCCCACTACTGTAGTAACTCCATTCCCAAACATACTGTTCTATTTCAGCTGTACCAGGAGACACTAATTGGCTGTAACTGCTCTGACAGTCCCATATTTGTCCTCGAAGATGTCTCCTTATCAGGGTGACAGAAACACAGCTGTATCATCTCCAAATGTTCTCAACCCCACAATCTTATTCCCTTCCTTGCCTTTCAACTACATGTCTTTTGGATATCCCATTTCTCAGCTTTTCTAGCATCAGTGAATCCTTTTGGTCCATGTTTCCACAATAACATATTATAGGATTTTAAAAATTAGCATTTTTCAAGAGTGTAAACACTCAAGAAGAATGTAATGAGAGATCACCAAAAGGCAGTACAAATAACAGATGAGATTCAGTGTGAGTGTAAGGGAATACACATTGAGCCAAAATAGCTACTACTGTTTATTAATTGCACATAAGTGTGGATAAAGCGAAATTATCCATAACTGTCAATAAGAATACTTTTAAGAGGCAGGCTTTGCTCTGTGAGAGCATGATATCAGATTAGACCCAGGGGTCAAAATCCAGTTGCTTAGCATAGTAAAACACACTAGAGTAAGCCTACTAACCCAATGGCTAGTTGGAAAGTCAGCTCTTCCACAAATTCTACTGATTCAACAGGGTTTAATGCAGTGGTTCCCAACTTTTTCTTTTTGGCCATGTCCCATCTAAGTATCTCTAAAATCCTGATCCACCCAATGACATATAATTCTTATTATTCAAAAAGTGAACTCCTATTCATGTAGAGGAAGCCTAAATGGCCATTAACTTGGTATAAACAAGTGATTGTCTGATGAGGAATGCAAAAGGCAAAGGAGAAAGGAAAAAATAAACTTGAATACAGAATTTCAAAGAAAAGCAAGGAGAGATAAGGAAACCTACCTGAATGAACAGTGCAAAAAAAAAAATAATAATAATAGAGGAAAACAACATAAGGGGTAGGACTAGAGATCTTTTCAAAAAAATGGGGAAATCAAGGGAACGTTTAAAACAAAAATGACCATGATAAGGGACAAAGACAGCAAGGAGATAGCTGATGCAGAAGAGATTAAGAAAAGATGGAAAGAGTACACAGAGGAACTCTACAAAAAGGACCTCAACAAAAAGGACCTCAACACTCCTGATAATAACAATGATGAGGAAATTGAACTTGAGCCAGACATCCTAGAGAGTGAAGTCCGGAAGGCCCTAAAAAGCACTGAAAATAACAAAGCCAGTGGAGATGATGCTATCCAAGTTGAACTTTTCAAAGCCCTAAAATAATGCAATCAAATTATTACATTCTATATGCCAGAAGATTTGGAAAACATAACAATGGTGACAGGATTGGAAAAGATCACTATACGTTCCAATCCCCAAAAAGGGTAATGCCAAAGAATGTTCAAATTATTGAACAATTGCGCTCATCCCACACACTAGCAAGGTGATGCTCAAGATAATACAGGATAGACTGCAGCAGCACGTTGAAAGAGAATTACCAGAAGTGCAGGTGGGGTTCAGAAAAGGCAGGGGGACTAGAGACCACATCGCCAACATACGTTGGATCAAGAAAAAAACAAAGGAATAACAGAAACAAGTCTACTTCTGTTTCATTGATTACACCAAGGCCTTTGAGTATGTGGACCACAATAAAATGTGGCAAGTAATTAAAGAGATGGGAATACCAATGCAGTGGTGGGCAGCCAAATTTTTTACTACCACACTGTGGGCGGGGCTGAAGTCATGGGTGGAGCCAACATCATGACATCGTGACGTCGTAGGCAAAAAGAGAGGAACGAGGGATAGGGAAGTCCTTTTGCCTTCAAGTCTGTAAGAGTTCAGGATGTAGGCAGCTGACTAGCTGTAAGGACACTAGGACCCAGAGCAACCAAGCTAAAAGTCAAACACCAAACCTTATCCACATCCATATCTAAGTCCAAGGACAAAGCCAGGAGCAGACAGAGAAAGTAGACAGGACATAGACCAGGCAGACCAGAAATCAAACAATCGAGGAAGCAACCAACGCAAGGTACTTTTAGTGCTAAAGCAAGAGCAGGAAGGGGTCCACATAAAGCACCACAACAAATTCAAGAACCTTCATTTCTGAGGCAGCTTCTGGGGGAAGAGTGGTTCTTATATAGCTCTTTCCAGTTCCCAGTTTGAACCTGCTTGGTCAGTGTTAGAAATAGGCTTTTAGCTTGATATACTGGAACCCTTCTTAAGACCATATGATATGTTCTTATCCAAAGGCCAGCTTGCACTACATTATGAATTTGTACAAGATAGTGATGTTTTGAATTAATATGAGATGTTCTGTCTACTAAAATAAAGATTTCCCTCTCACAATCAAGATAATTGTTCTATTAATATTTCTAAGCCTAAGAATGGGGTTAAAGTATTTTGATATTGGTGAGATTTATGTATGTCTTTGTGTTCAAAATATTTATTGTTGGAAATTTTTCAAAATTCTGACACTGCGAATATAGGGCTAAATCAAATTATTAGCCCCAACTGGAGTAGATCCACTGAGTGAATGGGAACAAATTATTAAAGTCCGGTTAGTTCTTAGTCTCCACTCCACTCACAACTAACAATTTTATTTACCTCTCAATAAGCCTGATCAATTTGCCAACATTGTTTGCCTCACAAAATGAGCTCAGAAGATACATATGTGTTCAGGAGCCTTGGTGAAGTTGTATTAGATCAATAATGTAGGCAGGAAATCCAGGTGAGTTAGTTTAGAAAAAAGTAAGCAAAGTCTTTCTTCCAGCCATGTTTCCTGGAAGATGGAGGAACTCAAAAAGATATATTTCCTCTTCCAAGGCAGAAAGCAAGAGAGAAGGCCAGAGCAAAACAAATGTCTTAACACATGTAAATCAGGCCAGGTGATCTCCAAGGCAGGAAATAATCTTTTTAATTCTAATTGCGCCAAACAGACCCAGTGCGTAATCTGGGAGTCCTCCTGGACTCATGACTCCTGCTCGATGAGCAGGTGGCAGTCGTGGCCAGGAGGGCTTTTGTACAACATTGAGTCATATGCCAGTTATGCCCACTCCTAGATCAGGACTCCTTGCTCATGGTTACACACACTCTGGTCACTTCCAGACTTGACTATTGCAATGCGCTCTACATGGGGCTGCCCTTAATGACCTTTCGGAGGCTGCAACTGGTCCAGAAAGTGGCTGCCTGGGTGGTAATGTGGTGTGGGCAGTATGCCCATGCCTCGCCACTGCTTCGGGAGCTGCATTGGGTGCCAGTGTGTCTCCGGATGCATTTCAAGGTGCTGGTAATTACCTTTAAAGCCCTACATGGTAGTGGGCCAGGATACTTAAGAGACCACGTCACCCTGAGAACATCTGTCCATCCCACCAGAGCAGACTGGAGAGGCTCTCTCATTGTGCTATCTGCTAGGGAGGGTCGTCTCTCTAGCACCAGAAGGAGGGCCTTTTCTGTGTCTGCTTCGGCCCTTTGGTACCTTCTGCCAATTGAGCTGCGTCTCCAGACAGAGTTGCTATCCTTCAGGAAAGGGCTAAAAACCTGGCTAGCAAAGCAGGTGTGGGACACCAGCGATGTGGTGACCCCTGCCTGCTGGCTGATTTAGTAAGAACACTCCCTCTTTTAATCTCTTTTAATCTGTAGGGGTCAGAGTAATTTTTGGTGGCATTTTGAATGGGGTTTTTATTGGTTTTTAAAATGTGATTGGTTTTATTTTCTGTGAGCTGTCCAGAGTCTTTGGAGTTGGACAGCAATATAAATCAGAAAAATAAATAAATACTGTAAATAAATAAAATTAGAGCCAAACATTGCAAAACAACTTCCTTTAGGTCAGACTAGTCTTTCTTTCCTCTCTGGTTCATATGTGCAGGGGTTGTACTGGAATATTCGACAATTTTATCAATCTGAGTTTTTTTAAAAAGCTGTGTCACTGCTACTTAATTTACCTCTTTCTGAGCAGCAATTAACTCATGACTAATGTAAAAATATCATGTTCAAGAGAAAGATATAAATATATATCCCCCTTTTTTCCCTCTTTTAGGTATGTTGCTCATTCTGCTTGCTATGATGATTCAGTTAATAGCATCATGTCCCTCTTCATGCCTCGTATGCTCTGATGACATTACTCTGTGTCAAGGATTAACATATATACTAGGTAACTAAGTAAGACACTCTTAAGAGAAGTGATATTTATTCTAAACTATAAGCTCTGCACAGCTGTAATTGTATTGACTATTTCCCATGCCTGCTGTTGAATGGCAAACTTTCAGAGAGCTAGCCCATCATATTTTGACTGGAGAGTGATAGCATTGTTTCATTTCTCTTTGCCTAGAGGCCTTATCCAAGCTATTTTGAACCCCATGGAGGTAATTGAAAACCTTTTTTACCCACTAACGGAGTCATTTCGCTCCACCAAGTGCTTTAAGAAAAACAAAATAGATCATTTTAATAAGTTTTGCCCACATTTCCTGCAAAGTTCAAGCTGTCCACTTGCTGAATGAGCTATCAATTGCCTTATAACCTTGCCAAGCTATCCTTCAGCATTAGCAAGATTAAGTGCTGTATCAATGATACAGATTAGCATCATAAAGTACATTATAATTCTGAAAGAATGTGGCTCCCTGCCTTCTTGGTGCCAAATGAACTGTGGCAATGCTAACATTATGTATTGCTTGCTTAAGTCAACAATTTAATAGGACACCTGATTAACAAATTTAGAGCGGAATGTGACTTACATGCTGATTCCTATGAAAGGAAAGCATGCATAGTTCAAATCAGCAAGCAAGCAAAAAAACCAACAACTGTACCATTCACCCTTGTGTAAATAATAAATAATGGCCACAGAACTAACAATGCTTTCCATTCTCCACTCTTCCAAGCAGTTTTATTTGGCAAATGATGAAACAGGATGAAAAATTAAGAGATCAAAATCTGACGCAGAACGTAAATTCAGTAACAAGTTTTTATACAGTATTTCCATCCCATACACACTTTTATAGTGACAATAAAGTTAGCAGTAACCATGTCTCTTCTGAGAAAAGCTTTGGGACATGGGTCCTAGCTGAGTAAAAGGCTAAATGCAGTTAGGAGAAATTGCATAGTTAATTCAAAGTATTTATGCTATTTAGATGATGATGTCCCTTGGAACCCAAAACTATGCACTAACCCCATGGATGCTTTTCACTGAATCAGTCAAATCATCCAAAAGATTTGGTTGCTAAGAAAATGATCCCAATATTCTAGCTAACCATCTGACAACATTCTGCACTGGGAAAACCTGTGTATACAATATCCCTCTCACTGAAAAAGTACGCGAGCCAGCAATATGCCCGTATTGCTTCTACTCTATCACAGACAGCAAGTCAGGAACAAGAATATCTTACAGATTGCCTTATGGGATTGTTTGAGCAATGGCTTCTGCACTATCTGGATGAACAGCTTCCACAGCAGCTTGCCTATGAAAAATGGATCATTGGACACAAGCGTTGAGGACAGAAACAAGATTTCTACAAGAATTAAACCTTTGCAAAGGCAGTGGTGGGCAGCCAAAATTTTACTACCACACTGTGAGTGGAGCCAATGTCATGGGCGGAGCAAACATCATGACATCATGGGCGGAGTCAATGTCATGATGTCATGGGCTGAGCCAACATTGTGGGTAGAGCCAAAGTAAAAAAAAAACCATAAAAATAAGTACACATAAAAACACAAATTAAATAGACATATGAACACATAACAATACACATAAAACACATAAAAATACATATTAAAAATAAATACACATTAAGTAAAGGTAAAGGTTTCCCTTGCTCAAAAGCCAGTCATATCTGACTCTAGGGGTCAGTGCTCATCTCTGTTTCTAAGCCGAAGAGCCAGTGCAGTCTGCTTCTGCAGACGTTTCCATGGTCATGTGGCAGGCATGACTAGTAACCATGTTAGCAAAAGCCCCACTGATGGGGAAGCTGGGGTAAAAGAAGAGATAAGAGGTGAGTCAGAGGAGTCTGACATTTCTGGGGAGTCTGGGGGAGATACCACTTGTAGGTCCAGTCGGACTAGAAGGCCACCTGATAGATATCAGGCCACTGTGGCGTTAATGGATAAGAGGTAGCTGCATTGCCAGGTGCAAAGTTGGGTGCACGGTAGGCAGAATTAGACAGGGAACGCTGTTACCTTCCCACTGAAGTGGTCCCTATTTATCTACTTGCAATTTCTTGCTTTCGAACTGCTAGGTTGGCAGGAGCTGGGACAGAGACGGGAGTTCATTCCGTCCTGCAGTACTCGGGAAACGAACTGCTGACCTTCCACCTCCCAGTCAGTGTCTTAGTGACTTGAGAATACACATTAAATACACATAAACACATAAAAATACAAATTAAAAATACACATTAAATACACATTAAAATATACCCACACACCCCACACCCAAAGGCGAGTCACTTACCCTGGGGAGCAGGCTGTAGGGAGCTTCAGGCTAGCAGCTGCTCTTCCTCCTCCCTGCTTGGGAGAACAGCAAGGAGGCTGCCGAGGGCCTCAGAAGCAGCCACCATTTCCTGTGTGGCTGTGTGTGGCTGCCCAACCCTCTGCGCTGCCATACTACAAGCAGCAAATGGCTGCTTGGCTTGGCAGGCAGAGCACTGTAGGCATGAATGCACACCAAGCACTGTAGGAGCACCAAGCACTATAGGTGTGAATGCACGCCAAGCACTGTAGGTGTGCATGCGTGCTGTAGACATGCATGCGCAATCGGGAAACTGGCGAAAAGATAAGCCCCCGAGGTGATTCCCCCCAAAAACCGCTACCGGTTCGTGCGGATACTGGGAAAAGCTGCTACCGCTTCTGTTGAACTGGTGCGAACAGGCTCCTGCCCATCACTGAACATAGGTACATGCATCACATAGCTAAGTGATGATCTTCAGCTTTGGGCTGAAGCAAGATTAGTTGTACTTAGAACTGAATGAGTGAGATCAATAGACCTTAAGTTTATCATAGCCAAATTCTTATTTATTTCAGAGAGTTTACTCTAACTAGGACTACATCTGGAACTTCCATGTCTTCTACAGAAGGTGTTATGAAAAGAAAAGAAAAAAGTGCTACTGAGCCATGTTTGGCTTTCCCCATCACAATGGCCCTCCTTTGGACTGACAACTGAGTGAAAATAAAGTCAACAGGTGATAATATCATTCTGAATTTGAGCCACCAGCACCTAGGAAAGATGCTGCCACTTATTACATTATCTTTAGCTCAACATCTTCCATGCACTTTAGTTAGTTATCACAATACCAGTCAAAGTGAAAGGCCATTAATTCTTACAGAAAATTATGCACCCACAGAATGACTACTGGTCTGGATATATTCCTAGATATCTTCCTGTAAAAGTATTCTTGTCAAATGAGCATATGAAACATGCTCAAAATGATACAGTATGTCAAGGCGTGGTTGCTGTATTGATATCATTTACAGTTTTGTTCAGCAGTAGCTGGTGCCAGATGTCAGTATGGCAGGAACTTCAGCAGCCAGTGGTGGACTAAGCCAAGGGCAGCAATGAGTATACTTTCACATATATACAGAGGCAGCAATTCAAACATAGGGTGTCAACCATTAGCACATATTCACAGAAACAGTCCTCTGCCTTTGGCTGAGACTGAGGTGAAGCTGTGCCCCTCTTAGTCTGATAGAAAAACTGCTGTTGGCTTTGTAAGGTACATGCAACTAGTCAGTGGTGGGATGTCAAATTGTTTACTACCCCACTGTGACATCATCACAGTGTGGGCAGAGCTAACATCATGACATCATGATGTCATGGGCAGGGCCAAAGAAATTAAAATAATGTAAAATAAAAATAAGCACACACACACACACACACACACACACACACACACACACACACACACACACACACACACACACACACACACACACACACACACACACTCACACTCAACCCACCCACCCCAAACATAAATCAACCCACCCACCCCAAACACAAACCCATCACTTACCTGTTAGTATAAGTGCCTGGGAAACACCATGTTGCAATACGGATATGGTCATCGTACCGGTTCTCTAGGATAATATGCCTTAATGTAAATGTACAACAGGTGTACCTCCTTAAGGGTTCTCCAATTGGAATAGCAATTGGAACAGCACAGGTGTAGCTTATTGATGAGGTAACTCCAAGACCCCCAAGCCAGGCTGCCAGGCCTTTTTAGGAACTGTGGTAGTAAGTCAATATAGGTAAAGGTATTAAATACACATTAAAATACACACAGACACACCACATCCAAAGGTGAGTCACTTACCCTGGGGAGCAGGCTATAGGGAGCTTCAGGCTAGCAGTTTCTTTTCCTCCTCCCCGCTTGGGAGGACAGCAAGGAGGCCGTGCATACACGCCAAGCACTGTAGGCGTGCATGCACACCAAGTGCTTGGCGTGCATGCGCAGTGGGGGAACCAGTAAAAAGGTAAGCCCCGAAGGTGGTTTCCCCAAAAGCTTCTACCGGTTCTCCAGGACACTGGGAAAAGTTACTACCAGTTCTGGAGAACTGGTGCGAACCTGTTACATCCCATCACTGCAACTAGTACAAATGAATTAGTGGTACAAAATATATTTAGTGGCTTTTCAGTAGATTCAATGGGAAGCTGTTTATGGGGAAGCTGGCTAGATAGCTCAGTGGTATAAATATCTCACTGTGGAGCCAGAGGTTGGCAATTTGATTCCCCACTGTGCCTCTAAGGAGAAAAGGCCACCCATGTGACCTAGAACAAGCTGCACAGTCCCAAGAGGTCCTGAGAGGAAGGAAATGGTAAACCACTTCTGAGTGTTGCTCAGTCGCACAATTGAGTCCGACCCATTGCATGCCAGGACCTTCGCATACCAGGTCCCTCTGTCTTCTGCCATCCTCTTCTATGTACTCTTTATTTTAAAAAACCTGGAAAGTGTCACCACAGGCTGGGACTGACTTGGTGACTTGCAGTTAATATTATTTACGGGGAATGTTCGGTTGAAATAAGTGTAAATCATGGTCTGAATGATTCTTTTCTAACACCTCTTAGACGAGAACAAAAACCAGTCAGGTGATCCTTGTCTCTGACAGGATTCCCCATTATGCAGAAGTATAGTTACAAGGGGAATTACTCTCTTTTTCTGTGTAGATTTAGTGTTCCAACAATCTGTGTCTTGGTTGGCTGTATCACTGGCATGTTAACTCCACTAAAGACACTGATACATGATAAGTATTCATGGAATAATTTTAAAGGAACTGCTTTATCCACGGTTACTATTGAGTCTTCTTTGGCTTTTAATGGTGAGATTAATCTGGCTACGAAGATAGGAGGGCCCAGTGATTTCAAATTCTAATCAGAATCAATACAAATTAAGCTTCCACTTTGTAAGATGAATTCTCAGACTTTGAAACTGTTCTGTGTGGAAGAATTGATGCCAATTTAATTAAACCGCCTATGTAATTGAAAGCTGTGTAAAAGTCAATGGTTTCTAGGAAACAATGTAAATGTTTCTTTGCTTGCTGTTTAGTACCCTTTGAATTCTCACTCAAGGTTGTGCTATGAAGACAGTGCAAAACATTTCTTTACTAGTATTACTATAAATAATATACTGTACAGTAATATGTAACATTTGCTCATCTCATGACAAGAGAGCAATTAGGCCTCCTTGGAGTAAATAAAATAATTTTGCCATTTCTAATTGTCAACTGTAAGGATGAAACCAGTGGTGGGATGTCAAAATTTTTACCACCCCACCATGATGTCATCACAGTGTGGGCGGAGTTAACATCGTAACATCATGGGCGGAGCCAACGTCATGACGTTGTGGGCAGGGACAAAGAAAAATTAAAAATAAAAATAAAATAAAATAAAAATAAGTGCGCGCGCGCGCACACACACACACACACCTCAACCCACCCACAACACAAACCCGTAAATAAATAAAATAAATAAATAAAATAAAAATACATTAAAATACACCCACCCACAACACAAATCAACCAGAGCTTTTAAACCAGAGCTTAAAGCTTATTCTGGCTAATCTTTCTCCCACTAGGTCAGATGGAAGGAACTACAGAATGAACTCACCACAAGATGGCTTCATTTTGGCACTTTTCAACAGTTAAAGAAGTTAGGTGCTAAGTCTTTGCCTAACCAGTTCTCTAGGATATCTAGGGGAGCAAGCTTTAGGGAACTTCAGGCTAGCAGCTTCTCTTCCTCCTCCCCACTTGTGAGGACAGCAAGGAGGTCGTGTATGCGTGCCAAGCACTGTAGGCATGCATGCACACCAAGTGCTTGGCATGCATGCATAGTGAAAAGGTAAGCCCCGGAGGTGGTTCCCCCCAAAAGCTGCAAGTGGTTCTCCAGGACACTGGGAAAAGTTACTACCGGTTCTGGAGAACTGGTGAGAACCTGTTACATCCCATCACTGGATGAAACATACCTAAAAAGAATGCCTGGCTATTCATACGAATCATTTTAGCAACATAATGTTAAGCCTTTATTATTCTTTCTACACCCCACTCCAACCTTACATTATAAGGATCTGTTGTAGGACAGAGTACGTTTCTGCATACTTAGTGAAATGAATCACAGCAGGACTGGGATTAACTAAAACTATGTTTGAACTGAGCTGAGTTGAAAAAACGTTAGAGTCAGAATTTGCACAGAACAAGTACTAAAGGACAGATGCAACAATTCAGACAATGGATCAGAGTGGCTACCTTGGATGAAGTTTTGCAGCAGATCTAGTTCCCAAAAGTAATGTTTCTCATCTCTGCTGCTGGTCAGAAAAAGGACACATAAGGTCAGACTGAAGGATAACTATGTCAAAAAATGGCATAAGAAAAATAAGACTCAGAATCAAACGCGTCAAACCTATCCTAGGATCCAGTTATATAGGCATAGACATGAATGGATCATATGAATGAATGAGGTGAAAGAACTGAACTGAAGAACTTATGTAGACCAACAAAGACTCAATGGGAAACAATTACATGAAAGTCAGACTAGTTGATACAGTAAATATATTATCAAATACAAAGTGGTTTGCCTTAAGTTCTGAAAGTCATTGGTTTATCAAAATATTAACTTCAACTCAGCTCGTACCACACACTTAAAGGAATTCTATTGGTCATTGGAAAAGAAACATGAATTTAATTTGCAAGTCTGATTTGATGGATCTTTATATTTCTGAAAATATAGCTGTTGGAAGAAAAAATGAGTCAGCTTGTAAGTAATCTTGTTTCATTCTAAGTTTCTGGCAGCTATTTCATGGTAATATTTGTGTTGTTGTTGTTCCTGTTGTTCTTGCTGCTGTTTTGCTGCTGCTTAGTCACACAGTTGAGCCCAACCACTTGTGATGCCATGGACCAGACCTCACCTAGTCCTAGGAGAAATGCCTTCTAGAGATTCTAAAAGGCTTGAAGCAACCAGAGTTACTTTAGAATGATGTGTGCTACCAAGTTCATGTACACTGCTTAACAAGAAGACAAATAGAGAAACTTTCTGTTGTATGATTTATGATTTCAGCAACAAACTCCTAATTATCACTGAAAACAAGGAACATTGACTTGAACTAGATGCATTGGTTTCTTGAGTAATCTGGTAGCTACTAGTAGCATTCTGTATAAAGGTTTGGTATATAAAATAATGATTATCTCTGACTACCCCAACTAAGAATGTCACCTTGTGCTGGAGCAAAATTAATATTAAATATCACTGTTACTCTCATATCATATTTTAAACATGTATGTGCTGGCATTATAAGGTCTATCTGTTAATGTACTTTTATTTAATTTTACCTTGCACAATATGTAACCACTTCTGCAATATATTATCTTGGGAAGTGGATGGAACACTGGACTAGAAAAGGGGTTCTAAACCTACAGTCCGTGGGTCGGCTGCTAGAAGCAGAAGCATTTACAACAGCTGTAATTGTGCCTGTGGCTGTCATAAATGGATTTACAACAGCCATGGATGCATTTTATGGCAGCATTTATGGAGGGGGGAACCACCAGTCAGCTGTCTGAGGGGGCATGGCTTGAAAAGGTTGAGAACCCCTGGAGTAGAATTCAGAATATATATGTTAGACTCAGTGGTGGGCATCAGCAGGTTCACACCAGTTTGCTAGAACTGGTAGCAGAAATTCTGGCTGGCCCTGCCCACCCAAGTTTTGAAATAAATAAGTCCTAATTCAGGTGCAACACAGGGTTTTCCCCTGGCCACGCCCGCCATGCCACACCCACAGTGTGGGTAGTAATTTTTTTGAGCCCACCACTGGTTTGAATCTCTGGCTGGCCATGAAAATTCATTGGGAAGGAGTGGAACTGGTATAACCATTCCTTGAATATCTTGCTTATCAAGAAAGTCCTAATTCGGTTGCTATAATTTGGTTCCAACTTGATGATATGTCTCTCTCTCTCTCTCTCTCTCTCTCACGCGCACGCGCGCTCACACACACACCTATTTTACTTGATCCACAATTATATGTTTATTGAAGTACAGGAACAAACAAATATTACTTGGGTGGGCAAAAAGGGTGCAATTGTACGATCTTATAAAAATCATCAGCATATATAACAAAAGCTAGCTTTTGCAACTTTTCAGCCTCATTCTAATTTAAATGTAAAAGTATAAATGTGTTCATATGATAAAGAAGACTTACAGTATGAGTATTGCCATGTTAACCCATAATAGCATTAACTTCTACTATTTTGCAAGAATTGTGAGACAGTTAATGGCAGCACTGTTAGTCATTTGCTCATCATTTCTGCAACTGTATGATATTCAGTATAAGGTTAAGCTAATCTTTTTCATATGGAGAACTTGATTAAAGGCAATAGATATCACAGCAGGGACTGCACTCAAATGCATTAATGAGAGACCCATGGGAATTCCTTCAAGCCATCAATAAGAAACAGCCCCCCTGTCAAGTTTATTACATTTGCCTGAAGCAACTAAAATCTATATTCGAAAGGGAAAACAACAAGTGACCTCCTGTAATGATAAACATCAGCATCAGTTAAATTGTTGAGGCAGCTCAAATAGCAGCCACTACTCAGAGGAGGCCCTTTCCAAGAATAGCAGGGGTACATCAGGTTAGGATTAAAGTGGATGGCTGAGCAGCAGGTGGGAAACAGTGCTTACCTGCCTGGCTTTTTCTTGAACAAAAGTGATGTAGTTATCTTGCTTCCACTGAAAAGATGGTAAATCATCTTGAATATTATAGACCAGAAGCGACTGCAATAGGCAATGCCTTATTATTGGCATCTAGTGGAACAGATGGGCTTCTGCTTTTAGAACAAATATGTCACACTGGAACATATTTATGAAAATCCATTAGATTTTCATTAATTTAAGCCAGTATCTGAAGAACCTTGGAAACCAGGGAGTTCAACAAGAAAAAGAGAGAGATCTGGACAGAAATGTTCAGTTGAGAGAGGCTGCGTCAAGGGTCAACACAAAGGATAGTGATGGTGTTCAGGTTCAAGTGCACCATTTCTGGCATAATATGTCTGCCCCACAGTTCTCCCATCTGTACTTCTCAAGCTGTCAGCATAATCCAAACTGAGTTTTGTTGGCAACCTACTTTTGTAGAGACTTATGGCTTCCAGCCACTTGGAAACATGACGTTGGCACAGAAGTTGATGGGCAGTTTATGAAGGCAATGAAGTCCTGAACTCCCCAGCCAGACTGATGGATCAAGAAAAGTCTGGAATTATATCCATGACATTCATTACTGTGTTTCCTGATTAGTAAAAGTCAAATAGGCAGTCAGTCCCTGCCTGTTCCCTTCGTTATTGGGGAAATGTGGCTAATTCATGCAAAAGGTTTTTAGTTATCAAGGATAGCCTGCACTTTCCAATGTCGGCCCATTAGAATCTCTTCTGAAATGCATCATGTACCATAGAGATTGACCTTTAAGAATTGTTGTGTTGTTTGCAGATCTCTGCTTTTATATAACTGATCAAATCGTTAGACAGTTGAAAAATAGTTACAACAATCACCTACCAAAGATGTCAGGGCAAAACACAGGGAGATGATGCAGGCCCTATGTCTCAATCAAAGTCTTGGTGTCAGGCCATAATGCTGCAAACAGCTTGTTTGTTGTCAATATGTCCTGTCAAATCAGAACTGACTTATAGCAACCCTAATAGGGCTTTCATGGTAAAGAGTGGTTTTACCAGTTCCATGCACCAGTGAGTTTCCATGGCTGAGTGAGTATTTCAAACTAAGGCCTCCTGAGTCCTAATCCATCACTCTATCCATAACATCACACTAGATATCTGAGACAGCTTCTAGCTTAGGACATTTCTGCACTAGAAACCTGTACTGCAGATAAGGACTTTTTTTTTAAATTAATTTTTTTAATTTAAACAATCCAATTTTAATGCTATTTTTAATGGGTTTTTTTGTAAGCCACCGAAAGTCACCTTGATGAGGGGGTGGTGCTAGAAATGCAATAAATAAATAAATAAATAAGACATTGCTTCTGGGCTGCTAGTTGAAAGTAGAATTAAATTTTAAATTAGAAGTTCCACTTCTACACAATGCTAAATACATTCTCAGCCAATGCTTTGCCCCAGATAATGTAGCAATCAGCTGCTGTATTATCCACTAAAGTCTTCTCCATGACCAAACGTTCCTCCATAATGTTTACTCAAACATTAACTCTATTTAGTTAAGGTTCTTGCAAATGATCATAAAAAGTAATCTGTTTGATCTACCTTTCAGATTAATAACAAAAAGTTTCTGACTTCTTCCTTGAACGACTTCCCGGAATTGCTACAATGTTAATTTAATTTCCAGTGTGATGGAAGGATTCTTGATTTTCTCTTCTTTTCTTGCTTAATGTTGGAATAGTGCTATTTGATTTTAAGAATATGTCACTCAATTGACCTATTATGTTATATTTCACTCACTCCATGGGGTTTAGGTAATGCAACAAACCCACTTTTTCCTGTTCAGAATTCAAAGAAATGAAACCAGCAGATAAATGTATAATTTATCATGGCTTCTTTGCATGTCAACCATCATTAACTCAGTTTTAACATTCATGTTTTTCTTCTAAAAATTTCTCATAATAACAGAAAACAACACCTCTTCTCCCAGTTCTCTAAAACAAATTATGGCATATCATATGAAATAAAGACTATGGTCTTCTTTCCCCACTTGCTTTCTTATTTCTAATCTTGCTTCCTTTTCAATAATACTTTTCAAATATCCACCTGCAGCCATGCGGACTAGAAACATATGCTTTCAAATCCTAGTATGATCAGATTGTGAGCCACACAATTTTAAAACTACATATTACCCATAGGACCAATGTTGCCTATGGCTCTATGAACATATGATGAAGAATTTGTAGTTAAGCTGTGGGCATATCTATCAGTTCATTCTACTAGCTCACTTCCAGATGTATGTGAATAGGTTTATCACATCAGTAGCTCCTCAAAATAATGTGTTATCTTAATAATATTAATAGACATCAAGTAGTAAGGCATAACTAAAGTTGACCCATTGAATCAATTGAACTTACATTCTCAAATCAGAATTTTTGATTTGTAACTATTGAATATGAGTTGTCTAGTATTAAAGCAGAGGATATGAATTATAACACCATGAACATGTCTTTATTTTTATATCTTTCATACAGCTGTTCCTGCATCCACTAAAACTTTGATTATAACTGATGGAAGCATCAATTCAGTAGAAGGTTTTAACTTGTCCTTCCTGCTCAATGCCACTTTACTAAGACTCAGCACTAATGGGATTACAACAATCAGAGATGATGCTTTTCTTGGACTTAGGATGCTTAAGACTTTACTTCTGGACCAGAATCAAATAACTACCTCCACTATCACATACAGCACATTTCATGAACTTCAGAAGCTGCAGGTATTGGCACTAAGTAACAACATCTTAAGCACCATTCATGGCATCTGGTTCAGGAACTTGAAGGATCTTATTAAGCTCAATTTAAATGGAAATCAGCTCACTAGCATAACAGGAGACAGCTTTGAGATGGCAAACCTCAGCAAGCTCAGGATCCTGGATTTATCAAACAATTTCATTAATTCCATTGAGAAGAGAGCCTTCCATGGCCTCACCCAGTTGATGGAAATTGACCTTTCCAGAAACAGACTAACTGTTATTCCTGACACGTTTTCTTCACTCACTCAATTAAGCCATCTAAACTTAGACCAGAACTGGTGGAATTGCACGTGTAAACTTTATGACCTCACCTCCTTTCTAAGGAAATTCATGAATTCCTCATCAAGGACTCTCAGGAATGCTGACAACATGAGCTGCAGGACTTCTGAAAACCCATCAGTGATCAATCTGCTTGAGCTCACAGAGGTCAACTGTAAGAATGCACTTAAGCGCCCTCATGGAGTTTTAACAAATAGAACAAACTACAGGAGAGATTTTTCATTGGTAGCTGTCTTTTCTTTTCTAGGTAAGGATTCCTTCAATGTGTTGATAATCTGTTCGGTTCTAACCTTGCTACTCTCTCTCTCTCTCTTTAAATTGTTTTCTTTACATTCAGAGTGGAGGAGGAGAATTAAGGAACTGGGTGTAACTCATACAGGTTTAAATGGGATACAAGAATCAGTTTGCAACATCTTGCCCTTATTATTATTATTATTATTATTATTATTATTATTATTATTATTATTATTATTATTATTATTATTATTATTATTATTATTATTATTATTATTATTATTATTATTATTATTATTGGCCAGATGTGAAACTGCCAAAATAAAGCTACCTTTTTGAGAATTCCGTTGTTCCTTTTGCCTGACCTAGTGTGAGAAAGATTAGCCAGTACAAGGTTGTCATTGCCCATGATACACCCGATTGGAGTTGAAAAATACAACAATCTTCGAGGACGCTCTTTCTGTGTATCCCTAAACCTGGTTCTCTTTAATAAAATAATTATTAAAATTTTAAAAAAGAATTTAAAAAATATATTAAAATGTATAAATAAAAGCAGCATTAAAAACAAGAGAAATACAATAGTTCCTTTTAAAAATGCTTAGCCAACTACTCACTTGAAAGAAAGTTTGCCTAAACAGAAAGACCTTTGCCTGCTTGTGAAAGGGGCCAGCCTGCCTTCCATAGGAATGAGTTCTAGAGTCTGGGATCAACTGTGAAGAAGACCTTCTTTTGTTCCTCCATCAAATGCACTTGATAATGTTGGTGACTGAAGAAAGGTCTCCCTTGAAGATCTTAAAGCCTGGACAGGCTTCTAAAGGGACATGCAGTTTTTAAGACCACTTAGACCAGTGGAGGCAAACCTATGGCACACATCCCAGAGGTGAAACTCAGAGCCCTCTCTGTGGGCACACACGCTGTCACCCCAGCACAGGGTTTGCCCCATCCCTCTGCCCAGCAGTCCGATAGCAGTGCTTCCTCCCTCCCCCCAGCACAGTTTGCCCCGTCCCTCTGCAGTACAGAAGGCAGCCTGTTGAGTTTTGGGCACCTGTTGAGTTTGGTTTGCCATCACTGGCTTAGACCCAAGCTGTTAGAACTGTTCAGGAGTTAAAATCAGCACTTTGATTTGTGGCCAGAAATGGACTAGCAGCCAGTGGAGATGATGTAACAGGGGAGGTCTGCGATCCCTGTAGTCAGCTCCCATTAACAATCTGGATGCAGCATTTTAGACTCATTTCCAAACACTTTCCAAAGGCAGATCACCTTTTCTCTCTCCCCTTTCTGTTCACATGACAACAGAATAATTTCTCAGGCCACAAGACTCAGTCTGAGGTGTCATATTATGAAAAAGTGTTATAAGAGATATTTAAGCATTATGAAATGATTGGAATATTTTCCTCTGCTCCAAATTTCCCTTTGCAGCATTAATTTAGATTTAATTTAATTTAATTTCCGTACAATACTTGTATTAAACAGGTAATCTTTCGCACTTGCAATGGTCCCATGTCACACTGGCCTAAACAAATCACTTGTGTGAGTGACATTTTTGCATGTGGTTACAAAACTATGATTGGAATCAGTTTTTTTTCTTCATTATCTAGCATGGTTGCCACTTTGATTCCAGAATACCACCCACACACACACAGTTTTGGAAAGGTGGATCAATTGCTTCTTTGATATGGTCCTTAGTTCTGTTCCTTCAACAAAAACATGTTAAAATGTCAACAGTCAAAAGTCTTCCCTAAAGCTGTACCATCGCCCAAAGCTATTCACCACAGGCTGTGATCTCATTTCATTTCAGAAGGTTAGAAACATTAGGCACAGGTTGTAAATGGAAAGAAAACTGCCAAGATGAAAACAAGACTGTTAAAACATGGTTGATAGGTTTCAAAAGATTCAGTTAAAGCTAGATAGGGGAGCTGCTACTCTGAGATCCCATCTTGACAGGACTAATGCCTATCCAGAGAGTGGTTTTAATGCCTGTCTGGACCACCCCTAACTTTTCCATGATAGATCCAGTTTTTTCTGTCCCTGTATTATAATTTTCATCCACCAGAACAGACTATTTTAGCTTATGTTTTCTTCCAAAATTGATGCGGTAGTCATGTTATATATAAGCTTGACTTGATTAACCCTTTCTATCTTGGAATTCATATGGAATATCCAACAATTTTTTTTAATTAATGGAAGTTTTTTATCTACCTGAGAGAAAGTTGCAAAGATCTCTGTTGTATCTCCAGCTAGTATTAATTCATTTATTCCTTGTGTAATTGCTAGAGGAAATGCTCCATACAAAATTAACAAATGCTGCAGGAAAAAAGTATGTAAATTTAATTGGATTCCTATGTTACTTTCCCTATTATATTCAATGAGCTTTTGTAGTAGGATTATCCTGTGAGCTGTTTCATTTTACTACAGTCTGAGTTGTATGTTTAATGCCTAATCAGCTGTACTTAATTGATATGATTTTAACTTTGATAAACCTTGTGTTTGTCACAGGAGGTGTTGGTCTTACATGCCTAGTGTTAGCCCTCTTTAACAGAAAGCTTCAGCACAGCAAAGCAAATGAATGCTCACCAGAAAATTGCTGTTGCAGAAACCGAGATGAATGCCAGTGTGGTTGTGAGCCAAGAAATTACCTCACTAAGGGATACTGTAACTGCCAGTTAACTCCGGAAAATGAAATAAAGGTCATGTCCATGCTGGGGATTGGCAGAAATATGACACTTTTACATGAAAATAACTATCAAGAAGGAGCAAAGGCAGAGTCTAAGTACACAGACCTCGAAATGCCAGTCAGAAACACTGAGAAGAGGAATGAACAAATGAAAAATGACAATTTCTCCTGTTTGAACTGTGCACTGCTACAGTCTTGTCTTCAAGAGTCCTTTGGGAATAAAGGTAGGCATAACAAAGCAGATTCACCACACTAAAAACTTGTCCAAAGCTCCATTAGAAGTCCAGAAATCTTTGGGCAGTGGGAGGAAGACTCATTAGCAACAAGATCACAGGACCACCCAAAAATTAATCAAGGTGAGTTCTCTTGCTTGGAGAAGAATCAGGACATTTCTTTAATGTTTACTGATGTTCTTCCATTTACTTTCTCTTATAAGAGTTCACAAGAGAGCAAAAGAAGTGGAGGTTCATGACTTATTGTTTTCATTTGAAAAAGAAAGCTATCATGGAAAGGGCCAAAGATATAATTTGTTCCCACTTTTGAAGTGGGGGATCCCTATATGGAGAAGTAATTGTATATTACATCTGTATGTATGATTCCATCTGTGGTGGCTTGGTGGTTAAGAAGCCTCCCTTGTTAGCTGGAAGGCCAGCAAGGCGGAAGTTTGAGACCCAGGTACTGCATGACAAATTGACCGCCCGTCTCTGACTCAGCTCTTGGGAACAAGAAAGGAGCCTCATTCGTGCATCCCCTGAGTGGTGTTTCTTCCACAAAAATCCTTTCAACACAGAATAATTTCTGAGATGAAATTATTATTATCTGTTATAAATCTACTATTGTATTGCAGAATAGCTAGCATGTTATATAAGGCCCAGTTTATGGGGACTGGGCACAGCCATTCACTTAGTTTGTGAGCTTCTGATAGCACCCAAACACAAATATCAAAAGGGCATGTGAACTTGTAAGAATGGACATAGTGAGTAGACTCTGTTGTAAAGACAAGGAGATGAGTGTTATCAGCAATTTCTGAGAAAACAAAGGATTGATGGAACTGTCTCCTAGGGACAGTTTGCAGAAAGAGAATAGCAGAGTTAGGATCAGAGCTCCAAGGGACTGTAGTACAGAGAGGGGAAAGTGTAGGGAGAATTTCCTATTAAGGAAACATTTTGAAGGCATGAATACTTGAACTATCAAGAAGGAGCAATGGCAGAGTCTAAGTACACAGGCCTCAAAATGCCAGTCAGAAGCACAGAGAACAATGGCAAAAGGGAACCAAAGAGGATTAACACATATTAAACCTGAGAGAGTTGGAGTTTTACTGAGACCTTTGTCTTTTGGAAGTGACAGGACTGCCAGTGATTTTAAGGAGCTCCTTCTAGGCATAGGGCAGAGGAAGGAACTCTGATCACAGAGATCAAGAACAGAGCTGGAGGACAGAAAATAGAAACAAAAAGACTCAACATGGTCCAAGAGTACAGTTAAACATATAGGAAGATAATTTGGTGAATAGCTTGACAGGCTCTTGCCAGAATAGCATAAAAATGATTCAGAGGTAGGACCTAGTGAAGAGTCAGGACATGGAGAGGGCATCTAAGAAATGGGAAGGCATGGGGACAAGTAGGATGTGCAGGGGTATATGGAGATAGCAGGGCAGTCTTCAACAAGTGAAATGGAGTGGTGTTGGTGTTGAGGAAGCATAATGCCACATAGATATTAGCAGAGTCACCAGAAGAGCTGCTGTTACCATGTTAACAGAATTGCCTAGTAAAACCATAACTCTATGATTGATTGTATAAATAGTTCTGGTCAAGATGAAAAGAATCTTGTTTTCAGTCATTATTAGATTTAATTCAAATGCTTAAACCTGTTGTCTCTACAAATGAATATGTTAGATATAACTGTGTAATATAAAATAGCTTTACTAAGGGAGAAATATCAGTTGATTGCCCTCTTTCCCATAAGCAAGGAAGCCATTTCCCTGAAATCAGTGGTGTAGGTTTTCCAAACAACTGCTTCGCCTGTGTACGAGAACTCTAAACTGAGATACTTCCTGTTTTATTTAGGAATCAGAAGTGGAACACTCTGTGGAAGATGTTCAAGGCCTGTATGTCTTTTGGAACACAAGAGGCTTGGAAAACATGTATCAAATGAATGGAGTCACTCACCATCCCAGAGTGAGGACAAAGTCTATTCAAAGACTCAGAAGCAACAACACTTTATTCCTGCTTTATCATCCACAACCAGCACACCAAAAGAGTTGCAGAGACATTGCATGGTAGCATCATTAGAAAACTGTGGCTCACAACAAAATGATAAATGGGAGGTGCTAGAAAGGAACCTAAATAATATTCCATGTCTGGATAACTTTCTTTCCTGTAAATGCATAGATGGTGATAAATATCAAGAGAACTTCATAGAAAAGAAACACAACTGTGAAAAAAAATTCAGGTTGGAGAACAAAGTAAAGAATAGGAGAGTAGGAGGTTGCTGTATGAGTGATGGAGAGGGACCATTATCACCAGCAGTCAGGAGAATGTATCAACCCCAAAGTGTTAGCTTTTATGTACCTGACCTGGAAAGAATAAAGAAGGCAGATGCAATGATTAGTGGCTTAAATAAGGGGAGTACCCTTGAAAACAAAAAACAGTGTGAGTATATTCAACAAAACCCATCCTCTATTCCAGCAAGGAGATTGCTTAGCAAATCAGAAGGAAGAAATGAGGAAAGGAAATCATCTTTCATCTCTGCAGGCCCGGAGAAAAAAGAAAACAAGCTCATTCAGAAGCAGAAAATAAAAACAAAAAGACAGGATTCTTTAAATGTGAAGTTAGATTTATGTCCATTTAGAAAAGCAAGAGTTTACCCTGAAGAACTTCTTCCCAAAGAAAACAGGGAGCAATGCCAATGTTGTCAAAATATAAAATTACCACGTGCTTCAAAAAAGGAAGAAACAAGGAAGAAAAGGGGAAAAAAATCAGACTATCCTGTAGCTACTAAAGATACATCCAGGAGTAGGAAAGAGATGGTTTACTCCAGAGCAGTTGTTGGGAAACTGCCTGAAGAAACTGACAAAATTGCAGCTCCATCCATTCCTGATTCTTCTAATATTTCTGCCATGAGAAATACTGAAGACACCCTGTTGGCCAAGAATGTAGAGATTCTAGGTTGCATCAGTAAGACAACTCCACCAAAAGGAAATTCAAGAGTGCATATTTCTGTCACTTCTTTTCCGTCAGAACATTTGCCAAATATTTCACAGAATACAGTAAACAATGTTCCCATTCCAGTAAATTCTAAAGAGGATGCTACAGAGATGGTGGTCTTGCCCTTTCATCTAGAGGGGGCAATAGAAAAAGACCACAATCTTTCTCCATCTTTTTTTATCCCATCAGAAAACCTTGAACTGCAAGATGACCTGCAGCCTCAGCAGATTAGTGAGGATACTATGCAAAATAGAATCCTTCATCAGTTAGGACACCAACAATTAAAAAGATACGAGGAAAAGCCATCCATGCAAGATAGGTCAGATCTTCTCAAAAAATGTCCACAAGAAAATGCAGCTAACATACTGTGTCATAGGTTTGGGGAAATACTGCCTTCCAAAGGACACCAAATTCCTACAGAAAAGGACATAAGCACCTCAAAATCTCTAAGTCATTTGAGTGAGGAATTTTATGATTCTCAAGTGAATGAGTGCAGAACTAAAGACATAGAAGAACATGGACCCAGAATAAGACAGATGACAGTAGGATTAAAACCAGAAAGCACCAATGAATCAACTGAAATTCTAGCTTCTCCTATAGCAAGAGACTCATCAAGCCTGAAAACAGAAGGCGCAGAACCTACGAACGAGTGGGAAAATAACCAGTACAGAACAGTACATAAAAACATTGTCAAAATGACCATTAGCTCTAACGAATCAAGCATCCCTAGTTCTCCTAAAACTGGAAACACACAGTTGGATAGTAACATTATTCTTGAAGTGAATGATAACATTCCCAAGGGTAATGACAGTGATTTGCAAGATGCTCTGAACAATCAGTTTGATGAAGGTAGCAGTGAACATAAAGAATGTAAAATGCCACCAGCAACACATCAAGAGTTTTCTTTGTCACCCCAATTTAAAGACATCAATTGTGATGAACAAATGGAAGGTTCTTTACTTCCTTGTAATAGAAATGAAGCTGAAATTGCTGTTCCCGGATCCACATCTACTGATTATGATGAAGAATTATCTTTGCAGATGGAACAATGCAAAGCAAATATTTCAAATAACACTTATCCCTTAATTATCTTCAAAGACAAAAAGCCCCTTTCAATATGAAAATACAGGCTTCTTCATTTTCTAACCAAAACAGGAAAATTTGAGAAATCAGAGCAATGTTTAATAGAAATCCAGGGATTGAGTGTCAGAGCAGAATTCAGAGCAAAAAAGGATGTGTAACTATTCCATAATAAATAAAAATAACTATAATATATAAATAAAGTTTAGTGAGGCATTCCATATTTGGTATGAAGTTTAGTTTCTTAATAAATAGAAATATGTTTATGTTTTAATAAAAAAAGGTGGGATGGTTAAACTTGAGACATGTGTAGTTTACCTACATGCAGAAATGGTGGAGCCCCAAGGTAGATACTGGCTTAAATCCTTTTGTACACTTACTCCAACAGAATAGCTTTTAGAGATACTGTAAATTGCTATAAATTAAGTAATTCCATAAATCTGATATGTTACCTGGTATCAGTGGTGGGCATCAGCAGTTTCGCACCAGTTCGTCAGAACCGGTAGCAGAAATTCTGGCTGGCCCCGCCCATCCAAGTTTTGAAATAAAGTAGTCCTAATTTGGGTGCAACGCAGAGCTTTTCCCCTGGCCACGTCCACCATACCATGCCCACATTGTGGTAGTAAAATTTTTTTGAGCCCACCACTGCCTGGTATGTTACACACTGAGTTGTGAAACTCAGTACGCAACAATGTCTACAAAGGGTTTTTAATGGCAATTTGCTTGCAAAACTTTGTGTAAACAGGATTTCAGTCACTATTATGATAGTGATACTATTATGTAGCTACTATAATATCTATGTAACATTAGAAATATGCTAATATTTTATATCAAAACTTGGAGGATTATATCCAAATCTGGGGTGGGGAAATCTTATTGAAAATATTGAACTCTTCCTGTAATGAATATGAATCTCTACAAAGGCATTGGTGTATCATCAGATAGAGATATTTCTTCATCATTAACTCCAAAGGTTAAAAGCCTTTCTCAGTGAGACTGGCAGGTCTCTATAAAAAAATATGATTTTATGTTATTTAATGTCAACATTCTTCTGTGCTCTGTTACTAACTTTGCTTCCAAACTTGATTTGAAATTTGTGGGGTTTTTTTTGGTCATACCCCTTTAATGGAATTTTTGAAATGGCAGCCATGTTAGTCTGTGTTTTAAGCATATCAGAGAGTAAACAAAACAAAACAAAAAGACTAACTGTCACTTTAAAAACTAACTACTGTATTTTATTATTAACTCCGGGATCAAGCCCACTTCATCAGACAGAAGAGTGAGGCTTCATGGCATCAATTTATACATATCAAGTACAGGGGTATCTGGGGCTGTGGTGGCTCAGAGGTTAAGAAGCTTGTCTTGTTAGCAAGAAGGTCAGCAGGTCGTCAGTTCAAGACCCAAGTACTGCATGACAGAACGAGCACCTGTCTCTGTCCCAGCTCCTGCCAACCTAGAAGTTCAAAAGTAATAAATTGCAAGTAGCTAAAAAGGTGACCACTTCGGTAGAAAAAAAATCTTCAGAACATGAAAGATGCCTCATTCAGGTGTCCCCTGAGCAGAATTCCTCTAGCAAAAATCCTTTTAACCCAGAAAGTACCTTTGTATGTTTCTGACATGATTTTAAAAAGGTACAGGGGTACAGAATAATTAGCTTAATAGATACAAATCAATGTGGCTTTTTACAATTGGTAACACCTGTTATTTGGATTGCAAATAATTAGTAAACGGATGCAAGACAGATGTTGTGACATTACACATTAACTAATGAGTCTACTCTTCGTGTGAGTGGCCCAGGATAAACACCAGGTTTAATGGAGAATCCAAGATGCTTCAGGGCAGATGGTTTCCAGCCATTCATAACTAAATGCATCACACAGATCTTCCATTCCTTCCCTCCACTTATCTTCTCTGGTATGAAAAAGGAGGGAAGCCATGCAAGAGGGCTGCCAAAGGTAGATGTCATCATCCAAACCTCCTATAAAGTTTTATGAATTAGGCACATGATAGGAAGCACCTCCAGATAACCTGTGCAAACCATTCTACTTCAGTGTTTAATGTCTCCACCTGAAATCTAATTAGCAGTTTTAAAACAATTAAAATGTGCTTCTAAGACAAACATGTCTTATGTCTAATGAAGTGGACTTGATCCATGAAAGCTAACATTAAAATACAGCAGTTAGTCTTTAAGGTGCCACAATGTTTTTTTTTGTCTTTTTGTTTTGTTTTCTCTCACTGCTATGCTTGAAACACAGACTAACATGGCTACCATCTCAAAAATGTCTAGTGTAGATAGGCAAAGAGCTATTTAGCCCTTTAAGAAGACAGGAAGGAGCCTTGTGGAACTTTTGTTCACAATACCTGCACTGATAAAAACTTCAGGACCTGGGCTGTGTTTGTGGCAGCATAGTTACAAAAGTGATGCTAAAGATCAGCCAAAGAACTACTTCCTTAGCCTGCTCCTCCTGTGACCAGCAGAGTTCATGCCACTTTGAGCTGCAGCCTGCAGCTGACTTGTTCCCATCATGAAGGTGAGGGCAGTAGAAATTATGTTGTGCTTTAGGACCAAAACTTCTTCAATCACTTAGTGAAGTTATGTGAACAGTTCTGCCTATTAATGCCTGGCTTGTTTATCACTATACTGTAAATCACTGAAATGTGGAAAGGCAAAAGGCTGAAGGAACCAACTTGACTGAGCCATGAGAGGTAGGGAAGGAACCAAGTGCACCACTGAAGGACATGTTCCTTCTCATCTCATTCACCACTCTTTAATTCTTTATAATGTCCACTGAAATTAAAGGTAAATCAAGAGTATATTTTTTTATTTATTTGTTGGATTTATATAACCACCTTTTTCGCCTGAGCGGCCCAAGATGGCTCACAACATCAGCTAAAACTCATACCCAATACCAATTAAAACCAAATACTGTACTATAAAACTATCTAAAAACGTCCATAAAACCTCCCCAAACCCCTTAAAAAAGAAGGACACCCAGGCAGGGCTAAAAAAGAATCTTGGGCAGGGCTAAATAAGCCAACAGGGTTGGGTTGTGGTACTACCCTGTTTCCCCGAATATAGGACCTCCTCCTATAGTAAGGAGGTCCCTATTTTTCCCCACTTCGGAAATATAAGCCCCCCGCCCCCCAAATAAGGCACTTGCCTAACTCTTACCCTGGCGATCCACTGTATGACTAATAAATGTGTACTGTATTCTTCTTCATCATGGAAAAATAAGACATCCCCTGAAAATAAGACCTTGTGCATATTTTGGAGTTTTTAAAAAATATAAGACAGTGTCTTATATTCGGGGAAACACTGTAGTTGTATCCCACACCTGCTGGCATAACCATGTTTTTAAGGCCTTTCTGAAGCACTCATTTGAGAAAGCAATTATATTTGGGTCTTTTGTGGGGTGCTGTTAAACTACAAGCTTAAAAATCTCACTGAAACTTGTCAGACAGCAAAAAAGAGCCTCTTTCCTTAATCTTTTTCCTTTTCCCCAATTTATTTATTTATTTAGTCACACTTCTATGCAGCCCTCCTCACGAATGACTCAATTCATTTGAGGTTGAATATTATTCTGGTTGTTGCAACTTTAGACTTTCCTTAGGAGATGTGAGCAATCTAATTGTACAGATGTGCTATATGTGACCGCTGACTTTCTCTGACTGTTATTATGTCTGTTGTTAAAAGGGAATTTTGAAAATACAAATGGGAGTATGAAACAGAAGAAGCTGAAAATGTCATTTGTCTTTTTGTGGGTTGTGACTGCTTTTTGCTTTAAGATTTTTAACCACTAGATGGGGGCATCTATTCTAGTTTACTCCATCACCCCAGTCATCTGAAGAGAGTTAGCTAAAGTATTCTCTTTCATTGTTTCTACAGAGCAAAGGCTTTAGATATTTTCTTTAAAACCTTTTTATTGTTGTTAACTCTGGGTTTTGAAATACAAATATCTCATTACCATATCAACAACCTGAGACTAATCTCTTGAGCAAGATCATACATTATCATTTGAGTTTAGCATTTCATTTTTGCAAGAGAAGGAGATGGAGCAGCAAAAAGAGAAATGACAGTGATATTTCACAGATTGTAGAGGCAGCTAACTTATATTTTGGGTAATCTGGTCTACTTTCACACTCCTGATTAAATCAATTTGATGTATGTTTCATCACTCAGCATCTTGTGTGTGTGTATGTGTGTGTGTATGTGTGTGATCTCCTATGTCATCTGCAAAGTGAAATGGAACAGATTAATGTGTTCTTGACATGGAAATCAATGGTAGGAAAGCTTCACCTGCTTAAATTCTGTGGATAAGACAGATTGACTCAGCCTTCCATCTTTCCAAGGTCGGTAAAATGAGTACCCAGCATGTTGGGGGCAAAATGTTAATTAACTGTGAACCACCCAGAGAATGCACTAAGCAATATAGAAGTGTGATTGCTTTGCTTTTGCATTGCTAAAGATACAAGAAAATAATAATAATGCATGCACCACAGTTTAATTTATTAAACTTGCTAATAGTCACACATGTTACTGGTTATGTAGAGACTGTGAAAGGATGCAATTCAAGGTGCTGGTTATTACCTTTAAAGCCCTACATGGTAGTGGGCCAGGATACTTAAGAGACCGCATCATCCCAAGGACATCTGTCCGTCCCACCAGGGCGGATCGGAGAGGCTCTCTTATCATTCCATCGGCTAGAGAGGCGCATCTCTCTAGCACCAGGAGGAGGGCCTTCTCCGTGGCCGCCCCGGCCCTTTGGAACCTCCTGCCAACTGAGTTATGTCTACAGACAGAGCTCCTGCCCTTTCGGAAGGGTCTAAAAACCTGGCTGGCAGGGCAGGTGTGGGGCTCCAGGAATATGGGGTCCCATGTTGGGTGGCTGATCTGATGGGACAGCCACCCCTCCCTCACTCTTTTAAACTTTTAAAATCTTTTAAAACTTTTTAACCTTTTAAATTTTTTTAGATCTTTGTAAATTCATGGTTTAATTTTTTTAATTGATTTTTTAAAGTAATCTCGAACCTCAAGGTTTTAATTTATGAATTTTCTGTAAGCCGCCTAGAGTCAGGTTCGCCTGATTGGGGCGGGATAATAAATCTAAATAAATAAATAAATAAATAAATAAATAAAAAACGATTGTTGTATATATGTTGAGCCTTGCAATTAAGGCACTCCCTGTCATAGCTGTTTGTGTCTCCACCTATTAATAGGATTAAACACCAGAGGCTCTAATGATTCACTGATAATGTCATAGACATGGATATGAAGTAGACTGAAATGTCTCTTAAGGAATTTATAGAAGTGTTAGCCTGAATCAATATGCCTTTTATTTCAGTACAGTAGGGAGAATTTCACATGACAGAACTGATGGCTGCTAGACAGGACCCCTTGCCCTAGGCCTTTCCACGATCCTCACTGGGTTACCTCTGGACTATGTTAACAGGCTCATCTGAGGGTCTACCCCAAGACTCCCAGAGAATTCTGACTAGACTTTCCAGCTTTCCAAGCTGCCTGAAATATCCTTTTAGCTCAGAGGAGAGATGTAAAAGTATTTTAACCCAGTAGCTGTGACCTTAGATGTCTGGGAAACTCTTTCTCTTACCCCTTTCCAAAAGCCACATGTTGTGATGAAGTAAAGGTTTCTTTATTGTAAATGAAACATAGGTAAAAGTATAAAAGGTCTTCAATATTTCAAAATCAGTTTCTAATCAAAAATAGTAGAAATGAAAAAATGTACACATTCACCTAAACTCAAAATAACCTAACTATCTCTCTGGATAATCAAGTTCTTTAACTTCTGCACCCATCTTAGCAAGTTACTTAGCTTGATGCATGTTGTTCAGATCTCTCTTCTTCATAATTCACAACTCTGTTCTTTGTTTGTGTTTTCTCATTGTCTACACACATTCCCTCCTTTTTATATCCTGTTTCTGTTCAAGAGTAACAATAACTCCCCACCCCACCCCTCACTGGCATTAATCAATGAAGTGAGACATAGTGTCAGGCCCTTTTCTGGGGCTTCAACCAAAGAACTGCCTGTACAGTATCCACCTAGTAACAAGACAGACTTCATTTACTACCCAGAGACTTGAAGTGATACATATCCTGGAGTTCCTGGATGAAGCAGATTGTCTGGACCCTTTTCAGTTAGGATTCAGGCCCAGATATGGGACGGAAACTGCATTGGTCATGCTGGTAGATGATTTGTGGATGGAGCGGGATGGCGGACATCCAACTGTCCTGGCTCTTCTTGACCTCTCAGCGACGTTCTATACCATCAGCCATGGTATCCTTCTGGGAAGGCTCCAAGGATTGGGAATCCAAGGCACAGTGTTGACTTGGTTTTCTTCATTTCTGAGGGGCTGGACCCAGTCGGTGTGGTTGGAGGGTGAGATGTCCAGTCCTAGGCTGCTCGAATACGGTGTGCCTCTGGGCTTGGTGCTCTCACCTCTTTTATTTTATATCTACATGAAACTGCTGGGTGAGATCATCCATTCCCATGGGGTGAGGTACCATCAGTATGCAGATGACACCCAACTGTATATCTCGGCCCGTGGGGACCCTAGTGATGCAGTGGAAGTCCTTTCCAGGTGCCTGGAGGCTGTCAAGGTCTGGATGGGGGACAACGGGCTACAACTGAATCCTGGCAAGCCTGAGTGGCTGTGGGTTGGGGGTCCCGTGTTATCTCAGGAACTACGCCCTTTGGTTCTGGATGGGGCAGTTCTGCCCCAATCAGACCCGGTACGTAATCTGGGGGTCCTCCTGAACTCGCGACTACTGCTCAAAGAGCAGGTGGCAGTCGTGGCCTGGAGGGCCTTTGCACAACTTCATGTGATTCGCCAATTACAGCTGTTCCTAGACCGGGACTCCTTGCTCATGGTCACACATGCCTTGGTCACTTCTAGACTTGATTATTGTAATGCGCTCTACATGGGGCTGCTCTTGGTGACCATATGGAGGCTTCAGCTGGTCCAGAATGCAGCTGCATGAGTAGTGGTGGGATGCGGGCATTATGCCCGTGCTTCACTGCTGCTGAAGGAGCTGCACTGGCTCCCAGTTTGCCTCCGGGTGCAATTCAAGGTGCTGGTTATTACCTTTAAAGCCCTACATAGTAGTGGACCAGGATACTTAAGAGACTGCATCATCCAAAGGACATCTGCCTGTCCCACCAGAGCAGACCAGAGAGGCTCTCTGGTTGTGTCATAAGCCAGAGAGGCGCACCTCGCTGGCACGAGAAGGAGGGCCTTCTCGGTGTCCACTCCTGCCATCTGGAACCTCCTCCCAATAGAACTACACATGCAGATAGAGTTGCTGCCCTTTTGAAAAGGAGTGAAAACCTGGCTGGCAGGTTTGGTCTGGGGAGTGGATGGTTCAATTTCCCCAGCCAATTGGTTGGTTTGACCCCAGTATGCCTGTGTTGCAATTTTTGGCTTTTAATACTAAGTTTTTTTAAGTTTTTAGAGTTTTTAATTTTTAAAAAATGATTTTATAATTGTTGTAAATCGCCCTGGGTCCCTTTTGGGAGGAGGGTGATAAACAAATTTAAATAAATAAATGAAATAAATAAATATTCCCTAAATTTTTGGCCACCTAGTGGTCAACCTGATAAAGAATTGCCATGACCTAACAATGACCTTGTAAACACCTACTAATATCATTAAAATATGACATTTTAGTTCATTTATAATGCTAACACAACTCTTAAATTAAGAAATTCCAGGTTCTTAATACAATTACATTCATGGAATGATATTTCCATGACACAGTGTACTACAAACAGAAGGAGAAGCAAATGCAATACACTGCTTAGGTCTAGTAGTACTGAATAAGAAACCAAAAGGACCAAGCAATAGATGGCCAAAAAAAGCTCCTGTCCACCAAAAACCCAAGCATATTTGTAACACACAGGTAGTCCCCTTTCCCAAATGCTTCAGGTCATTATTACGCACTAGGATTTGGCAGAGCATGAGTAACAATTACTTCCTCTTCAGATATAGGACATGTCACTTTCTTGAAATGGACACTCCCAAAACTCCAGCCAGCAGAATTCCAGGACACCAGGCTGGAATATTCAGGGAGCTTTAATTTCAAAAAGTAATTGAAGTCCTATAATCCCTAGCATTACCTCTCATGCTGGTCCAGGAAATCTCCAAAAATAGCTTCTCAAGAGGTTTTGGAAAATGTGAAGATTGCCTATCTATCCTCTTCTTTGAACACAAACAGAATTCTATGAAATACTATTCTGGATCCAAAAGATTACAATAAATAGGTTCACTCAGAGCATGATGCAAACTCAGAGTACTATAGAAGTTTTATATCCTGAAGGAGTATTATATCGCAAGACTCCTGTTGCCTCCATCTTGTGCATAAAATATACCATTTTGAGTACATGAGGATCCATACTTAGATGGATAGACAAAAAATGTTGTGGCACTTTAAAGACTAGCTGCTGTATTTTAATGTGAGCTTTCATGGATCAAGCCCACTTTGTCAGACAGAAGAATGAGGCTTCATGGCATCAATTTATACACATCAGGTGCAGGGGTACAGAATAATTAGAATAACAGATAAGGGGGGGGGGTTACAACTGGTAACACTTGTTATTCAGATTAGCTGTGCAGTACATCCTCATACAGTATACTCAAAATATGCCATTTTGAGTACATGAGGATCCATACTTGGTGCACATGTTCATTCGATAAAAAGATAGAATAGAAGATAGATGGGTATAGATTTGTGATATCTATAGTTCTGAAACATGCCACTCTCCTTTTTTTAATTTTATCAAATACAATTTTATATATTTTCACAGTATTTTGTACATTAACCTATTAATGTTTCAATAAATCCAATAAATAAATCCAATGAATCTAACAGAAATATGACCATAAATAGTATCCCCCCCCACCCCCAATATTCTACTTTCTGAAGAGTTTAACTATGAAATAAAATAGTACAGAGTGAGCCTTAGGTAGCAGGTGACTCAACCTGGGTTTTATGTAGGGAAAGAATACACCAATAATTTAAATGAGAAACTAGAAAAGTGCTACTGTTACAAAATGTATCCAGTGCCATTATATTGTTGGGACTCAAAAAACCCTACATGCATTGCAGTGTTACCTACTGGCTGAAATCCTGTTACTTAACATAGTAAGTTGCAACTATATTAGGCCCATTGACAGGGGCGTGTGGGGGGGAGGCAGCCTGCCCCGGGTGGCACTTTTTTTTTGCTATGGGTGTTCTTGGACTATAATTCCCAGAAGCCCTAGCGGGAGCGGGCACCAAAGTCCACTAGGGGGCGGCAAATTTGGCATATGCCCCAGGCGGCTGAAATAAATGCTACACTACTGTCCATTGAATTGATGGAATTTACAGAGTACTTTTTTTGTTGTTGTTCAGTCGCACAGTCGATTCCGACCCTCTGCGACCCCATGGACCACCGTCCGCCAGGCACTCCTGTCCTCCACCATCCCCCTCAACTCGCTCAGCTCTGTGCCCATTGCTTCTACAATACCATCTAGCTATCTCATCTTGGGCCGTCCCCTTCTTCTTTTGCCCTCGTCACTTCCAAGACTCACTAAATCTCCACTGATTCAGTGGACCAACTCTAGTTATGACTTACTATGCTAAACAATATGATTGCAGACATTAAGTGGCTATATATGATGTTAATGAATCCTTGTACACATGCAACCACCCTGCTTTACAGAAATCTATGAGGGGTATAGGAATAGCCTTACAATTTTCCTGTGTTCTCTGCCTTTATTTTTAAAAGTCCCCCCCCCCAAGTTCTTTTTCTTCCCATTTAAAAAGTCATGGAGGTAAAGGAATGACTGCACAGTTGTATTTTGATTGTTAGGTACCAGATGTTTTCCATCTGGAATCAGACCATCTCTTGCCCCACTCTGCAAACAGCCCAAGCACCGTAACAAAACTTCTCTTTGCTGAGAAAAGCCTGCAGTTCAAATCAATATTCATAGGGAACCATTAGATTTCATCAAGTACATAGGGAACAATGAGATTTCTTGTTTGCTTTAAGAAGCTTCACTTTGGTTGGGCATTTTTATGTAACCCTCTCCACCTTTTTCATTGTGACTTATGAGGGTTTGTGTGAACTGGCAAGCTTCTTCTGCAGGGAGCAAAGGCAGAAGTGACATGTTTCTTCCTTCAAAAATGAAATCCCAAATCTCAAATCAGCTGGGATTTCTGCCAGATGGGGAATCTAAGCAAAATTACCGGAAGGAGAAGAGATAGAGGGAAGTTTGGAAGAGCAGAGATGGAGGCTTGAGGATATTTTGTGTGTGTGTTTTTAATACAGTCTAAATAGGAAAAATACCCCCCCCCCCATTCAAATCATATCTATTGCTCCTGCACGTCTATGTCACATCTGTTTCATTGGGATGGAACATAAGAGGAAGCTCAAACACAAAAAGCAGATTATCTTTCACAGTCCCCTCCTTATCATAGTTGTTTGTACCCCCTGCTAATCTATTGCAGTTCCACATATTCTTGTAGTGGAAAATGAATGAATCTACATTATGATTTCCTCAGAGAACTATGTTGTAGCAATTAGACTTGTAAATTAAGTTGTGCTAACTTTACAGTGGCCAATTTTAAAACAAAGGATACTGAGCAAAAGACATGCAGGAAAGAAAAATACTCAGCTCAGGAAAATACATTTTCTAACACTTAGGCTAGAACATATTTACAAAATGCATGACAAATACATTGTGTAGCTTGATTTTGTACAGCAAAGAGATACAATTTGCAACCTTATCACATACAGCAAACTATCTTGGATCAGAGTTACCTAAAGAAACAGAAACAGCTTTAGGCTGTAACCCTATAGCTCATCCTCCTCTAAATCAGGCATATTGGACTTCAATTCTCGTCATATGCATCTTGTATGGACAGTTGGGGAAGGGTTCTGTATCTCATTATTTGAACATGCCAGAGTTAAAGCAATGGGTTTAGGCTTTCCTGCAATTCATACTGTATGAAAGATTCCCTCTTAGATGTCCTACAGAAAGTAGTTTGTTCCTTGGCTAAAAGCTGTTGCACATCTATTAGAAAATGTCACTTTCCCATGCTACTCTTCATCAGTAAACAGAGACAATACAGTGCTTGCAAAGTTCAGAATCAGGCCCTCTTACCTCGGGACATGCATTCCATCCTCTCATTAACAATGAAGAGATAGGCTTGGGAATTGAATAGCCAATTGGAGGCCTGATGTGGTGGTAGGCCATATCTGCTGCTGCAGCAGCTGTAAATAAGAACATGGCAATGAATTACTGCTTATTCAAAAATGCAGGCTAAACAAAGGCAGCCAGCAGCTCAAGTTAGTCCTCAAGAATCTGAACCAATGTGCCAATTATGAGCTGATCTATGCTATGTGGCTATATCATGATGAAAATGTATCTTATTACCTTCATGGTCTTTTGCTTTCCTGTACAACAGAACCATTTCACGTTGAGCAGAATGTCTTGAGACTATAATTTCAGGTTCGGGGCTGAGGTAGCCATTTTGAGAAATAGTGGTCCCAGCCATCAGTCATATCTGTTTTGATTCGGATTCCTGCATTGAGCAGGGGATTGTACCCGATGGCCTAAAAGACCATTTCCAACTCATTTATTCTATGGCTCTAAAGACTCTCAATCAAAAGTAAATTGTGAATAAAGAAAGTTTCTAAAGCAACCAGCATTCAAAGCGAGGGAAGAAATTAGAAAAAAGTACCATTCTGAACAAGCGCTACTAAGGATTTTATACAAACTCTGGGATAGGAAAACTCTGACCTTGGGAGATTGTGAACTTCTTAATGTTAATGACTTATCATTCCCATAATCCATTGTCAGTAGACATTAATACAAAAGACTAGTTGTATCTGACCATAGATACATAGATACAATGACAAGATTCAAAACATATCCATGTTTTGAGTCCTCTTTCAGAGTATGACTATCACAAACAGTGGCTTTGTTTCAGCCACTATACCATTCTCTGGGTTCTAGGATTCCTTCTTTTTAAACAAGTATTGAGAACAAAAAAAAAAAAAGGACAAAACAACAGCAGCAATAAAAATGCAGTCAAAATTAGATGCTATAAATTGTACACTGTGTCAGATGAGAAATTGCTTGTAGGAAAAATGAAATATGCAAATATCTCTTTGAAGCCAAGTGAGTCAGAAAGAAAGTACCAGATATTTTTATCATCTAAGGCAGGAGATCCACAACACAAAGGAGACAGCTCCTCTAGATGTACAATAAGCCCTAACATAAAATACAAATTCAAGTACAAATACATACTATCACTGTGTGGATTTATCCTTTTAGTACCCCTCCTGCACAAACATATTACAATTCTACTACCTAAACCAAAGTAGTAAGGGCCTAAATTGCTGATGGCGAACCTTGGCACTCCAGCTGTTCTTGAACTTCAATTCTCAGAAGCTCTTATCAGCAGGAGTGCTGACTTGGGCTTCTGGTGATTGAAGTCCAAGAACGCCCGGAGTGTCAAGGTTCGCCATCACAGGTCTAAATCTTCTTCCAGGGGAAGAAACACTATTGTTGTGGAGATATACAGAATCTAGCCTATTTACTGGTCTGCCAATTAGTGCCAGAAACATGTATCAACAAGGACTTAAGTTTGACCAACAACAAGGCCAAGAAAGTGGCTTCATTTTGGCAATCCAGGGTTTAATTGGGACACGAAAGAGAAAAAAAGAGCAACTATTGTTCTCTCCCATTCTCCTTTTCTGTCTCAACTGAAATTTACAATATACACTAATACCCCGGATAACGTTATGATTTGGTTCCACAAGTCATGACATTATCCGATTTTTAGCGTTGTCCGATGCATGCATCGAACAACACTAAAAAAAAGCCCTGACTTCAGGGACAAACCACTTTAAAGGCAGGCAGGGAAAGAAAGAGACCTCCCTGCCTTTAAAGCCACCCCCCACGAGCAGCGGTCTCTGCCACTACAGTAGGGTCGGGGAAAAGCACCCACGAAAAAGACGCGACACGTTTTTCCCCCTCCCTGTATTTAAACTACAGGGAGGGAAAGAAGTGCTTCTGTCTTTCTTTCCCCCCCTGTGTGCAAACTACAGGGAGGGGGAAAGAGAGATGTGATTGGTTCTCTAGAGAACCAATCACCTCTCTCACTTTCCCCCTTCCCTGTAGTTTAAATACAGGGAGGGAAATAAAGAGAGAAGGAGGCTTTGCGACTGCAGTATGTCGGGGAAAGGCGGGTGCTTTTCCCTGACCCTATTGCAGTGGCAGAGACCGCTGCGGGTGGGGGTGGATTGGGTAGTTCTACCCAAACCACCCCACACACGCAGACCATTGCGTCGGACCACGCTAAAAGAATCATTATCCGATGCAAGTTTTTTTCCAAAAAACTTGCATTGTTATCCGATTCTAGCGTTATCCGATGCAATCGTTATCTGGGGTATTACTGCACCTGAATCACTGAGCTATCCAACCCAAAGAAAAATACTGAACAGAATATATTTCTGCCTTTTGGCAAAAACCTTGTGGTAAATCAAACTATTTAAAATAACATATGACTAGAGTGTATAGTACTGGAGGGACAACATGAGAGTTCTTTCTTGAGTTTGTAACTGAAGTTAACAATTCTCATAAACAGGTCTGAGGGAGTGGTTTCTGCTACTAGTGATCCTTGAGTTCTTGCAGAATAGTTCTTGCAGACAGTAGTGGTGAAATGAATCCTGTTACTTAACATAGTAAGTTGCAACTATATTAGGCCCATTGACAGGGGTGTGGTGAAATGAATTCATTGCCTGGCTGGATTTACTTTCAATTATTCAGTGAACTAACTGGCATTCCCGGATACACTCTTCATTGAAGGCACATTTCATGCTGAAGTGTTAGGCTATGTTAACGTTTTGAGATCCTGTAACACAAAATCCACTATTCTACTTAAAATGTACAACTTTGCATCTAATTATTTTAACTTAGCGGGCCCTCATGAGCTGAGATTCCACCCTACACAGCTAGTGCCTACACCTTGCACAGGTTGTAGTGCTCTCCAAAAGATGATTTGCCCCTATAACATTGCAGAAATTATTTATTAAGGACTAAGCAAGGATTTTGTTTGCTCATGGGGATGTAACAGTTTAAAACAACTTTTATTTCAGGGTATTTAAATCTATAATGAAGGAACGCCTGGAATTAATATGGACTGTCTTTTGCTTTCATTAAAACAACTCATTTATTTTGGATCAGATGTCCCCTTTTTAAAAAAAGAATTAAGATCAAAGGAGTTTGAGGATGAGAGAGTAGCAAAATAGTTTTCCTCTGATGTTCAAATTCATAATGGTTCCTTATCTATTCCAAACTATTTATTCATTCATGTCACACATTGAAAGGAAGTTTACTCTGAGATAAATAGGACTGTGTATGTTCAGTGGGATGTACTCTTGAAAGCGTGAGAACTACATCTATAAACATATTCCTGCTCAGTGTCTTGTATACATCAGCAGATTAAATTGTACATTTGGAGGGGGCAGGATCGTCATTGTCCCATATGCTAATCAGCATGATAGGGTTGTGGTAGTAAATGACCCAAACCCAGTAGGATGGTTTGTAATCAGAGAAATGCCATAGCAGTGATATATATGACAGTATGTTTGGCCAATGCTTTGAAGGAGCTGCAGGTTCACTGTGCAAACTTATTGTGGTTTTTGTAGGTGTAATGGCGGCTCAAAAATCACTCCAATGTTCAAAAGTGTGAATGCCATAACTGAGTGGTTTCTAAGATTTCTCAGCCTTTTAAAGCCAGGAGCCAGGTCACTCTCCCTCAGACAGCTTCAGGGGCTGGACAGCCATTTTGCCTTTCCTCTACCAGATGGCTCTTCCTGGTGTGGTGGAGGCGGTGGGGGGCACATGAAATGGTGCCATGAGCCACATCCAGCTCACCAGCCGCAGGTTGTGAACTATATTGCCCTGTCTGGACATGTTCTTAGTTTTTTTAAGGCATCTGAATGACACAAGCTACTGGCTGGTGGTATAAAACAGCTTTCACTTGTCTATTTTATTGTTGCCTCAAGACCCTCAGCTAAGCACAAGAAACAGCACGAAGCAGATTACAAACCAACACTTACACCCTGGGATATTCTTCTTCCACTGTTTAGTATTGCCATACCCTTTTGCCTCTAAAGGGAACTAAAACATTGCAGTCATATCACACAAGAAGTGAAGTTTACGCTTTGTCCTTTTAGCATCACAATGGAATATTACTGAGAAAAGTAGTAAGTAGTTACTTCTGAGCTTTGTCTCTGTAGAAGCATATCAAATCTAGATGAGATTTCAGAATGAAGCTACTCCACATCTAATTTTGGTGATATTCTGTTTATTGCAGCATAACTTCTATCTTCTCCTCATGGTATGAGAAAGAAAGACTGCAGTTGATTCCTGGTAAACTCTTTATTAATCACAGTGTTTTATGTCTAATCAGCTTGCAGTCTTTTAGAGATAAATATAGTACAGTACTTACCTTCTGACACCATAACAAAGAAGCTATACATTAATTTATATCCAAATCCTGAGTTAGAAAGTTCCCACTGGAAACCAAGCCAAACATTCAGCTTTGTGGTGCGATTCAAAGTGTAGAATTTAATTGCAATCAGTTTGCATTACTCAGTGGGTTTTGTTACATAACAATTGCCTAGAAGATTGCTACTTTGGACATCTGCCTAGCCACAGTCTATATCCATACCCTTTTGATCTTGTCTTCATGAACTAGCTGACCTTTTTATTGTCACAAAATAATGCCAGTGAAAAGGGAGCTACTCTACCATTCCCAAATGGTTTAATCCTTCAAGTTTAGACTAGTCATTAAGTGTAATTCATCTTCACAACAGATCTTTAACTACCCAACACAGAGTGCTTCTGACTGATAAAGGCTACTACAACCATCTAATTGGTTGGCATTTAGTACTTAAAAAATGGGTTGTTACCTTTTTATTTCTATTATGCCTCTACTATAAAATCTAAACTGTTTCTCAGCTACATTATCTACTCACTCTTCTCTTCTTTTTAATGCACCTGTTTACCATCTTCCCATCTGGCTCCCTCTATTATTTTAAAATGGTGACAAAAGCTATCATGGCTTTAATACTTTGGCCAGGTACATTTCTTTTCAAAATTGTCAAGTTCATGGTCTAAAGGTCTTTTGTGGTTAATGATTATATTTCAAAAAGCTTACATAGATCTCTCAGAAATTGAGCTGCCATTTCCCCCTTGACTTCTAAAGCCTTTTGGAAAAGCAATAAGCTTTATTCGTGAAGGGAACATCCAGAATTGGGCAGAACACAAAACGTAAAATCTAGCAGTTGGGATTATTTCTCTAAAGAAGTTCTGAATGGGACACCTGGCTCGTAAATAAGATTCATGAGGAAGAATATGCCATCTTCCAGAAGAACACTTAAATGTCCAGTCTCTGAAGGTTAATACATTGTCTTGTTCTCATTTCACAAAGGACCAGGTTTGAGCAATGGTTTATGAACACTGGCAAATGACAAAATTATATTTTATATATAGCATATCATTAGAAGATGAAATCTCTTCATGTTTCTGAAGTGTGTTTCAGGTAGCCTTTCCTGATTGAGATATTACACTTGCAAACAAAACCTGTAGTTTCCAATATACTCTGCAAACTACAGGAGGAATGAAATGTTACTTCTGTGACAAGCTGACAGCCACAGCACTTAAGAAATCCTCTCTTCTAATGACATACTGTCTGTAATGTATAGTTTGATCTTTAGTCAGATCTTGCAAACTAAATATTGACATCAGACTTGAACTTTGACAGCTGCAAGGTTCCCATATATGTTGCTTCCAGCAACCCCAGATCCTGGGAATAGTGCATATGCGAGTACAGTAAAACCCCATTTTATGTAAAAATCATTTTATGTAAGGAAACTCTGGGGAAATCACACCCCATTTTATGTAAAAAAACACCCTCATTTTCCATAACAGTTTCCCCCCAGGGTTTGCTTTGTTTTATGTAAAAAAAATTCATTTTACATAAAGGTTTCCCCCAGAGTTCCTATGGGTTTGCTTCATTTTATGTAAAAAAACCATATTACATAAAAAGCTACAGAATGGGATTTTTAAAAACATAAAATGGAGCTTTGCTGTACAGCCAAAAAGTTGAACTTCCTGACATGCTTTTGTGATATTTCTAGGTAAACAGGTTTGGACTGATAAATAACAAAGAAATAAACCTAATCTTTAAGACCACAAAACCTAATTCAAAGACTAATCACTGAAGGACATATGCATTTAAGAGTCCAGAAAATCAAATTCAGAGGACAGGCTGTGTCAACATTTATTCTTCGCAGTACAAAGAAATGAAACTAGTGGAAAAGAAAAGGCTCAAGAATGCAAACATAATTGCTAGCAATTAGTGGCATTATGTACCATAAAGACATGTATAAAATGAAATGCAATGGTTATGTTTTATAAAGAGAAAAGAGAAAGAAAAGAAACCAAAGCAAATAATCATAGCAAAATGATCAAAAATCCATAAACTGCTGAAGAAATCTGAATCCAGATTTAATAAGATCCCAGGGGGAATGGGAAGTGTGGAATTTTCGGCAACAAAGTGCAAGAATAAAGGTTCGATAAATGCATACACCTTTAAATGTATCAGAGGAATAGGGACTTTGAAAAGTTAAGTGCCTTGGCTGTCTCAAATGGAGAAATGGAATGGATGGCTGTTGCTCAAGAAAAATGAAGCTCATTAGTGAGAATCAATGGATTCTCATGCTCAGAAAAGGAAGATTCAGGGGAATTCTTCAGACTGCAGGTTTCTTAGGGTTTAGAAAAGCCTGGCTTGGCTGAAGTACAGTACTTGGCTGCTAATAACAACTGGGAGCCTAGGAAAAGTTTCAGATGGCGGGGTTGAAAAGGCAAGATGGGTGAGAGGAGTCACTCTTGCCATTCTCTTGAATGCTCCTTCCTCCTTCTCTCACCTCAATGCCTCTCCTGTTATGTCCTGCAAATCCCCTGTGATGAACAAACTCACAAGCACATCCCTTCCTCAGCTATGATTGCTTTTTTAGGGCCTTCTTCAGTTCCATGGGCATATGGCAATAGCCTTCAGTATCTAGAATGCAATTTCCGATATATGGCCCAGTCAAAATTCAGGATTTTAGTACACCTGAAATAACAAACTGTTCCACTCATATGTAACAGAATGTGGAAAATTGTATTTTGGACTATATTTCCCATAATCCACCAACCAGTATGTGTCAATGGGGCATTCTGGGAATTGTAGCTTTAAAAAGTCAAATTTCCCAAACTCTGACTAAAAAAAGGCTACTTTCAAGTCCAAATTTTGATAGGATAGGAGATAGAATTATGCTTTGGATGCCAGATCTAAGAATCACTAGCTGATATTTCAATTGACTTATGTTTGCTATGGAATAATGGTCCAAGAAACCCAGTGAGTTGATGCAACGCTCTGATTTGGAGTATCTGGCTGCAGAGCCAGGGAATGGGAGTTTGAATCCTCACTGTGCCTCTTAGGAGTATGCACCTGTATATGTATGTGTGTGTGTTGTTTATATATGCCCTTGGACAAGTTACACATTCCCAATTTGCCTCCAGAGAGAGGCACTGCTAAACCATGTCTGTATAATTTATATCTAAAAACCCTTAGAAGTGTCACTATCAAGTAGAATTGACTTTTGGTGTTGTTGTTCAGTCGCACAGTTGATTCTGACCCTTTGCGACCCTATGGACCACTGTCCGCCAGGCACTTCTGTCCTACACATCCTCCTCAACTCGTTCTGTTCTGTGCTCATTGTCTCTACAATACCATCTAGCCATCTCATTTTTGGCTGCCCCCTTTTTCTTTTGCCCTCCACCTTTCCCAGCAACAAGGCTTTCTCAAGCGAATCCTCTCTTCTCATTTGATGTCCAAAGTACTTTAGCTTCATCTTTACTATTTGACCTTCAAGGGAGCAGTCAGGGTTGATTTCTTCTAAGATTGACCTTTTTGTTCTCCTCGCTGTCCAGGGGACTCTCAATACTCTCATCCAACACCACATCTCAAAGGCATCTATTCTTCTGCGCTCAGCTTTCCTAATGGTCCAGCTCTCACAACCATACATTGCCACTGGGGATACCATTGCTTTGACTATACGAATTTTTGTTTGCAATTTGATGTCTCTACTTTTCACTATGTTCCCCAGGTTTCTCATCGCTTGCCTCCCAAGAATCAGTCACCTTTTTATTTCATGGCTGCAATCACCATCTGCAGTGAGCTTTGATCCTAAGAAAGTAAAATCTGTCACGGCTTCTACTTCTTCCCCAGCTATTTTCCAGGGACTGATAGGGCCCTATTGCCATGATCTTGGTTTTCTTGATATTGAGTCTCAAGCCAGCTTTTTCACTTTCTTCTTTCAACCTAATCAGGAGCTTTTTAAAGTCCTCCTCACTTTCTGCCATTAGGGTGGTATCATCTGCATATCTCAAATTATTGATGTTTCTCCCAGCAATTTTGATCCCAAATTGTGATTCCTCCATCCCTGCATTGCGCATTATGTGCTCTGTGTATAAGTTGAAGAAGCAGGGTGACAAAATGCAGCCTTGTCTTACTCCTTTTCCTATTCCAAACCACCCCGTTGACTTAATGGCACATAGTTACTATTTTAGTCCCAAACTTAATTTTTTTAAAAAAATTAATTAAGTGGGATACACAGAAAGAGCCACCTAGAAGATTGTGGTATATTTGAGCTACAATCAGGCATACCCCTAGCGATAGCCATCTTGTGCTGGCTAATCTTTTTCACGCTAGGTCAGGCAAAAAGAACTGCAGAGTTAACTCATCAAAAGGTCCCTTCATTTTGGCAGTTTCACATCTGGCCTAGACACAGTAGAAGAAGAAGCTTTAATTCAGTCATGCTCTATATTAGCAGACATTACTGCGCTTCCTACCTTATAGTTCCTGTGTCAGGTCAGGGACAGTCTGATGCCTGAACATTTCCCCAAGAGTCCTATAAAACTTTATAGACTTTCACAGAAAAATCAGAAGCCTGTGTGTGCCATAGCTGGCATTTATCCCACAAAGGTTAAGTCAAGTATGACCCAGAGGAATATTTTACTGCTTTTACAATGTATTCCTTTCTTCTGAACATCCTTTAAGTTTTAGTCCCATGCAAGATAAATGAACTGAATGTCTAGAAGAATTATCTGCATTTTCTTCCTCTTATTAAACAGGCACACGCAAGCAGATTTAAATGTATTATGGTATGTCAATTGAATATCCAAAAATCATAGCTGTAAAACTTTATAATATAATGTTCTAACAATAAAACTACAAAAACTTAATGAATTAAATAGGAAAAAACTATGCTGAAAAAATGCTCTAACAAAATTTAGTTCTTAACTGAAGTGTTACAAATACTTAGTAATAAAAAAGAATTACGAAAGCATATTTTATAAGTTATGAAAAATCAACTATCAAATAAGTTATAACTATGTAAGCATGACTATGTAAATAATAGATAATGCATTATGCAGTTAATAGACTAGGGCAGTGGTGGTGAAACTTTTAGGGACTGAGTGCCCAAAGTCAACAGGCCGCCATATGCACCGCAGAGAGGTGGGGCGAACTCTGTGCTCGGGGGAGGGAGGAAGTGCTCCCATTGGGCTGCTGGGTAGTGAACTCTGTGCTGTGGTGATGGTGTGTGCGCCCACATAGAGGGCTCTCAGTGTCCCCTCTGGCACATGTGATATAGTTTGGCCATCAGTGGACAAGGGCATAAACAATTCTAAAATCACATCAGCATACAGTAAAAATGTATCTTCCCCTTTTCCTATGTAGAGTTTTCTCCCCTCTAATGGTGCTTTTCTGTCATCCTTTGTTCCTTGCTTTGGCTATATTTTTTGGCTATTACTTATACTGTACTCTTATCACCCCTTGATCAACTATCAACAATCCTTTCTGCCACACTTGGAGATACAGAGACCAGATGAACCACCAATGAAAAAAGGAATTTCTATTGGTCTTGAGCCTCCTATAAGTATGAGGGCTTGTAACTCAGTATCTGGCAAGCTGCCACAATGATAAAAATGTTTTTATTTTGTATTATAGCTACAGAGGATGCAAGTTATAAGACAGTGATGGTGAACCTTTTCATTCCAGGTGTTCCTGGATTTCAATTACCAGAAAACCAAGTCAGCACACCTGCTGATCAGGGCTTCTGGGAATAAAATTCCAAGAACAGCTGGAGTGCCAAGGTTCACCATCACTGTTATAGGATCTGATAATGCCATCTCAGATCATATTATGCATTGCAACATGAACTCCAATGATTTCAGCTCACTTTCAATTCTCTATCATGACTTGACTATGAGCCATATAATTTTTTATTTTTATTTTTTTGGCATGGTGAGGTTATATACTGACCTTTCTTTCACACTGGGTTGGAGAGCTTATTGGTCATTTTGTAGCTACTCTTAATAAAATGCTGTTTAAATCTCATTTTAAAGTGCATTTTCAGGATCAAATTTTTATACCTCTCCTTATTTTAGTACTTTATGCATGCAACATATCACAATGTGACATCTGCACCGAGCAGCTAGTTGGACCAGATGATCCCTACAGACATTCCAGGTATAAAATCTTACGGTTCTATGAGTAGTAAAACTGAACATGTTTTTGGGGCTTTGGAATATGTTCAAATCAATTGCATTCACAACTTGGCCTTTGAGAATCAATCAGAAGCGTTTGTGTGGCTGTGATAGTGCACAGAGGCTTAGGAAACACTGGAACTAGTTCAAGACTTTTGGCTACCTGAGATGGACCATTACATGGTTCTTACTCATACCCAAATCAAGGTATATAAAGCTAGCTAAATTAAGATGGCACAAGGGACAGAAAATCTGCATGAGCCTCTTAATTGCCCTGACAATGAACACAAGAAATAAATAATTACTTGCACTTGCCACCCTTTCATGATGTTGAAAATCTCATGACGCCAGATGCCAATAAATGTCAAGAGAGACAGAAACTTGAGATTTTCATAATGAAAGTAATATTTTCATCCACTAAAACATTTTTAATATGCCAAATATGATACAAATAAATTGATTTTATACTAGATTTCTGTTTTTTCTTTAGTTTTGAATTACAATTGGGTTTTTTTAATGGAGTTTAATGGTAATTGAAAGGTAAGGAAGAAGAAGGGTTTGTCCCCCCCCCCCAAAAAAAAAGGGTGGGGGAAGTTATCATGCTAAGGATGTTGGAAATCATTGGTCTAATAATACAGTTGGCAATGGAACATCAGAATACCTCCAACTTCTAAATAAATAAATAAATAAATAAATAAATAAATAAATAAATAAATAAATAAATAAATAAACTTTCAGTGTCTTAGCTACTTTGAGGACAAAATGAAGATCTCTCTGTTTTCACAGCGTATTTACAAGCAATAAGACTATATTTTACAAAACAATTAAAGCAGAAGAAAAATATTTAATTGGCAAAAAACCTTAAACATATCTGGCATCTTATATGTTTATTACTGGAGAAAGTAATAAATGAGTTTCCTGCATAATCCTTTTCTTAACAAATCAAAGCTAAGCAGTAGTGACTAAAATACACTGGGTTTACATCAGGAGCTCATAATTTACAGCCCATCACCTTGTTCCAGCTGCTGTTTCCACCGCCACAATCTTTGTCTCCTCCACTTGGTTTGGTGTATCCCTAATGATGCTCCATAGCATAGTGGATGTTGTAAGGCTTATAACATCCACCCTGGTACAGATCACCGTTAGGGACATGCCAAGCCAAGTGGAGGAAACAATGCTTGAATGGAAGTGGAAGTGGCGACTAGAGCAAGGTCACAGGCCTGATGAGTTGGTGCCATGCAGGTCCTTCAGATTGGTAAGCAGGTGTGGGGGTTGGAGTGGTGGGTGGCTCGGAGTGGTCATCAGCAGTGGCAGTGGTTTGAGTGGAGTGGTGGGTGGCTCAGGGTGGTCAGTGGCCATGGTTTGGGTGGAGTGGTGGGGGCTCGGGGTGGTCCCACCAACAGCAGCAAAAGCAGCGGCAGCACCCTAAGCCCCCCCCCCACTTCATCCACACCACTACTACCGGTGAAGGATGCAGCACTTATCCAGCCCGCCAACAGTCTGAGGGGATGTAAAAAGGTTGGGGACCGTTGGTTTACATTGCTATGTTAAATCTCAATTGCCTCAATATTGTTTTCTTTTTTAAAAGAAGGTATTACAATATATAAGCATTCAGCTATTACACAAAGCAGCCATTCTATTGTGCATCAAAGAGAAGAGCAAACTTGATGGGAACTTGCTGTGCATCTTACCTGGTTTGAGGTGAGCAAATGGAATTTCCCCTGTTAAAAGTTCCCAAAGACACAAAGCGTAGCTGAAAACATCGGCTTTTATAGTATACCGTGTACATTGTGTGAATACTTCAGGGGCCATCCAGCGTAGGTTCTGTACATCAAGACAACATCAATAATGCAATAACGGTATGTTTAGTTTCTTCTCAGGGGATCAGCACTCTTCTCTATGCTTATATCTGTTTGCTTTTGGGGGAAATATGCTAACAATATAATTGTATTAATATGGAGAGGAAGAATAGGCAAAAGGTTGTTTCAACACTAAAGGTAATCTGTGCAGCAAACAGTCAAAGCTTTCATTTTGTCTTCAATCATAAAAATAAATAAATAAATAAATAAATAAATAAATAATGTGGTGCAGATATCATGTGTCTTCATAAAATCAAGACATTATTTACTCATTCCTAGAACAAAGCAAAGTTTCAGAATACGACGTTGTTTAATTATTAATAGACTAACATATATATTCAAACTCCAGAGACTTCATCTCTGTGAGAAATATAATGTGCACTTCCAAATAACTGGTGATTTGGGGAAATGTAATCCCCAAAAGTAATACTCCCAAATAATGACCTAGAGATGTTTAGAAGGGGCATGGCTGAAAAATAGTTGGGAGACACTGCTCTAATCTCAAGTGGCTTTAAAAAAATCTGTGCTATGCCAGCTTGTTCCCAGTTTGGAGTAAACGAGTGACTTTAGTTCTACAGGGAATAGAAGCCAATTGCATTTTGCACTCATTTAGTCATCCAAATAGCCATGCAGAAAAGTTGAACAATGTCAATGGATGCTAGCCTTTGCAGTTGATTTGAGTAAGCAAGTTTGGAGAGGGAGTCATCCAACATGGCATCCTTGAAGAAAATGGGAGTGGGTTTCCTAGTTTCTGAGACCAACAAGCAAGGCTGACCTGGAAGCCTCTGTAGGGAAGCAAAGATATTACAGTACTTCCCCTACACTAAAAAGAGACCTTTATGTTTGGCTGTCTCCTTGCTTTTTAATGCTTTGGGACAGAGCTAAGTGATAGCTTAGAACAGAGGTTCCCAACCTAAGGCCCGTGGGCTGGATCTGGCCCATGGCACCATTTCATGTGGCCCCCACATGGGCATTCAAGAAACAATATGGCCACCCATTTGAAGCTGTTGGGACAAAATGGCCACCTCCATTCTGCAGGAAGGGCAAAATGGCTGTCTGGCCCTCAAAGCTGACTGAGAGAGCATGACCCGTCTCCTGACTTGAAAAAGTTGGGAACCCCTGGCGTAGAAGCGGAGATCTTTGCCAAACAGTTTGGCTGTGGGCTCAAACTACCAGCCCATGCAGGCATCTGTAGAATGTACAGGAACCATCCAGTAAGTTCATTGTGGCATTACAGTTATAGTGGGAAGATAAGTACTTCAGGGTAGAGGAACACAGATGGATGGAGACAGTAAAGGCCTTATGGGTGTATTTGGAACAACAGTTCCCATGTATCATTAGCAGTTGCTGCTCCTGAACAGCATTCCAGGCTTCAAGGATTAAGATCTATGAAACTTTAGTTACTGTAATCCATCTCTGCACATTTCAAGCCACCACTTCTGTTTTCTGTTTTGTGATGGTGTGTTTGTGGACTGAGCTATTTGTTACAGATAGCCCATGATTAAGAGAGATCATTGCTTGAGTGCTGAGAAGGTGTTTGTCACAAGAGCTTTTCATACCTATAGTAGTGTTCAAATTAGCTTGCTTTGTTATGTGACTGGGAACTTGGAAAGAAACATAGCCTTCGTTTGCAAGTATAATTGCACAGCCACAAAAGCCAACATAAATTCCATCTCTGGAACACATACTTAGCCTTGTGAAGATGGGCTATTTTCAATGTACAGTTTGGCCTTGACAAAGTGGATGTCTCACAGGTGTGCTAACATGCCAGGCCTTCTCAAAGAATTCTCAGCTGGAAGACAACACATTTCCCCTGAGAGTTTGTTGTGAAAACTAGCAGAGCTGATTATGATGCAAGCAGGTTTACCCATCAATAGTCACAAGATGAGTTTGAACTACCAGAGCTAATATAAGAAGTAGCAAACACTAAAGCTGATTACTGATGCAGACTAGAAATTCATTTCCGAGCGCAAAGCAGATAGAACATTTTGTACCCACTAATCTTCATTGATCTCAAGCCATCTATCCAAAATTGACATACAAAAGAAACAAATGGCAAACACTGTCATTACACAATAGCATATACTCTGGCAAAAGGAAATCCAACTTATGTTGCTTACTTCTACCTTGGAGTTTCACATACATTTGATATCAAGTTTATTTTTGAACAAGAAAAAGAAAAAACAAACCCCAGGTTGTTTTGTCATATTGTCTTCATCTAGAGACTGCAGAAATCTGGATTCTGATGTAAAAAAAAGTATGAGGTGAGAGAGAAACATTTAAACATCACTGATTATAGGTGAACAGAAGTTGTGCACAAATGCAGTAGAAATGCAGTGATCTCATAAAGGTTAAAATATGGCATGCTTTGCACATGATGACCCAATAAACGACTTGTGTGAAAGCACAAACATTTGTTTTTGAAGTTATTCAAAAGTGAAATAGACATCCATCAGTAAAACCATGTCTGGTGTTCTGTGGAGGATTTTTATACACACAACTAATACTGTTCAACCATTTGCCAAATGGGACAATAGGGCTGCTATACAACTGGTCATGCTACCAGTTGTGTATTAGTTGCTCAACTGATACCTTATGAAACAGCACAAGAGCTTCCACAATGCTAGTAGTGTATACAGAATTCCAGGACAAGATATTAGCCTAAATGGTCAGTCTTACATTGAATGATGTAGCCCATTAATTTAAGCTTTACTTTACCTTTCATGAGAAAGTAATGTTAACCATTAAAAGGGCTTCATAACTTAATCTATGATAAAAAATAAGTTCATCCGTCTGAATGTAAAACAGAAGACAGAAAACTGCCACCAGTCTTTATTACAACTATTGATCCTGCTGTAAAGGATTGAGAGCAAAATCTAAAGAGCATGCTGTGACTTCTTTTAATTCCAAAACTCCTACCTCCAAAATCAGCAACAACAGCATGGCCATCTTCGTACAGGAGAATATTGTGACTGTGGAGAAAAATAATTGCTGGTTGAGGCATCTGTGGGGTTTTCTTTCCAATATGCCCACCATTCAGTACAATATGTTTGAGCACACTGCCATATATAGTAAGTACTTTAAGCCTTTCCCCATGTGCTCTTTTATGCCTTTTCTAATCACTGTTTTATTTTTAGTCAAATAGCCTTTAGCTGGATCTAACAATTATTGTTACTTTTGCAGGGGGAGGGGGGACCCATTCAATGTTAAAAAATGAAGAAAGAAATTTTGACAGTTTAGTTAAGTCCAAATGTCAGAGTCATTCTCTAATTAGTAGGAGAATAAGTATATCTCCTGATTAGTGGAAGATAATCTGTAATGAGTTTATTAATTATGTGACAGCATTATCTCGAAGGAATGAAGATTATGACATTTGGGACTGAACCCAGTGGTAACCTTTCAATAAAATCAGAAGGCCTGATTACCCTCTCAGTTCAGCACCATTCAGCTAAAGTGGGGTGTTCTTAATTTACAATAGCATAAATGAATGTGGGCAAAGGCCCATGGAATCCAGCTGTGAGAAGGCTACTGCAGGCAGTGGTAAGAGCTTCATAAGGGAAGGATATTTTGGACTGATCTAAAAAAGCTAATTTTTGTGAAGATTTAAATTGACAGACTAGCATCACACAGTCTCCTGATTTTACTCCTTTCATACTTTACATAAAGAAACTTTTAGCTCCATGAATGATTTGCATAATTCTTGTCTATTTTTTTAAAATGAAATGATCTTTACAATCATCTCATCATTAAGCCCCTGTTGAGAATGGCCTTGAGCATGAATATGCCATCTAATGATGGAAAATGTCACCAACATGTGAAGGAAAGGGTCTAAAATTTAGGATGGCTTGGTGGGCAAGACAAGATGATGGGTGGGGGAACTAAGGGACACTGTAAGCCTGTTTGCTAGGCTTTTTTCCTATTTTGCACTCAGCATAAGAAGCCAAGATCTCTTTGGTGCAGAGGAAATATTCATGTCAATTCTGCAGCAGATGGTGAATAGAGAAATAGCAAAAAAAAATTGCAGGAAAGTGGGGGGGGGGGGAAGAAAGTCTGCTAATGAAAGTAGGCCTTTTTGCCTCTTTTTAAAATACAGAATGATAGCAACTGACCTGGATGTAGCCTCCTGTATAATTTAAAGTCAGGCTTTATTGTTCCATTTTTTTGTGGCAACATAAGCATTCAGTTGCCTTCAAACACTGTCTTTGCCTTGCCCTTAACCATACAGCATATTCAAAAGCCTTGCTCAGCCCTCAGTTACATGAGATGTTAACAGATTCCAGTTTAATGCAGTTTGGTTGGGTGAAGAACAAGGACAGTTCCAGTCCTCCTTCTTACTTTCTGTGCATTCCTTTTCAGATACTGTATTTGTGTTAACTTATTTAAAGATACTCTTTCTTCAGCTGAATTGTAGCATGGAACCTCACAAATTTATGTGTGTTGTTAGACAGATGTACTGGTCTCCTTAAGCAGAACTTGGAAATGGCACTTTTAGATTACAGGTCTTCCTCCATACCTGTGGGGGATATGTTCTGAGACTTTCAGTGGACACATGAAACTCCAAGTATCAGTGAATCTTATATTTAAGTTATAGAAATGAGAGAGGGGTTTCAAATGTCCCAGTCACTCTACATAGCAGCTACCAAAATGCCTGCTTCTGTTCCTTGTACACCTTACATTGAAGACATTAGCTTCTAGTATCCAGTTCTGGTAACACACCATAGAAATACATTGTACAGTAAAACACCAGACAACGATTGGATCAGATAACGCTAAAATCACATAACGTTAAGTAATCTGGGGAGGAGAATTGGATCTAATAACATTAAGGTCCTATGGGATGGATCGGATAACAACCGCTAAAGCCTGTGCGGTTACAATGTATCTCTATGGAGCTTTAACGTTATCCGATCCATCCCAAAGGATTTTAACATGGATCGGATAACACTAAAAATCGGATAATACCAAGACTTGTGGAACCAAGTTTTAGCGTTATCCGGTGTTTTACTGTACAGTGAACCCACACTTTACAGATGGCTCTCTCACCAGAAAACTCGCTTCAGGGGGGCGTGGCTTAGGATGGCATAGGAGGCAGATGCCATTGAGCCGGGCTCCACCGAGGAAACATGATTATAATGCGAAAATGAAGATTTAAACTTTTAAAAATAAATCATAAATGAGGATATCAATGAGTTAAACCCTGGGAAGGAATTATAGAACCGCTCTTGCGACTGTGGAAGATCGGGGCTCAGAGGGATTGCCCTCCGGACAGGGAGTGGGACCGGGTCTCCTTCAGAGGCCCCGTACCCGCAGTCCCGTTCGTGGAGGCTACCCACGTAACCGGAGATCGTGCGAGCCGAAGCAACCATAGCCACGGTAGCGTTGGTGAAATAGTGGGCGGTGCGAAGGCGCAGAGAGAAAGCGTGAAAGAGCGGAGAACGGGCTTCTGATGAATGGTGAGACCGATGAATCCCGGGGATTAAAATAGCGGAGAAAAGCGAGCTTCATTGATTGTTTAAGCAAAGTTTTAATTTTTAAGAGACTGTGTTGGAGAGAAGGATTTGGGGAGAAGAAACGAGGCGTGTGTGGTTTTTGTTTTTTTTTTTGTATTTTTTCTGAAACGGACTGCGTAGAGACATTGGCATGGGAGTAATGGCGGCGGTACTCTAACAAAGAGTTGAAATGTGGGCGAGAAACCGAAACTTAAGGAGCCGCTTGGTATAACAACAGAGGACTGTGTTTCATGGCGGCAACAACATAAAAGAGAGACGAAACTTAAGGAAACTTAGGGAAGAACGGATGTTTTTAATTCATTTTTGTCGTATTGATTAGTTATTTTTTTCTCTTCTTCTTGCTTTTATATACTCAATATTTTTACTTAGCTTTTTTTTTCTCTTTTTGCTTTTTTGACTCAATAAATACTCTTTTTTTCTCACAGATTTTTTTTCTTTTCTTCTCCCCCCCTCCTCATTTTTTTTTTGAGGGGGAGAGAGAATATATTTTTCTTTTTTCTTTTCTTTTCTTCATTTTTGAATTGTTTTTGTCGGGGCTTGGCACCTCCAGAAGCATTCCCTGCAACCAGGAAGTGCCGAAATTTCCCTGTCCCCTCATCCTCTGTTCAGCGGGAACTTTTTCCTGCAATTACAAGTGCTGGCCACTAGATGGCACTGTCAAAAATGTTCTGAATATACATTGCAAAAAAAAATTAGTTCTGGAACTCACTAAAAAGCAAAAAAAAAAAAAAAAAAAGGTATCCCCTCTGCTCAAAACCTTTTCCAAAGAACACTTTGGATTTTTTTGCTGTGTTTTTGTCACTTTAGAAAGAGCTTTGAACAGAAAAAACATGCTTCCTTGGCTCCTTCCTAACCTCTGCAATGGAAATATTGGTTTTCAATGCATTTCTATGGGAAACCGCATTTCACTTTAAGGAAATATTTTTCGACTCATGGGTAACTGAACTCACAGATACTGAACCCACACATAAGGGTTTCTTCCAGCCAGTTTAGGCAACTTGAAAATATTTCTAAAGAAACTCTGTCTTACATGCAGCTGGTTTGTCTCTAGAACAGGGTTCCTCAAACTTGGCTCTCCAGGTGTTCTTGGACTTCAATTACCAGAAGCCCATGTCAGCACACCTGCTGATCAGGGTTTCTAGGAATTGAAGTCCAAGAACATCTGGAGAGCCAAGTTCGAGAAGCCGTGCTCTACACCAGGGTTTCACAACATATGGCCCATGGCACTATTTCATTTGGACCACTGCCCTCACCACCACCACTGCCAGAGGCAAAAACAGCTGGAAACATGCCATCCTTGGTCCTGCCACCACTGCCACCAGAAGCAGTGAAAACAGCTGAAAACACTCTGTAAATGCATCCATAGCTGTCGTAAATGCATTTACAACATCTGTGGATATGGTTTATGGTGAGGTGAACCATGTATCTGGTCCAATTAGCTGTCTGAGGGGGTGTAGTCCAGCCCTTGGCTGGAAAAGGTTGAGAACCCTTGCTCTACACCTTCCTTCCTTTTTTATTCCTTCTTACTTACACAGCATACCTGCTCATAGATGTGATTCACCTGCTGATTAAAATGGATGGTGGGGAAGAGGAAGAGGGTTATTGCTATTCCTAAAGCTTATGATCAAAAAATAATTAAAAGTGATATTTAATAAGTTTAAGGAGTTGCTCTGTTTCAAATCTCGTACAATTATTCCAGTGGAGTAGATATAGAGATCCAACTATATTGTGGGGCCTAAAAAAATGCTGCCTCAAAAATAATCTTGAAAATGCGACCTCTGCACATCTGGCTGACATGCAGCCTGGATGTACGAGGAAATTTATTTCCACATTGTAAATAGAGCAGGCTGGAATGAGGGACACTCTTTTCAGAGGCTTGTGAGGCAGGGCTTGAGGCTGATTTATAGGGCTGCCTTGCCCTGAGACAGGCCATTCTGTCCCTAAGTGACGGCATGCCCTGGTTGCTAGGATGTTTTGGTCACCTTCACAGGCTGGATAGGAATTTTTACCCTGCCTTCTGATTAGCCCATATGAAGATGGGTAATTTTTTTGCCTATCCCATTCTGGAATTGCGGGGCTTTTTGAAGATTAATGGTGCTTTCATTTAAATTGGTCAGATTTAGGTGGGCAGTGCTGGATTAAGGTGGTAGTGGTGAATCCCTCTGGGCATCATTGGACAAAGTGAAGCCCTGGGGCCAGGCATGATACAGATGAATCTGCCTGGCACCTGGGAGACATCATGAGCCACCTCTGTGGTATGTCCAACTTTGTTCCCCGAAATGAGTTTGAATCAGCTGCAGAGATTGCCCATATGGTTCAGAGAAGGGACAAGGTGCCTCCTGCTTTGGTATCTGCAGTTTAGAGGATTAAAATTGATTAATAAATGTGCCCCAGTGCTGTTCACCACAAAACTGTGCCCAGTCTCTTTATTTCATGGGTTGGGGGTAAATATGCTTTTGAAGTTACAGAATAATGCATAATGTACCCCGAATCAGGCTGCAGAATCATAATGGAGAATCATCTTCTTTCTCCTGCCTTCCTTCCCCACCACTACAGAAATCTGGAATGACACCTCTGCCACTTAGAATATGTTCAGTGGTTCAGCTTCCCCTTTGCTTGCTTACAGCTGATAACAGTGTTGTTGTCCTCATTACTTTTAACCTCTGGCTCTGTTTTCTTTACTTTTCTCCATCTCTCTTTCATGAGTGGCTGTTTCTTGAATGCTGTTCCTCAAGATCTTCTGGCTTTAGATCTCACCTTGTCCTTGATCACAGATTCTGTTTGCTCTCTTCCCTCCTAATTGGGTGGCCAGCTTGTCATAGCTCACTTAAACTGAGCTGAACTTCTAGTTTCTATTTTTGATAGGAAAGATTTCTGGTGGCAGATGAGAGATGGGTAGTCAGACAGGTTGTTTACATAGACAAGGTTCCTGTGCCTGTAATGGAGTTTATCCATAGTTCTTTGAACATTTTTTCTGTCTGAGAGCAAATTCTGTTATGGACATTTTCTTCTTTTTAAAATGGCAATTTGTGTCACTGGTAATTTGTAACTAGATACAGGATCCTTTTATGTGTTTCCTCTCTCCTAAAGCCCAAAGACAAACAATACTTGTCTGCCATACCAAGAAAATTAGGCACCTGTGCAAGAGGCATCACTTTGTGATACAATACTAAGAGTGATTAATCTGCTAGATTGGAAAGGCATAACTCTTGACATATTGGGAATATATCTAAGGTTCAACTATCCTAAGCTAATTAGGCTTCAGTTTAAATCTCAGTATTTGAAAGCTCCCCTTTTTGTATGTGCACTTTAATATGAGCCAGTGAAGAGTAATACCATCAGGAAGCCAGACTCCATTATGCACCTGAAATCTAGCAGACCATCCAGAGTGGAATAGCCATATCTGAGACACCAGACTAAATAATACCCACCCTTTTCAAGATAGCTACTGGGCAGCAGTGGTAGCCAAAAGTGACACTTTTGGTGGAGGCAATAATGGTGACACACAAGCTAACATGTGTTAGTACTATGCGGAAGATGGCAACGATAAACCCCCACTGAACTTTTCTTCCTTTGAGAACCTCATGTTGAGACAGTCCAAAATGAGACACAAGAGACAGTGCTAGAAGAAGAGGTTCTTTCTGACACACACACTTAACTAAATGAGTATTTTCTTTTTCCTCTTAGTCTTTCCACCCCACCAGCTTCAGAATCTCACTTTATGCTGCAGATGAGTTGGCAATACTACAAGAGGAAGCATTTAAAAAACTCATTATCCATACAATACAAGGAGGAGGGGGGAAGCTTGTTTCAATTAAATCTTTGAAACCATAGCAACAGGAAAACTCCAAATGAAGGTAAAGGATTGCAGAACTTTTCCTACATCTGTCAATTGAGGGGTATTTAAGGCTTACCACTAAATCTAGTGGATTTGTCCCATAACCACTGGGACTGGAGAGGTGAATTATGAGATTTGTATTGTGGTTAAACCCATTTATTGAGGGTAATGTGAACAAAATTCTTTTTTTCTTGCTTTTCAGTTGCTGAACAATAAATGGGGAATACAACAGGAGGAGTCATAGCACCTAAGAATAAATTTAATTCTACACATGCACAGCACAGATAAGAGCAATTATCCTGAGATATCAGTCAAGGAATAAAACAAAATACTTCTTCAGACTGTTTGAGGAAGTGGACTTGATCCATGAAAGCTCACATTAAAATATATCAGTTAGTCTTTAATGTCCAACACATTTTGACTTCTTTATTATTATATTGCTTTTACTTGTTTGCTGTTGTTGTTCTTTCCTGATATGCCTGCATAGTCTAACACAACTACCACTTCCTCTTAAGAAACACACCTGTGAGGAAATAAACTGTGCAAAATAAATGCACAGGGGGACTCTTCAAAGCTTATTATGTTGTTGGCACAAGGTTGTAATGAAACTGGAGGAGACTATTTACAAGTGCATATAAGATTTGTTTATTTTAATTGCTGCAGCGTTTGACATAGAATCCTGGGAAATGTTGCTTGTTTAAAATACTAGGAATTCTCTACATTGTCCTCCTACACAAGCTGCAGTCCTCAAGCACCTCAACAGGGGGAAATGCCTATGACTACTAAAATAAAGTTTTACAGAGGTGATGTTATAATTTGATAAGAATCAGAAGATATGTTTCAGGTAAATTTGAGCTCTGAAAAGTCAAAATAAAGAAAACTAGATTATCTTTCTTCACATTAAAAAAAAGTTCAAAATATGAAGGAAAAAGTCTCTTTCCTTCAGATCATTATAGTGATGGCTTAGTTGCTTTGTGGGAGTGATGCTTGACTGCTGTGTCTTCGTCATTCTATGCCACCTATATTGCAACTTTTTTTCTCTTTGCCTCATCTTTGACCTGTTCATTCGAGGATACTGGTCATGCACCCTACTTTATGAAGATAATCTTCTCCTTTAATGCCTTTTGGGGGAGAATCCTGTGTTGAGCGGCATCTTCTATTTGAAAAAAAAACAAAAACGGACTGGTCTAAGGCCAATTTAAAGATAGAGTAAGAAAAGAGAACAGGAACCACCGTAAGCATCAACATTTAACATCCAGACCACAGAGAGCACAAGCCTACAGGTCACCTGATTTCTGTCTTCCTCTCTATAGCCAAGGTACATTTCATTTATATTTAAAATTTCAGCCATTTTCCTCCAAAATCTCTCTGTATGAGTATATTGATGTTTTATAAACTCAATTCTGTCTTACTGCAATTCCTGTAACATTTCCGAGGTATGTGAGATATTTAAGGGGTGGTTTTACCAGTTGCATGATCTCCAAGTAAGTTTCCACAGCAGAGTGAGATTCAAATGCAGGAGTCTTGAATTGTAATTTTTGTACTGCATCCACCACACCACAAGGGCTCCCAAAATCATATATGCACATTAGCATGCACAAATTTATGCCCATGTCTGTTCTATTTTTGTGTGAAGCATTTCCTCTTTTTAAGATAAAGTTGTTTAAATGGCTACATTGTATGCTAGTCTTAAAGTTCATTTTTTTAAAAAATTGGTCGAGAGGAGGAAATGTCAAGGGACAAATTGTCAACAGTGTTCCCATCTGCTCATCTTGAGCTTAAAATTCTCTCCAACTCTGCCATTCTGCAACTTTATAGCTTTTCAGCAATGGCTTCTGTTCTGTTATTGAGGACCAAACACTGCAGGATGGAATGAGCTCCCGTCTCTCTCCTAGCTCCTGCCAACCTAGCAGTTCGAAAACAAGATATTGCAAGTAGATAAATAGGTACCACTTTGGTGGGAAGATAAACAGTGTTCTGTGTGCTCTGATGTCTAGTCATGCCTGTCATATGACCATGGAAACGTCTGCAGAAGCAGACAGTGCTGGCTCTTCGGCTATGAAACAGAGATGAACACTGAACCCTAGAGTTGGATACGACTGGCTTTCGAGCAAGGGTGATCTTTACCTTTACCCTACCATCTCGTTTGGCTTGCAAGGGCCAGTGCCATTTGTTTTGAAAGAAACTGGCTTTATTGCTTTGAGTGTAATCTCTTCACTAGTTATTATTTTTCAAATTTATGTCTGGTTCTAGATATGTCAAGAGGGTAGCAATGAAAATTCTAGATCGAACTCAATAAACCTGATACAGCATAATGGATGCCCAGAGGGACTGTGGAGTTTGTCTTGATGACTAGTGCTGTATTACAGGTCAGGAGAGACCTGTAAAAAGAATTTATTCCTCCCTGTTTTTTACTGACTGTGGTTACTACAGTCCATTTTCCCAGTTATAAGAACAGACCCAACTTGCCAGCAAGGTTGAAAAAAGAATACCAAATGTGTGTGCGCACGAGGAAACAGCAAAAGGAAAAGTTAACTGTGTTTCCAGGCTGTTATTTCTCCAACTCATCTTTTGTATTAGCTTATGTCACTTAAATACCCAAGGTCAGCAGTTTGTGTGTGGTAACAATCACTCATCTCTGAAGTTGCTGAAGAGGCAGAGGCAAAAAAGGAGAAATGAGAGTAAGCAAAGCAAAGGTGAAAGGTCTGGAGAGGTTAAAAGTATAGAAATCAAGGCATTCAGACACATTCACTTTTTAGTTGAAAAGACACATGGGAATCGGTAAACTTCAGCATCAAATAGAAGAATGTTCCACCTGCAGAGCGGTTGTTATGCGAGAAGCTGTTATTTATCCAGAACAAGTCACTATGCAGTTGACCACAACAGTCTCATATTTTGGTATGGCTGCAACACACATCTGAGTTAAACCTATCTCTAGCAAACAGAAGCTGTACAGATGTATCCTGTGAGCTTCCGATGGTCTAAATCCACTTGCATAGAAGGATTTGCTGAAAATTGCTGCTTTTAAAAAAAAGGAAAGGAAAAAACCCTAAAAAGAAATCACAATGGCTTGTGGATATTTGTCTCCCACATCCACTTGGAGCTGAGATTTCTAGCCCTCTTGAAATATATATACAAAAAGTCCAGGAAGATAAAATTCCGGCTGAAAAGTCTGAAGCTATGTTCCCATCCACAATCCTTTGTGGTGGTATTCCCTTTATATTTTCCAGTGATTAACAGATCTGAGGCTATGCCTGAGGGTTCCTGTTTCCTCTGACTGAAGAAGAATGTCAACAGATATGCAGCTAAATGGGCTGAAGTTATTGCTCAGTGCGCAGAGATCCCCTTCACAGATGCTTATTCTTCTCACCCTGTATTTTCTTCTATTCCCTTTGCAGTTGTGAAGCTGCTTGAACTTAATCAAGAATCATTTTAAAATATTGTTTTTACAAAGGATTACATAAGTTTATACATATATTACAGGACAATATAAAATACATGCCAATTTTTTTAAGGGAATGGAATCATATCTATTACTGATTCATCCACCACAGATTTAATAATTCATCAAGACATGAATAATAGTGGACAATTGACACCTTTCTGTAGTCTATGAAATCACTAGGTTCTAACAAAATGAAATGAAATTTATGCTCATTGGCTGAAACCTCGTTGCATACTTTTCACTCTTCATAGCTGGCAAGTAAAGAGTTTCAGGCATGATCCTCGTGTGTGTGCATACATATGTGCAAATGCTCTCTAGTGGCTTGATATGTGTTCTTAGCAATCTTAGTGTGGATTCTTTGCTTTCCATCTAAATAGAATAGAAGTTACAGCTTTATTATATAAAAAAGAAAATAAAGTTCAGCCAATGGATTATGCCTTAAGGTGCCACTCTGAGGCATTCATAAAAAAACTGATTCGGTTGAATCTTGTCATACTTGGAGTAGGTCTCCTTTACGCTATAATCCAATACATTGCACAGTACTAAGAAATATCCTCTGATAAGTTTGACAGGACATATTCCCCAAAAGGGTTGGGGAAACCGGTGGAAAAGAGTTAACCGTTTGCTTAATCGTTAAACAGCAGCTTGTTTCAGGCAGTGAAACTTCATGTTTATGAGCTCAATTTTTTATTAGTTAACATTTTAGTTGAGGGGGGCACATTTTCAATAGCTAATTTTATGTTAAATTGTTGTTCACTTATGCCATTTATAACTCATGTATAATTTTGACAGATAAAATTGATTTGTTAATTGTACTAAATAATTTTGGAAAATGATGTGTAAATTTCTCCCAATGGTTAAATGCTTCCTGCTCCATATCAAAATAGTCCATAGGAGAAATATGATGACTTGGGGATGGCTTCCCCCTGTAAAGTCAGTTGTTAAAATAATTTTTCTAAAAAGTTCCTAATGATAAATTACCCTATGGAGTGTATAGATGGACATGACCTCCTTAAGGTTTGGTGTTTTTCTTTCTGTTTTGGTGGATTTTTTTTGTCCATGATGTGGACATGCTCTCATCTTTCTTCCTCTCTTTAAGAGTCTTTCTCACACTTTTTTCTCCTCTGTCCTTCAGCTTTCAGATATCAGCCAGTCTTTTTCTTAGAGAGAACACAGGGTGTAACAGCCCCCAGGCCCCGCTTCCTCTTTCTTTACATGTTTTCGCATGGCACTTCCTCTGCAGCATGCTGCCCCTGGTGCTGTCAAATTTGCCACCTTTGCTAACTACATAATTACTCTTCATTTGGGCAGCAGTGAGTGATAGTAGTAACTGAATCTCAGTTATCTGATGCCTCAAAAATAATCAAAAATCGTGAAAGTGGTTATGGAACAAATTGAGAAAATTATGCTAATACAATTACATTGGAACTGGCCATTTATGTTCCAGTAATTTCCTCACTTAAATATAGCAAACTATTTTTAAATCAATAAAAAAAAATGATTGAGCTGGCATTCAATTTTCTCCAGAAATAGCTTAATTAGCTAACTGATTAAAAATCAAATTATTAATTTTGATCTCTACTTCTGGGTACATCTGTACAGCACTGTAGCATGAACATTCATGATTTAAAGAAAATGTGTGCCGTGTTGGAGCCAGTTGTGGATTTGGCAAGTGCGAAGGTTTTCCATTATTTATCCCAGTCATCTAAAATCACATTGGCTATGTAATTGCTACCATAATAATATTTGTTTTTTCTAGGTTTAATTATCCAAATAAGGGGGCCCTTAAGTGCTATTTTGTGCAGTCTTGTTTAGTCAAGCAGTAATAATTTACATTTACTTCTTCCAGCCATTGCATAACCCACACTAATCACTTAAGGATATTAATACCAGTCTCATTCAATATACTTAAATCTTTCCTCCTTAATCGTATATAATCCTTTTACCTACTTTAGGTTTCTTCTTCTTTGAAATAAATATGTGTAATAATATTTGCCACTCCTGCACTATATTTTGAGATAAATAAGTCAATTTTATAAAATTAACTAAAGAAAGCTATTTATTTACATGGGATTTAATCTACCCTTAGTAACCCCCTACAAATTATTTTAAGGAATTCAGTATCTTAATACCTGCCTGAATTTTGCCTTATGAATGGAACTGCCTTATATTTATTTAGATTTCTGTTTTTTTATCATTTGTTAAACACATATGTAGTAATGCTGGGATGCAATTCTAAACATAGTCTTTAGAGAATAAATTCCATGGGATATCAGGTAAATATGGCTCATTTATCAAATGGACATATTCAGAAAAATGAGTGGATACTCCAGGCCAGGAGTTAGAAAAAGTTACTTTTGGTGCATGCAGTGCATTCTGCAAGTTTTTGTCCCCCAAAGTCTCTCTCCGCAATTCATAGCTACGTATGATGTGAAGAATGCCACACATAGATGAGTAATTAAACCTACATCCCATCATCCCTCTGACTAGCCTGATAAAAGAGCTAAACTGATCAATAAGAAAACAAACTTGTTGATTAATGGCCTAAATGAAATGTTACAACAACAATTTTTCCTTGTACAAGTTGTTTTTGTACCTGAACCATGATTTTTAAAAAAGACGTCACTAACTTGGCCTGTATCCACTTTTTAGTTCTAACTCCATCAGATTCACTCAGTGAACAGGAATTAAAATAGCACTAGTGTAAGCATCGATTCAGTAGGTATATTCTAGCTGGGACTAAATATTCAAGATATGCTGTAATATCTTATTGTGAGGAGAATCAATACGTATTTTTGCATCATCAGAAAGGTACAATTAAATCAACAAAATATGTGTAGATAAAAAGGAATGGGAATTGGTAAAATTGGTTAAGTGGGCTCAATCTCAAACATCAGACAGAAATTTACAGAAACTGTCCCGCTGGGACTAATTTTATGTAAATGTGACACTGCAAGGAAACTATATTCAAAGGAAGCCTGGTGTTATGAACAACAGTCTGAACATGGACTTTTCACAATTAATAAATTCATATACATAATTTGCTAAATGAATTGGACTAATTATTATACAGTATATATAGCTGCCTCACTATCCCTTCTGAAGCTTCATTGTGTGCCCTAAAACTTTCAACCCAGAGAACTGGAAAATCCTCCAGAGCAGTTTTTGGGTGCCATGGAGAACTTCAGGCAGTGACAGAGTAGACAGTCCTCATTTTTCTAATATATAACATACATATATAGTGTTATGAAGATCAGGTATGGTTGGATCGACCTGTCTGTTTGTTCTGTCCCTTTAACAAGTTATGCCATAGAATGATGCATTGTTTGTGTGAAATGTAAATTTGTATTATATATGCATTTTAAAATGATCTATTGTCTATATATTATGCACACTATCAATAGAAATCTATACACAGAAGTTAAATTCCTTTTATAGAAAAGCATTCTCTCTCTCTCTATCTATGTACACACATAATTATATGTCCATGTGTATATATACATGTATATATAAACACATGTGTGTATATATACACATATACAGAGATATAATTATAATAAACAAGTAAACAAGCTATGGAGGAGTTTTGTAGCAACTTAAAAACCTAACAAGATCTCTTATACATACATTTTATTGAATGGTTGCCCACTTCTAGAGATCTGTCTGTTTCAGATATATTTACTGCAAGTGCCAGTTAAGTCTGTTACAAAATATTGGCCCTTATTCAGCTGAATGCTATGTACAGACAGCAATACTGTCACCTGTCTCATTAGAGGAGGACAAAAATTTATCTAGATCAGTAGTTCCCAACAAAGTCAGTCCTCAGCTGGAGATTGCAAACTGATAGAGTCAGGAGTAAATGTGAAGGTTTTAGATTATGGCCCAAGCAACACAAAGTGGGATGGCAAGACCGCAACTTGAGATGTGGTCTTGCCAGAGTTTCCGAAGGTGGAATATTTCTTTCTTCTTTCTCTTTGAAAGTACACACGTAGGAATACTGAAGCAACATTAACTTGAAGATTCTACCCCTTGAAACTTGGAATGATTATCTGAGTAATAGGAAAAGGAGTAAGACAAGGCTACATTTTGTCACCCAGCCTATTTAACTTATACACAGAGCACATAATGTGCAACGCAGGGCTGGATGTATCAAAAGTTGAAATTAAAATCTCTGGGAGAAACATCAACAATTTGAAATATGCAAATGACACTACCCTAATACAATAGAACCCCGAACAACGTGATGACATGGTTCCACAAGTCATGACATTGTTCGGTTTTTTCACGCTGTTCGATACATTGATCGAACAATGCTAAAAAAAAGCCCTGACGTCAGGGACAAACCACGCCGAGGCAAGGCTCGGCATTCCCCCCCCCCCTGGGTAGGCACACGATTGCGTGTCGTTCGGGGTTAGGGTAAGGTATGGGAAAGCCCCCCGTCCCCTGCCCTAACCCCGAACGACACTCGTGTGCATGCCCGAAGTTCCGAAAGTGTAAGGATCTTTACCCTTTTGCAACGTCGGGCAGCTTGGAGGGTTGCGCGGCACGGCGCCGGTGAGGGGAAGATGCGAGGGACCTTACCGCATCCTCCCGTCACTGCCGCTGCACCACGCAACCCTCCAAGCCGCCAGAGGTTGCAAAAGGGTAAAGATCCTTACACTTTCGGAACTTCGAGCGTGTGCGCGCATGTTGTTCGGGGTTAGGGCAGGAGACGGGGGTCTTTCCCGTCTCCTGCCCTAACCCTCAACGACACGCGCGAGCAGCTCGAAGTTGCGAAAGTGTAAGGATCTTTACCCTTTTGCAACTCGAAGTTTCGAAAGGGTAAGGATCCCCGTACCCTTTCCAAACATCGTGGGGGTGGGCGTTGGGGGGTGGGTTGGTTTGGGTAGATGTTCTACCCAATCCAACTGCCCCCCCATGCATATGCTTGTATCGAATAACGTGAAAATCGCGTTATTCGATACAAGATTTTCCCGAAAATCTTGTCGCGTTATTCGGTTTTAATGCTATTGGATACTCACGTTATACGGGGTATTACTGTATCAGAAAGTGAAAAAGACCTAAAGAAGCTCTTGCTTAGGTTGAAGGAGGAGAGTGCAAAAGCTGGCTTGAGACTTAATATCAAGAAAACCAGGATAATGGGAACAGGCCCTATCAGTCCCTAGAAAATAGATGGGGAAGAAGTAGAAGCAGTGACAGATTTTACATTCTTATGATCCAAGATCACTGCAGATGGAGATTGCAGCCATGAAAGAAAAAAGTGACTAATTCTTGGGAGACAAGCTATGAGAAACCTGGGGAATAAATATTTTGCAGACAAAAATTCGCATAGTCAAGGTGATGGTATTCCTGGTGGTAGTGTATGGTTGTGAGAGATGGACTATAAGGAAAGCTGAGTGCAAAATAATAGATGCCTTTGAAATGTGGTGTTGGAGGAGAGTTTTGAGAGTACCCTGGACAGTGAGGAGAACAAATAGGTCAATCTTAGAAGAAATCAACCTTGACTGCTCCTTAGAAAGTCAAATAGTAAATATGAAGCTAAAGTACTTTGGACATCAAATGAGAAGAGAGGATTCACTTGAGAAAGCCTTGATGCTGGGAAAGGTGGAGGGCAAAAGAAGAAGGGGGTGGCTGAAAACAAGATGGCTAGATGGTATTGTAGATGCACTGGGCACAGAGCTGGACGGGTTAAGGAGGATGGTGGAGGACAGAGGTGCCTGGTGGGCAATGGTCCATATGGTCGCAAAGGGTCGGAATCGACTGTGCAACTGAACAACAATAAAACCCCTTCCCCTTTGTAAAGAAACCATGTCCTTGTGTCTTTCTAGATCATCACTGTCTAGTCCAACCCCTGTCAACCATTACATTTTCCAGCAGTTAAATGACAATGCTTTTTCATCTTGTCTTATTTCCAGTTTGTAGAAGAACTTATGCATATCAAAAAATACATACAGTCCCATTCACAAGCAGGAGGGGAGAAAAGGTGGTATAAAAGCTCTTCAGTGTCATCTTGAGTGACTTTAATGTGCTGCCTGCTATTACAACAGAGTACCAGCAGACCTTTCAATACATTCTTATGTTCTTTGGAGATAAACATGTTGAATGATGAAATTACCCTATGCAGCCCCTAATGTGTTCAAACCTTTTCTACTGCTCACTATGAAGAAGACATCCATTACTTAACTGAAAAGAAGATGTTCTGTTGATAACTCAGAACAGATGCAATAATTTGCATGGTTCAGCAATTTTACCTCCTTCTTGATCACCACATTGTTGCCCTAAGAGAAGGGTTTTCACATAAGGTAATAGTGATTTTTGATATTTGTATTTTATAAAATACTATACTTGTGGCCTTGGGCTCTGAGTTTGAGGAGAGAGACTTTCTGACAGCTCCTCAGCCTGTTGTCAATTTGGAGCTGCCTGTCTCCTCTTGATCAAGTTGATCAAACTGATCAAGATTTAACAGGAGCACATGCTGAGGCACCAGGTGCCAGTGATGAGGAGGTGGAGCCAATCACTTCAGAAAGATGTAGGCTGCAATTAAGGAATGAGCTACAGGTGCAAAGGAGAAGGGCAAAGGCTCATCTGCAAAGATCACCTCCAACTGTGAGTCCTGAGCCTGAGCCCTCTTAAGGAGATGCCCATGACAGCAGAAGCCTTGTCAGAGCAATCCTTATGTATCCCAGTACTGTACCACTTGAACCTATACCTCTTGCCTGCTTGCTGACTCTGGGTTTCCTTTGCCTGGAAACCCGACTACTCTTCTGGATCAACCTCCTGTCTTAGTTCTTCAATGACTGGCTTCCAAACTTGGCTCCTCTTGAATAACAACTCTGCTTTATCCTTTTGACTGTAGTAAGACTCTGCCTCTTATCCTTACTCTTTGTGCATTGGCTACTAACCAGTCTGCTCTGCCGTGCAGGTAGGGGCACAACAATACTACAACAAAATACCTCATAATGTTCTATATACATCAAGAACCCCCACAAGATAAATGAAACAATGAAAATTCAACTGATTATAAAGAAATATCCCGTCCGTTCAAAACTTTTTCCAAACTACACATTGGAATTTTTTGCTGTGTTTTCACCACTTTAGAAAGAGCATTGAACAGGAAAAAAAATCTTTCCTTGGTTCCTTTCTAACCTCTGGAATGAAAATATTGGTTTTCAATGCATTTCTATGGGAGTTTTGGACTTCCTGGGGGCGAGGCTTCTCCGTGGGGAGGTGGGGCCTATTAAACTGGCCCGCCCCCAGTGACTGATGGATCCTGATGGATTCCAAAGGGAACTGGGGGATATTCCTCTGGACCGGCGTAGTGATTCACCTGAGGCACTGGTGGACCTCTGGAACAAGAGGGCAGTGGCAGCCTTGGATGTAATCACTCCACTACGGCCTCTCTGTGTTCATGGGCACCATTCGTCTCTGTGGTTCACTGAGGAGCTTAGGATGCTCAAACGGGTTAAGAGATGCCAAGAGCGTCACTGGGTGAAGACACGGAGTGAGTCTGACTGAACACTAGCTAGAGCTACTATTAAAGCCTACTTAGTGGCGATGGAGGGGGTGAAACGCCAGTATTTCACCTCACTCATTGCCTCCGCAGATAACCGCCCAGCTGCACTGTTCCAGGTGACAAGGTCCCTCCTTGGTGGGTGATGGTGGTGCCAGGGGTCAGCTGAGGTTTTTGCGGATTATCTGACTGAGAAAATCGCTCAGATTCACCTGAAGTTGAATCCTGGCGTGGAAAACATAGAGCTGGGGTTGTCTGAGGTACAGTCTTGCCATGTTATCTGGGATCGGTTCGATCCAGTTGTCCCTGAGGAAGTGGACAGGCTCCTGGGAGCTGTCCGTGCTACTGCCTGTACATTAGATTCTTGTCCCGCCTGGCTTGTTAAGTCTGCCCGGACGGTGACTGGCGGCTGGGTCAAGGCAATTATTAATTCCTCGCTCCGGGAGGGGGCTTTTCCGGCATCTTTCAAACATGCATTGGTGCGCCCCCTCCTTAAAAAGCCTTCCCTCGACCCTACCATAATGGCCAACTTTCGACCGGTATCCAACCTACCCTTTTTGGGTAAAGTATTGGAAAAGGCAGTGGCATGGCAGTTACAGGAGTTCCTGGATGAAGCTGATTATCTGGATCCTTTTCAGTCAGGATTCAGGCCCGGATATTGGATGGAAACTGCATTGGTCGCACTGGTGGATGATCTCTGGAGGGAGAGAGATGGTGGACATCCAACTGTCCTGGCCCTTCTTGACCTCTCAGCGGCATTCGATACCGTCGACCACGGTATCCTTCTGGGAAGGCTCCAAGGATTGGGGATCCAAGGCACAGTGTTGGCTTGGTTTTCCTCGTTTCTGAGTGGCCGGACCCAGTCGGTGTGGTTGGAGGGTGAGATGTCCAGTCCTAGGCTGCTCGAATACGGTGTGCCTCAGGGTTCGGTGCTTTCACCACTCCTATTTAATATCTACATGAAACCACTGGGTGAGATCATCTGTTCTCATGAGGTGAGGTATCATCAGTATGCAGATGATACTCAACTGTATATCTCAGCCCGTGGGGACCCTAGCGATGCAGTGGAAGTCCTTTCCAGGTGCCTGGAGGCTGTCAAGGTCTGGATGGGGGACAACGGGCTACAACTGAATCCTGGCAAGACTGAGTGGCTGTGGGTTGGGGGTCCTGTGTTATCTCAGGATCTACCACCTTTGGTTCTGGATGGGGCAGTCCTGCCCCAAACAGACCCGGTACGTAACTTGGGGGTCCTCCTGGACTCGCGACTACTGCTCAAAGAGCATGTGGCAGTTCCTAGACCGGGACTCCTTGCTTATGGTCACACATGCCTTGGTCACCTCCACACTTGATTATTGTAATGCGCTCTACATGGGGCTGCCCTTGGTGACCATTCGGAGGCTTCAGCTGGTCCAGAATGCAGCAGCACGAGTAGTGTTGGGATGCAGGCATTATGCCCGTGCCTCACCACTGCTGAGGGAGCTGCACTGGCTCCCAGTTTGCCTCTAGGTGCAATTCAAGGTGCTGGTTATTACCTTTAAAGCCCTTTATGGTAGTGGTCCAGGTTACTTGAGCGATCGCATCGTCCCAAGGACATCTACCCGGCCCACCAGAGCAGACTGGAGAAGCTCTCTGGTCGTACCATCAGCCAGAGAGGCACATCTCTCTGGCACTAGAAGGAGGGCCTTCTCGGTGTCCACTCCGGCCCTGTGGAACCGCCTCCCGACAGAGCTACGCCTGCAGACGGAGTTGCTGTCCTTCAGGAAAGGAGTGAAAACCTGGCTGGCAGGTCTGGTCTGGGGAATGGATGGTTCAATTTCCCCAGCCAGTTGGATGGTTTGACCCCCAGTATGTCCAAGTTATAATACCTAGCTTTTAATTAAGTTTTTAAAGCTTTTTAAAAAGTTTTTAATTTTTAAAGTGTTTTTAAAATTGTTGGAAATTGCCCTGGGTCCCTTCGGGGAGGAGGGCAATAAACAAATATAAATAAATAAATAAATAAATAAATAAATAAATAAAAATTATAAGGAGAAAATCACTATAAGGAAAACATGTGGAATGGATTCCGCATAGTGGGGGTTCACTGTATAAGGGTTTGATTTTTATAGCAATAGCGATTAGACTTACTGGTTCATACAGCCCCATAGTGCACTCTCTGGGCGACTCAAAAGGTAATTAGAATTTTGTCCCCAACATACTAGGTACTCATTTAAAACATCATGGCCTTGAGGTGGGGAGGGGAAATACCAACTAGTCTGGGATCCAGAGCATTGTCATATCAAAGGAATGAATACTTTGTTCCAATGGCTTTTCCAACTCCAAAATCTATTGGAGCTATGGGACAGAAGGAGGAAGTCTTCAGTTACTAAAAATCTTCCCCCAAGGTAATGTCATATGTTGGTAATAGGTTTTTTTAAAAGACTTCCTCCTTATGTCCACGGCTTCCATGTGATGAAAAGGTTTTGAATGAGAATCAGAAGGGTTATAAGATAGAAGGAAAATCCATGAATATCACTCCCTGCAATGGACATCATCAGGCTTCTTGAGGAATAAATTATACAACAGGGTTTCCGACAGTCTCAGTTTTGGGATCTTTACCTCCACCACACATACGTTCATGGAACTCATATTTTTAAAGCACAACTACTACTTTTGAGTTTCTTTGGAAATCTTGGAGTTTCCTAAATCTGTTTTACAGTATTTTATTTCCCCCTTTGTAGTAAAAACTCATGGAAATAGGCATTTATTGAAGAAAACCAGTGGATATGTGATTTATCAATACAGTCAAACCTCGCATAAAGAGTGCCTGGCTTAAAGAGTAACTCGCTGAAAGAGCAGAATTTTCTCTGAATGTTCGCTTCGCTTAACAAATGAGCAAGGGAGACTTTTTCCTTTAACTTACACAAATAAATAGGGGGAAATCACAGAATTCACTTTAGCCTCTACAGACCAGATTTAATCATATGCTTTGGGGGGTCAGGAGAAAGAAGGACTGATCTGAGCAAGATGCCATATCAGAACACTGTATTATAAAATATTATAAAATAAAGAGGACCCAAACAACCTGTTGTGTGGCCCAAAAATGTAATCCAGGCTTTACAAATGTAGAGTGTAATATGCAAATACATGTTGAAGGATATTTTGGCAGTCATTAGCCAGACTTGCTCCTCCATGGGTATCACATGGGTTCTACTTTTGGACTAGCCTTAACCTCTGAAATTATGTACCATCTTACTCTGGTTAAGGATTTCGGAAAACTTGAAAGCTCACAGTAGCCAATACCCCAAACTGCAAAAGACCAACAGATTCAACTGTACAGTCAAACCTCGCATAAAGAGCACCTCGCTTAAAGAGTAACTTGCTTAAAGAGCAGAATTTTCTCTGAATGTTCGCTTCGCTTAACAAATAAAACCAACCAAAAACTCGCTTAACAAATAAATTGGGGTTCGCAATCCCCCCTGCCAGAAGTCACAATTGGTCACTTACAATGGTATTTCACTTAAAGAGCAAACTCGCTTAAAGAACAATCCTGTGGAACACATTATGCTCTTTCGGCAAGGTACAACTGTACAGATACTGCTTAAAATGGAGTTTTTAAGATGCAAGTCAAGGACATTTAATATTCTGAAAAATTATGTGCAGTTCTCATTGTAGACACAGAAAATTTCAAAATATTAAATGCACACATTATGGAACATTAAATACAATGCATACCATTAATATCTGTCATTTTGCAGTTTTCTGGCAGAGCACAATCCCTCTCCTCCCCTTGTTTCCTGCTCCATTTTTTTGTTCTTGAAGAAAAGCATTTTTAAATTTCATTCTAAAGTTTTTCCTTGTATAGGCATGAAAGTCTAGCATTTTCAAAGCCATCAACACATTTTAAAATATGATTTACAGCTCCTTGACTCTAACCAATGCTATTGAAGACACTGGATGAAAACACATCAGAATGTGTTAGAAGTCTTTGGAAGGAGAAAAGAGATGGGAGATACAGCTCCCACTTCTACGGGTAAGAAAACAGATTATACTGAAAACAGATTACCCAGTGTTTTTATATGAACTGACAAACACTAATTTTTGAACATATTGAGGGCTCCTTCACAACTGATCACCCCCTTCGCTAATAACCATTTTTATAGGTATACTATGAAGTGTGAGAATTCAACCTTGTCTGTTTCATCATAATTTACCTCTTGACAAGACATTAAGTCAGGTTTTCCCCAAGCTCTTCTTGGAGATTTTCATGGAAAGGTGAGGTGAAGTGGAAAACACAGACAGGGTGAGAAGTTCATTTTCTTCTCCCAAGCTATGCTGTAATTTTCTCCCACTTAGTTGGTGGTGACCAGCTTCTGATCTGCTACCATCACATTTCATTTTGCCTTTACACTGCTTAGTTCATGGATGACAAACTTTTGTATTTCTCAACACACTGTTCTCTAGAAAATGGTCTGCAGTTAGAAATATATTTTGCTCAATCTACTTTCAATACAAGCTTTCTGGGTCATGAAAGAAAACTTCCAAGTACAGTGTAGCAGTTTTATATAAAAGCCAGAGAAAAATGCAGCCAAGATGCAAAATATCACATTAAACCGTATGTCCAAGAGGGATGAATTGGCCTGTGGACCAACTTTGATGAACTGCATCACCTTTTACTTATTTAAACTTAGATCCTACCATGCTATGTAGCATATCGAGCAGCAAGGGATCTCTAGCAGTTTTGGTCTTGGGTGAGGGCTTGAGCATCCTCCCACGTCATACTCAGGGTCTTTAAATCTGCAATGAAATTTCTTTGCTATGTGTTTCAAGGACATCCTTATTGTCATTTGGCATTAGGAGGGATCCAACTTATTACCACCTTAGGGATCCTGTTTTTCTCCATATGTAAAATATGGCCTGACATTTGGAGTCTTCTTCATGCAACAATATTATGTAGTTTACACGAGTCACTCCTTCAAAGCACCTCCTCATTGGTAAAGTGGTCAAAATATTGAATTTTTAACATTCGATGGAGGCACCACTGCTGAAAGACGTCAAGTCCCTTGTTGATACTTGCTGATGTCTTCCAAGTCTCGCTCCATTTTGAGCAATCACACTGCCCAAATAGCAAAGCAAAACAAAGCAAAGCAAAACAATCACACGTATAAATCACCCCATAGCTCTTACTGCACTCTCTGGGTGGTTCACAAGTTAATTAGTATTTTATACTCATTTTACCAACCTCAGAATGATGGAAAGCTGAGTCAACCTCTCCGCTTTCTCTAGCTGCTATGCCCCAAGTATGATTCCCTGCATCCAGGTTGCGGAGTTTACATTCATGACCTTTGACTTCTTGGCATTTATCCTAAGGCCAATTTTCTTTGCTTCTCTGTCCAGGGCAGTTGTTGCCTGTTGTAGTTTCATCTCTTCTTCCTTGATCAGAGTGATGTCATTAGCAAAATCTAGGCCACCAAGGCTATTTTGGTCAGACAAAAGAATGCCTGTTCTAGTTCTTGCTGTTTGTCACACACCATAGTCAAGGGCCATGAAGAAGAGGAATGGATATAGGATACAGACTTGCCTAACCCCAGTAGTAATTTTGAAGATGTCCGTATGACTATTCTCAGTCTTAACACAGCAGCTTGGTTGTAGATATAAGTTTTTTAAAATGGTAATGAAGGCTGCTGTAATGCCATATAGATGCAGGATCTTCCAGGGAGACTCTCAGTGGACACTATCAAATGCTTTCTTGAAGTCAATTAAATCAATGGCCAGCAGATGCTGATACTCAACACACTGTTTTATGATGTTTCATAAAGCGGAGATTAGTTCACTGCAGGACCTTCCACTGAGGAACCCAGCTTGCCGCTCTCTCAGGCATTGGTTTAAGGCACTTTACAGCCATTTAAAGAAGACTACAAGGGACTGTGGTTACTCAAGTGGTTAAGATGCTGAACTTGATGACTAGAAGGTCAGCAGGTCAGTAGTTTGATACCTAAGTACTGCATGATGAAATGAGTTCCCATCTATGTCCCAGCTCCTGGCAACCTAGCAGTTGGAAAGCAAGAAATTGAAAACAGATAAATAGGTACCACTTCGGTGGGAAGGGAATCAGTGTTGCATGCACTCCAGTGTCAAGGAATGCCTGCTACATGTCCATGGAAACATCTGCAGATGTAGACAACATTGGCTCTTTGGCTGTAAACAGAGATGAGCACAGAACCCTAGAGTCAGATATGACTGGCTTTCATGTAAGGGTGACCTTGACCTTTAAAGGTAAAGATAAAGGTCACCCTTGCTTGAAAGCCTGTGATATCTGACTCTAGGGTTCAGTGCTCATCTATGTTTCATAGCCAAAGAGCCAGCACTGTCTGCTTCTGCAGATGTTTCCATGGTCATGTGGCAGGCATGACTAGACAATGGAGCTCATGGAACACTGTTTACCTTTTTTCTTTTCATCCCAAGGTTGATGACTAATGAAATACTTTTGAACTTCTGACTACATATATAACTTCTTATTTCATATATCCAGCATTAATCAAATTAATTTTTAGTCTGTTACTTTGTGTTAAATTGTGATAATATGTATGGCAGCAAAATACTAGCATAGAAACCGGCAAACCACATCAGGAAGTTTGCCAAGAAAACCTTGTGGACAAGAACAAAAGGCATAACAAAGGGACAAAATAGATGAAACAGGCTGTTTAACCCGTCGGGTCAGAAGAGGGGGGTGGTTAGGACAGTAGGAGGAGAAATAAGGTGTTGTAAGGAACAATACCACATAGGGACATGGAATGAAAGATCTATGAATCAAGGCAAGCTGGAAGTGGTAAAAAAAGGAAATGGAAAAAAAAGCATTGACATTGTGGGAATCAGTGAGTTAAAATGGACAGGGATGGGTGAATTCAGCTCTGGAAACCATCACATCTACTACTGTGGACAAGAAAACCTTAGGAGAAACGGAGTAGCCCTAATTGTCAATAAAAGAGTGAGAAAAACAGTAATGGGATATAATCTTTAAAATGACAGGATGATTTCAGTCAAAATCCAAGGCAAACTTTTCAATATCACTGTAATCCAAATATATGCACCAACCACTGGTGTAGATGAAGCCATAGTTGACCAGTTCTATGAGAACTTACAACACCTCATAGAACAGACATCAAGAAATTATGTACACATTATCATAGAGATTGGAATACCAAAGTAGGAAATAAAAAAGGAAATGGAATAACAGCCAAGTTTGGTCTTGGAACACAGAATGAAGCAGGCCAAAAACTGATAGAGTTCTGTCAAGAAAACACACTGGTCATAGCAAACACCTTCTTCCAGCAACACAAGAGGAGACTTTAGACATGAACATCACCAGATGGCCAACACAGAAACCAAATTGATTACATACTCTAGACTGCAGCCAAAGATGGAGAATCTCCATACAGTCAGCAAAAATGAGACCTGAAGCAGACTGTGGCTCAGATCATAATTTACTGATTGCAAAATTCAGGCTTACACTAAAGAAAATAGGGAAAACAATTAGGCCAGAGAGGTATGACCCAGACAAGAGCCCCAAGGAATACCCGGTGGAAATGTGGAACAGATTTAATGATTTAGATACAATAGACAGAGTGCCAGAAGAATTATGGACAGAGGTTTGGGGCATCATAAAGGAGGCAGCAAATAAAACCATACCAAAAGAAAAGAAGCATAAGAAAACAAAGTGATTCTCTGATGAGGCCCTTAAAATAGCAGAGGAAAGAAGAAATGCAAAAGGCAAAGGAGAAAGGAAAAAATTCAATCAATTGAATACGGACTTTCAAAGAAAAGAAAGGAAGGATAAGGAAACCTTCCTAAATGAGCAGTGCAAAGAAATAGAGGAAAGCAACATAAGGGGTATTACTAGAGATCTTTTTTAAAAAAAAATTTGAGGAAATCATGGGAACGTTTAAAGCAAAAATGACCATGACAAGGGACAAAATTGGCAAGGAGTTAGCCAATGCAGAAGGGATTAAGAAAAGATGGCAAGAGTACACAGTAGAACTCTACAAAAAGGACCTCAACACCCAGGTATTCACAATGAGAACAATGAACTTGAGCCAGACATCCTAGAGAGTGAAGTCAGGAAGGCTCTAAAAAACACTGCAAACAACAAGCCAGTGGAGATAATGGCATTTTAGTTGAATTTTTCAAAGCCCTAAAAGATGATGGAATTTAAAGCATTGCATTCTATTTGCCAGCAGATTTGGAAAACATAACAATGGCCACAGGATTGGAAAAGATCAGTATATGTTCCAATCCCAAAAAAGGGAAATGCCAAAGAATGTTCAAATTATCGAACCACTGTGCTCATCCTACACATTAGCAAGGTTATGCTCAAGATAATACAGGATAGGCTTAAGCAGCACATGGAGAAAGAACTACCAGAGGTGCAGGCTGGTTTCAGACGAGGCAGGGGAACTAGAGACCACATTACCAACATACATTGGATCATGGAGAAAACAAGGGAATATCAGAAACAAGTCTACTTCTGTTTCATTGACAACACCAAGGCCTTTGACTGTGTGGACCACAACAAAATGTGGCAAGTAATTAAAGAGATGGGAATACCAGAACACCTTATATGCCTCATGAGAAATCTGCACATGAGTCAAGAAGCAACTGTTAGGACAGGATACTGAATGACGGAATGGTTTGGAATAGGAAAAGGAGTAAGACAAGGCTACATTTTGTTACCCTGCTTATTCAACTTATATACAGAGCACATAATGCACAATGCAGGGATGGACAAATCACAACTACACCAACTGCCAGGGGAGGAAGAAGTCAGGGCAGGTTGAAGACTTTGACGCCCCTCCCCGTGCCCATACCAACATTTTGTATTGTAATGTAATGTATTGTTTGTCAGCCACCCTGAGTCACCACGGCGAGTGGGCGGCAATATAAATTTGAACTAATAATAATAGTAATAATAATAATGTACCTTGATGATGATGATGATGATGATGATGATGATGATGATGATGATGATGATGATGATGATGATGATGATGATGATGATGATGATGATTGCTGGACACAGAGCTGGGTGAGTTGAGGAGGATGGTGGAGGACAGATGTGCCTGGCGGGCAATGGTCTATGGGGTTGCAAAGAGTCGGAATCGACTGTGTGACTGAATAACAAAACTTATTCTATGGCATTGGTTCCCAACATGGGGCACCCCCCGCCCCACAGGGGGACTTCAATTTCCAGAAGCCTAAGTTAGTACATTGGCTTATCAGTGCTTTTGGGAATTGACTTAGGCTTCTGGGAATTGAAGTCCAAAAATCAAAGGCTGGAAAACACTTTTCTATGGTGATCTTGCTAGTATTTACTTGGAACTCCAGTTGTGTATACTCATCCTTAAAACTATATTTAATGATCGGGTCTGGCTGGTTAAGAGTTTCCTGGAAATATTAAAACCACCTTTTATTCTGTTCTTCTTGGGTGTTCAGGAGCTTTCCACTCTTATCCTTGATTGGAACACTGGACCTATTTCTTGTCAAAGAACATCACTCTGACTGGCTGCTTCTTCTGCTTCAGTGCCTTTCTGTTCCAACCATTTTTTTCTTATCTTTCCAGCAGCTTTTCTTCACCATTCCATTGAGTTCTGTATATCTTTGCCTCAACCAGGTATCTCACGCCTGCTAAATATTAGGAAGGGTTTCATTTGGAGATCTGTGAAGTCTTGAGGAACTAAATCACCTCTAAACTCAGACTTTGGGGAACAGCAATGTCAGCATCAATGGAAGGCCAGAGACAAAAGATACAGTTCAGACTTCATGAAAAATGAAGGTGTGATAGTAGTTGTCACAATTAACCATAAAACTGAGATATAGAAGATAACAGGGAAAAAGATCACATCATAATATCTTCCAAGTACACTTGTAATGGCTAAACAAAACTGTCCCTAGTTCCCACAAAGTTTTAGAAGACCAAAAAATCCTAAGAATGGCTAGGTTGAAAGTTACCCTAGGAACCTGGAATGTATGAAGTATGGAAGTGCCAGGTAAAATCTATAATGCAGTATTAAAAAAAAGAAAAACAAGAATGTTGAGATCCTTAGCATAAGTAAAATCCATTAGCCATGATCCAGTTAAAGTTCAGACAACTATTGGACACATTATAAGTATATGTAACAATATTTGTGATGCCTTAAAGTGCACTGATTCTGAGTGTGTGCCTAGATGAATTGGTGTATCACGTGTGGAAAGATGGAGAGATTTTGAGTGGCAGTGGTGGTGGTGGGGGAAATGGCATATGAAGGTACTTCTTACAGAATCACCTGCCTATGTTGTCAATAAATTAGGGAAATGGGTTCAAGCAAGTAGCAATAGCAATTAAACTTATATACCATCCTATAATGCTTAGCAAAGAAGAAGAAGATGATGATGAACTGCTGCTGCTGCTGCTGCTGCTGCTACTACTACCACCCACCAATGCCATATTCACACTGTAATCAAGGGACTTCATGAATGGAAATGTTCTCAAAAAGGCGTTAATAGCAATACTGTAAAGAAGCAAACAGATCAATTTATTTTTAATCAGAAGTATGGAAACGGTGTTAAGTCAGTGTAAACCTATCTCAGGGTTGACATAAATTCAGAACATAATCCTGTCATTGCTGTATGTTCACCTAAAATTAAAGGGAATATAAAAAGGAACAGAAAAAGCATACAATAAACAAAGGAGTGATCCAAATATACTGTATATACAATGATTAAGGAAGGGATGCATAAATGCATCAGTAAATTTGCAGTAAATCAATGAGGTAGCAATACATTCAAAAAATGACAGTGCATCCTACTGATGGATAGCAATAATGTAGAGTGAGTACATTAAAGAGCTGCTTGTAGATAACAGAACATATTGTAACAAATATGAATGCCAGATTGGAAGTACTGTATAGAAATCTGAATAGGATATAGATAACTATAAATGGCATAGCTCCTGGACTCAATGATGCTGTCACAGAAGTATTAAATGTTATAGAAGATAATGAGTTAGGTTGTTTCAGTGAATCTTTTCAATCAAATCTCCAAAACAGTTATTATTTGTGAAGTCTGGCTGATATCAACATTGTAGTGACTATTGAATAATAAGCCATTTGATCAAACTTTTTTTTAAAGATAGTACAAAACTATTTACAAGAAGTGTGAAAAATTGGCTAGAGTAATGAAATTTGGATATTCAGGATGATCTGGAGCTAGAGGTGCACTATTCTGTCTATATGTACCTGGTGGGACATGCAGTGACATAAACAGAAATATGTGTACTTGTTTAATTGACTACAGTAATGTCTTTTATATAGTCCAATATGGCAAACTGTGTTAGGCAAAGATCTTGATTTGACAGATATTCATATAATGGGCTCCCCAAATCTCACCTTCTCATGCTAAAAGTTTAAATTTAAATAACAGAGGACATAAAATTCTAAAGAAGGAAATATGCTTTTGCCTCTGGTCTTTAATTGATACTTGCAGAACACACTAAACATAGTGAAAAACCCATATAACGAAAGGCTCTAATAGCGGAAAAAACCATACAGTGAAAGGAAATTGAAGAAAAATTGTGCCTTATATAACAATTTTTTTTCCAGAATGATTCCCCCCCAATGCATTCCTATGGGAAATTGTGCTTTGCATAATGAATTTTCATTTTCAATGCATTTCTATGGGAAATCACATTCACTGCATTCCTATGGGAAATTCATATAACAAAAATTTTGTTGTATGAAAAACCTTGTGGAATGGATTAATTTTGTTAGATGAGGTTTTACTGCACTTACAAATTTGAATGATGGTGGCATCTTAAAACACATATGATATGAGGGACTGCATGCAACTCACATGTCCATCCCCATTACACACATTAAAAGTAGAATAAATGGAAAAAGAAATGTAGGATTAAGAATTTGTTGGCTAAATAATCTTGGCAATTCCTTTAGATGCAACACAGCATGGTTCTAGAGATGCAACACTGCATCTAAGGAAACATAGTCATGATTTTGTCCAACCTCTGGTAGAAGAGGATTAACAACAGGAAGCAGGTTAAGCTCTTTTTCCTTAGGGGAAGCTATACTTCATCCTCATGGGGTCAGATAGCTGGAAGACAGATGATTTGGCTTGAAGGACCAGATCTGGTCCATCCAAGTTCTGGTAATAGTAATAATTTCATGTCAGAAATTATTCTGGGTTGAAAGGATTTTTGTGCAAAAAACTGCTCAAGGAATGCCCAAATGAGGCTCCTTTCATGTCCTCAAGAGCTGGAATAGAGACGGGTGCTCAATCTGTCATTCAGTACCTGGGTTTTGAACTGCCGACTTGCCGGCCTTCCAGCTAACAAGGCTTAACCACTGATGGTAAAACCATGATCTTTATGCTATACTTATACTTCCAAAAGGCAGCCATTTAGTTCTCTGAGAAGGATGAATACTAGTGACAACTTTGATGTGAGCTGGCACCCATGGCTGGCGGAAGACATTTTGCTACCTGAGGCAAACAAACAAAGAAACACTTGTTATACTCCCTTTACACTTTGGCGCTTGCTCTCACCTGGCCGCAGACCAGAGAGAGCAGAAACGGCTGCGCCGGGGCGGGCAGCATAAGAGGACCTTGCTGCCGCCCCCATCGGATTTCGGCACTCGCTCTTGCCTGGCTCCAGACCGGGGAGAACAGAAAGGCTGTGCTGCAGCCCTGCCAATGCTGACCCCTCCTCCATGCCCTCACCACCGGCCAGAGTCGGAAGGGCTTTAAGTGCCTCCGATGCGTTAGTGGCCTCACCCAGGACGTTTGAGCAGCAAGGACTCTTGTTACTTAATTACTGATATTTAATTGCTATGTGATACTGCATTACTATGTGCCATGTACTATTTTAGTGTGATTTATGATATTTTTATTGTATTGATGTATATCACATTGATTGAATATTTTATACTGTATAGAGGATATGTTTGTAAGCCACCCAGTCTCAGTTTGCGAGTGGGGTGGGGTATAATAATAATAATAATAATAATAATAATAATAATAATAATAATAATAATAATAATAATAATAATAATAATAATAATAATAATAATAATAATAATTTATCAAGGTACAATGTGCCAAAGGCCAACCAATCCACAACAGTGTCTCACCAACTAGCAGTTCACTTTCTTCTCATTACGTCTGAGCTTTACGTTAGCTGACTGTCTCACGCTTGCTATTAATCACACTACCCCTTTGAAACTCTTATATAACTTACCTATTATTAAGATTCTATTGGGCATTGTGCCTGTTATTAAGATTCTATTGGACATTAATAAAAACCTGGGTTTTCTTTTCACAGTTGACATGTGGTGAAATGAGGAAGTCATATATACAAGAAATATGCAGAAGTCTTGTCAACTTAGAGTCTCATCAAAGGTGAGCACAAAGGGAAGAGTATTTGAAAACTTAGAAGTAGTATCCCTTAGACCACTATATAAACTTGGGAAGAATTCAATGGCTGCAAGTTCACACTATGCTCTTTATCTTGACTTAAGGAAAACTGCTTGGGAAAGTGGATGCTACAATGCTGGAGTTGTATGTCAAGTGTATCTCATCTTGTTTTGGTAGCAGAGGTATTAGTTAGGGGAGTAATTTGAATTCCAAAGGTCAAGAGTAGGTCAGGATAAATCTTGGCAGTGTTTCTGGTTGTTTCTGAGCTCAGATAAACAGCAGTCAGTTGAGCTTGGAAGATTTTCCAAATAAGCCTAGAGAGGCTTGTTCAGTAGAATTTATCTCTAGCAAACAGCAACTTCCATAAACAGCAAACAACTTGATTTGCAGGGGTCACATACACTTGACGACAGAGTTTCTCTAATATCCCTGGCATTTCTTCTTCCCTTGCCCTTGGTTTACAGCATAAGCAATCTAGCCTGTGGATGATAAAAGTAGCTGGTTGCATTTGATGTGCATGCAGGCCTGTCACTGTCTAACTTTTATTTGTTTGTTTAACTTCTCATGTCACATGGATGTCTGTCAACTCACATTACTGATGGTGTTGTGAGCATGGCAGAGTCAGGAAATGAAAATGTGATCAAGATGTAGTGTTTGTATTCACAGACAAGAACTCAGAAGGACAACATGAGGGAAATAGCATGGAACTCAAGATTAGATAGGACTAAGGTATAAATTAATGTGCTGAAGATAAATTATTCAAAGGCTGCAAGGGGAGACTTCCTTTGCACAACAACTCTTTTCCATCACAACTTAAATGTTTAAATGTTCATTTACACAATAGTTTTCCTCAGGAGAAATATATCATTTCTGTATTCATTTTTCATTATATGGTTTCCCAGTTCTGTGGCTCTCTTCATTCACACTTTCTCATCATTACAGGACAGTTACCTTTGTGAATCTTTCACTCAATATATCTAGGTAAATTGCATTGCTTCCACAGGAGACTACCTCCAAATCCTCTGTGGTTCAAGAAGACCAGACATAGGTAAAGGCATCTTGGAATGGTGCAGGCAGGGACTGTTACATCTGAGCAGTTTAGCTTGCCCTTCTGCTGAGATGAGATCACAGCCTCATTACTCAAAGTAAAAGCTATAAGTATTAGCAAACTCTGTTTGGCAGATGTTTTTGGCTCAGTGTGACAAATATCAGGCAGATGTTGTCACAAAACATTGTGGAGGAAATGTGTCTAAGTTAAGTCACATATTTATCTAACAATAATGATTCTAGTAGGGTCACATGGTTGTGTGTCCCATCTGCATCTCTGAAGCAGGAATGGAATAGGACGCACACAGAGACTTCCAAGTATAATAAGGTAACAGCCAAAGCCGATCTACTTAAGCTTGATAACCTGGAATTATACCAGAAAATGCTTGTGCAAATTTACAGTCTCTGGTTTTTGATGTGGAGAACTACAAAAGGATTGGTGAAATTAAGAATTCAGAAAACAGAAGAATGAATCTTGTCATACAAACATTGAGGCCCTTGTTCTGCTATGTTCTTCCCTGGCCTGCTAACTGATTTAAGAACACTATCTCCCTCTTTTTTAAATTGGGGGGAATATATATTTTTGTGGTAGTTTTTAATGGGGTTTTAATTGGGATTTTTTAAAAAAATTGTGATGGTTTTATTTATTTTATTTATTATTTATTTTATTTATTTAGATTTATATCACCGCCCACTCGCAGTGGCGACTCAGGGTGGTTTACAATCAGGAAAAAAACAACAACACAAAAACAAAACAACAATAACACACACACAACGCAAACATCTAAAACCTGTCTGTATGCCACCCAGAGTCTTTGGAATTGGGTGGCAATACAAACAAACAAACAAACAAATGGTAGTAAGATGGGACATGGCTCCTGCAAAGGTCAGTCTTTGTTGACTGCAACTCATATCCAAGAATGAATTTTTTTCCTGAGGTAGGAAAAAATGCCACTGGCGTGAATTTGTTTAAGGTGGATCCTAGCTTGCAATGAAGTGACCCAAACACTACGTTCACGGAGCCATCTCCTGCGGCATGTATGAAATGAGACACGCAGGATGTAACACCGGGACTTCAATGGACGTCTACAGCCTTGATGATATTATCAAGGTGCACCTTCACAGCCTGTTCATCTGGCATGGCCTCTTCCACCTCCATGACCATTGTGAATCAGAGTTCCTCCTCCACTCATTTTGCCACTGGGCCCAATAGGATGGTTTCCAGTGGCATTTCCTCCACTGAGAGGACCATCACTAAAGGGGATTACCCACCCATAGCTGTTGGCACCATTAGGGAGTCAGGTTATTTACCATCACCCAACCCTGGCTGTATGGTCTATTCTATTACCATAGGAGGATGTCCATAAAGGCCAGTACCATTAAGCAAAATGACACAAATGCCTCAGGCATCAGCAACTAGTAGGAAGATTAGTTGCTTCTCCCAAGCTCCTCAGACTTTCTTGGAGGATGGAGTGCATACTGAGGTTCCTGTTTTATAGCTATGTTTATATTTGTGAGCTGCCTGGAATCGCCTTGGTGAGGGGGTGGCAATATAAATTCAAATAAATAAATAAATAAATACTGCATATGTGCCACAAATCTAAATCTCCTAAATGAGTTTTCTGAGGTGAAATGAGGTTCACTTGCCATTCTAGTCAGCTTCTGAATCTACTACACCTTACTATGCTTTACTATCATGATCACAGGTGTGGGACACTGAATGAAGGGTTTATTTATGTCTCTGTGTTATGTGCCATCAGGTTGGAACTGACTTTCAGTGACCCTAGTAGTTCTTTCATATATTTAAGGAGCAGTTTACCAGTTCCACTTCTCCCCACTATCACCACCACTGGAAGTCTCTACAGTCAAGCAGGATTTTGAATCATGAGCCTTGCTATCTATTACAAGGCACCGTGTATCTATATACAGCATGAATTACAGTTTGTGTCCTCATTAGGACAGCTAAGTAGGCACTTTCCAATAAAATGCCATAATTTGATCAGGCAGCTGTTTCTCCACAAAATGCCTCGGTCTGAAGGAACAACATGTGGCAGACTTAAACACAAATGGATAATGTGAATTGGCTTTCAGATGCTAGTAACAAGAGCATCATAATAGCATAAGTAGGCCTTCTACTACTCTCTATCCAGCATAAGATTTGGAAGAAACAGGCCTGCTTTGATCAGATGAAAGGTATCTCATTTGACTCATCTTCACAGGCTCTGAATTCTAAAATGAGAGGGTGAGTGAGGCTGTGCACATGAGAGAAATCTGTTTTCTGTCTCTGAACCATGAGAGGTGTGTTGCCTCTATGTCTGCGTTTAGTAAGGATTGCTCCCAGCTTTTCAAAAGTACATTTCAGTTGCACAGGTCTGACACATGCACTGAGTTAATATACCATAACAGCTCCATAATCAATCTGTTACTGTCTATTGGCTCAGTGATCCATGAAATAATAATAATAAAAAAATCCTCCAACAGACTTTGAACCGAAAGTCTAAAAGCCCTTTTAGAGCACTTATGGATACTCATGTACATAACGTTTCTTTGGGAAGGTGTGCCTGACTGTATAAAGAGCTCCAGAAGAATTAGCATGCACAGCTTGGAGAGCAGGCTTAATTGCACCAGTAACTAAAGGAGGTTATAAAGCACCTTTTATCATATTGTCTGTGCAGTGTATGAACAAAAGATCATATACTGTGGCAGGCCAGGTGTCACTGAGATGTTCACCCATCTGCTTCATTTAGCTTACTTTTAAAGAAGCCTTCAAAGCAGTGTTGCTATTCTTTTTTTAAAATCTAATCCCCATTACGTCAGTATCTCATCACTCACATTAAAGAGCACATTACACAACTATTTAAGCATCCGACTATATCCAAATGTGGATATTTGAGGGGAATAGATGTGCCTCTCGATTTTCCTGCCATCCTTATAAGAAGAGGAGTCCCTTGGTGTCTTGGACCCATTTTTACCACTGACACACTCATGTATTCATCCATTGATTTAGTCAGAATACATGCAAAAATGGTGAGGGAGAGGGAGAAGAAGTCTGAAGGAGGGTGTTGGAAAGAAAGAATGGTTACTAATCTCCTCAGTCAGTCTGCATGCAACAGATAGACACTTAAGGGCTATTGCATGAGCTTCTCAGATGATAATAATAATTTAATTTCAGAAATTATTCTGGGTTGAAAGGATTGTTGCAGAAGAAACTCTGCTCATTTGATGCCCGAATGAGGCTCCTTTCATGTCCCCAAGAGCTAGGGCAGAGACAGGCATTCAATCCATCATGCGGTACCCGGGTCCAGTGGTGGGCAACCAAAAATTTTGCTACCACATTGTGGGCCGAGCCTATGTCATGGGCAAAGCCTATGTCATGGGCAGAGCCTACGTCGTGGGTGATCTAGTCATGCCTGCCATGTGGCCATGTATACATCTGCAAACACAGGCAGCACTGGCTCTTTGGCTGTAAATGGAGATGAGTACTGCACCCCAGAGTTGGATATGACTGGCTTTTGAGCAAGGGAGACCTTGAACCACTTACAGGAACAAAACCTGATGGGGCAGGGCAGGGAGTTGGGTGTGGCCACCCAATTTTGCTACCCCCCTGCCCTAAGGCCACCAAATTTTGCCACCCCCTGCCCAGAGGCCACTCAATTTTGCTACCCCCTCCTGGGAGGGTGTGAACCTGGTGCTGCTCACCACTGCCCGGGTCTTGAACTGCTGACTTGCCAACCTCAGATGCAATGTTTGAAATCCTGCTGCTCAGCATAATACGTTGCAACTAGAATAGCCCCCCTGAATCAATGCAGCTTACAGATGAACCCACTAATTCAGTGGGTCTACTCTAGCTGTGACTTACCCCAAACAATAGGATTTCAGTCAGTTTATTTTATTTATTTATCATATGATGAACTTCAGTTATCTACACTAATGCTGATATATATAGTTAGCATAAATTGACCATCTTAAGTTCCTAACTAGAGTTCCATGTCTAGGTTTGAAAACCATTGAAGGGCTTCATCAGTGGCACTATGCAAATCAGTCACTGAAAATTAGGAGACCATACATACATTTATTATTTTTATGTATTGTGCACACTTCAGTATCAGCAATGTAAATTTTCTCTTGTTAAATTTTATTTTACAATAAATGATAACAGACTAGCTGAAATCCAGTTGGTATTCATATTTGCCTGAACATTTGCTTGGGAAACAACTGCTTGTTTAGGAAACAATTATGTAAGTAGAGTTCTTATTTCTAAATAAATATTGCATTAATATTGCAACATGAGTACGTTTGTACTCAAACGCTTCTATCTCAGTAAAGAATAAGGAACGATAGAATATTCTTTACTAGAATACCTGAGATTATATATATGACTTTTCTTCAAGGTCACAAGAATGTGGCTTTGTATGCGTGAGTGTGCGCACACACATGTGTGCATGTATATACACTTCCACATTCTTGAGGAAAGGTTTCTAGCATCCCAATATTGTAAGCCCCCTTGGGTCTCACATTCTTGCAATAGCAGAAACTGCTCCTACGGCAGCAAGATCCATCTCTGTGAGTAGATAAAGCAGAGTGGCCTTGTGTACAGTCCTGTCAATTTCCCCCTCTGTTGTTCTAACATTTCCCCTCAGCTTATTGTTTGTTTTTGCTCCCCAAACAGCTAGATAGGTTAGTTTGAAACACTGGTTGCATCAGAGATAGTAATCTTTTATGAGGACCTAGATCAGGGGTTCCCAACCTTTTCAAGCTAGTTGCTAGGGCATGATCTCTCAGTCAGCTTCAAGGGCTGGACGGCCATTTTGCACTGCCTGCACAATGGGGGAGGGGGGGTTGCCCATTGTGTCCCAACAACTTCAAAGTGTGGCCATTTTGTTTCTTGAATGCCCTTGGATGGGTGGGGGTCATAAGAAATGTCACTGTGGGCTGGATCCGGCCTACGGGCCTTAGGTTGGAAACCCCTGCCCTAGGTGCATGGTGGAAGAGGCGGTGGAAGAGGCAGTGTCCACAGCTTCCTTCCTTCAGTTCACTATGTACACAAACATTTCAAATATTTGGGCCAGAACAAAGGTAGAGAAATCAAGGACAAGATATGCTGAAAGAGAAAAATTGTGTCTAAACTGGTTTGTTTCCACCTGAGAGACATTGACGAAAATCTGGGACCAGCAGAAGGTGTCTTCTTACCCTGGTAATGGAAACCTTGTATTGCTGGCTAATCTCACACTAGGTCAGGCGGAAGGAACTGCAGAATGAACTCATCAAAAGATGCCTTCATTTTGGTAGTTTCATACCTGGCCAGAAGAAGAAGAAGAAGAAGAAGAAGAAGAAGAAGAAGAAGAAGAAGAAGAAGAAGAAGAAGAAGAAGAAGAAGAAAGATCCACAGGTTTCTTCCCACACCCTGAGCATCAACATTATCTTGTAAAACAAAGAGAAAGCCAATCTTCTTCTTTATAAAGATTGTCCACAAGAGGGGGATATGAGACACAGTTTGGATTTCCAGAACATTATCTCAGTTTTTCTGTTTTCATCTTCGCTCAGTTGTGCTTTTAAGGATATAGATTAGCTATACCCTTCAGTTACATTTTATGAGCTTAATTGAACATGTTCATTTTTGAGAGAAAATTCAAATTATATTTGCTTTACCAATACAAAGAAGTACTGGATAAAGAAACTGAGCAAATAGAGCAGGCCTGAGAAGACAAGATACTATGTTTTTACCATCTTTGTCATGAGTAATATTCTTATTTTCTGAGAGGTTTTCTTTTCTTCTTTTTAGAAAACCCACAACACTATACACTCACACGTCTGCTAGATCTGTACATTCATGAACTGAAAGCTTACCCTTACAATGGGTGCTTGGTAGTAAAATACCTGTTTCTTTCAAACAAAAAAGTCCTACAATTTTCAAAAAGAGGGAAATTTGACAGACGTACTCTGCCCTGCATGAGAGGTTTTTTAAAACCCTACATGATGTTCGCAAGATCTGAATGAAATCAGTCTATTCGACTCTCTTGGCTTACATCCCTCAAAGGCCAATACAATCTGTGATCTCTTTACAAGACACCACAGATTTCAAGAGCACAGCAAGGGTAAGTGGCATTTGAGCTCCTGCAAAAAAAGAAGTGTCTTTAGCAGAGCTGCCTTTGCCCCCCACCCCCTATACATCAGGAATAGTGTCCTTTCTTTTAAACATACTAGAAAACTTGCAGTTGAACTGTTTTAAATGTACTGTATTAGGAAGCTTAGTTTTGAGCTGTTCATTTATTTAAGTAGAGAATAAAGAAAAAAGTTGGCCATAGAGCACGGGTGTTCTTACTTCATCTTGAACTCATTGAACTCACTCAGTACCTCTGTGATCTTGGAGATTAATAGCAGAAGATGGAGCAGTAATTTCCATTTTCTGACAGGGGAGCCAACACCTTGATAAAAGGTAAAATCTGGCATATTTTATGTAACCCTCTAGATCGGGGGTTCCCAACCTTTTTTGTGCTGCAGGCCAGGCCATGCCCCCTGGACAGCTGTGTGGGTTGGTCACATGGTTCCTCCTGCCGTACATGCTGCTGTAAAATGCATTGGCAGCTGATGTAAACAGGTTTATGACAGTCGTGGGTGCATTTATAGCAGCAGTTATGGCAGGTGCTGGTGCATTTATGCATATGTGGGTGCATTTTATGGCAATTGTAAACATGCCCACTTCCACTTCTGGTAGCGGCAAGGACAGCAGCAGGCCACATGAAATGGTGCTGTGAGCCGGAGCTGGCCCACGGGCCATAGGTTGGCCACCCCTGCTCTAGATTACTCTTCTTCTACTCAGCATATCACATACTTAAAAGACCAAAGTAAAGTGTGATCAGATGGGGATTTTCCCCATGCATTGGTCTGTTTTAGGGATGGGTTGATTCACTCTTTCTGATGCCCACATGTCATTATGGACAATTGTAAATCAGCCTAGTCCTTAACTTTGCCTGCCCCTCCCCCCTCTTTTCTGGGTCTCTGTCAGGAGTTACTATTGTGTGTGTGTGTGTGGTTGTGGTTTTTTTTTTTTTTTTTTTGTAATTATATTTAAATAAACAGAAGTAAAAGTTACTGCAAACTCCACTTCATGCCTCAATGTGGTGCAGCAGTGACCCTGGTCATCTGACAACTATGGTGGTGGGGTGTATTCCCCTGGCAGGTTCAGCCATGCCACAAAGGTGTCAGCTAGTGGTATCAGAATCGTTCTCCACTCTGGAACTGTAGGTCAGCTAAGTGGGGTTGGGTACTCAGGCAATGCACCTGGCCAGTGCATTGCAGTAACATGGCCAACTTCGACATGAGTCCAGTCAGCTGTGTCATCATATTTAAAATGGCTAAAGGAGCATCGAACGGGATCGGAAACAGTGGGAGATGATGTTTCGATCCACAAAGTCAAATTAGACATGTGAAGTATGTATCCACTGCATTACCAAGTATTTTGTTGTTGTTCAGTTGCACAGTCAATTCTGACCCTTTGTGACCCTATGGACCACCATATGCCAGGCACCTCTGTCCTCCACCATCTTCCTAACCCCGCCCAGCTTTGTTCCCATTGCTTCAACAATGCCATCTAGCCATCTCATTTTCTGACTCCCCTTCTTCTTTTGCCCTCAACCTTTCCCAGGACCAAGGCTTTCTCAAGTGAGTCCTCTCTTCTAATTTGATGTCCAAAGTACTTTAACTTCATTTTCAATATTTGACCTTTCAAGGAACAGTCAGGGTTGATTTCTTTTAAGATCAATTTATTTGTTCTCCTCGCTGTCCAGGGGACTCTCAAAATTCTCCTCCAGCACCACATCTCAAAGGCATCTATTCTTCTGCGCTCAGCCTTCCTTATGGCCCAGCTCTCACAACTATACATTACTACCAGAAATACCATAGTTTTGACTATGCGGACTTTTGTTTGCAAGATGATATCTCTACTTTTAACTATGTTGCCCAAATTTCTAATGACTTGCTTCCTAAGAATTAGTCATTTTTATTTCATGGCTGCAATCACCATCTGCAGTGATCTTTGAGCCCAAGAAAGTAAAATCTGTCACTGCTTCTAGTTCTTCCCCATCTATTTTCCAGGGACTGATAAGGCCTGTTGCCATTATCTTTGTTTTCTTGATGTTGAGTCTCAAGCCAGTTTTTGTACTCTCTTCTTTTAACCTAAGCAAGTGCTTCTTAGGTCTTTTTCACTTTCTGCCATTAGGGTGGTATAATCTGCATATCTCAAATTGTATCTAAACATCTAATAAACAATTTAACAAATACCCACTAAACATAATGCCCACTCCCACTAGGGTCATTGGGAGTTGCAGCTATTTACCTCCCTGGAGCCTTGTTCCCCTTCCAAAATTGTAATGACCTTGCTTGCCCCTTTCTTCTTTATTTGTAAAAATCAATAAATCCTCCCATAGCTGTAAATCCATTCTTACCTATCATCCCCTTCTTATCTTTAATATTACATGGTAGCTTATTATTAATAATTATATCCCCGACTGTCCCTATAGCAACCATGTAAATGGGAGTTATATCTTATTTTCTAGTTCTGAGCTATAATCAGTCTCACCAGGGTACACAGAAAGACCCTCCTTGAAGATTGTGGTATTTTTGAACCACAATTGGGCATACCCTGATAATGGCTACCTTGTGTTGCCGGCTAATCTTTCTTACACTAGGTCAGGCAAAAGGAACTGCAGAATGAACTCACCAAAAGGTGCATTAATTTTAGCAGTTTTACACCTGGCCTTGACATGGAAGATAAAGAAGATAGATCTTACCACTGTGAACAAGTTGGAAATCAATTCTTTAGCTGTGCAGTTACATTCCTCCTTTTCAAATATTGATAAAATTGCTATTTTATGACATACTGTACAGCTAAATTTAATTTACTTGTTCCATTTATTTCTTTAAAAATCAATTTCTGAAATTTCAATAAAGTGTTACATTCACATCACATATGAAAATAAGTACCAGCTTTTTGGCACCTTCTGCAGCACACCTTAGAATAATTAGCATTCATTTGATTTAGTTTCACTGGTATTAAGTACCATCTCCAAAGTAACATAAAATTTTATGTTATTCTTACTGATATAGATTTTAATATTCTAATGTTCAATATATTTTTCTTAACATCAATACTTACTTCTTTCATCATATCACTACTTACTTATTTACTCTATTTACTTACTACTTCATTTTTCTTCTATTCTCATATAACTGCTGTCTCTATCTTGTTGAATTTTTACTTAATCTATTCCTCACACTTCCCTTCGAACTTTAGGTTATATCTACTAACAACTGTTATATATTTGATCCAATGATGTTACATCATATTTTCCAGCATATAAAATCCTCAAGTATGCTGGTGAGGAGATTCCTCTTCAATGTAACTTCAGATATAACCTGTATACAACTTTAGATGTAACCTATTTACAGCAAAGAGTCAGAGCAGTCTACATCTGTAGACATTCCCATGGTCACGTGACAGGCATGACTAGATGCTGAAGCACATGGAACACTGTTACCTTTCCCACTGAAATGGTAACTATTTATCTTCTTGCAATTTCTTGCTTTCCAATTGTTAGTTTGGCAGAAGCTGGGACAACTATGTGTTAGAATCAGAAATTATTAGTAATTACGCAATGTAACTTTTGTAATTTTGAAATTATCATTGCCATTATAGAAATGCATAGTTCTTCAATACTTCAGTATAGAGATCCAATGTATAATGGGATACATTCCTACAGAAACATGAAGACAAGCTTTCTTACACCTTAGGGTACAATTAAGACAAGCCTTCTATCCTTGGAAGAAGCAGGCTTGGCTAAGGATAACTTGATTGCTTATTACCTTTTTGGCCAGGCCAGATACAGGACGAAATTGTTACTATTTGGAAAATAGCCTGCAACTGAGGTACTTAAAGAAAGTATGTGAGAAAGAGAACTTGAAAGGAATACTAATATTAACTACAAGAAATACAAGCTTTACGATCTCTTGTGTAACAACCTATAAAAGCTACTCCATGCACTCTGCTAATTTGGATTTTGGTATATTCAAATCCATGGTTTTATTTATTTTCGCTGCTAGCATTAAACAAACATTTCCCTGATACCTTTCAACTTAAATCCCCCCTGCAAGCTTTTTATTTTTTTAAAAGGAATCCTCAGTTATTTTTATATATTTGCGTTATATTTTATGTTATTCTTAATGAGGACTGTAGTGACCAATTTCATATTACATCTACACAAAATTGTATGATAACAAAGATCATAGTACACCTGGATTGGTACTTCTTAAACAGTAAATGTCCAGACCTCTCTGACCACTTTCATAAATATGTACTTCTTTCTTAAAGTTTGTAAAATGAACCACAGTATCAGTGGAGGTCACCAGCCCCCACATTTCTATCTCATTCTATGCAGTCTTCCTGGGTCTTTTTCTTCACAGCCCAGTCTTGGTGCCACTGTATTAATCTTTAGCAGCTTTTGGGCATTAGACTTGGCCATTCTGTCAATCTCTTTTACTTTTGTGCTCTATATTTTCATTTCATATTTAACTTCTGATATTGCTTTATGTATCTCTGGTTCCAGTGCAAATCCCACCTCATGCCTCAATGTGGCACAGTGGTGACCCTGGCCATCCAACAGCTATGGTGGTGGGGGTGTATTCCCCTGGCAGGTTCAACCATGACACAAAGGTGTCGGCTGGAACTGCAGGTCAGCTAAGTAGGGTTGAATACTCAGGCCATGCACCTGGACAGTGCGTTGATCTAACATGGCCAACTTTGACATGAGCCCAGCCAGCTATGTCATCGTACTTAAAATGGCTAAAGGAGCACTGAGAACACCTCCGTCTCCTGTGCACCATTGGACCCTGCTACAGTAGTGGTAGGCCCTCCCGATGGCAAGAGCCTGCTAAAATCTCATGGAGATGATGCTTTGATCCACCACATCAAACTAGACATGTGAAGTACAGATCAACCAAGTAACCAAGTAATCTCTGCTTAAATTTCTGTCATAGTCTTCTGCATCAATTTCTCAATTTCTGTTTTAACTATTTTCTCCATCTCTCTTTTAAGCTTTTTTTTTAAAAAATTCTGTTTTAAATTCCAATGCATTATTCTCCATTATTTTCTAAATATCCACTAGTAATTGAACTTCATTTTTCATTTCACTTCTTTCACTCTGAGAGTAATCTCAGACATGAAAACACATGCCTCTGTTTTTATCTCTATATTCCAAGCCAACATTTCCTTCTTTCAGTGACTCTCAAAAATATTGGGTGTCAACAAGTTCTAAGGATATCATTTACTCTCTGGGCTTATCATCTCAACTTCGTATAGAAAGAACAAATGATCTAGCTGAGTCAACTCTTTGAAGCCTGGCAAAACTGTCCTCAGAATGTCCTGAAATCTAAGTAAGACAGTGAGATTTTTCACATACTCTTGCAGACCATGAGGAATTTTCACACAGAGAGAGCAGAGCAATTATCTTCACCTCTTTACCTCATTTCTGTTAAACAACATTTCTTCCTCTTACAGAAAATGCACATTATTCACAGTTCAATGGCTATATTATATGTAGGAGAATATTTATCAGTCTTCTTTCAGAGACTGTGAATTCTTTTGTCTGATGAAGAGGACTTGCTTGAGCCACAAAAACTAACATTAGTCTATAAGGTGCCACATTTTTTTTGTCTCTTTGTCTTGTTTTGTTTACTCTCTGATATGGTTTAGCATTTTGCTTCTGAAATGTGTGATTACTGAACTGAGCTAAAGTGGATGGTTGCTATTACTTTTAGCTTAGTTGCTGCAGTATCTAAGCCATTATCTAAGTATCTCATTACACAAGGCAACACAAAATTTATATTGGAGACCATTTCATGTGGGTCTTACAGCATTTTTCACACTGATTTCAAATCTGTAAACCATTTTTCTCTAGCACATCAAGTTTTTGTTTTATCAGCAATTATATATAATTTGATGGATCATTTACATCGTCAGCACAACATTGACCAATTACTGCAGATCTTAAAAAGATGTACATGCTGTACTTTGGCTGTCCATTAGGTGAACAGAATAAACCCTGGGCTCCACATATCATGTGCACCAGCTGTTCCAGTGGCCTACGCAACTGGTTGAATCAACGAAGGACATCAATGCCTTTTGCCAATGATGTGGAGAGAACTTCAAGACCATATTAACGACTGCTACTTTTGTCGGGTTAATACAACTGGATTATCAGCTAAAACGAAGCACAACATTGTATATCCTAGCCTAGATTCAGCAGTTAGGCCTGTTCTCCATGACGATTCCATTACCACCAGATGATGGTAGCAGAAATTCGCCCCGCCCATCCAAGTTTTGAAATAACACAGGGCTTTCCCCTGGGTCACGCCCACCATGCCATGCCCACAGAGTAGGTAGTAATTTTTTTTGAATCCCAACACTGAACTGAAAGCTTCCTTCTCTTCCTCTGCAGAGGGGAGACCAGAAGAGGACAGAAAGTTCTCTCTCTCTCTTGGTCATTCATTGCTGAACTGATTGCTTGCAGACAGCAAGGCAATAGTGCCTGAGAAATAAAAATCATCATCAGAGCTATGCTGAAGAATCCTGCCCACAGTGAACTACACCACTAAGTACTCTCCACAGAGGAAATATCTAACTTTTTAATATAAAGAAGTGGTTGTTGTTTTTTAAGCTACTCCATGATGTGTACTGTATTTACTCTGTATTTCCAGACAAGCTTATGTTCGTAAAAGAAAATACAGTTGTACCTTGCTTAAAGAGCATAATGCGTTCCACAGGATTGCTCTTTAAGCGAGTTTGCTCTTTAAGCGAAACACCATTGAACGTGACCAATTGTGGGGTGGATCGCGAACCCTGATTTATTTGTTAAGCGAGTTTTTGATTGGTTTTATTTGTTAAGTGAAGCGACCATTCAGAGAAAATTCTGCTCTTTAAGCGAGTTACTCTTTAAGCGAAATGTTCTTTATGCGAGGTTTGACTGTACTGTTGTCCATCTGGTAAATATCTGGACCAGCAGTTGTGGGGAGAGCTGCCCCCCATTGGCTGATATGAAAATGGTAATTGCCATCCGGGGTTTTTAGTCTATTTGTTTAGCTTATTTGTTACGAAGATTTTAACAATGTGTTTCATGTAAGGTTTTTAATTATATATATTGGGTCTTTTTATACAGGGTCATGTGCAATTGGATTATGAGCTGCCCGGAGTCATTTTGGTGATTGGGCGGCTACAAAAATCTAAATAATAAACAAAGAAATAAATGTGGAAAAAAAATCAAAGACAGAGCAGCTGGACTAAATAAGGTTGATTGAGGTACATATGCCATTTGGATCCTCAACTTGACCTTTAGTGACATTATTTAGTCCAATCCAGCCCACTTCAGAGAGCATGAATAGATAAGCCCTCAGCCTACTCGTTTGCAAAGCAAAGATAAGCAACAGCTTGTTCTCAGTTTACATAGCATGTGGATGGGGTACACAATCAAAGATTATGGTATTTTTGAACTACAATTGGGCATACCCTGGTAATGGCAACCTTGTTTTGCCAGCTAATCTTTCTCACACTAGGTTAGCCAAAAGGAACTGCAGACTGAACTCACCAAAGGAGTCTTCATTTTGACAGTTTCACATCTGATCTAGACATGGAAGAAGAAGAATAGTACAGTACTTGAATTATATTTTTGAATTATATTATCTGGAAAACACGTAGGGTGACAACATGCATTTTCAGACCCTTGGGAGTCACATGGAGGAATCATGACAGGCTACAAGGATACCTTTGTACTCTATTCACCATATATTTACGGACAAATTTGTACTCATAACAGAAAATACTGTTGTCTATCTGGTATAGGACAGCTATGTAAAATGCAATTTGGACCTTGGTCAGAATTCAGTAGAGTATTTAGGATTGAGCCTGCTTTTTTTATTAGAAACCCTTACATGCAGAAATCCCTACATGCATGTAAAACCCTAAAAAACCTTCTCCAGATTCATGAAACCATCCCAAGTAGACTTTGATGCAATGGAAAATTTCAAAAAGAGTAGAAGGAAAAGACAGTTCCAGTTCTGTAATTCACGCTGTTTTAGATCTTCAGAAAATGTCTAAATATTAACTAATTCAAAAAAGAGTGTAGTAGTTCTTAGATTTAGGCTTGAAACATACACTATACAAGCATCATTTAATCAGGATCCTGTCACTGTGAAATTAGCAGATTTGCCTACCCTCCTCCTTAACTTTGCTAGTGTCTAAGAATCACTGAATTCTTGCTATTGCCCATCCTGAATGTTACAGCAAAGATCTATAGTTGACATTCACATTGAGCTGCTAATTCAAAAATAATATTGCAAATATTCAAAATTAGATATTACCACCCTTCTGTGATTTCTCAGCATCCACTGGGTTTTTGGAAATTCACAAACTGTGTCTTGGTATATCGGTTTCCACATTATAAATGTCAACAACCACCCTACTTCAGAGATAGCCAATGTAACACATATATGCTTTCTTCTTTTCCTGGTATTACATTTGCCAGATGCAACAATCATATCATGGGCAAAAAGGTTATCACAGACTTGTTCCACTCTTAGTCATAAAACCCATCCTATTCCACATTTTCTTTATCTCATTTGAGCATGCATGTTTAGAAAGGCTATGTTAAAACATTTCCCTCCTTGCCATAACTAGCTTCTTATTTCACTTCATCTCAACTGATACAGATCTCTGGTTGACAGCAAAGCTTGTTACAAATTACTGTGTACTCCTTTTGGGAAGCAGGAGGGAAAAAAATCTTATCTCAAAATTTTATCTGCTGTTATTACAGATACCCAATAAATGTAACAAGAAGAAAGAAGGAGAGGGACAGATATGCATTTGGACCTCAGAGGCCACATTCTTGCTGTGTGAGGATAATGTCTTTAAAATGCTCTTTCAATACTGCTGTTTTAAAAAACAACACAGGAAAGGTTCATGCTTTGTGAAAAATGTAAAATTATTTATATTTGCCTCCTGTATAGCCATTGCCTCCTGCACAGCCATTGGGCAAGCTGAACATTCCAAAGTCACCACCAGAAGAAGGGAATGGTAAACCACTTCTGTGTAGTCACTACCTTAAAAACCCTGGAAAGGGTTGATATAAATTGGGATCAATCTGATAGCAGAAAGTTATTATTAGAGTAGTCCTGGGCAAAGTGTGTTCCTCTGGCCTTTTTAAATATGGCATCTGCCAGCATTTCTCACTGATAATGATGTCACATGATGCTAACTAACGATGATAGGAATTGTAGTCCAGGGACTGTCAAGGACAACAGTAAAGGATTAACTAGATTTCAAGGGGGAAATGGCAAAAAGATATGCATTAAATCTTCCTACCAAAGATTCTATCTTGGAATGCTCTTTATTGTATTTCCTCATATGATCATATGCATTTCAGGTGAATGTTCTCCAGACTGCACATGGACAATGATCAAATACAAGCTATAACCTGCTACAGACAACAACAGAATTTGGAACTTCATTCTTAAAAAGTAATTCATTACTTGATAATTTTTGGAAGCAACTCATTAATATTATAGTATGTTAAATTACACTATGTTAATAAAAAAATAGTTGAGTTATTCTGAGAGTTACAGTAGAAATTTTGAAACTTCTCTCTGGCATTAACTTCAAAGAATTGATGAATCTTTTAAACACCATTTATGACAAAGGCATCCTTCCAAGTGGTTGGTTGCTATCAACCTTTGTTACATTGCTGAAGAAACCAAACACGAAGCCCTGTGAGGAGTACAGAATGATTAGCCTCATGAGTCACGCTCTTAAGGTCTTTTTGAAAATCATCCATAGTAGAATTTATAAGTGTGAAGAAAACACAGCTGAGACACAATTTGGCTTCTGGAATTCTATGGGTACCAGAGAAGCACTGTTTACAATGCAGATCCTCATACAAAGATGTAGAGACATTAAATGTGATGCACATGAATGTTTTATAGATTATGCAACAGCCTTTGACAAATGCCAGCAAGAGAAGATGATCACATGACTGAATAAAATAGGTGTAGATCAGGAGTGCTCAACCTTTTTTAAGCTGGGGGCCAGGTCACACTCCCTCAGACAACTTCAGGGGCTAGATGGCCATTTCCCCCTTCCTCCACCTCATGGCACTTCCTGGTGTTGTGGAGGCAGTGGGGCCGCATGAAATGACATCATGGGCCACAGGTTGAGAATCCCTGATGTAGATGATAAGGATGTCAGAATCATCACCAACCTTTATTGGAATCAGACAACTCAAATCAGAGTTGAAGAGCAGATGACAGAGCAGGTTCAAATTCACAGAGGTGTGCAACAAGATTGTGTGCTGTTCCTGACACTGTTTAATATATATTCTGAGAGTATTTTATCAGAAGCACTATCAGATTTAAACTTTGGCATTAAATTTATTGGGAAATACATGAATAATATCTGATATGCTAAGGACACAGTGTTGCTGGCCACAAACTTTGCAGATTTTCAGGTGGTGTTGTATCGAGTTAGAGCTTCAAGTGTAGAATATGGTTTGGATCCCATGTTATAACCTGAGCACCAACTCACAGCAAGCTAATGGCAGGAGCACATTTGTTATGGAGTAGAGATCTAACTCTCGCTACAAATATTCAAATAGTGAGATTTTACATAGTGGTGTAGGGTGGGTTTCAGCCGCCCGGGGTGAAGGCCAAATTTAATGCTCCCCCAGGCTCTCCCCCCATCTAGGCATGCAAATTGAGACAAAACTCGTACCTCGGTGGGGACCAGGGGGTGCTTTTTCCTCCTCCTCTGGCTTCGTCCTCCTCTTCCTCAGGCTTCCTCTTCCTCACTGCCAGCTCATGGTGTCGGGTGGTGCCATGCAGGGCCCGGGGCCACCGTCGGCATTCCAGGTGTGCAGCTGCTCCACCTCTGAGCCCACCAGTGGCAGTTCATTCACCTTCAGTGGTAACTGCACCCAGGTTGGCAGGAAGCAAGGCCGGTGGTCGTTGTGGCCCAGCACCTGCAGCTGGAGCAGCGCCAGCCACACTTTGCAGGGGAGGTCCTTGGCCTGGCCAGTGCTGCTCCGGCTGCGGGTGCTGGGTCGCAACAACCACCGGCCTCGCTTCCCGCCCTCCTGGGTGTCAGTGCCACTGAAGGTGAATGAACTACCACCTCTGGGCTTGGAGGTGGCACACCTGCGTGCCTAGGACGTCGACGGTGGGCTTTTTGCTGGGCTTCTGCCATCTCAGCTTCTGGGTCTTGACCCTGGACCAAGGGCAGCCCCAAGCCCTACACGGCACCACCCGTCACCATGAGCTGGCCATGAGGAAGCCTGAAGAAGAGGAGGACGAAGGCAGAGGAGGAGGAAAAAGCATCCACTGGTCCACACTGTGCCATTGGACCCACACCCTCCCGATGTCCAAGCTCCCGGGGTGGGGTCCAGGGTGCCAGTGGTAGTGGAGGGTCCTGGCGCGCATCCCCTTGGAGACTCCTCACTCCATCCCGGAGGAAGTCCAGGGCAGCAGTGTCCCATTTCCTATGAAATGTTGCTGCTCCCTTCAAAGTGTCGCCCGGGGCGGGCTGCCCCTCGCCTGCCCCCACACTATGCCAATGATGTTACATATTCCCTGTGTTGCTATATTGAGTCAAAGCTTGGACATTGACTAAAGCATCTGAAAAAAAACCCCTGAAGCTTTTGAAATGTGGATCTGTAGACCACTGCTAAGGATATCATGGGTTGACCATGTGACTAATATAGAAGTCTTGCACTGGATGGCTAAAGAACAATAACTGCTTAAAACCATTAAACAAAGGAAGCTTCAATACTTTGGCTATATCATGAGAAATGATATGAAATACAGAATACTCCAACTTGTTGTGCAAGGGAAGATCCTTGGGAAGAGAGGGCGTAGATGGACTTCATGGCTAAAGAACCTGAGAGAATAGTGTGGTATGTCCTCAGAAGAACTGTTTTGAGGAGTTAAGAACAGGAAGACTATTACCATGATGATAGCCAATATATAGAATGGATATGGTACAAGAAGTGGAGCAATGTAGTTGAACCCCCAATGATTGCTCAAACATGTGGGAAGTTTGGGATAGATTGGCTGGATCTATGTGTGAATGACATCAGACCAACCCACACTGACCTGCCCCCAGAGTGGGCTATATGCCCATGTAGACAGCATCATAGTCCAAAAAAGGATAGGATTTTTTCTAAAATCTGCCTAGTCCTGACTGGAGCAACAGCAATTGGTAAAGGATTAAAGCCTACCCTACTCCCACATCAGGGTCCAAATTTAATATTTTTTAAAAAAATGTAATGCACTACTAACTATGTGAATGACATATTGGCTTAAATCCAGCAGTGAGTTGTAAAAAGAGCAGGCCCACTGAATCAGTGAAATTTACAGAAAAGTTGACTCACCAAATTGATTCGATTGGTCTACTTTAATTGCCAGTTCAGGGCTTTATTTTTTTTTATAATTGGCAAATAAATGCTTAAAAAAACCCAAAATGGAAATTCTCTTAAAATAAGACAAAACAAAGAAGCAGATAAATTGTCCCTTTTGCATTTCCAACCTAGATACAGTTGTACCTCGCTTAAAGAGCATAATGTGTTCCACAGGATTGCTCTTTAAGCGAGTTTGCTCTTTAAGCGAAACACCATTGTAAATGACCGGGGGGGGGGGATTGTGAACCCCGATGTATTTGTTAAGTGAGTTTTTGATTGGTTTTCTTTGTTAAGCGAAGCGAACATTCAGAGAAAATTCTGCTCTTTAAACGAGTTACTCTTTAAGCAAGATGCTCTTTATGCGAGGTTTGACTGTACATTTACAATACACCTTCCTCTTAGTAACACAATGGATCGTTTCAGCTGATGGGCATGATTACAAATGCCTACATTCCTCAAGAAGGTTGGATTTAATAACTTATTACACTATACAAATGCCTGCTATGAGCAAAATGCCTATTGAATTCACCAATGTTTGAATTACTTTCCATGTAATATTGACTTTCCTACACAGCTACACAAATGCGGGCAGAGCAGTCTTTTATGTTTAAAAGATCTAGTTTTCAGAACTATTTAAAACCATTTCAGTGTAGCTGTCTTTGATCCTTTGAATATTTCTTTGCCCTGCATTTGTTTAGAGTTATGTACAAAGCTGAAAGGGCAAGCTAAATGGACGTTGGGCAGCAGAAAACAAATCATCTCTGCTCTACGTCCAAAACAAACTTAACACATTGCACTCACGCACTGTGGTTTCATCAACCCTTAATATGGTAATTTAGCTGCCAAAAGTTACATCTGTAATCCATATCTGTTTGCCAATATCATGTAACATGTGAGTTGCATGTAGTCCAGAAAGCCATTTTTGTGCCCCCCCTCCTCTTATGGATGCATTAACTGTTCCTTTTGTCAGAGGAACAATTACAATCACCAGTCCTAGAAGACAGTATCAGAGTAGCAAATTCCTTTTCAAACCATAAGCAACCCTTGCACCTTCTTTTACACCCCATCCCCACCCCTCTTTTTATAAACCCCTAAGTAGGCTTTTGCCTATTTCTAGGATTTATTTTTTATTTTGAAACTGTAAACTGTGCTGTATCCCAGAGGCAGTGGGCTGCTACCTAGCTGGTTCTTTGTTGCTTCCTAGTAGATACACAATACCCTGATCAATACCCCTGGGACCACTATGTACAAGTAGTGGAGGTTTAAATCTCTCTCTCGTAAGTCTGCTTCCTCCTCCTATGACGGGGGCTATAAGAGGGGAGAAGTTCAATTGGACCCAATTGTGTGTGTGTATGTGTGTATTTTTTAGCTCATGCATTTGTGGGAGGGAGTGATAACTTAGGGGAAAATGTCAAAGCTGATGGGAGAATAGTTTAGACCAGTGATGGCAAACCTTGGCACTCCAGCTCTTCTTGAACTTCAATTCCCAGAAGCCCTAATTAGCAGGAGTGCTGACTTGGGCTTCTGATAATTGAAGTCCAAGAACACCTGGAATGCCAAGGTTCACAATCACAGGTTTAGACCTGTCCAAATGCTGTGGGCCTTGTTGGGTCAGAGTCCACATGCATTAACCTGGAAGAAAAAGGTCATATGGTCAGTTATACACTGAAGACTAAATGTATTAAGGAGCTGTATCTCAGCTGTGGGTGAAGGGATGTCTTCATAACGAGACCAATAGCTGCCATTTGAAAGAAAAATTAGCAATCTTTGCCTGACGTGAGCAGAAGTATTTAGGTTCATGGATAAGATCTCTTTATTTTGGCATTACAGGAAATTTTGTCCTTTAAAAATAGTTTCATGCCAGAATATAGCAAAATATCTGCTTTATATTTATATAGTTTTTGGGATTGTGGTGGCTTATTCATTCATTCATTCATTCATTCATTCACATTTGTATACAGCCCTACTCACTAAGTGACTCAGTGCGGCTCACATGATTTCATAAAACATACAAGTATCACAAACCCAGTACATCCCAAGAATAAAATTAGTCAATAAAACATAGTCAATTGATTTTAAAAATCTGAAATTAAGCGATTTTTCCCATAGAAATTTTTGTTATATGATTTTCCCCCATAGGGACGCTGTATCACATAGTGAAAATTTTTGTTATACAAGTTTTCCCCATAAGGAGCACTATTTTTGCATAACAAAAATTTCCATTAGATGAGGTGCCATTCCCCCCCCCCCAACTGTTTTTCGTTATGCGATTTTTTCGCTATAGGGGACATTCGTTATATGAGGTTGTACTGTAAGTGGTACATCAGCTATTTAGGGTTTTGTCAGTCAAAGTAGCCCAATAAGGGTGGGTCTTGAAGGCTAAAGAATAGGGTTTTCAATTTTTAAAAAACTGTTTTTTATCCAAATAGTTCTTTAAACACTGAAACCACAGTAACTAAACAGCCACCCGATTCCCCCTTCCATTCCTTTCAGTTTTCCCCTCCAAACTATTGTCACAAGTGCTACCAGCAGTTAGTGTTAGGTAGGCAGCCTCTGTTCTGAAGGGAGGGAGAATCTGCCCCCACTGCAATCATTATACCTCATCCTCTGCTGCAGACCATTTGGAGCTGCACTTCCCTTGGGCACAACCTCCGTTGCCACTGTTCCACACCTGTCAGCTGGCACTATTTTAAAAATTTATATTTAATTGTTATAATACAGTAGGGTCCCCCCCCCCCTTCATGGTAGTAAATGGACTGCTGAACTGTTGTAGCATTATAACTAAGACTTGGGCAAGGTGGTGGGGGGAGACATTTTCAGGCTTCAGGGAATCTTGCAAATTTTACAGGGCAGTTTATATACATTGATACACATGTGCACACAGATGAAAACAGTAGTTCAGGAATTGATGCAAAATAAATGCACCCAACTGGTGGTTTAAAATAACCCAAATTTCAACAGGTTAATTCACAAACCAGATGTTCACCATGCATTTTTTGGTCTTTGAATTGATTTTGAACCTGGCAAAAACAATTAAAATATAGTACTTTTTCCTAATCAAGATATGCCATGAGTAAAGCTGAGAAGGTCTGAGGAAGTGGCCAGAGGTTGCATAACAAATTGGATGAACTGGAGATGAAGGAATTATATGGTAAAAGCCCCACCAAAAGCCAGATTGGATTGACTCAGGATCTCGTGGAGGAGTTTGTATTCCCCATTGTCCAAGTGTGTTGTTTGTACTTTGTTTCTGTTTCAATAGTATACACCAGAGCTTTGAGATGTTACATTTTAGATGGAAGCTCCCAGAATCTCTCAGCCCTCATGACCACTGGATGTCCAAAGTCTAGCAAAATAAATGTGAATCAAATTGGAAAAGTATGCCAGGCAATCTTTCCCAAGGAGGTAATTCCACAAACAGGACAATGGATGTGAGATGATCCTCTCTGCCAGCCACCTATCCCATCTCTGAGAGTGGGGACACCATGAATAGGACCTCTGATGAAGTCAATAATCCACAAATAGGCTGATGTGATGGCAGGTGTCCCCTCAGGTCTTTCTCTCAAGAGGAAACAATCTTTGAAGACAGTTATGAGCACTTTGTTATCAGAAACAGTCCAGAAATCAGATAAGATGTTTAAGAATTGGTTACCTCCTTATCTGTTGATGATGATGTACAAGACGGGCACATACATATACAGTGGTACCCCATATAACAAATGCTTCGTATGGTATAACAAAAAATTCGTACAATGAAGCATTTGTGCGCTATTTGCGATGCACCATATAATGAAAAAAATGTTTGTCATACCGATCACTATCGGTGATACGCCATACAACAACAACAAAAAATTGTTGTTGTATGGGGGTATCACCAATAGCGATCTGTATAACAAACTTTTTTTTGTTACACGGTGCATCGCCTATAGGGATCTGTATAATGAAAAAAATCATATAGCGAAGAGCTCTGTAGAATGGAGGTTTTTCATTATACACAGTTCTACTGTACAACCAATCTCTCACACAAATCTTTTAGCTTATCTTTTGTACTAGCTGAAGTTTCTAGACAGTCTTCAAAGGCAGATCTATGTTCTACATTTGTATGACATTAGTAGTGTAGATTACCTATTAGATTACTGGAGTGTCCACACAATCTCTTTACAGAAGGACAGCAACTACCAGCAAGGCAAAAATACTGCAAACCCCCCGATTCCAATTCAGTGGTAGAGATGAATCTGACAAACCCTCCACACTGTGTATGCCATTCAGAACAGGCTAAATGTCATCTCCTTGGGCAATTGAAACACCTATTAATAGTGCCACCATCCTTTCTTGGCTTGCTTATTTTCCCTTGCTGTCGTTCATATCAGTTCCAGGCATCAGTGAAGCCTGTCTTCTGTCTCACCTGAACCAGGGCCTGTTACCTGCCATGGCTGCCAGTCTAGCACAACACCTTCAGTCTCTTGTTTAGTTTCCTGCACTAATTAGATTTCTTTGTTGTATACGGTATTCAGCTTTACTGGGAAAAAATGCATTTGCAACCAGCTTTGAACAGCTTATTTCACTGGCCTTTTATGAAATATAGGCATCTAAATACTATTTACTGCTGATGAAAACAAAATTCCCTAGGGTCCAGTTTGCCCTGCAACATCTCTATAAACAGCAATGATTTAAGGTAGAGTTTGCAGGGATAGAATGAAAGTCAACCAGCCACATATTTTAACTTGCTCAGGGTAGTGTGTCAGTCTGCGACCCAGTGAAATACAATAAAATTGTGAGGCATTCTTTGTCATCTATTCAGAGTCTGAGACAGACCCATTTTAAACAAAGCTAAAGAAGAAAAAGGCATCTGAGAAATGCCTTACTGTGAGCAATGTTTTCCTTTCCATAACGTTTGGATATCATATCAGTGAAGCAATATATACAACTGGCTTTTTTAAAAAGTAGAGACTTGAAGAGTAAAAAAGAGAGTAGATACATTTCAACATGAGCTCTGATTACCTCTCAAAAATGGAATGAATGACTAGAAGTGGGGGTTGTAATGGACCTTTGGACTGCAGTGATTAATGTGATAAGGAAGCAGGCACTTTATGGATTCAATGCATGCACAGTACAAACCTCATGGATGTATCATTCAGATTTAATCACAGATCCTTTGCTAGTGTCATATACTCTTGGTTCACTAGCAGTTGTTTTGTACTTTTTAATACTGATTCATGGCAAATCCATCACACTTTTTCTAGATTTGCAGAAACAGATTTCAAATATCACTTAGTAAATAATAAGGATGAGCTAGACCAGGGACCAGAAAACCTGGCTCTCCAGATGTTCTTGGACTTCAATTCCCAGAAGCCCTGATCAGCAGGTATACTGACTTGGACTTCTGGTAACTGAAGTCCAAGAAAACTTGGAGAGCCAAGTTTGTTGACCCCTGAGCTAGACTGTAGATATGTGCTATAATTCCTTTGTAGTCTTCCAGTGTAAAGGGCAATTGCGTAAACAGTATGTGTACCTATTCCAGCTTTGTCCACTTGGACATACCAGAGTTGCACACTTCATCACACAGACAGATGATCAGAAAATTGCCACTCCTACAGTTGTGGTTACATTTGTGGTGTTTCACAGTAGAATTTTAGGCACTCTTGTATTTCTAGAAAATCTTATTGTCTTTCTCCCTGAGAATCTTGCTCTACCTTTTCTATGGAAGACCAGAAATCTCTGAGCCATGCTAAACACCTCAAGATTTCTTTCTTCAGCCTTCCTGACAGAGCTGGGAGGTAGCTACTTCCTTCTTAGGTAATTTTATGCATTTTATTAATAAAGGTGTAAGTTACATTCCAATCACCATAATGAGTTATCTCAGATATTTTATGGAGGAACAACTATACAGTGGTGGGCCGGCACATCAGGCTACCAGGACTCAGCCTGAAGTGCCCCCCCCCCCCAGGTCCCCAGTACCATGGTTCCACCCTTGAGTGCCAATCCAAAGAGCCGAGCCGAGTTGCAATGCCCAGAACAATTGAGCAAATGAGCAGGGCTCTGTGTTCCTCTGCCTGGCTTCTCCTCCTTTGCTGCCATAGATAAGGTTACAAAAACAGTCCCATTAACAGTGTATTTGCAGTGGCTTGGAGGTTGCAATTTTGCCTTGTAAGCAAGAGGTTGTCAGTTCGAATCCCCAGAGTGGAATTGAAATTAGAAGGTGAGTGGGAACGTATATGTTTTGTTATAGGGTTAAAAACCCTCATCACTCCCTGTCCAGAGCCCTTTAGTGGAGCCAGCACATCCCTGCAACTATATTCTACTTACTAATAAACGTTTCTTTTACAGGAAATTTTAATGGCATTTATCAATCCACAGTGGCATAGAAAGTATTGTTATTTAGTTATTTTCTCTTATGTATTCTTCTATTTTCATCCTCTGGTATAAGGATTGGAAAATATTCCCCTTTATTTTCTGGTAGTGGTAAGTCATCACATGCAAACAGCTACGGATGCCTGAGGCAGGAAGCAGCATGGCCCAAATGGCCAAAAAAGGAGTAGCTGAATGTATATGATAAGTAATTGATCTACAGTACTGTAGTTGACTTAGTATAGTAACTGATATAGCTGAGGAGAGGAGCGTGCCGCCGACCCAGCGCCCCTTCGGCCAATCCCCCTGGCCGGAGGGTAAAGAGAAAGAGGAGGAAGAAAAGCATAGGATAAGTAATTCATTTACACTAACTTACCGTAGTTGACTTTAGAGACTTTACAAATAACTGACTTGCACAATACTGAACTTACAGTAGAGACTTATAGTGAACTTACAGTAGAGACTTTATATATTGGACTTCATAACAAGGATACTTAGAAACTACTGACTTATAACTTCATATAATCAATGCTAATTAGCTATTTTTAGTCTGATATTGTTTACACTGTGATAATATGCATGATAATACTTTGTTTTAAACTGTGGTAACATGTATGATGAGAGAATACTGGTGTAGAAACCGGCAAACCAACGTCAGGAATTTTGCCAAGAGAACCCTATGGACCAAAACAAAAGGCAAAACAAATGGGGCAATTTAGATGTAATAGGATGCTTAGCACATCAGATCAGAAGAAGGGGAGGGGGAGGAGAAATACAGTGTTGCAAGGAACAATACTGTATAGGGACAAGGAATGTAAGATCTATGAATCAAGGAGAACTGGAAGTGGTAAAAAAGGAAATGGAAAGAATAAGCATTGACATCTTGGGAATCAGCGAGTTAAAATGGTTAGGGATGGGTGAATTCAGCTCTGGAAACCATAATATCTACTACTGTGGAAAAGAAAACCTCAGAAAAAATGGAGTAGCCATAATTGTCAATAAAAGGGTGAGAAAAGCAGTAATGGGATATAATCTCAAAAATGATAGAATATGTCAGTCAGAATACAAGGCAAGCCATTCAATATCACTGTAATCCAAATATACGCACCAACCACTAGTGCAGATGAAGCCACAATTGACCAGTTCTATGAAGACTTAGAACACCTCAAGGGAACATTTAAAGCAAAAATGACCATGATAAAAGACAAAGATGGCAAGAAGTTAGCAGATGCAGAAGAGATTAAGAAAAGATGGAAAGAGTACACAGAGGAACTCTACAAAAAGGACCTCAACACCCCTGATAATCACAATGATGAGAACATTGAACATGAGCCAGACATTCTAGAGATTGAAGTCAGAAAGGCACTAAAAAACAGTGCAAACAACAAAGCCAGTGGAGTTGATGGTATCCAAGTTGAACTTTTCAAAGCCCTACAAGATGATGGAATCAAATTATTGCATTCTATATGCAAGCAGATTTGGAAAACACAACAATGGCCACAGGATTGGAAAAGATCTGTATACGTTCCATTCCCCAAAAAGGGTAATGCCAAAGAATGTTCAAATTATCGAACAATTGTGTTCATCCCTCATGCTAGCAAGGTGATGCTCAAGATAATACAGGATAAACTGCAACAGTATGTGGAGAGAGAATTACCAGAAGTGCAGGCGGGTTTCAGAAGAGGCAGGGGGACTAGAGACCACATCGCCAACATAAGATGGATCATGGAAAAAACAAAGGAATATCAGAAACAAGTCTACTTCTGTTTCATTGATTACACTAAGGTTTTTGACTGTGTTGACCACAACAAAATGTGGCAAGTAATTAAAGAGATAGGAACAACTTAATGGCACGTAATTATTATTTTCTGTTTTAGAGCTTCCAAGATAAGACAAAAAAAGCTTCTGAGCATGTGTAAATGGCATGTCCTGAATCCATGATGTTAGTAGGGGTAGTTTACCATTTGCTAAGATTTCAGGTACAAGGCCTGAAAACTGGATAATCTGAGTCTCAGGGCTGAAACTTGGGATCTGACAACCTATTTTGTCCAAGGGGACATTAATGACTGAAAGTTATAGCACTGACTTTTCAAGCATGTATAATGCAAATGGAAACAGAACAACCTGATGGTATGCTATAAATATTTTTTTAAAACAGCCACACTTTTTATGGAAAGGTGTTCTTAAACCTACCTGGGTCATGAGAAGCAAAAAAAATGTTATTGTGGCTAGAGATAGAGAAACCAATTCTACGATTTTTCAGCTCTGTCATGACACTGTCGACATCAAGACAATTTAACAGGTTCATGTATCACCTTACTTTCCTGTATGTTCCAGGCACATGGACTGTGAAAAGCAAAGCAGATTACAATATAAAGAAATATGAATGTAAACACAGCAATTGGGTATTCATCAAAAACGCTGTCTGAGCCAAGTAGATTTAGAGGAGAGACAAACATTTGAAAAGAAAGAAAAGTTGGCAGAAGGACACAAGGTAAAGTGAAAAGAATATTGATGGCATGTACAAAACATCCTAACAATACTCATATTGTAGCTGAAGTTACAGAAAGAACAATGAAGTGGGGAACACATTTCCTCCTAGACAGAAAAAAATATTAAATGCTCCCAAGCAGGACTTCCACAAATCAGTGACTACAAGATTTGCAGCTTCATATAAAACAGGGGTTCCCAACCTAAGGCCCATAGGTCCAATCTGGCCCACAGCACCTTTTCATGTGCCCCCCCTACCCCTTCAAAGGCATTCGAGAAACATCCCTTTGAAGCTGTTGGGACAAAATGGGTACTCCCACCATGCAGCAAGTGCAAAATAGCTGTCCGGCCCTCTCAACTGACTGAGAGAGTGTGATCCAGTTTCTGGCTTGAAAAGATTGGGAACCCCTGATATAAAACAAGCCCAGGGAAAGATGCATTATAAAAGTTGAACGTTCCTATGCAACGTTGCTATGATTCGTTCCATTTTCAGTGAATCTGATTTCGCTTCCACATCTATTTTTCATCCTCTTTTTTTTAATTAAAAAAATTAGGTTGAACATGGCATGTGGAATTATCCTGAGACATACTCTGGTGCAGTGGTGGGCAGCAAAGAATTTTTTACTACCACACTGTGGGCAGAGCCGATATCGTGGGCGGAGTCAACATCATGACGTTGTGGGCAGAGACGATGTCATGACGTTATGATGATGTGGGCAGAGCCAACAATATGGGCAGAGCCAAAGTAAAAAAAAATACAGTACACATAGAAATAAAAAACACATAAAAATACAAATTGAAATAGGCATTAAATAGAAATAAAAAACATAAAAATACAAATTCAAATAGACATGAAATAAAAACATAAAAATACAAATTAAAATAGACATTAAATACACATAAAAACACACTAGATAAAACACACAAACACCTCAATACACCCCCCACCCCAAACACAAACCCTAGTCACTTACCCTGGGGTCAGGGAGCAGCAGGCAGGCAGCAACAGCAGCATGGCAGCAGAGTGGACCAGCGCTGATGTGGACTGGTAGTGCGGTGCAGCCCGGCCTGGCCTGGCCCAGCCCGGCAGTGCAGCCTGGTCTGGCAGCGCAGGCTGGCCTGGTCTAGCCCGGCATTGCGCCAAGGGAAGGCCACTGTCGCCCCTCCTCCAAAGAGGCCGCTGAGGGCCTCAACAGCCAGCCGCTGTGCCTTTCCTTGCAGCCCAAAATGGCTGCTTGTAAGTGTGCATGATGCATCAAAATACCATTTGATGCATTCACGCCTCCAGTATTCAGCCCACATGCATCAAATGGTGTTTTGATGCATGCACACTGCCAAGCAGCCATTTTGGGCTGCAAGGAAGGGCGGCCAGAGAGGCGACCAAAGTGGTCACCTCCAAAAAAAGGTAAGCATCCTGGGTGGTCTCCCGGGAGGGTTACTATCCCCCCGGGAGACCACCTGGGATTTTTACTACCGATTCGGTAGAACCAGTCCAAACTGGCTGCTGCCCACCACTGCTCTGGTGTCACTTGGGCATGTTAATGACATGGAAATAGATGTAAGCATGATCTCAAAATTGAAAACAGATCAGAACCTGTCAATGTACGACTTTTAGGCTATACAAAGACTGCTACAACTTCCTTCTGATGTCTTCATGCAGTACGGTAGCTTACCTCCATGAGGAGGAAACAGAAGAAAGGGTAGAGGAAGCTTATCTCCCTGTCCCACATTCCTATTTTGGATCTAACACTACAACCTATGTAAACACGGTAACTGTTTCCTGCACCAGATGGTATAATCTGGCTGAATTCATTCTCCGTAGGCAGAAACAGAGAAAATCAAACCAGGCTGTCCTAAACAGTGCCTTGTTGGGGTTTTCCAGAGGCCATGGCTCCATTTTAGGCCTAGAAAGAGAATCTCCTTTTCTCCTTTTAAGAATTTCAATCTGCCTGAACTTGCCTTGACAAAAGACTATTTGGAAACCTGCCCTATCAATTCTTTGAAAGGAAAAGAAGGATTTGCTTGCAGGGGTGCTTCTGTCAATTGGAGGTCTTTCACTTTGCTACCTCACCTATTTTCTCATTATATATGTGTTTGTGTACGTGCATGCACACATCCACGTACACACACACAGCTAGAGAAACGAGATTCTGTCCAAACCAATTAAACAGAAGGCAATATGAAAGCTCTCCAGTACCTTTGTTGCTTTAATGGCACTTAAAGCTTTGAAAAATGTGTGGGAGAAAAGAAGACTTTTGAGCCTTGCATTCAGGAAATACAAGAGAGAAGGGAAAAAATTCAGCAGAATCCAGACAAGGTTAATAAAGAGTTCATCAGATTCTGTGCTAAATTGCCTGCTCTTAAGGCCATCCTCATCTCAAGGCAATGTGCCCAATAATACCCTTTCCCATTATGTCTATGAAAACAGTGGAGGGGCGAAAATTAGAAAAAGAAAAAAAGAATTAGGAGACACATGTAATCAATCTTCTTCTTTACAAAATCCAGCAGTTCTTCAGGCCTGCCAGATACTGTCTATTTCAGGGCAACACAGACAGGCAATGCCTAGTAAATGTGTTTTTCTTCTCCACAGAAATGAGGTCAGTGAGGGATCCTTCCAACCTTAATACACTATGGATTTAATGAAAGGCAACTGCTATTTTAAGATTTTACAAGGGGTTTATATATATGTGCAACAAAGAGGACTCAGAGACACCCATCCCCATTACCTTAGAATTGTCACTGACTCTTTTATCTGTATTGCCAAGCCAGTTCATACAAACTTCTGCAGATCATTAAATGAGGCTTAGTCACTTAGGAAGCTAGGGTTTGACACACTCAACTTTTATGCTTTAAAATAAGACTGATATTCTACAGCATCTTTCTTTTATATCATGTAGTTTTATTATCACAGGTTCTCTTTCCAAAGAAAGCAAAGAAGTTGGTAGAGTATTAATAAACAGAATTTGTTCTCTTGCAAGTATTAATAACAGTACAATTAAGCTGGAGCTTAGGGTTCTAACTTCTGCTTAAATAGCAAGTTTGTCCATTTGACTCTGTGAGGAATATTTTGTTAGCAAATTTCTTCAAGCCTAATGACAGGCAATGTTTCTCTGGCATGTTTATCAAGCTTTTATAACAAATGTTAATGATTATAGTTTTGTTTTGTTTTTTGCCTAGGCAAAAAAGGAAAATGGATGTACAAGGTTAAACTCAGCATCAAGTTATGGCCTACAGCAGGAGTGCCCAGGCCGTGGGCTGGTCACATGGTTCAGGGGGCTGGTCACTATGGCTCCAGGGCCAGATCCAGCCCCTGATGCCAATTTATCCGGCCCACAAAGCTCTCATCGCTCCCGGAAGCAGAAGTTAAACACACCCATATGGGTGCATTTTACTTCCACTTCCAGGAGTGATGAGGGGTTTGTAGGCCAGATGAATTGACATCGGGGGCAGGATTCGGCCTCCAGGCTATAGTTTGGGCATCCCAGCTTACAGATATGCTCAGATTGGAAGCATCTTACTTTAGGAGATGTCTTATTTATAAGTCTTTGAGGTCTCTTCTACCATAAGCTTAATGAAGCACACTCTTTTTCTGTTATCCTCACAAATACTCCGTAAAGTCGATCAGGCTGGGACAGTCCTTCACTCAGTTTTACAATTCTGCTGGGACTAGAATGTACAGGATAGTCCATAAGTAGGGCGGCCAACCGTCCCGCATTCCACGGGGCAATTCCATTTAGGGAGGGGGTAGTTCGACTTACCCTCCGTTCGAAAATCCTCCCGACCTCTCCCGTTGCGTCACGGACGCACCTGTTTCCCCTCTGCCCTGCAGGCAGTTAAAGGGAAACGGAGCCGAAAAGGCTCCAATGAACCGCGCCTGCACAGAGACCCAATCTGGCGTCAGAAAGTTATGCAACAGCATAGACTAGTGGCAAGAGAATAGAATGCAGCCAGATTGGGTCTCTGCGCAGGGCAGAGGGGAAACAGGTGCGTCTGTGACGCAACGGGAGAGGTCGGGAGGATTTTCGAACGGAGGGTAAGTCGAACTACCCCCACCCTAAATGGAATTGCCCCGTAGAACGCGGGACGGTTGGCCGCCCTATCCATAAGTATCTACCTAGCCCATATGTCCCTTCCCGTCCTCTCCATTGTCACGTGCCTCACCCCTCTGCCCAGCAGTCCAATGGGAGCACTTCTTCCCTCCTAGCACAGAGTTTGCCATACCCCTCTGCCCAGCAGCCAAATGATAGCGCTTCCTCCCTCCCCCAGCAGAGCCGTACTCTCTTTGTGGCTGGATTGGGACTTACGGGCCACCCTGTAGAGCCGGGATTCTCAACCTGTGGCCCATGGGGTGGGGGCTGGATGCAGGTCACAGCACCATTTCATGTGGCCCACCACCACCTCCACCACAGCAGGAAGTGCCTTGTGGTGGAGGAAGGACAAAATGGCTGCCTGGCTGCCAAAGCTGTCTGAGGGAGCATGACCCGGCCCCCTGCTTAAAAAGGTGGATAACTCCTGCTGTAGATAGACCAAATTAGAACCACATAGGATCTCATTTCCATTCATTACTGTCCTTTTCTCATTGAATTGTTCCGCAAGACTTGAAACACTTGTTTTGAAAAACACATGCTTCTTGCCTTCTTAAGCTTGCTTATATACTGGCTATTTCATTGTCTTTTCTCTCTTTCTCTCCTTAGAGAATAAACTCTCTTCAGACAATTTGCTACACATTTCTCTAGTTATCAGAATATAGACCTAAGTTCAGTTTTCACCTTAAATGTACTGTAGTCCCACAAAGCAAAGAATTATGTGGGATAGTCCATATAAGATGATGTTTTATAAGAAAAATAATAAAATATATGTGTGGAAATGAAACACAAGCAAAAAAGAAAGAATGGGAATTACCTGTGACTAAATTATGAAGGTGATTTTGGATGAGTTTTTTTATTGGGCGATCAGTCTGCACCCACTTAGTGGATTTTACAGGGGCTTCAGATGACACTGTCTTCCACTGTAAAATATTATGGTTGCCCACCATTTATATCTATTTGCCTGCAAAACAAATATAGTTTTGAAATCTACTAATGCAGGGGAGATGATATAACTACACAACCTTCTGTTTGGCAGTGCTAGAAAGCCTCCATCTGGCATATACTTGGATTTTATATAGACATATCCACCTAAGTCAGTCATAAACCAAAACAAAGGAAAACAATCCTGTTTAATAAATTCAGCTATGAACTTGTGAACTGGATAAATCACAATTCTTATCCAACAACTTCTCACCCATTTCTTGGACAAAAACGATTTGGAGAAATGTTTATGCATTTCCTCTCTCTCTCTCTCTCTGGCTTTATTTTTCATAGGTGATGCTGTTACTCATGGTAGAGTGCGGGCCTAGAGACTGTAGGGATATTTTTTGTCTGTGAAGAAGTAGAGAATTCAGCCCTTGAAAGAGAAGAACTAATCTTCAATATTCTAACTCTCCCTTAATTCCAATTTATAGTGACAATTTCCTGGGTTTTCTCGATATACTCAGAAGTGATTTAGCATTACCTTCCTCTGGAGCTATCCTGAGACTTTTGTTTTAACTGTGTCAGAAGCACACAAAGGTACTTTCTGGGTTGAAAGGATTTTTGCTGGAAGAATTGCACTCAGGGGACACCCAAATGAGGCTCCTTTCACGTCCCAAAGATCTCTTCCCACTGAAGTGGTCACTATCTATGTGGAATTTCTTGCTATATTTCTATATTTCAGTTTGGACAACCAGTATATATTACAGCATCTTTGATTATTTCTTAGGATGTTCTAATCTAATGTTTTGTAATTGTAACTGATATTGGACACATATATACTGTATACGTAATATTTGTAATTTAGTATTTGATATCTGTAATTGCTCTTGTGCTTTGGTATGTACTATGTAATTGTAGCTGTTTCTTCTGTAAGCCGCCCAGAGTCGCTCTGCGAGTGGGGCGGCATATGAAAATACAAATACAAAAATACAAACCAACCTCAAAACTGCCTGAGAAGAAGGACAGTCAACATTAAATGAATGATGAGGTCTCTTTGATTCCAGGCACCTTGGAGCCAAGCCAGGCCTTAGAAGATCGCTTCAGTCAGGTAGTATGCAGTAGTGGGCAGCAAATTATTTTGCTACCACACTTTGGGTGGAGCCTACATCATGGGCGGAGCCTACATCATGGACAGAGCCTACGTAGTGGGCAATCTAGTCATGCCTGCCATATGGCCATGTATACATCTGCAAACACAGGCAGCACTGTCTCTTGGGCTGTAAATGGAGATGAGCACTGCACCCTAGAGTCAGATATGACTGGCTTTTGAGCAAGGGAGACCTTGAACCACTTGCAAGGACAAAACCTGATGGGGCAGGACAGGGAGGTGGGCATGGCCACCCAATTTCTCTACTCACCCTGCCAGAAGGCCACCCAATTTCACTACCCCCCTGCCCAGAGGTCACCCAATTTTGCTACTCCCCTCCTGGGTATGTGTGCACGTGAACCTGTTGCTGCCCACCGCTGGTAGTATGCATCTTGGCTCAGGTAATCACAGCTCTGAGATTCTGTGCCCATTAGAGCAATAAAAGGGCTTGTCATTGGTGAAGAGAAAGGCAAGTCACAGAATGGAGCCACACATTTATCAGCCTCTGATAGAAGGGGCCTGGTGGAAACTACCAATCTGGCCTGGGATAAAACTGTGACTTTGCACTGAAACAATATGGTGTAAGATCCATTGCTTCTTTAGCAAGCACTTGAGAATGGTGCTGCTTGTGGTGTCATTTGCAGGGAGGGATATCCTTTCTCATTGAAAGTAACATCATAATCTAAAGAGGAAGTATGGTAAAGTACTGTTAGGATATGGAAGTGACTTCTCCAGATGTGTTCTCTTGGAATTTCCAAGAGAGGTAAAAGCTTTTTCAAGGTCCTCTGAGTGAGTTGGCTCCATTCTGGTGACTAACTCAGTTCAGAATGAGACCAAAGATAAACAAGATACTCATTACCTTCAGGCATTTCAGAAAACAAAATAAAATAAACAAAATAAAATAAAAAACACTGTAGCACTTTAAAGACTAACTGCTTTATTTTTATTGTTAGCTTTCGTGGATCAAGTCCACTTCTTCAGACAAAGAGTGAAATTTACAGGCATGGTTTTTATACACCAAATTCAGGGGGTGAAAGGGAGATGGATGTGGTCAAGCAAGATGACAGACAAGCAAGCACAACAATACAGCTTCACACAGCCATTAGCAACAATAGATTATTCAGATTAGCTCTAAATGACTCCCTTTCAGTCTCAAGGTTGCTGAGAAAGCCCATTCTGGTCTCTGATCAACTTTTGACCTGCATGTCAGAAAACAAATAAAAATACTGTACTTTCATTACCTTCAGTCTCCTTGTCTAAAGGGGATTGGTGAAGAGGTGAAGATGATGGTTCAAAAACTAGTTGCTGTTGGTTTTTGGTCTTCTTAGATGTTTGATAAGTCTTTCTGTTTTGTACGAGTGTCTGAATCTGTCAAACTTTTCCTCTTCCTTTGAATGGAGAACACCACCTGTTTAGGTCTCAACACTCAATTTGACGTCTTGCATTTATACTAGATGTAGGGTTTTTGAGCCAATGTTGAAATTGGCAGAGCTGAACTGCTTGGCTGCCAATTATGTTCACTGCTTTAAGGCTCTAGATTCTAGAATGTTCTGATGGTCTCCATTCAGGTGCAAAACAAAACCCAAGTGGGTGATTAATAAGTAAAGGTTATGAATGCCAGTCATGTCCAACTCTAAGGGGCAGTGCTCATCTTCATTTACAGCCAAAAAACCAGCACTGCATCCACAGATGTTTCTGTGGTCATGTGGCAGACATGACTAGACACCAAAGCACACAGAACACTGTTACCTTTCCTTTCTTGCCAAAGTGATACCTATTTATCTACCTGCAAATTTTTGTTTTCAAACTGCTAGGTTGGTGGGAGCTGGGAAAGACTACAGGCTCTCACTCTGTCACTCCAGCACTCAGGTCTCAAACTGCTGACCTTCTGGTTGTCAGCCTCAGTGTCTTAACCACTAAGCTACTGTGGTCCTTTGGTGATTCATAGAGACCACCAAAAATAATGTGCTTGGCTCCTTAGGGGATTCTCATCAAGGAAGCAAAGAATATAAAATAGTGGACATTACATAGGCTGCATCTGCACATCTCTTTTAATCCTTTCTCAATCCACAATCTTTCCTGTTGTTTCATATGATGTCACCCTGCATCTAAATGATGACTGTTTCAATCATATCAACAGCATTGGGATTCCAACATATATTAGGTCTGGACAAAGACAGAGCAGGGGTCCTGTGCAGTGTAGTGTTATTTAGGAAGCTTCATGATCCACTTTAATATGGCATTTCTCTAATAGATGGATCCAGCCATAGCCTTACTATTGTAATATTCATTTTCTCCCAGTGTCTCCCTACATAATTGTTATCTGAAGTAAGATACAATTAACAAGATACATAATGAATTAATTTGTAATTTACTGAATTAAGAGCTCCTTCTGGAACAGAAAAATAGATCTTGAAAATACATTTTTTAGCTTAAGATGGGAGTTTTTTCAGATAGCAAAACACACAAGAATAGTAATAATAATAATTTTGTGTCACAGATTACTCTGGGTTGAAAAGATTTTTGCTGGAGAAACTCCACTCAGGGGATGCTCAAATGAGGCTCCTTTCATGTCCCCAAGTGCAGCTCTCATTGTCATCACATACAAATGGGATGCCCACAACTTATATAGACAGAATCTCATAACATTCTATATTTTCAGTGTCTGTCAGGTGCAGGGATATAAAGTCCTGAATTGTTCAGAAATGTTATTCAAAAGCTTAATGACAGGCTTTCCACCTCATTTGATTAATGAACTGTAATTAGGACAAAAGGCAGTATTTGGGAATGTAGATTTGGGTCTCCTGACACTGATCCTGCTCCAGCTGTACCAGCCATTAGTCAAGTTTGAAGTTGATAGTCTCATTTTCAGAACGCTTCTATTCATGTGCCTATAAGCTTTGCATGCAAATATATTTGCAAGGATACGTTCAGGTCCTTGCATCAAAACACCTGAAGTAGGATTATACAGTTTCCTTCTTTGCAAATGCTTTTGCCTTTAAATGTGGAAAGTTGGTCCACAAGAATTCAATGGAGCCCAGTTCGGTTATAATAACAACTTATTTACAGTAGTCTTAGAAAAACACAACCAACAACTCCCAAGTTGCACATTCTTGCCTTTTGAAAACTATGGCTGAAATGCTGTTGCTTAGCATTGTAAGTAGGCCCATTTGACTCAATGAAATTCAGAGAGAAGTTGTCTCCCCAAATCCCCACTGATTTTTACCCAAGTTGTGACTCTAAGTAACAGGATTGCAGCATAAGTTTAAGAAAAACAGGCAACAAGAAAGAGACAAATTTGTCAAATGGAAACATGCTTTCAAGAAAGATAGTGTGCATCAGCAGCTTACGTTCTTAATAGGGCATTGAGAAGCCAGTGAAAGGGATCAATCCAAGACCTGCAAATGCCATGTATTCATTTAAAATTCTTCATTCACTCTGCCATTTCAGATGCAGCACACAGGTGTCTATGGCACCTCTCTCATTCTCCCTCTCCCTCTCTGTTTTACATCTATCTGGATTAGGTAAACAATACCCCTGTTGCTTCCTTCTTCTCTCCTCATTTCCCCCTGCCCTCTGAAACAATGAGGCTTCCCAAAGGCACATACAGTACTTGTTCTTCTGTGTCTAGGCCAGACGTAAAACGGTCAAAATGAAGGCACCTTTTGGTGAGTTCATTCTGCAGTTCCATTCACCTGACCTAGTGTGAGAAAGATTAGTTGGCAGCATAAGGTTGCTGGGTTACCAGGGTATGCCCAGTTATAGTTCAAACATACTTGTTAATACAGTAGCAGTATAGTGAGATATGTAAATAACTGATCTGATCAACTCTATTTCTCAACTCTAAACTGAAGTAGTTTCTGGAGTTTTTTCCTTCTTCTCACCATGAGATATGGTGTTGGCTGTTCTTGGAAGCCTTACTGAAATCTCCAGAATTGCCTTCAACAAAAGGAGTGATGATAATTCCTTTAGAGCAGTCTTTCCCAAACTTTGGTTTTTGGACTTCAATTGCCAGAAGCTTAAGTCAATTGCCCAAAGCACCGATCAGCCAATGTACTGACTTAGACTTCTGGGAAGTGAAGTCACACTGTGGGGTGTGGGCCCCACGTTGGGAACCACTGCTTTAGAAGAACAACTCTGCCTATTTTCCCTTTACAGCTTTGTGTAGGTGAAACTAAGCCCTTATCTCTCTCTTTGAAAAGACACACTTTCAGAAAGAAGAAGTGTCAGTGAACACAAGATTATTGGAAGTGGGATCAATATGGGCAGAGGGATTGTGAAAAATAATTATTGTCTTGAAAAAGATACATTACAGCTACAACTAGCACAACTGCACTTTTTGAAAGAAAAATACCCCCATGACTAAATTGGGCCTTTGAGAACAGAGATTTTGTTATAGAGTTAAATCAAATCCATCCTGGCCAGCACAATATTTGTCTATCCAGACTCGCTTCACAACATCCTTGGGAGAGTATACTTGGTCCAAAGGATTTGAACCTAGATCATCTCAGTCCGAGTTCAATATGGTAATCACTAGTGGTAGATGCCAAAAAAATTTACTACCACACTGTGGGCGTGGTATGGTGGGTGTGACCAGAGTAAAGCCCTGCATTGCACCCAAATTTTTTGTTGTTCAGCCACACAGTCGACCCCGACCCTTTGCAACCCCATGGACCACCGTCCCCCAGGGACTTCTGTCCTCCATCACCCGCCCAGCTCTGTGCCCACTCTGTCTACAATACCACCCAGCCATCTCATTTTCAACTTTATTTCAAAACTTGGATGGGTGGGGCCAGCCAGAATTTCTGTTGCCGGTTCTGGCGAACTGGTGCAAACCTGCTGATGCCCACCACTGGGTCACTCTTAGCAATACCCTTCCATATAACGTTCTAACTATGAGTAATCTGGCTCAGTGAGTAGAGTGTTGTCTTGGCATAGCATCAGGAAAATCCTTCCACCGTTATGTTATACAGTATTTCATATTTTAATTGTTTTGTATTAAAAGTAAAATGTAAATCCCATTGTATGTAAATCCCATTGTCTTTGTATATTACACAAAATACAGTACACTATAACTATCTCCTCCATAGTCTGTATTCGGATACCCTCTGTGGCTCTACAAAACTGAAAAATTTATGTCTGTTGCTGTTACTATTGTATAAATTAGAAATGAGCTGCACTTCTGTTTCTTCACAGAGCTTGGAGACATAAATCTAGTTTTCTGACCCAACAAAGAAACAACTGGCTCAAGAATCTTTCTGACAGTTATTGTAAAGCTTTGAGCCTGCAGTACAGTACTTTAATAGCCTCAGGCAATGACAGAGAAGGAACATGGATAAAGCTTTCTACTAAAATTTTGTTGAAAGTACAGTAATTTGTTTAGTTAGTAGTTACATATTCACGGAGTTGGATTTAAATAAACATTCCATGTATGGGAAATCAATATTATTATTTTTTTAGCAAGACCCTGCAACAAAACTTAAAGCAGAGCGAAGAATAGACTCCCTCCTTATTCCATACCATATTGGCCAGTGTGTGAGAGATTCTGGAAGCAATAGTCCAAAAAAGTAACTTTTTGAAGTTCTGATTTAAAACATAATGGGCTGTAGGCCCACACACACTGTCACTGAGTTCTGGCTCACTTCTCAAGTCACTGTAGTATTCACTTCATGATACATGTATATGAGTACAAAGAACTGACTCCCACATCACCACCAATGGGATGGCCCTTGCAAAATGCAGAGTGAACAGCACTTAGCTAATATAAGGTGCAGTTTTCTGTTTGGGGCTCACTCTCAGGAATGTAGGCCTAAGGTTGAAGCCTAATGGCAATATCCACATTCCTGTCATTATGCTGACATCTGTCAAGCTGAGAGAAGGAATTTGTAAAGGTTGACTTCCCAGTCCTTCATTCCAGAGAGTTTGGGATCTACTGAATAGGGTGACATGGGAAGCTGGGTGGGTGGGGAGACAGCATCTCCTACAGACTGGGCAGGTATCTTGTATGAGCTTCTGCCTAATGTTTTAATTTTTTTTTTAGATCTCTCTACTTTTCCCCACAGCCACAATTCACCCCATTTAAAAGAGTCCCACTTTAAAACATGCTTTTCTGGATGCCTTGGAGACTATCACATAATGGAGGGAAGTTACCTTCTACAAATTCCCTCACAGCAAACATTGGAAATCATCCTATGTTCATTTAGTTATTTTAGCTGGGCTTAACCCAGTTGCTTGTCCCAACTAATAGACCTGTTTAATAAGCAGTAAAATAAATAAATATATTTTTTAAAAAAAATATTTTTGATGAAGAAAAGTTTTCAGAAAAGCTACCATAGAATACAAAAAAGAAAAGTGAGTAAGAATTTCCTCAAAACATTAGCTTTGGGTTTTATTACATACACCACATTCAGTAAATGCCTGTAGTGCAGTGTAAATAGCCCAAGTAGGTTAGAGGTTCTTCTAATGATGATCACCTACACTCCCACTTAGGTAATATAGCAGGATGAATTAATTACTTCCACAATTATGTGAAGCATGACAGATAGTTGATGTCTTTCAAACTCGGTATTAATTATTACAATGAAACTCACAAACGTTGCAAGAGACTGGCTAGGAAAAATAAGTTCCCCTCATCCAGGCTGCTGCATCTCCCTCATTTCAAATTTGTTAGAATATGTATAGCCCTTTCCAGTATCATGGGATGATATTGACAGGGATCTTTAACCTGTTTAGCTATAAACATAGAGGCTTTTCTTATAGCTCACCAATGAGACCTCAGAAATTTAAAGTGGTGAATGTTGCCTTATGGCCAGCTGTAAAATACATTTAGGCAGCATCTTCAGTAAAATATGAAAGAATAGCAAAGTCTTTGTTACTACTGCACATACACTGCCAGAAGAAGAAGAAGAAGAAGAAGAAGAAGAAGAAGAAGAAGAAGAAGAAGAAGAAGAAGAAGAAGAAGAAGAAGAAGAAGAAGAAGAAGAAGAAGAAGAAGAAGAAGAAGAAGAAGAAGAAGAAGTAGAAGTAGAAGTAGAAGTAGAAGTAGAAGAAGAAGAAGAAGAAGAAGAAGAAGAAGAAGAAGAAGAAGAAGAAATACTTGCGAGATTTTCTCTTCTGTCTATCCAAATGACTTGGCTGGTATATAAGGGTAAGAGCCTTTATGGTGCAGTCGTTAGGGTGCAATACTGCAGCCAAAACTTTGCTCACAGTCTGAGTTTGAGCCTGACTCAAGGTTGATTCTGCTGTCCATTCTTCCATGGCAAGTAAAATGAATACCCAATATGTTGGAGGCAAAATGTTAATTACCTTGGGAACTGCCAACAGTTCTAAGTGTTATGGGATGGTATAGAAGTGTAATCGCTACTGCTAGTTTATTATATTGTGCATCTTGACTGGGTGCCTCAGGTTCTGTTTCAGACAGGGGAATGTCTTCAGTTGGCATGCATGAAAGTGGCCATTTTATTTCCTGGTTTGGCATGGATGCTTCTGTGCATGTTTGAAAGCAGCCATTTTGTGTCCTGCGCCAAAACAGGACACAAAATGGCCGTTTTTCACACATGTGCGGAAGTGTTCGTATTTACTTCCTGGTTTGATGAGGGCATTGGGGACCAGATGAAATGGATTCAGGGGCTGGGTCCGGCCCACAGGCTGTAGTTTGGGCATACCTGTTCTAGAATAACCAGACTGAAATGTACCATGTGGTTTGAAATTCTGGAAGCTATAGTACAAAAAGAGAGAGTAACTTTCCACATTTCCAGATAAATGTTGGCTTCTGAGAGAAGGTTGTGATCCTTACTTCTCTGGATATGTCCAGAATGTACAATTATATCTAAGTCTCAAACTAATCCTCTGAAAGGGAGAGTATCAGAAAGATGCTTTCGATGGGCAATATGGATTCTCTTATGGAAGTATTTGTGTCTTCAAGTTGAATGCTCTTATTTTAGCAGTTCATTATTGTGGACCTATCAATACCCTTAACTTTGATTACAAACAGATGTAAATGACAATGGATTTGAAGGTCACATTTACCTGTTTAAGTCACGATGTATAATTGGTTGGGTAAGATTGTGAAGATATTCCATACCTTTGGCAACATCTACAGCAATGATTAATTTTGACTGTAAGTCCAGATTCCTGCAATGAAAAAAAAAGGTATTAGTCAAATTAGAGTGGTGTCAGATGAGTTTCCCAAACTGCCTATTAATAAGTTAGAGGTTGCATCATGTGCAGATCAAGTTGTCTCAGAGGAGATTAAAATAAGAAACGATCTCAACAAATAACCTTTTTATATATCTCTATATCAATATATATGTGCTGACTTGGGCTTCTGGTAATTGAAGTCCAAGAACACCTGGCCGTCCAAGGTAGAGGGACCCTGCCTTAAGGAATATTTTTATTTATTTAATAGATTTATATACCGCCCTAATATCATTTGTCTCCTTGGAACTGAAGAAGTAGACCATTGGATGGAAATATATCTGGGATGTTTACAGACTCTGCAGCTTATGGAACATCTCCATAGCATTGGAATTAAAACAATAGTGTAACTTGCATACTTTTCTTTGAATTGCCTCTGTCCTTTTGTTGGCGGAATTTGGGCAACTGCTCTTCTCTGCCAGGTTTCCTTCCTTTTGCTATAGTTTTCTATTTCCCTCTTCATTCTGGCTTTGTCTTTCCTCTCCGTATTACTGTTGTTTTCCTTTCCCTCTTCCTTTCCTTTCTCTCATGCTCCATCTTCTCAATTTTTGTTGTACCCCAAGCTTTTTAAATAACACAAGCATCTCCTCAAATCCACCTGCCCTAAACATTTAGCAAGTATGATACCTAGTGTGTCCCACACAATGAAATCTAGTTACCTTTTCTGTTCATGCAACAGGGAAAAGAGGGATCCTCCAGATATGTACTGCGTGACTATGGCAAATTGACTTGGGTCATCCAAACAAGCACCAACAAATTGGATGACACAAGGGTGATTGAGCCGGCACAAGATGGAAACTTCGCGGCAAAACATGTCAACATCTGATTTGGAGCAGTAGGTGTTGGCTCGGTATCTGGTAAATAGTTTAAGGGGAAAATTATATGAGTGTTAGCTTCAAGAATGCAAACCTAATGAACTACTAAGCACCATTCATCCTTACCGTTTAATAGCCACAATTTTATTTCTGCATCTTCCTTTGTATACTTTCCCAAATGAGCCTAGAAACAATTAAATAAAATTAGAATATATTCTCTTTTTTATACTAACACATTCTAAAATAGACATATTTCATTTACCTGAGCCAATAATTTCATGAAACTCGATATCTGAGAGCTGGAGGTGAAAATGGGAAGGCAAGCCTGCACGCAGGAGTAGAACATCTGCCTTTTCTGTGGAAGATAATTGTTTATTTGAAACATGAAGTTGGTGGGGGTGGGAGAGTGTTTATTAAAAGCACCAAAGTTAACAAAATAAAGGAAAACATGCCACCTGAACAGATGATTTCCCCACTAGGAATGGGTTGACTAGTACATCTGCTCTTTTTTGTTTCAGTAGCCTACAGTAAACCCCCATAGTAAATACAGATTTGCAATGTTCTGACTGCCTTAGAGCTTTTTGGCTTTAGAAGCTTATCACTGAAGAACACCGTTCCATATGCATATTCCATCTGGATCATGTAATGGTTGCAGAAAATCCTTTATACAAGGAATTAGCTACCTCTCTTTTCTTTTTAACAGTGGCTAGCGAGACAGTGTTTCTTTTGCCATTTCAAGCTACTATTCAATGACTCCTGGAATTGGATTTGACACACAACTGAATCTGCAGATTGACTTGTTGGTCCGCGTATCCTGCTAGAAGACGTTTATCAAAACATTTCTTAAAGGAACATTTGAAAATGCCTTCTAATTACATGGGTAGGATATAAGCTCTTCATGTGCCCAAAGCTCTTATTTGGGAAGGAGATTTGAAGAGGCAGTGCATCAAAAGAATTGTCAACAAGCAACAGAGGTATGCTTCAAAGATACAATTAATGATTCTTTTTACACGAAGTTGGTTACAATCTGATAGTACTTACCTTTATGTTTTTATCAGCAGTTTTACTTCTCAACAAATAAAGCCCTCCACCCCTCATATTTTATTGTGTAGTTTTTTCAGAATCTCTCAATTGAAATAAGTTCAGCATTGCTACCGAAATGCTAAAACTTATAATTAAAATACAATAGCTTTCATTTTGGCTATAAAAATGCCTGTCTCACAATTATATTTCTTACTGAATTGTACCAAAGTTGCATTCCTGCACATACACACTTTGAAGTAAGCCCCACTGAACAAAGTGACATATCAGTTGCTGTGACAACAACAAAAATATAGGTCTTGGGGGAAATTTGAGACAAGCAAATTTTTCAGTGTGAGTTTTGGAGATTTTCATCTTCTAACAAATATTTGAGTGATTTCTGACGATCTCATTCTGATTCTCAAGGGGCATGAGGTGATGCCATGTTTAAATAGGTCACAATCTCACAGGTAATACAGGGAGAGGGGTGATAATTATGAGCTCCAAAGGGTGAGTTTTGGCAATGGAGACCCCTGAACGGGCATTGTCAATTGTGGATTTCAGGTACACAAGCAGGGATGGCCTTCAGAAGCAGCCATGGGAGGTGACCAGGCTGTTTGTTCCACCTATTCCTGTTCATATGTTCTACTCTACCTTAGACCCCATCACAGGTTAGGGCAGGAATTCTCAACCTGTAGCCTTTGGGCCAGATGTGGCCCATAGCACCATTTCATGTGGCCCCTCACTGACTCCATCATACCAGGAAGTTCCATGTAGTGGAGGAAGGCCAAAATGGCCATCCTCCCATCAATGCTATCTGAGGTAGTGTGACCTGGCCCCTGGCTTAAAAAGGTTGAGAACTCCTGGGTTAGGGTAATAAAAAGTTACGTTATGCCTCAACTTTGAACCCAGAAGGCACCCTTTGGGGCTCACAGTTATCACCCTCTCCAGTGGTGGGCTCAAAAAAACTTTTACTACCACAATGTGGGTGTGGCCTGGTGGGTGTGGCCAGGGGAAAGTCCTGCATTGCACCCAAATTAAGACTACTTGGATGGGGAGGGGGGCAGCCATAATTTCTGCTACCTGTTCTGGTGAACTGGTGCAAACCTGCTGATGTCCACTACTGCCCATCTCCCCTGTATTACTTGTTAGATTGTGACTTATTTAACATGGCACCACCTCATGCCCCATGAGAATCAGAATGGGATAGGCAAAAATCGCTTTTGTTCACTATAACACCCCCCTGGTTAGGGGTGGGGGATCATTCATGGTACCAAGACACACCTATCAGTGTCTCTGCCCCTCCCATTTTATCATTCTGAGGGAGTGGCAACAGAGTTAAGATATTTGTTTCTGCCATTCCTCTAAGTTTGCCTCTAGTGGAGCCCAGGGGCATATGGGAGCAAGATTCAATCAGTTATGCATTGATTGCAATGACAATAACGTGTAAGCATGAAAATGTAACACAGGAAATCAATTTGCAATAATAGAAACAAAAATAGCAAGTGCAAACCAGCCATTTCATTTTGCAGCTGTCCCAAGGTTTTTTTTTCTTTTTTTAAAAAAGGACCTTTAAAGTGGTGCAGGACAGAAGACCTTGGTGAGTTTCAACAGAAGTATGTGCTCCCCCCTTCATCCATCCATAGGCTTTAAATAGGTGGAATGCCAGGTGTAGAAACTGTCACATTCAAGAGAACAGAGCCTAATAGTTGAGCCATCAGTTCTAGGTACTTTTAATAGACAATGCATCCTACTCCTAGTCTAAGAAAATCTGGGGATTAAAAAAAAGCAGTTATATAAAAACCTCATTTTGACTTTCTGCAATAATTTAGCCCCTCTCTAATAAATACATTTTCTAATGAGATAGAGAACATATGCTTCCTCAATAATTAAAATACCTTTAGTCATGCTTTTAATCTTCCCCAGGGGAGACGGAACTGACACATAAGATCCATCTGAAATTAAAAGAGAGAGGGAGGGATACTTCAAGTTCTTCAGAACAAATATATATCATTTTATATTTTTTTCACTAACCCACTAAGACACATGGTTCTTTCAATCCCGTTAAATTATCTGATTATGAACCTATGCTGTGAAAAGCAATATCAATGTTCTGTCTGGTGCATGTTTCATCTAGCCTCATTAACATTAATATGAAATTTCTTGTAAACTGCATTAAAGCTAAGGTAGATACTTAGGAAGATACTTAGTGTGGTGTAGTCTAGTGGATAGAGTGACAAGCTAGAACTCAGGAAAGCTGCATTTTAATCCCTGACTTGCCACTGAAACTCACTGAGGGTGCAGGCTGGGGGTGGGGTGGCACTGATAAAACCACTCCTTAAATTATGTCACTTATCTTGAACACCTGACTAAGACAGTTCTGACTTGGTACATAACATTCATGACTTCAGATATCAAGAACACATGTGCTTTGAAAAGCGATCCATTTATAATGGAAATGCAAAGCAGAGACTAAAGGAACTTTATTAAATTTAGCTTGCATTTATATTGTAAGGTAAATGTTGGATCCGGGGATCCGTGGGCGGAGTGAGGACACGGACACCGGTAGTTGAACCCAAACAACACGCCTGTTTATTTCAAGTCACAGCAACAACAACAACAACGGCTGGCCAGCAGGGGTTTAAATACCCTGCTTGAGCCAGCCCACTGACCAATAGGAGGCGGCGATTTTCCCGCCGCCTGGACATTCAAATATCTAACACCCCTTTCCCCCAGCATGCACTTAACCTGTTATTTGCATACAAAATCGTCCAGATGACGGGGGCGTGTCCTGACCCTGTCAGACCTGCGCAATTCAGTCGGCGCTGGGGTGTCGGGCAGAGCGGACCTGTCGCTCTCGCTCCGCCCCGGCTGGGCCTGCGGCGGACCCGGAATAGGAGCGTCAGGTTCCACGGTGACCGGGGGTGAGCCTGCTCCGCACGGTAAGTTGGCTGGTGATGGAGCGGGCTGCATGGGGATGTCTCTTGGTCGAACCGGGTCGGTGACCGGTTCGTCCATCGGGTGCATGTCTGGCTCCGGGCCGGTCTGCGCTCCCAGGGGGTGGTTGCCTTCCGTGTCGGGGCTCGTTCGCCTCCTGAGTTGGTCGACATGGCGTTTCCATGTCCGACCATCAGTGAGGTGAACCCTGTAGGTGTAGGGGCCCAGCGTGTCGCTGATGGTACCCTCTTCCCATGGTGGGCCAGACGCGTAGTTCCTGGCAAAAACCGGTGTGTTGACGGCCAGTGTCCGGCTGTGTGGCGGGTCTCCTCGGAACTTATCTGGGGAGTACCTAGGGTGTAGCCTGTCAAGCTGACAGCGGAGTCTCCGACCCATGAGCAATTCTGCGGGTGCCCTTCCCGTGGCAGCGCAGGGAAGATTGTGCTGGGCGAGTAAGAAGGTGTCTATGCGCTCCTGCCAGTCCCCGGGCCCCAGCCTTTCTAGGGCCTCTTTTGCGCTGCGGACGAACCTCTCGGCTTGCCCATTCCCTTGTGCTCTGAAGGGGGAGGTGAGTGCGTGCCTGGTTCCAAGGGATGCCAGGTACTGCTCAAACTCCGTGGCCGTGAACTGGGGGCCGTTATCGGAGACCAGGGTGTCCGGAATGCCGTGCGTGGCCCATAGTTGCCGGAGCTCCTTAATTATGGCTCGGGCCGTGGTGCTACTCAGGAGTCGGACCTCCAACCATTTCGAGTATGCATCCACTGCTATGAGGAATGTGTGTCCGTGGAAGGGGCCGGCAAGGTCGATGTGGATCCTCTGCCAGGGGCCCGTGGGCTGTTCCCATTCCCTGACTGGGGCGGATGGTGGATTGGGCCGTGATGACTGGCAAGGTGTGCATTTGGCCACCCACGACTCAATGTCCTTGTCAATGCCTGGCCACCAGACGTAGCTTCGGGCCAACCCCTTCATTTTCACTATCCCCGGGTGGCTAGTGTGTAACGTTTCCAGGACCTTGGGGCGGAGTTTCTTGGGGACTACTACCCGGTCCCCCCACAACAAACAACCCCCTACACAACACAGTTCGTCCCGTTTATCGTGAAATACCTTGAATTCCCCTTCCCCCTTGTCCGGCCAACCCCGCTGGACCCAGCTGGAGACGGTGCGGAGTTCGGCGTCCCTCGCCGAAACCCTGGCAACCTCGGCCGAGGTGGTGGGGGCAGAGTCCAGGACGTCCAGGACGAGCACCGATGCCTCCCCCCTGTCCGCGCCATCCTGGGTCGGGAGGGGGCACCTGCTCAAGGCGTCTGCGTTGCCCATGTGTTTCCCGGGCCGGTAGACCAAGGTGTAGGAGTACCCCGAGAGGAAAATGGCCCACCGTTGCATCCGGGGGGATAAGGCTGAGGGTGTGGGGCGGTTGCCGGCCAATAGTCCCAACAGGGGCTTATGGTCCGTTATAAGTTCAAAGTCCCGGCCATACAGGTAGTCATGGAACTTCCTTACCCCTGCCACCGCCGCCAGTGCCTCCTTGTCGATCTGGCCGTAGTTCCTCTCCGTCGGTGACATCGTCCTGGAGTAATAGGCGATGGGCACCTCGAGGCCGTTAGGCAGTCGGTGGGCCAGGACTGCGCCGACGCCGTAGGGAGACGCGTCGCAGGCGAGGACCAGTGGCAGGGTCGCATTATATTGGATCAGAAAACTGTCCTGTGAGAGTAGATTTTTTACTGCCTGGAAGGCCGCCTTTTGCTCCGGTCCCCACACCCATTCTTCCCTGGCCGCTAACAGTCTATGTAGGGGCTCAGCCGCGGTGGCCTTTCCCCTCAGGAAGGCTGCATAGAAATTTAGGAGCCCTAGGAATGCCTGCAGCTCCTGCTTGTTCCTGGGGGCCGGGGCGTTCTGGATGGCTTCCACTTTCCCTTTTGTTGGATGGATGCCCTTGGCATCGATGCGGAACCCGAGGAATTCCACAGAGGGGACCCCCAGTAAGCATTTGTCCCGCTTTACTCTCAGCCCGGCGGCCCTAAATTTCGCCAGGACAGCGGAGACCCTATCCTTGAGTTGCCCCGGGTCCCCCGCGATGATCAAAACATCATCGAAATAGGGCACTACCCCCGGGAGTCCCTGGAGAAGCCTTTCCATCGTGCTTTGGAAAAGTCCCGGGGCTATGCTGACTCCGAATTGCAGCCTCGTGCACTTGAATGCCCCCCGGTGCGTTACAATGGTTTGGGCTTCGGCCGTGGCGTCGTCTACCGGTAGCTGTTGATACGCTTGGGCCAGGTCCAGCTTGGCAAAGATTTTGCCGGGGCCCAGTGAGTGTAGCAGGTGGTCTATGACAGGGACCGGGTAGGCGCTTGGTTCCAAGGCTTTATTTATTGTGCACTTGTAGTCGGCACAAATGCGCACGGACCCGTCCGGTTTAATGGGGGTCACTATGGGGGTTTCCCACCGGGCATGGTCTACGGGAACGAGGATCCCCTGGGCAACTAACTTGTCGAGCTCCCTCTCGACCCTGGGTTTGAGGGCCAGTGGGACCCGCCTGGCTTTAAGCCGAATCGGGGCAATGCTCGGGTTGAGCGCAAAGGAAATGGGCGACCCCACATACCTGCCCAAGCCTTCCCCGAAAACGTCCTGGAACTCGGCCATCAGGTCGTCCCTCAGTGAGGCGTCTCCGGGCTGGTCGGTGGCGGCGCTGTGGATGCCCGCGATGGACAGCCCCAGGGCGGGGAACCAGTTGGTGCCCAGCAGCGTGGGAATATTGCCATGGACTACGGTCAGAGGTAGGCTCTCCTCCCTCTGTCCGTATTTGACTTGGACCCACTTCTGTCCGGCGACGGGGAGGTACTTGCCCTGGCAGTCCTTTACCCGGACCCTCTGGGTCTGGAGATCCGATTCTTTTAGGGCCGGAAATGCCTTCTTCATCCACCTCCAGGGTATGATGGTGATGGCGGCCCCGGAGTCGACTTCCATGGAGCACTCGGCCCCGTCGATCGTGACGGTTGTATAGAATTTCTCTCCCTTCTCCGTTGCGGTGTGCCCAATGGTCAGCGTGTGTGTGCCGGCATCTTCAAACTTGCCGCCGTTCCGTCCTTGGCGCCTCTGATTGGACCTGTGGCTGGCGGCCATCTTGCCCGGCGGGAACTTTTGAATCTGCCGGTCGACTTGGCCCTCTGCTTGCCTTGCCCGGCAGACCTTCCCGATGTGGCCCCGCTTCTCGCAGTAGCGGCAGATGGCTTCCCGGAAACGGCAGTGTGCCCTCTGGTGTGGCCCCCCACAGCTGGCACAGCGCTGATTTCCTCTTCCCGAGCTTCCCCCGTCCGTCGCGCACACCTCTGCCTCTTCGTCCCCGTCCTCGTCCTCGTCTGGGGCGACGTCCTGGTGGTGAGCGGTGGCTTGGTGGGGTGCCGACGGGGACCTGTGGAATGCGGCCGCGGCCGACGTGGAGAGCTCGAAGGCTCTAGCCTCTTCGATGGCTCCGGCCAGGGTCAGGTCTCTCCGGGCGAGCAGTCTCTTCCGGAGCTTATTATCCCGGACCCCCCTGATGAGTTGCTCGGTTAGGGAATCCTCAAGGAAAGCTCCGAAAACGGCCGGGATGGCTGCGGCTCTCAGGGCGGCCAGGTACTCGCCTATGGGCTCCCCGGGCCTCTGGTACCGGTCCCGAAATTGGACCCGGAAAACGAATTTGGATGGCTCCGGCGCATAATGGTCTTTGAGAGCCCGCTGCAGGGCCTCCCAGGGGACCTCCGTGATGGGCATCGGATCCACCAAGGACTGGGCGACCTCGTATACCTTGGGACCGCAGTGCGTCAGGAAGAACGCCTTCTTCCGCTCGGGTGCGATGTCCGCCAGTTCTGCCGCCACGAGGGAGAACTCGAACCGGTCCATGTAACTCTTCCACCTCTCATCTTTGGGCTGGAAGGGTGTCGGTGGGACGTAGGTAGCCATAGCGATGTGCCTTGCGGATGTTGGCTCTGGCGCGTGTTGGTTCTGTGCCGTTCCTCAGTATCCCACCTTCGTCGCCAGTGTTGGATCCGGGGATCCGTGGGCGGAGTGAGGACACGGACACCGGTAGTTGAACCCAAACAACACGCCTGTTTATTTCAAGTCACAGCAACAACAACAACAACGGCTGGCCAGCAGGGGTTTAAATACCCTGCTTGAGCCAGCCCACTGACCAATAGGAGGCGGCGATTTTCCCGCCGCCTGGACATTCAAATATCTAACAGTAAAGGTCACCCTTGCTCGAAAGCCAATTGTACCTGACTCTAGAGTTCAGGGCTCATCTCCATTAATAATAATAATTTCATGTCAAAGATTACTCTGGATTGAAAGGATTTTTGCTAGATAAACTCCACTCAGGGGATGCCCAAATGAGGCTCCTTTGATGTCTCCGTGCAGCTCTTTGGTATTGAAACCCGACCTTCCAGTCTTCAAACTCATTTATAGCCAAAAAGCCAGTGCTGTATGCAACTGCTGATGTTTCCATGGACAGGTGGCAGGCATGACTAGACACTAGAGTGCATGGAATGCTGTTTACCTTCCCACCAAAGTGGTCCCTATTTATCTACTTGCAATTTCTTGCTTTCAAATTGCTAGGTTGGCAGAAGCTGGGACAGAGATGGAAGCTCATTCCATCGTGCAGCATTCAGGTCCTGAATTGCAAACCTGCTGACCTTCCAGTTGTCAAGTTCAGGATCTTAACCACTAAGCCACTGCAGTCCCTATTTGTATTGTACTAGACTTCAAAATCTGACATTTATAGAAATGGCCTGGGATTCAATGGAATGGATTTTGGATGCAGAAGGTAGTACTTCAGGACTAAGCAATAGGGAATGGAGTATCCTAAAAGTTGGAGGCAATGTGGAGTACAGAGATTCCACAGCGTGGTTTTAAACAAGATTTTTTGTCAAAAGGCAAAATCTTAGGACATTTAAAAAGTGTTCATTTTGGTTGATAGTAACTTGAAGTATAAATGTTCTGTGAAATGATCACATCTAGGCTTAAAACTCAGGAGAAAGTGGGGGTCAACTCTCCCAATTTCTTGCCTGTGTTGAAGTTAGTAAAAAAAGCTTCTCCACTGTTCTTCAAAAACCAATATTGTTATTGCATTAAATCAAATGCATTAGTATAATAAAATCCATTTACTGCCTTTGGTAAAACAGAAGTTTATCTACTTTATGCAATGGCTTCTCAGGTAGTATTAAATACGCAATTTTGGTAAGCTTCCCCTACAGCTCAAACTGGCAAATGTTCTTCATGCAACTTGTCATTTGCCAGTTGAACAGAATAACAATTAATCCTTATAATTAAGAAATGAAAGACTTTTGAAGAACAGCAGCTTTAAGATGAATGTGTACACTTGTACCTGAATCCTAACCCCTATTATTTGTGATAGGTATCATTGTTTTCCATATAACTAACTTCAGATAAGAAGTTTGGGTATGTAGTTATAATGGACAAGTAATTAACAGCACATCAGAAATGGAAAACACAAAATAGAATGCCTAAAGAATGAATTAAAACACAGGAAGGAACCTCTCTCTCTATTTTCCTATCATACACTCTTGAATGGAATTAGAAAAATGCTTTATGATGAAGAAGAATTTTTAATTAAGAAAATCAAAATACAAAGCACCTAGGGAAACAATGATCCTTGATTTATACAGTGCAATGTTTTGTTCTGTAGGGGTTCTAAAGTATAATGCAGGGGTACCCAAACTATGGCCTGAGGGCCAGATCCAGCCCACAGACTGTAGTTTGGGCTCCCCTGATTTCAGCAGAGAAAATGGCAGCTTAAAATCTATCTCATCCTGTTGCAAAACAGATTGCAAGGTCCATTTTACTTCCGCTTCCAGTCGGAGGAACCACGTGACCAGTCTGTTGAACCATGTGACCAGCCCACTGAACCACATGACTGGGCCGAGACCCAAAAGTTTTGGACACCCCTGGTATAATGCAGGATTTGCAAGGTCCATAGCAAAAGTATATTCAAGTGAGAGCCAATTTAACCACCTTTGGGCACAGTTAAACAGTTCCAAAATTTATGTCTCTAAAACTACATTACTTGTGGGGAGGGGAGGGAATAATGCTCACATTGCTGTCCATAAAATTGTTAAATGGGATTACATTTCCTTAGTTACCCAAAAAATGTTTTTTACTTTCAAAACGTTATGTCCACACAGTTTAAGAATCTGTGTCAGTAATGGTCCCTCTTCAGAAGCAACTCCATCTGGTTTCAGAAATGGGAGTGGGATGGTCCTTGTTTCTGAAGAACCCCTATTTCCTTCCAGCCTTGGCTGTTTCAGTATAAGAAAGTACTATTGCTTCCTGTGCTTCATAGTACCCAAAATTCCAAGCTGTGGTTCTCCAAACAACCTCTCTATGTGTCTTTTTTTCAACCTGGGGCATTTTTGCTATACTGTTTCAATGCTGTCTGCATAGCAAGTCCCGCACCACTCAAGCTGGTCTCACACCAGTGAAGAAATTTTGGAAGGAAATTAGGTCACATTCTGAGCCTTTCAAAACAAACGGCAAGACTATACACTACCTCCTCCTGGCTGGGAGTATTCATTGCATGGTGATTCATCCTGAGGTCTTTTATAATGCTTCAGAAGTGTGACAATAGCATCATGCCCTGAAATACAGGAATTGTGATAAATGGGTGAAAACTAGCGACAATTTAAACACCAAATGAATCCAGTTGAAGGTGCCATTGAAAAAGTTGCCAAGTCAGAAGCACCTCATTCTCTGATATTTCAGAGCTGAATCCTGCGTCAGGGGAGGCAAGAATTTGGAAGATAATTCCTTAAACAGTTGACTGTGGCAATGGATAGGAGAAGAATCAGAACTGATGGGGCAAGAATCCAGGGAAAAGACAGTTAACCAGGTCATATTTTATGGCAGCACCAAAAAAAATATGATGATAATGATGATTCTCCAGCAACAAAATGTGACAGGTGTGCTGACTGCTGCTATTCTCACTAGGGTTCAGAACCCACATCGGACCTTACATTAAGCATCTGTGGCATTTAAGGAGATTTGCTTGACCCTACATGGTTCTTGGTATTGTTGGAAAGCTCCCTGCCAACTACATAGAACCCCCCCTCCCCCGGGTTTATTTTGCTGATGCCTGGGCTTGTGCAAGAGAAAGTTTCATCCATATAAATCTAAGCTTTCTCATATTTGAGGAGCCCTGGAAGAATAACAAATGCCCTGAGACTCCACAAAATATAACCTGGTTGTAACCTTACTGAGTACCAGGTCTTACCCAAAACTAAAACATCAGTCTGTCACCTGTCACTTGCTGTAGGACTAGAAATAAAGCCATTTTTTTAAAAAAAAAATCTAGTTTTTAAGAAGCCAGAACAAAGCTATTTCTCAACAATATTTCAATAAAGGAACTTTAATGGTGGATTCGAGCATGAAACAAGTCAAACAAGAGCTCATCAAGAGGTTCAAGTCCATTCTCTTGCAGCTTCAGCAGTGACAAAGGCTTTTTATCACAGAAAATAATGTGTTAAATAGCACATCATTACTGCTTACGCTTTCTGCTCTCATTTTTACTCCACTGATTACATTCTCCTGCCCATTCACTGAAGCATGTGCACAATAATCTGAAGTGGGCTGTAGTTGATGCAAGCGTATGCCAAGTAAGCTTCACCTTTACAGAGCTAGATGTCTCTTTGTTATTTTTCATTGCTGTCTGCTGGAAACAATCCTGACATTTTGTGCTTACTAAATGCTCTCTGGGTTGTTACTGTCATAGTATGGTTTTAATCTGATTGTTTATTAAATCTTTATTTAAAAAAAGTAAGCGGCCCTGACATTATTTACTCAACAATAACCATATAAATGTAATATATCAAAGCTGTCAAGTGCAACATATAAACAACTCTACATACATGACAAATACAGTCAAACCTCACATAAAGAAGACTTCGCTTAAAGAGTAACTCGCTTAAAGAGCAGAATTTTCTGAATGTTCGCTTCGCCTAACAAATAAAACCAACCAAAAACTCGCTTAAGAAATAAATCGGGATTCACCCCCCCCCCCCCAATTGGTCACTTACAATGGTGTTTCACTTAAAGAGCAAACTCGCTTAAAGAGCAATCCTGTGGAACACATTATGCTCTTTAAGCAAGGTACAACTGTAAATGAATACATCTATATGGTGGGTTTATACCTAAGTGTATATACCCAATTGTCTTGCATCTCTATAAATGTATTTTTTTAATCATGGGGTTTCCTGCCAATGATGCTAAAATACTATATGAAATTTAGTATTTGATAGATCCTACAAACTTTTCCATCAAGTATAATTACTTATGACTTCAGAATTTGTAAATTTATGAGTGGGTGTGCAGTTTCCTGTTTAAAAAAACCCCTACACTTCTCCAGCAACAGATGGGCACAAAGGGCATAGGTTTCAAGATATCAACCATGTCTGAGCTGAGTTTGAAGGACAAGGAGAGGCAGAACATGAATCTGAGCTGTTGCCAGGGCAGATCTGTGAAAGGTGTAATGCGCAGCATCGCTGAAACCATGGAGATATGTTTCTTTGAAGAATTTCTGCAGGAAATCAAGGATAGCTATCTACCTCTAAAGAAGGCTTGTGCTGTTGTGCATTGCAGTAGAACCTGAATTTCCTTCCTCATAAAATCAATAGTAGCCCCTCACTTCCTAATAGACTTCATGGATAACTGCATTCTAATATTGTCTGTGATACCTTGTTCAGTGATAACAGGGTAGCCAGAAGTTTAGCCTTAAAGCCTTATTTTTGTACTTTACAGACAGAAATGACCTCAGCTCTCCCCCACCCAAGTTAAACAATTATAGGTTTGGAGGATTTTTGTTCTACTGGAACTGAGAAAGATTGCAGCTGAATTTCTGTGGAATTAAAGCCTTGGTCAGCATGTTAGTATTTCTGAGGGCACACACCTCATTATTTCATATTCTTCATTCTCTCAGAAGCTGACATATAATGACAGCCACACACAGCATGCCTGGGCTGAGCTGAATTGTTTTCTTTCTGCTGTCCTACCCCTCCTGATTTCCTCTGCAATGCATGTTTCTAATGCAGAAATTGGAAAGCCATTATAATAGTACCTTTCTCATAGGCCCACATCAAACAGGTCTGCTCATCTTTGTCACCACTAGACCTGCTGGGATCACAGGCTACAAGATTCATGTCAGCTCCGTTGTCTAGTAAAAATTGGACAAGGCGGATATGACCATGATAGCAAGCAGAATGCAACCCTAGAAAATTGGGAGTGGGAGGAGAAAGAGGGGAAAGGAAACACACATTAACATAAGCAAGATTTTCATAATAACCAAACAGACTTGTAACAGAACAATGAAACTCATAAATGGATTTTCCTGTAAAAGCGGTGTTATGAAACCAATCGTTATGGCTTTCTGAGCACACTGTCTGCCCAGCCGCTGTTCTGCTGAGATCAATTTTGCCACTCTTGTGCTTACATACCAGCACCTACTCTTAACTGCAAAAAGCTCCCAGAAGGATGACAGCTTTGTACATTAAAGAAAAGCAAGAAAACTATGTTTTCTCTGTTTCTGAGAATATGTGGTCTTGGCATTATGTGTGCTCACTGGAGTTTCATACATTCCACAAAGGGGAAGGTAGGCAATAAAATCTTCAACCATATTCAGAAGTTTGGAAAGAGAATGAGTGAGGCCTTAGCAGTAACATTGGATGGAATTCAGCCACCTGGGGCTGAAGCCAAATTTGCCGCCCCCTGGTGGATGCTAGGGCTTCTGGGAAATGTAGTCCAAGAACACACATAGACCAAAAAGTGCTGCCCAGGGCCAGTGCCCCCCGAGCCCCCCCTAGTGAGACCACTGGGCCTTAGGCCTATGTAATAACCAATTTTCTGCCCATGACTCACCAGGGGTAGCCCCATCTCCCTTTTTTCCCTTTAAAGCTGCCTCTTCATCCATGCTGGAACTTACTAGACAACCACTTCTGGCATTGATGTTTGGGGGTCTGTAGGCTAAGCAAGGCATTGGTTGGTTCTCCATGCCTGGATCTAGACAAAATTGCTGTCTAGACAAAATTGGATCTAGACAAAATATGAGGTCCTGTAACAAGCTTGTGATAGATTGTGCATGTGACCCACAGGCTACATTTTGCCCATTTCTGTTATATTCATTTGCCTGGAAGTAAAATACCACTGTCTTCAGTGGAACTTACTGCTGGTTGGCCATGGAGAAGATTATACAATGAGCCACTTAAAGATACCCCTTTCATCTTGCTCTGATAACTAATGACACCAAGTAGGGATCCTACTTTAGGAAGAAAAAATGATGGTTCTTGTTTATGGTGACCTTAGTAGGATATGTGGAAAGTTGCTCACATGGGGAGGAGAAGAGCAAGTTCTGTTCCCATACAATTCTTGACTTTCTGGGGTAATCTGTCACAACCATTTCTCAATTTCATTCAGAGAATGAGTGGAAGGGAATAGAGGCACTGGGAGTCGAGCTGATACTTCAAACTGTTTTGGTCATTGAGAAAGGGTCTCCTAAGCCCTTCCTCAATGAGGTTAAAAAAATTAGACCAGACATGGTTATAAATTAGATTTAGACCTGGTAGTTATGGGTCTCAACATCAAGGTACACCTTTCTTTATCACCCCTCCCCCATCTTTTTAAGAGTGTTACCTGTATGTCCATCTCTTCCTTGGTGATTGATATTCATCACATTCTGATCCAGAAGGAACTTTACTAGTTCTATGTTCTTTCCATAAGTACATGCGCTGAATAAAGCAGATGTTTTTTAAAATTATTGATAATATGGTTAACCAGTAGTATATGAACAGTACAGACACAGAAGAATTATTTATCTAGCCATACAGAAAACCCTTGCATGTTTATGTATCTCTGACCGTAATTTAATAATTTAGAAGTTGGGAGTTTTATTTTTCCCTGTGTCTCCTTGGCAGAGGCTGGGCTTGATGATCCACAGGATCCCTTCTAGCTCTGCAGTTCAATGATGATGATCCTACTACTGATGATGTTTTTCAACCAAAGCTTGTAATGCTAGGTTTGAACATTAATTTGCTAATATTAACTGTTTGGTGAAGAAATTAATTTGTTGTTATTAGTAGGTTGGATAGTGTTTTCAGTTTGGAAAATGAGTATTAATGTATCCATTGATTAAATCATCTTGAAATAAACAGTGGAATTTATGAAGAATGACATGGATTGTCACTCTTGACCCCAATGACATATTTAAAATGTTTTATTTCCTGTTGTTTTAAAGTTGCCTTGTCCAACCTCAATTTTTTTCCAGAAGGACTACAAAGACTATAATGTAGGTGGCTGTGGATGGCAGAATCTGAATTTCTGGAAACTGTCAGGTTGAGAAAGGCTGTTGTGCTAAAATATGAGATTTTATCTTACAATTGTGTTTAGTTATGTTTTGTCATCCATCTCCATCACTTATCTCCCCATCCCCATCCCAAATATTTCAACCAACAACTGTCACCTTTAGCTCCATAATTTACCACTTTTACTAGTCTGGAAATGGAAACTGTATTTTTAAAAAATAAATAAGGGATAACATTTTATTCTATACTACTAAGCAGATATAAAAGGTAAACAGCTGATACCTTATCAGTATAATACATCACACTGGGATTGTTCAGGAAACAAATGAGAAGGAACATTATTTCTACCACGAGAAGGTCAAAATTGGGGAGGGAGGATTGTATTTTTTTAAAAAAATATTTAATTCCAAATACTCCAGAGTATTTCCTCTTTTTGATCAGAGTGTTGGCAGAGAAAGTCTACAAGGAGGAAAGTCAAAGTGGAAAACAAACACATTCAGCACAATATTAACTACTACTAGACATATGTCTCCTTAAAGCAAATAGTTTTTGGTGATTGCAGTCCATGAAGTGTTATGTTAGCAAACTGTAATATGCAGACATAAGGAAGGCAATAAAACAATGGAATCAAAGGGGCTGATAAGTAGAAATTTCCTTTGAACTTATGTTTGAGAAAATCCCCCCTCCCCTCATTTTAGTCTCTCTCTCTCTCTCTCCTATATAGGTGAAAACTTTACTTGGCACAGTATGGAAATAAGCATGATGATTATGAGCTATTGAAAGCTATGTTTACAGCTACCGGTATGTTTACAACACTCGTCTTTCTTGCTCTCTTCCTCTTCTCCTTGTAGGGCTGGCCTTTTTTTAAAATATAGGCAGGAACATGAGCTATATTTTTTGGTTCTAAATCATATTTAAATATTTTTGACACCTTGGCACCTATATTAATATAATCACACATTTGTAGCAATGATAATTTGTAAGCCAGGTTTCTTCTTCTGTGTCTAGGCCAGACATGAAACTGCAAAAATGTAGCCACCTTTCGGTGAGTTCATTATGCAGTTCCTTCTGCCTGACCTAGTGTGAGAAAGATTAGCTGGTAACACAAGGTTGCCATTACCAGGGTACACCCGATTGTGGTTCAAAAATACCACAATCTTCAAGAAGGCTCTTGCTGTGTGCCCCATGAGCCAAGGCAATTCTTCTTCAAGTGCCGTATCCATTCTGAGTATTGGTTATCATCATGGTGATGGTCTTCCTGTTCTTAACTCCTCAGAACAATTCGTCCAAGAACGTTCCACACCAGTCTCTCAGGTTCTTTAGCCACAAAGTTTGTCTATATCCAGGACCTCTCTTCCCAAGGATCTTTCCTTGCGTAGCAAGTTGGAATATTCTATATTTCATGTTGTTCCTCATGATATGTCCAAGGTATTGGAGCTTTGTTTTTTTAATGGTTTTAAACAGTTATTGTTCTTTATCCATCCAGCGCAACACTTCTACATTAGTCACATGGACAAACCATGATATCCTTAGCAACAGTTTATAGATCCACATTTCAAATGGTTCGATTTCATTTTTAGATGCTTTAGTCAATGTCCAATCCATATAGCAACACTCTTTATGCGAGGTTTGACTGTATTCGATTGTATGTTGTGAGCCGCCCTGAGTTGGTTTCACCAAGTAGGGCGGCATATAAATCGAATAAATCAAATCAAATTAAATCAAATCACTGAGAATACATAACATCTGTATAAAAGTTTTGCATTTTTATGAAGATGCATATCACCTTTTCTATTTGTATTTTAATTTCTGTCTGGCCAGGTTACCCTGCTATGGTAACAGAGTAGACCATACTGCCAGCAACTCAATGTGTATTGTCAGGTGACAGTTAACTAACATGACTACCCTGAAGACTAACAGCCTTGGGATGCAAAGTCCCCAGGGAAGGATGATGGCTCCCAAGTGGATTACATCCCACTTGAATCCATCTTGATAGAGGGCAGTAACTTCATCAATACTGGCCTGAGACTGAGGAGGACTTTGTATGCTAAAAGGGCTCAGGACCAGAAAGTGGCTCACAGAACTGAATCAGTTTTACAGGTGTCATGCTGTGATGTGGAAGGTTGGGGAAGACCATTGTATTATGTTGCTCCCAGGACAATCTTCATGGCCGAAAGTCAAATAAGATTTCTGCTCACTACTAAGCCTCCAGAGCAGGGGTGCCCAAACTATGACCTGTGGGCTGGATCTGTCCCACAATGGCAATTCACCCAGCCCGGGAAGCCCTCATCACTCCCGGAAGTAGAAGTAAAATGCATGTTTTACTTCCACTTCAGGGAGCGACGAGGGCTTCATGGGTCAGAAGAAGTGGCGTCAGGGGCTAGATCTGCCCATTGACCAAAGTGGCGGCACCCTAAACCACGTGACCGGCCCATGGCCCAAAAAGTTTGGTCAGCCCTGCTCCAGAGCCAGGACATCTTTGAGTAAGGATTACACCATTGTGTGTTTTAGTGGAAACCACTGTGAACTGCTTATGATATGCAAATATATGTAGTATTGCCATATTTTTTTTTCTTTTGCATAACTCATATCATAAGGCGTGCTTCTAAAATTAAAGTTTTTAATCATGCAGATCCTGCTTCAAGACCATTCTTGGAGGAAAAGTGCATAGAGAAAAGATTTATTTATATGTCTGTTTTGAAATAGATGCTGGTACGCTGGGTTGGTTGAGATGGCTACATCTGAAGCTTGAGTGTACAGCTGTTTACATCCTGCCCAAGCTACTTTTTAACTTTGGTGTGGTGTTTACTGTGCCAAGATATTGCAAACATATGAAATCAAGAAACCAAAAAGATAAAATTTAAATTGTTTAATTTCTTGACTGAATGCTGTCAACATGGGGTCCTGAAGTTCATAGGTAAGGGAGACGTGAAGAGCTCTTTCCTCATAGAGCTGGCACTTCACTCCCTAGAGCACTTCTTCCAAAATGGAATGAGGCTAAATCAGCCCTATGCTTAGAGGTTGCACCTAAATTGCAAGACTCCCTCCTCTGGGAGATGTTGCAGCTGACCTTACTTTCATATGAGATTTATACACTATAATCCTATTCCCCCACCCAAACATTCCATACTTTTTTTTTGCTACTTTAAGCAGTCCTGAGCATTGGAAATGTAGTAGCAGCTTGGATATCCTGTTTCTTACCACATTCTGTCATTGTACCACTCTGTACCTACTAGCAGTTTTCAAACTATTAATATTAACCTCTTACATGGGAAATAGACAGTAAGGGCAAATATTTGCATTCTCTTCCATTTCTCATCTATTGTGTTATAGATGGAAGTAACACTGTCTTGTAGAAAAGCAAGGAATTCTTGGGAAAATTGGTCAATACAGGGGGTATAAGTAAACTCAACTATGGAGTTAACCACTTGCAAAATTCCATAAGCAATACTTACTAGATGTTTTGGATATTTTTAAATGTTACCACATAAATTACAATTTTCACAGCATATGCCATGTACAGAATGCTCCACAGGGGAGGCCCGAAGAAACGCCGCCGCCGCGCCAGACGCCGCCGCGCCAGACGACGCCGCGCCAGACGCCGCCGCCGCCGCACCCTCCCGGCCCCCGTCACTGGCCGGGAGGAAGATAAAAGGGGCCTCCCTCGACCAGGGGAGGCCCGAAGAAACGCTGCCGCCGCCGCTGCACCCTCCCGGCCCCCGTCGCTGGCCGGGAGGAAGATAAAAGGGGCCTCCCTCAGCCACCCGGCCTCGGAGAGAACTTGGGGGTCTTAGGCGGCTATGGAGGACTCAATGGGGGGGGGGTTTGGTGGGATATTGTTTTTGTTTGTATGGATGCCGCCTAGAGTCAGGTTTGCCTGAGCGAGGCGGGGTATAAATTTGAAGAATAAATATAAATCTTTGACATTATTTGTCACCTGCATGAAGCTGTGCTGAAAGTAAGGTCAGCTGCAACGCGTTCACAACATCTCCCAGAGGAGGGAGTCTTGCAATTTAGGTGCAACCTCTAAGCATTTCACAGCTGAGGAAATGAAACATGACATGATGCTCAGCCTACATGTAATGCAACAACCACTTTGGAACGTTCTTTCTGTTGAGATCTGCCAGGACACCACCCAGCCACCCCAGCTTTCTGAAATCCTTTCTTTTGACAGAGGCCTTTACAGCCATCCTTCCCAATAGAGAGCCCTTATTACAGGTTTACTCCTTCTTAATTTGATGTATTATTCCTCAATTTCTTATTTGGGACATTTTGTCCTTGTGATTATTTGCTACTAATGGTTTTCTAGGTTTGTACACAGCTTGTTAATTTGCTATAATTTTCATGTGATTTTATATATATCTATGCATATTAATGTGTTAGAAACCACCCTGAGTAGTGCTTGCACTAAGTCAGCTCGTATATAGGGCCTTTGATGAATGAATGCATCTGTGATCCTTTTAAAGTTTTTCTTGTTGTTTGATACTGGATTGGAATGTGATGGCTATAAATGAAAAGTTCAAGATTTGTATAGTAATTGGACTGGGCATATGAAGTCCATGAAAGTATCATGCAACTGAAACCTTCCAGCTGGCAAGCACTAATACTGTACACACAAATACCATCCACACAAAATCCAGTTAGTGTTTCCATCAGGTTTAGGGGACCTGATGTAGCAAATTGTAGTTTATTTACAAAGTGCTAGAATGCCTAGCTGCCATTTGATTCTGCAACTGAAATGCATCTCAGCACATTGTCAATTAGCCATAATTAGCTGTGACACCTTATATGATCCCAGCTTTTGAGTTGGAAGGGATTTGGAGGTCATTGAGTGCATCTGTGCAGTATAATCACTGATTTTTTTCTTACAACCCTTGTACAGATTTGGGTCATTTTTATAAGCCTAGAACAAAATTATGCTACAGTAAATTAGAATTTCCTCATAGAGCAGATGAGTAAAAGCTGAAAATGAAAAATAAAACTTTAAACTAGATGTCAAGAGTGTCTGTCATAGGAAGTAGCACATCTTTGGATTGTATAGGTTACAGAATTACATGGTACAGTTATATGCAAACTTATTTCACACACTAGCTTTCAATTAGAAACAGAATGTCTTTCAATGGTAAAAGCTATCTGATTATCCCAGCATGGGTTTTCCACAGCTCTACTCAGCAATGTGTAAATTAGTTTGGTTTAAGCTAGTGATTGATCTCTGAGATGCAAACAGTGTGTTTCATTTACAAGTTGGGTTTGTAGACTTAGCATCTCTAAAGGATGATATCTCTGGATGAATAATGTTTTAGCATCCTCTAATAGTGAAGCTGAAGTCTCCTATAATTTGGCACTTAGTCAAACATAAGACATATGTAAAGAACCAAAGTAATTTTCTGTAATAACACTGTAGACTTAATTTGTGTCATCATCCATGTAATAGAAAGTTTGCTAACAACCACATGCACCTTATAGGAATAGCACTATTTATCTTATTCAGCAGTGATTATAAGCCTGACCGAAAGGACAATATCACCTTCAGGGGTGGGGATAGAAACTCATTCAGTTGCATGACAACTTTAGCTGTATAAACATCAGGTGCCTATTTCAGTGCATATGCAAATTTAGTGCTTAAATCTACCACTCTGACACTGTCAGCCATCCAATCTCAATTTAGCAGAAGCAGCTCTGAGCAGACGCAAGGTTACATTACTTTGGAACATGCAACATGTTGTTGTTATATGTTTTACTAATCATGTTAAAACATGTATGTGCAGTTACAAAACATCATTGTGCAGAGTTTCAGAGGTCAATATTAAATCACGCGGATGTAACAACAGTTGCCACCATAATTTCTGCATTAGGTTATAGTTTCACTACTTCGACCATTATAAGCATCATCTTACGTTTCTATTCCATTTTGTAGTTCTGCTTAGACTTTCACTGTTTGTCAGTAATACAGCAGCCTTGTGGCAGTCGTCAGGATAAACATACATCTAACTTACCTGTGAAAGGCTGTTTCGCTGAAAATGTTCTCTTTAGTGAGACTTTCTGTTCCTGAAAGCTGAATTAATTCCTTCACAACTTCAAATTTTCCATTGTAGCAGGCACTGGACAGAGAAAGGTGAGCATAATGTTACTAAAGAATGATGGGCAACACAGCAAACTTTAAAGAAATAACTTCTGCTGTTTTTTACCCACAGGTGCAAAGGTGTGTCTCCATAAATATTAGCTACATGAGGCTGGACTTCAAAATTACTTTGCAGCAGGAACTTGACAATCTCGTGATGACCAAACCGGGAACAGAAATGTAGAGGTATATGGTCTTCGTTGTCTTGAGCATTGACTGCCATTGCAACAAAAATAGAAGAAATTAGGCAAATTAAGTCAAAGCAGGCCCAGAAGGGAAAGCAATCGCACACCACTGGTTGTCACCTTCAGCCCTCAACTCAAACCCCACACATGCATAATGAGGGATCTCCAACCCATTTTAGACAAGAGTGCTTCACTTTCCAAAGCCCTTGGTGACAGACCCCTACTCGCTTATAGACAACCTCCCAATCTCAAACAACTATTGACACACAACAGACTACACAGAAGTGGAGCAGATATGGGAACTAGACCCTGCTGCAAATCCAGGTGTCGGCTATGCCCCCACATTCGCTCTGGAAACAGTATTACTGGACCCAATGGCACCACACACACAACATTAAAGGCAGTTTTACTTGTGCTTCTGCCAATGTGATTTATGCCATCTCTTGCCAGAAATGTCCATCCGTGCTTTATGTAAGACAAACAGGACAATCTTTATGCAAAAGGATTAATGGACACAAATCAGATATCCGGAATGGCAACACGGAGAAACCTGTCTCAAACCACTTCAATCTAACTAGACACTCTATCCAAGACCTGAAAGTTGCAATTCTGGAACAGAGAAATTACAAAACTAGAATTGAAAGGGAGACAGCAGAAATCAAATACATCCATCTGTTAGATACCCATCACAGGGGGCTAAATATTAGTGAAGGGTTTCTGGGACATTATCAAATTTGATACAGAGATTGCTATATGATTTTATATTACAACTTTCCTGCCAATTCTCTTTAGTAAAACAGAAAGAAACCAGGTACAGGAGTTTGCCCCCCCCCCCCAATGCAGGTCACAAGTTGATCAGATACCATAGTGGGTTTACTCAGCAACCTTGAGATTGAAAGGGAGTCTTTTAGATTTTATCTGAATAATCTATTGTTGCTAATGGCTGGGTGATACTGCATTCTTGAGCTTGCTTATCTGTCACCTTGTTTGACACCAACCCTTCTCCCGTTGACCTCCTGAATTTGGTATATAAAGAACATGCCTGTAAGTTTCATTCCTTGTCTGATGAAGTGGACTTGATCCACGAAAGCTAACAGTGAAAATATAGCAGTTAGTCTTTAAAGTGCTAGTGTGTTTTTTTATTTTATTTTGTTTGTTTTGTTTTGTTTTCTGAGATGCCTGAACCACAGACTAACATGGCTACTATTCCAAAAAATATGTCAAAGCATTTAAAAAAAATAACAGGTGTGGCACACAGATCACAAAAAAACCCTTGGATAATAAAAGCAATGGCTCAGGGCCATAGCCAGGATTCTAGTTGTGGGTCGGTGAGTATTTTTTTCCAGGGTGGGCAACAAAGCCTCTTTTAAATTCATTCCTATGGGAAAACATGCCTTGTCAGGGTGGGCAAACTGCTAACTCAGACTGGGCCAAGCCCACCCTGGCTCACCTCTGGCTACAGCCCTGTAATGGTTCCTGTTAAAGAGCGTCTATGTAACATGGGAATTTTTTTTCCAGACTGGCCTTTCATCCAAAGGCTGCTCCTCTACAAATGACCTAACTGGTGTGGACCATAATATGTACACACACAAATAAGAGAATTGCCTGCAGAACAAAGAGCTTTAAGCTTTGCCAGTGAAGTGAGCCAAATTACATACTACAGAGGAAGGCAAATCCACCATCCAACAATAACACATTTAAATCAAAATGAGCAGCTTGTGGATTCAAAATAAAAATAATTATTTTCAGAACTAGATGATACATTTAGCAGGTATTTAGAAGAGGTGCTCCCTCAACTGGCGAAAAACTTATATTTGTCATCACACATTATTTCCTTTCTTTGTCTTGTATGCAGCATGCTTTTTTTAAATGATATGTCTGGAAGGTAAACACATGTTTCATTTACAAGTCTGATGGATGAGGCACATATCTCTGAACAAATCCTATTTTTGGATGGATAATAGGTCATTTTCTTTGACATCTAGTTTGACTGTCACATAGTGCAGAGTTTAAGGAAAGTCATTGTCTTTGAGTGAGTTTTTCAGATCAGGAAAATTGAATGGAGGGCAAGGATGAGCCCGTCTTTCAGTGCAAAAGAGATCTTATTGAACCAAAAGTCATTGTACAAACATTCATCTCAAGTAGTTGCTTCTCCTTCATACTTTAGAATAAAGAGAAAACCCCTGTACTTCTTATAATGCACCAGACTATACATTATTAGCTTTCTTATCAATATGTATTCAAATGTCTCTTGAATTCAATAGAGCTATGACTGACAGATTCTCAGGAGCACTATTGAAATACAGTAAAACCTCATATAACACTAAAACCTGGTTCCACAAGTCTTGGTGTTATATGATTTTTAGTGTTATCTGATGCATGTTAAGATCCTATGGGATCCATAGAGATACATTGTAACCACACAGGCTTTAGCGGTTGTTATCTGAAGCGTCCCATAGGATCTTAATGTTATCTGATGCAATTCTTCCCCCCAGATTCCTTAATGTTATGCGATTTTAGTGTTATTCGATACTAATGTTATATGAGGTATTACTGTATAGCTGTTTCATGTGTGAACATAAAGGCCCCCCCCACCTGTATGGACAACCTAGAAAAAATGGAATACCTACATCAGCAGGCCACACCCACAGAAAGACATTTCTAAGGTCTAAGGCAGGGGTGGCCAAGATTTTCAGGCCATGGGCCAGTCTGGTCACGTGGTTCCTCCCACTGGAAGCGGAAGTAAAACGTGCCTTACAATCTGTTTTGCAATAGGATGAGATAGATTTTTAGGTTGCCATTTTCTCTGCTTAAACCAGGGGTGCCCAAACTACAGGCTGGACCTGGCCCCCTATACGAATTTATCTAGCCCACACCGCCCTTGCTGCTCCTGGAAGTGGAAGTAAAATGTGCCTGTACTGGCACATTTTACTTCCACTTCCAGGAGCAGCAAGGGCAGTGCAGGCTGGATTAATTGGTGTCAGGACCGGCTCTGGCCCATAGGCTGTAGTTTGGGCACCCATGGTCTAAGGTAAGGTCCAGTGCAACAAAGTGCTTCGTACCAGTAGAAAAGCCCCGTGCACACAAACCTAGCACTTCCACACAGCCACACGACAAGGGGGACATCAACAGATTCTCCCTCTTTCTACTTCCCTGGGTTGGGAGGTGGCCAGAAACATGATGGGCATCAAAAGCTGGATCAGGAAGGCCAGCTTGAGAAAAGAACTGATGCAGAATCATCAAAATGGAAGGGCTAAATTTTCAGGATCAGATTGTTTCCCAAAATCAGAAGTAGTAGAAAGAGGGAATTTAGGAGGACCCTCCTTGACCTCACCCTTTGCGCCTCCAGTTCCAATATCCTTTCTGCACTGGTGCCAATGGAGGCATTACCCTCTAATGCAAATATTAGCTTTGAAAGATCCATTTTTGTTCAAACCACAGTAGGTAAATAAAGACTTTAATGTTCCTTTCTCCCTTCCAATCCTGATAATAACCAGTCCCCTCCCACTACAGGAGACCCACTCATGGACCCGCTACTATGACATCTCATTTGGGCTTAAGCCATCACAGCACATTGCCCCTTAAATACCAAGATAAGGATTTAGACCAGGGATTCTCAACCTGCAGTCCATGGGTAGAACGCGGCCCGTGGTACCATTTCATGTGGGGCCCCACCACTTTCACCACTCCAGGAAGTGCCATGTGGTGGAGGAAGGGAAAATGTCAGTCTGGCCCCAAAACTGTCTGGGAGCATAATCTGGCCCATGTCTTTAAAAGGTTGAGAACTCCTGATTTAGACTCTGAATCTGCCCCCTTAATGCCATTTCCTTGTAATTGCTTAGATTGTAATCAGTTACTGCTACAGCACATTTATTGAATAGTATGGCGGGGTTTTCAGTCAAGGAAAATAAGAAAGCATCATTGAATTAATGACCTTTTCAAAGAAATCTTGCTGCCTTGCATATTAACAGTGCAGAGCAACATTATGTTCCAAACGTCAGAAGTTAAAAGGCAACAAGCACCTGAGTTATCACAAAATAAATGAGAACACAAAGCTATTGAGCATCAAGAATCAACGTACTGTGGCATAGAAAATCCAGACTACTTTCCCCAGGAAAAAACACACACATTAATATCGCCCTGAATATTGACAGCAAAACAATATGCTGCACCTGTTTCAATTATGGAAGGTAAAGGTGAATATAAATACAAAGGCAGAGGTGGGATGTCAATTTTTTTACTACCCACCGTGATGTCATCACAGTGTGGGCAGAGCTAATGTCGTGACATCATTATGTTGTGGGCGGAGCCAAATAAAAAAATAAATAATAATTTAAAAATAAAATAAAATAAAAATCAGTACACACACTGTACTGATGCGTGTTGGTCTTGCATTTAGGGACTCTGACCCTCAGCCTATTCAGAGTCCTCCATCTGACATAGGGGAGGTTGAGATTCTCAACTATATCCTCCTTTAATGATGTTCCTTGCCCCATGAGCTCCATCCTCCACCTTTTTATTTGTTTTTGTTCTTGTGTACCCTCAAGAATGTTTGTTTTTGCATAAAGCTCTTCCTGTGCTGACCTACCCAGGCCACACAGCGGTGCTACACAGAGAGTCTGTTCAAGGAAGTCCAAAGAGCAAAGTCCAAAAAGCAAGCCGAGGTCTGACTACTGGTAGTTCAAGCAAGCATCTAGTACAAAGGATGTTCAGGGCATTGTCAGGGTTGGCAGAGAAGTCAGGGTCACAGCAGGCAGGTCAGAGTCTAGGCAGGCAATCTCAAGAGGTATCCAAAGTCAAGCAGTGCATCAATCTTTGCACAGAAGAAATGTACCAATGCTTGAATGCTGGAACAAGCTTGTTTAAGAGCTCCCAGCTAATGGTATCAGCTGGGAGTCTTTTCTAGTAACGAGTTCTAGCTTGCTGGCATCTCACCTGCAGCTCCTTTCTGCACCTTTCCCTGGCTTTCGGCTGATTACTGTCAGAGTCAGACTTCTGATCTGACAGGTCATCTGTCTGGGCCAGAAGCAGGCTGAGATTCCTGGTTCAGGACATTCTCAGGTTCAGGCAGAACTGGGCTGGGCATAGGAAGTGCCTCCTGATCCAGGTCATCTGCAGAGTCTGACTGGATCCAACACTTCCTGGATCTGAGCTGGTGGACTTGAAGCTCATATCTGTTCAGAGGGTGTCGAGAGTCATTTTCTTGCTTAGTTATCTCAGAATCCGCTGCTACTTCTCTCCTGATTTTAGGTGGAGGACAAGAAGGTATATTTTCTCAACTGGTGTAGGTTTGAGACATCCTGTCACTATACACATGGCTTCATGAATATAGTGATTGGAAACACATTTTCTTAAACAGAATTATTCCTGGTCACTATTATTGATGATACCACAATTTCCCTTGGTGGATTCAATCAGTATTTCATACCTCTGCTCACAACATGAAAAGGAAAGAGGAGAGGAAAAGGACAAAGAGCGTAAGGAAAACACAAAGGAAGGTTGAGAGATAACAGTAACATTACAAGAACACCAAATAATGCCTGTGCAGGCTGCTTGAAGTACCAGAACAAGAACCTTGTATTTTCCTTGACTAGGGGTGTGCAGCACACCATGGGAAGGTGCTGGACAGGGAGTGGTAGGGGACGTCTATTTGGGGAAGGTTGGGGGAAATCCCATGCATTGCTATTTATTTATTTATTTCCACCCAAATTGAATGAGCGACTCTGGGCAGCATAACAACAATGATAAAATCACTACAATAATAAAACATTAAAAACCCTTAAAACCCATAATAGACTTTAAAAAATTACCCTCCCCATCAATTATTTAAAAATTAAGATTAAAAGAGTGACTAAAAGACAGAGAGGCCTACATTATATAAACCAGCAGGGTGGGGTCATCATATAACTTGTGCCCCACACCTACTTTGCCAGCCAGGTGTGTAGTCCTTTCTTGAAGGGCAACTGGGCACCAGAGGGAAGGGCAGGGTGGGACAAAGCCTGATTGCCCGATATACCAGCACGCGCCTGCGCTTGACACCTGAAGGGGTTAAAGAGGAAGGGAAGAAGAAGAAACTCAGAAGAGGATTTTCAGGACTTTGGAACCACCCCAGGAAAATCTTAGCCCATTTCAAGTCCATATTATAGGATGTTTAACTTTTTCAGAATTGTTCTTAAGGTTTGAAGCCCAGGGCTCTTAGGGAAACACTGCCTTTATTTTACATTCTGGAGCACAAATGAAAGGTATATGGGCAACAGGTGTAAAGATCATATCAAAAACAAAAGTATCACTTATGAGCAATAGTGAGAATTCATGGCATCACATGATACTTTCTGCCTGTTCTCCATCATTTATAGAAGACTATTTTTCAAATATACTTTAGAGAGAATTTTAAAGAAGAGTGCCGGAACAGTTATTACAGCATGATATCTGCAAAACTATGTGCCTTAGTTGCAATATAGATAAAGAACTGTAGAGGGGAACTAAGGAAAATGAATATAGTTAAAATATTTCCTAAAAACAGCTAATCATGAAAAGGCCTCAAAAGAAGTGTTACTTCCAAGTTTCTCTTGTAAAAAAGAAAGAAAACAACCCATGAATGGCCTTCATCTGGCAACAAGCATGCATCAAAAGATTTGGCGTTTTGCCCACAGTTCTTAGCTGGATTCATGCCTTATTTCAGTTGGCAGTCAAAATCCCAGGTGCACTTTTGAAAACCTCCAGTCTTTGATGCATTTGCTTACATGAAAAATGAAACAGATGAGGGGAGAGAAAAAAACCCACAATTTATGATGGATTTCCATTTTAGATGCATAGTCTGCATAATATTCCTCGTGTGAAAAGTCATCAAGAAGAAATCAGGCGAGAAAGAGAGAGTAGGATAGGGTGCATAATATATCTTGCTGCTCTGCCTACCTGGCAGAATAAGGGAAATGAACAGGAAGCTTTTTGTATGGGTGAGAAGAAGCCAAATACATATGCATAGTGCAACAAAATAATATAACCTGGCGAGCTAACCACTGGATCATAAAGGGTCTGAGTGGAAAGGGGGTTAGTACTGATATATAATAGCTCAGTGATGGTGAACCTTGGCACTAAAGGTGTTCTTGGACTTAAATTACCAGCCCAAGTCAGCACTCCTATTGATCAGAGCTTCTGGGAATTGAAGTTCCAGAACACCTGGAATGCCAAGGTTCACCATCGGCGTTAGCTGGTTATAAGCTGGAAAGTGATAAAAAGTAGTGGCAACTGATGCTCATTGCCCAATCTCTCCTTCACAGCTTCCATCTCTCTTGTACCATACTGCTTTTGCACTTGAAGCAGACAGTCAAGGCTTGAGAGATCTGCAGCTCAGAGCTACTGTTATGGGACTACTGCTCCCAGAATTCCTTAGGCAAATCCTGAGACAAAGCTCTCTGTAAGCATCTGCTGGCCTTTAAAGGCTTCCTGTTCTCTCGCCCAGCCTCTGACTGGGGAGAGCAGGAACAGCTGCATCGGGGCTGGCGGCATAAAAGAAGAGCCTGCTGCTGCCTCACCAGCCTCCGATGCTCGTTCTCGCCCAGCCCCTGACCAGGGAGAGCAGGAACTGCTGCGTCAGGGCTGGCAGCATAAAAGAAAAACCTGCCACCGCCCCACTGGACTCTGGCATTCACTCTCATCCAGTCTCTGACCGGGGAGAGCAGGAACAGCTGCGTCGGGGCTGGCGGCGTAAAAGAAGAGCCTGCCGCCACCTCACCAGAGTCTGGTTTTCAGGCATATCAGAAAATAAAATAAAATAAACAAAATAAAATAAAATAAACACAGTAGCACTTTAAAGACTAACTGTTAGATACCCATCGCAGGGGATTGAATATTAGTGAAGGGTTTCTGGGGCATTATCAAATTTGATACACAGATTGCTATATGCTGCTAGATATTTTATATATTATATTACAAACTTCCTGCCAATTTTCTTTAGCAAAAATTGAAAATGCTTTTGTTTGCAGGTCAAAGGTTGATCAGAGACCAGAATACCTTTTGGGATTGAAAGGGAGACATTTAGAGCTAATCTGAATAATCTATTGTTGCTGATGGCTGTGAGAAGCTGTATTGTGGTGCTTACTTCTTGTCTGTCATTTTGCTTGAACGCACCCTGCTCTCTTTGACCCCTGAATTTGGTGCATAAAAACCATGCCTGTAAATTTCACTCCTTGTCTGAAGAAGTGGTCTTGATCCACGAAAGCTAACAATAAAAAGAGCAGTTAGTCTTTAAAGTGCTACAGTGTTTTTTATTTTGTTTTGCTTATTTTATTTTGTTTTGTTTTCTGATATGCCTGGGTTCTCCGTGAGATAGGGATGTATATTTTACTAGTTCCACACACCCAGTGAACTTCCCAGGCTGAACCTCAGTCTCCTGAGTCTTTATCTGCCACTCTGTCCACTACACCACACTGGATATGCCACTTAGATATCTAGCAGAGAAAATTTAAGGTAGAACAGCTTCTCATGTTGTAAAATCTTCACCTTCGCACAACTTATCCTGAAAGATTTAGGTCTGTTCCCTGCTTCACTTTATAGGGCTCATTAAATGATAATGTGTAGAGGTAAATCTGGAGTCTTATATTTCCTCATCCTGACCACCAGACATAGGTCATAAAAAGTGTGTCATCATAAGCAGAAATAATCTCTTGGTCCTAGAACAGGGATCAATATCAGTACAGTCAAAGGATAAAATTGGAGGATATGCCATATGAAATGTACATACAATTGGGGTTCACGTGAACTCAAGATGCATTCTTACACATACACACATTTGGCACTAGCACAGAAAAAAGGCTTATAAGATGAATGAAATTCCTGCAAAGACACACAAGTGCAGACTCCTTTTCTCTGTTTCCATCTCACACCAACTATTGTGACTACAGGCAATCCCAAAACGAAAAGGAAACATGTAACAGATCGACTTAGTCTTCCTTTCCTTATTATGGCTGTGGGCACGAAACTGTGTTGGGTATGTATATCTGAACTGAAAGAAGCCCAAGGACAAGCAGAAAAGGACCGACAAGAAGCACCATTTTTCAAGATGTGTTTCAACTTGCTTTAGGACTCCCCACACGGGTAAAGATTTTAAACACGAAACAGTCTTGGCAGCATCTGACCTTAACTTGAGAGTTCCTATTGTGTATGAATAAGACAGCCTGCTGTTGTATAATGGATTTTACAAAATCCAATATTGAACTAAACAGTGACATTATAGTGCACTCCACTTATAACATGTGGGGTTACAAGAGACAATGGCTGGCAGCAAGTAAGAGCAGTCAAATGTGTCCTAGATTGAAATGAATAAAGTTACTGGCGTCTTCTGACCACCACAGGCAAAATAAATTTGCAACAGTGAAACATTCACTGTACATAACATTTTAAAAATAATTACTGCTGCTCCAAATGTTATCTTTGAACATTTGTTAGAGGTGAATACGGTGTTTATGAAAGGTCACTAGCATCTCTTCAAAACTTCCACATTAACCTTTTCACTTATCAACAGTTCTCCAATTGGCTGCTGCTTTCACACCATATTATTTCTTAACTCTGCCTTCTTCCAGGGACAAGTGTTGCCATCACGTAGCTAGATAATGGTTAGGCAATGATGCCACCAGGGAAGAAACCTAGGCTAGGAGAGAAAGGGCCACGCTAGCCACTCAGCCACATTACCTAAACCATTCCTAGTGTAGGCAATACCCAAGCAAACTAATGTATTGTGACCAGGGAAATCCTGTAATGTCTAGGGGTAGCCTAAGAGGGACTGAAGGAAATGTGGTAGCACACTTATTTAACTGTATTTACCTTAGAAACTATCCTGCTTTGATTGAGTTGCTTAAAACTGAGAGCAGTGTTCTTTGTCTTGCCCAGGCTTCCTTTGTTTCCCCTTCCTACCTCTCTGGAGCATCTCTGACAAATGCAATGTCTGGTGGCTGCTAATAGAAATTACACATATATGCCACCCAATAGCATTGGTGCACTCTGGATAGTTCACAAGTTAATTAGCATTTTTGCCCCAAACATGTTACTGACCTCAGAAGGATGGAAGGCTAAGTCAACTTTGATCCTGGTCAGGACTGAACTCAGAAGGTTCTGGCTGAAGTACAGCAGTTTAAGCACTGCACCACCAGGGCTCTTAGTTAATGGATGTGCTTGCAGATATGGATCTAAAGTAGTATTTCCCAACCTTTGGTTTTTGGACTTCAATTACCAGAAGCCTAAGTCAATTCCCCAAAGCACTGATCACCAAATGTACTGACTTAGGCTTCTGGGAATTAAAGTCCCCCTGCAAGGTGTGTGCCCCATGTTGGGAACCACTGATCTAAAGCTTACCCAAGTAATTTCACAATTCTGGGCCAATGAATGGTTTTTGTTGTTTCCTTTATCTTTGTGGCTTACACAAAAAAAAGCAACATCTGTTTTTTACTTCACTGCTGCAGATGGATATTAAAACTGTAACTGAAAAGTAACCTCACATATTTGGAAGCTTTGCAGGAATCTGACCTGAACGTAAGCCTCAGAGTTGGGTAAGACACAGTGTCCAGGGAAAGCAGAGCTGACAATTGTACTCTTATCATAAATCCTCCTGAGCAATCTTCCCCCACCCACCACATTCTCCCAAAGGGAGAGAAGCAACCCCCCAGCAGACAGCCAATGACCTCTGAAGGCCCAGTTTGAGAGGAGTACTTTTGCATCAGAACTCACAAAGCCGTGTATTAAAAGAGGTGGGTGGGGAAGCAGTTTTGTGACAAGACCTTTTATGATTCCCTATCAAGCAAAAGAAACAGCAGCAAAACCTCGCCGCTGCCGTTCAGTGTGCAAATGTTTAGCCACATTTGACAGCATTCTGACCTTTTTGTTCTGCCCGAGCGGGCACACGTCTTCTCCCTGGGCTTCTGTGACCTGAAAGCCTGACTCAGAGGGGTTGACCAGTCAAAACATGTTAGACCAAACAGGTCAAAATACAGAAGCAATGTGTGGTTGCATTTCAGGGGATGCTTTCAAAACATCTTGGGCTAATTGTAAATAATGAATTATTATTTTTTCATTTTTAATGCCTGAAACTCTATCTCTCAGTTGCCATGGAGATTTGGAGTTTTAAAATGTGCTACTTGGTGCTTAGGAAATTTTCTCCCTCCCTGTCTTTTTTCTTTCCCAAGGAAGAAGGTATAGATTTTAAAATAAATCATCTATAGCAGAGGTGCACAAACTTTTTGGGTCACGGTCTGGTCACGTGGTTCAAGGGGCTCATCACTACAGCCTATGGGCCGGATCTGGCCCCTGACACCAATTCATCCAGGCCAAGATGCTCTTGTTGCTCCCAGAAGCGGAGGTTTTACTTTCACTTCCGGGAGCAACGAGGGCATCATGGGCCAGATAGTGTCAGGGGCCAGATCTAGCGCATGGGCCATAGTTTTGGCATCCCTGACCTATAGCACTGTCCTGATTTCTGATTCTTTAGGAATGAATTAACTAGTAACAAGTCTATCCCCTTTTCTGCCTCCCATGGTTGGTGAACATACTTTCTTTTTATTCCACCCCTTGGTATTATAATTATATTGGTTCGATGCACACATCAAGCCTTAAATATCAAGGGCTCTCAGTAGAAAAAAGAATAACTTACAAATCTGAGTCATGCTGCTCCTGCAGTTTTTTTTTAATGAGGGAGTAGGAGGTATGTAATGCGTTCATGACTCACAGAGAATATGTTAAATTTATGGTGGCAGGTACCACTGTGTATGATGGGGGTGTCAGCTGTTACTTTGCCTTCTAGTGTGACACTAGGATATGGATACTGCAGAAAAAGGAGCATTAGAGGTACAGTATTAGGGTTTGGGATGCCAGTATTTCAGAGTTGTATGTGAACAATTGGCGGAAAGATAAAATTGCCATTTAATATTGTATGGGCATTAGTTAAATGAGAGAAAATATGATTTTGCAATCAAGACTGATAACACAGTGGGTGAATGCTCCAAGACAGAAGACTAGGGGACTGGCATTTCCTCCTTCCTGGCATAGTTCATGACCATTCAGCAGCAGCAAGTTCAGCCAGGGATTCCACTGGGGCAAAACAATATCCATCACTAGCTTAATCTGATGAATGCTTGCTTGATACAAAAAGACAGCCGTTCTAGAATGGTACAGAATTTTCAATGTAGGCCTCACAAAGCAAGGAATATCAACTGAAGAAAGCAAGGGTATGCCCCTAAATTCTCCTTCTCACTTGTATGTCATGTCCAGTTTCCTCTTGCTCCTTTTGGTGCCTAACATTACCTTCCAAAGTATCTGTTTGGGGCCTCCATTCTCTCTTCAATTAAGACTGTCTTCCATGAAAAGGCCTTGCTTTACTCATCTTAGTCTACACCAGTGTTTCCCAACCTTTGGTTTTTGGACTTCAATTCCCAGAAGCCTAAGTCAATTCCCCAAAGCACTGATCAGCCAATGTACTGACTTAGGCTTCTGGGAATTGAAGTCCCGCTATGGGGTCTGGACTCCACATTGGGAACCACTGGTCTACACCCACCAGGGAAGGGATCCCTGCCTAGTTCAATGGTAAACCAAACGGTTTGCACGTAGAAGGTTCAAGATCTTAAGCTGCACATGAACTAATCTCTGCTTGAGATACTAGAAAGGTGCTGATAGTAAAAATATATGACACTGAGCTAAACAGACAAGTAAGTGGGCAGATGTCATGTACACACTTAAGCCTCCTGTTTAAATGAAATCAGGGCAGTTTACTCTGCACTTGCTTAGATTCATTCCTGATACCTGTTCCACATGTATCCTCCCCTTCTCCTGCACTGCTGAGATTTAAAATGTAAACTCCGTTGAGTAAAGGCACTTGCTTTCCCCCTTATATTCTTCTATAATTTATTTATTTATTTATTTATTTATTTATTTATTTAGATTTATTATCCCGCCCTAATCAGGCGAACCTGACTCTAGGCGGCTTACAGAAATTCATAAATTAAAACCTTAAGGTTCATAAATTACTTAAAAGTCAATTAAAAAAGAATTAAACCATGAATTTACAAAAATCTAAAAGATTTAAAAAGGTTAAAAGGTTTAAAAAGATTTTAAAAGTTTAAAAGAGTGAGGGAGGGGTGGCTGTCCCATCATATCAGCCACCCAACATGGGACCCCACAACAATAGGCTCATCATTGTTGTCCCGTCTTGTTGCAAATCAGCAGCGTAGCGTGGGTTTTTTAAGGCCCCCGGGACAGATGCCAAATTCACTTTCCCCCAAAAGTGCCTTGGGGAGGGCCATCCCCCTACCCACCTTAGCTATGCCACACCACTGCAACTGCCCACCCCGTTCGGGTTCTTCTTACAGAGGCGACAGCTAGGACGCCCCAATGTCAAGCCTGGGAGGGGAGGAAAAACAGTGCACGCACATGCACACACACACCCCCAGGAACTTTGTTGGGTTCCCTCCATCTGCAAAGCCCCGGGGCAAAGCTTGGTGCCAGGTGAGGAGGCAGCGAGCGAGAAACCAGAGAGGCAGTGTTGCTGCTGCTGCTGGTAACCCGAGCCTGCTGCCGGGGAAATTCCTTCGCCTCCCTGAGAAGGAAAAGGGGGTGGGAGCAGAGGGAGGAGGAAGAGAAGGCGTTCTAAGTAAACCTCCTCCTGGGCAGCTTCAAGCTGCGGCATGTCGACTCGAGTACTGCATGACAGATTGAGCGCCCGTCTCTGTCTCTGTCCCAGCTCTTGGGGAAATGAAAGGAGCCTCATTCAGGCGTCCCCTGAGCAGAGTTTCTCCAGCAAAAATCCTTTCAAGCCAGGATAATTTCTGACTCAAAATTATTACCTCCCCACCAACACACATGGACTTTTGCTGCTCAACCCTTAGAGAGAGAGAGAGAGAGAGAGAGAGAGAGAGAGAGAGAGAGAGAGAGAGAGAAAGGCAGATATTTGCCAAAATATTATTAAAACCTGCCAGAGATGGGCAGGCAGCCTTTTCTCCCTCCAGGCTACCCCGTCGCTTTCGTGCCCTCCTGTGCCTCCTTCTCCACCGGACGCTTGAAGAGAGCAGCCAACCGTCCTGAGGGCTCTGAGGAAATGACACTGAAACTGGCCAAAGCCTCCTTCCCTCCACTCATACTTAAGTCCCACTCTTGCTTCACCAACAGTTTTTTCCTTTAGCCATTGGGCTGTTTCTTCCCAGCTGCTGGGAAGTGGCTGACCCTCCATGAGGACATGCTCATAAACAGCACTGGCCCAACACACTGGGCAGAGTAAAGCAGCCCAGGCCAAGCTGCCCCCGCCCCTCAGCACCTGAGGCCTCCTCGCTCACGCTGCCCAAATGGGAAACCCGGCAAGAGCTGTAAAAGCTCATGCAACTCAAAACTGCCGCCGAGGCTGCCTGGGAGGAAACAGAGGCCCGATCTGCTCTCCTTGCAGCCTGTTGCCATGGAAACCACACCTCACCTGATGGGGGGTGTGTGTGGTGGGGGAAGCCTGCTCCGTCCGCTCGGCTCCTGGGCAAATAGATTAAACCAGAACCAAGGCCAGTACCTTGCAGACCCGGGATAGAGCACCCTTTTTGCCTCCCCCTGGAGAGTGCCGCCTGGGGCAGGCTGCCCCCCAGCCCCCACACACTACGCTTCTGTTGCAAATTCAAGTGAATGAATGACAACAGTGCAAATGTGGAATCAAAAGATATCAGAAGGCTCAAGTGAGCTTCTAACTGTGTGTAGAAATCAAAATATGACACATGTGTGGACACATATGTACATACATACAGCCACCAATGCACACTGATCCATTCTCAGTAACTACCAGCAAGCACAAAATATAGCACTCTCCTGAACTCGCAACACCTGTCCGGGGGAGTTGAAAAGGACCGCTGGCAGGAGCCTCAGCCAAAAACGCTCCCCGACTGCACAGATGTCTCTGCCCTCCCCCGGACTCCCAACACCTGTCTGGGGGAGTTGAAAAGGACCACTGGCAGGAGCCTCTGCTGAAAGCGCTGCCCCGGCTGCATGGTGTCCAGCCCAGGGACTTGTTCCACCTGTCCCTGGGACCCCACCCTAGCTGGGACTCTAAGAGGTGCTTTGCAGTGGGACTTTTTTGCACTGACACCACTTCCACCAGTAACATCTGTGGATGAGATGAGAGGCTGCAGCGGTATCCAGTCCTGGGACTTGTTCCACCTGTCCCCAGGATCCCACCCTGCTGGGGCTTTAAGAGACACTGTGCGGTGGGCGGAGAGGCTTGCCACCTGTCATGGGATTTAGCAATTGTTTTGTTTTTGTTTAGTTGTTTTTGTGTAAACTTGATTGAGATGTGGAAATTTTTGACTACTGCTTGATATTGATGATTATTGAATGTTTTGTTACTGTAATAATATTGATATTTTGATGTTCTGTGATATTGATATTGATTATTTATGATTTATTATTTATTGACATGTTGTGTTTATGAGCTTGTACCTTTATATATGTTGTGAACCACCCTGAGTTGGTCCTACCAAGTAGGATGGTATAGAAATTGAAATATAATAATAATAATAATAATAATAATAATAATAATAATAATAATAATAATAATAATAATAATAATAATAATAATAATAATAATAATAATAATAATAATAATAATAATAATAATAATAATAATAATAATAATAATAATAATAATAATAGCACAGCTGGGCATGAGTAGACAAAAAATGAGGGTGGGGAAGAATGAACTAGTCTGCTAGAATACCTCATGGCTTCTAGCATCCCAGAATAAGGCTGGCTTGAACCCTAAACAGAAAGATCACAACAAGGGATGAAGCAAGATGGTAACTTTTCTTCTGCATATCCCAGCTGTTTCATTTTTAGAAATGGTGGAAAATAACGCAGACACTGTACAGATGTAAAGGAAATGAGTTCACATTCCTGTCTCAAAATCAAATATTTGAAAATACCCTTGTGAACACACATGTATTTGAGGTACCAAGCAGTGCTAAGTGTCTTTTTTCTTACCATTGTTCTGATCAGTGCTAAAATGTTTTTCTGGTTTTCCAGAGAAACCAAATAACAGATATATTATTATAAGGCCTTTTGGCACAGTGGTTAAATTGCTGTATTGCAGCCAAAACATTGTGAGTTTGATCCTAATGAGGATCAAGTTTGACTCAACCGTCTAAGGTTGGTAAAATGAGTACCCAGCATGTTGAGGGCAAAATGCGAATTAACTTGTGACCCACCCAAAAAGTGCTCTAAGTGCTATGGGGTGGTATATAAGTATATATATAAAATAGCTGGAGCTACTCAATTTAGAAACCATGCCTATTGAAGTAACTGAGCAAGTTACAGATTGCAGCTCTCTCAAACATACTCTAAATGTTACATTTCAAATACTCACCATCTGCTTTGCTGCCCTCCTCCATCAAAAGCTTGGCAATATTGAGATATCCTTTGGCTGAAGCTAAGTGAAGGGGCCTGTCTCCAACTTCTCCACTCACGTTCACATCAGCTCCAAATTTCAGCAGTAGCCGGGTTACCTAACAATATTGTATTTCTCAGAATTATAACTGGGATCAAAAATGGGATCAAAAGTAACATTTTTCAATGAAGTCACAGGGTAGAAAACAGACTATATTAACATTTGGAAAATTATTTTCATATATTCAGAGTATGTTATATTTACCTGTTGTCATGAAAATTAAAGCTATTACAATATCAGTTTATAATTAAGTTGTATGTTGACAGAATGTTTCATTAGTTTAGTAGCAGCTGCCAGTTCCCTTTCAAAAATGGCACAGATAGTTAAAGGCTCGAAACAGACAGAAGCCTATTAGTTTAACTGACCTAAGTTCAAATTGCTCATAAATTACTTATGTCCAAGCTATAGTTTGTTTTCTGAAAGCTGGAATCCTTATCTTAAAAGCACCATATGCATTTTAGCATAATTTTACAAAACTGTAACTATTTGTTCAAAAGCAACTTGTATCAAAATAAAGCAAACCAGCTCTCAGCCCTACATATGAAAGTCTTTGTACTATAACTGGATGAGGAGATGAATATATAAGTACACACATGCACACACTCTCACATACTTATCAATATCAAAAGAGAATCATCCAAGGAAACCATATAGTGAGCATACTGTTACTGTAACTGAATGCACAATTATATTATTTTCAGTTGTCTTATGTTGTTGGACTTAATCTGCAAATTGTTTTTTGAAATGACACTCTATTCTAATCTGATAATAATTGTGTGCTGTCAAGCCAACTCGAACTCATGACAACTCTTTCCAGGATTTTCTAAGTCAACACTAAACAGAAGTGGTTTACTATTTCCTTTTCCTGGGGACATTCTGGAACTATGCACTTGACCAAAAGTAACACAAGCTGGCTTTTTTTTCTCAAGAAGGGTATTGAACTCTCAATCTCTGGCTCTGAAGCCAGATGCCTAACTCACTGAATTTAAAGGACATCCATGAAACATGCGCTGCCCCACTGCAATGTCTGAATGAACTCCAAATGCAAGGACTCTGGGATTAGCATTGTTGAGTAGCTACACTCTTCTTCTACTACAAAGGGAGAACAGTGAGTTCATGGAGCTGCAACTTCCAATTACTAGCCTCATAGCCTGGGAGCAGTGGAATTTGCTCCAAAGAGAGAAGATGTGGCAATACGAATTGACAATAGCAAAAGCAAAGAATATATGGACTTGCTGAGTAAAGAAGTTGACTGACCAAATCGATTTGTGCTTTGGAGGATCTTAAAACTTCAGAACATCTTAGAATAATCAAAGTGGTCGTTGTGGTGGCAATAGAGAAAAAATGTTCAAACCCAGAGATAACATTCTTTTCAATGTTACAACATAGCCAGAATCACAAGTTCTTAGTTGCCTACTACAACAAGTAGGCTAAGATCAGCATCTTCAAGATTCTGCAAGAAATCCTGAGGTAAACTTGTGAAACAGTCTGAGAAGACTCCATGGCCTAGCAGTGGCTGAGAACATCACCCACTCCTCTGGGCCCACAACAACAGCCTGAGGAGAAGACTCCATGGCCTAGCAGTGGCTGAGAACATCGCCCCCTCTTCTGGGCCCACAACAACAGCCTGAGGGAGAAGACTCCATGGCCTGGCAGGCTGCTGAGGACCTTGCCCACTCCTCTGGGCCAAGAACAACGACCTGAGGGGAGTTAGTCTGTGTTCTGGTTTGGTTATATTTTGTATTTTGTGAGGTTATATTTTATAATTGTTATTGTACTGTTGCTGTTTTTACTGTAAGCCACCCTGAGTTGCCTTGGCGAGTGGGCGGCAATATAAATCTGAATAAATAAATAAAATAAATAAATCATATATTTGGGAAAGCGTTGTGACTGAAACATAAAGAATATTTAACTGAAGATGCACATTTTCAATCAGATAGGCTTATTTTCCCAGCTCAACACAGACACAAGGCTACAGTGGCCTTCTAGATTTTTAAAAACACTTTACTCATACAATGTTTTCTTTGACAAATGATACAGGCTCACCTATTTATATATATATATATCACCTTATCTTTCTCACTGTTTGATGAGTCGACACTTGACAATGTACAGCTGAATATGTCAGGTGTCCCCACTGAAAATTATTGTGTCTAAGCTGCCATTTGGAGATCAAAATTCTAACTGTGGTGGTTAATATGTATGGTCTCCTCCATACCAAGAAATTATCTCAGTAAACCATTCCATTCACATGTCAACAAAGCCAAAGTCCGATTTGCCTTTCCTGTTCATGAAGCAAGGGATACCACCTCTAGCACACACAAAAGTCCCATTTGTGACCACATCTGTTTTGCCGTACCTGTTCATGGCCATAATATGCCGCAATATGTAAAGGGGTGAAAAAAACAGCATCTTGAACATTGACATATGCCCCGTGTTGCAAAAGTATATCAACAGCCTAGAAGAAGAAAAAAGGAAATGCTTCAGTTAGAAGCTGGACCACAAGTCAGCTCGAACATTGAAACACTGCAGTACAACAACTACAATGCAAACAAAGATATAATAGGATGCTGAATGGATGCTGCATTCATTGTTGCCCTATAAATATATATCAAAATGCATTTCCTAGTAAAAGAGCTAATTTGTGGAGGCAGGACTGAATTGACTGAGAAAGAATAGAGCAGAATAATCTTTATTTTTCTTTCAAAATAGTGTACACATGCCAACACATGATTTTATGAAAAGAATAGAATTTATGTTTTAATTAAAAATGCATGAAGCTAAACTGCAAAACAAGTACAAACACACTCCAGTGTTTGGGAAGATGGGGGAATTGTATTTAAATAAGTACAATCTTAAGTGGTTTCATTCTATCTCACACTCCATATTCATTGAGAAGGTCAGTGCTGAATCAAACAGCTTTAAACTATGCATCGTTTGCTTGCCAAAGAGTGATCAACACAGAGGTTTAAAAGAGGCTGTTCTGGAATATTTATTGAAGATTAAAGTATTTCCATCATTACATGGTGCAGAACATTTTGAATGCCCCAACTACCAATCCGGTTCCCAAACCAGGTCCACTGGTTTCAAATCAACTTGGGTATTGCCAGTGTTCAGTGCTTTGTATATAGCACTCTCCCTGCCTGTTGGAGAGGGGGAATGAGGGCCAACTGTGTGGACCAGCTAGCTCAGCCATAAAGACCTTGCTGCTACTGCTGTTGCTGCCTTCATGACCACCTCAGGAACATCACAGAACTCTCCCTGCCTGTTGGAGAGGGGGAATGAGGGCCAGTTGTGTGGACCAGCTAGCTCAGCCATAAAGACCTTGCTGCTACTGCTGTAGCTGCCTTCATGACCACCTCAGGAACATCACAGAACTCTCCCTGCCTGTTGGAGAGGGGGAATGAGGGCCAGTTGTGTGGACCAGCTAGCTCAGCCATAAAGACCTTGCTGTCTCTCTTGACTGTATTGTATTTTTACACTGTATTTTATTGTATTGTTTTTTTCTTTTATGTAAAATTTATTGATTGTATTATCTGTGCTGCATCTGTTGTTATATTTTTATATTATGCTGTATTTATATTTGAGATTGTGATACTGTATATGTTGTTTATGTTATGTGAGCCCCTCTGAGTCGCCTCAGTGAGGTGAGTAGAGGGGCATATAAATTTAATTTAATAATAATAATAATAATAATAATAATAATAATAATAATAATAATAATAATAATAATAATAATAATAATAATAATAATAATAATAATAATAATAATAATAATAATAATAATAATAATAATAATAATAATAATATAGTATATTAATACCCTTGAACCAAACTCTGAAAACCAAAAAGAAATTCTGCAATGCCTGCAATCCAAAGCACGTGGCAAATGTGTAGGCCTCTGCAAATTCTTTGGCTGTTGTTGCTGTTGTTGCTGTACTAGTTGTTGGTGTTGCTGCTATCAACCTCTCCTCCTCCTCCTCCTCCTGGAAACAGTATAATGCAGTGGTCTTCCACTTGTACCACTGATCCATTTCCGTGAGTCACTTTTTGGTCCTGAGCCCTTTTGGCACACAAAGTCCTCATCAGCCCAAGACTAGTATTGATGAAGCTGCTGCCCTCCATCAGGATCGATTCATGTGGGATTTAATCCATTTGAGGACCATCACCCTTCATTTAAAATGAGGATTGCCTCATTTTTAACTATTTTCAGATAGTGGCTAGACGCATGAGTTTCTTACATATAACCAGAAGTGAATGGAAAGACACACACACACACACACACACACACACACACACACACACACACACACACACACACACACACACACACACACACACACACACACACACAGAGAGAGAGAGAGAGAGAGAGAGAAAGAGAGAGAGAGAGAAATACTTAGCATTGGTAATATATACATCTACAACTGTCTCCCCAGTATAGTGACATATTGTCAAAGATGCCCTAATTAATCAACATTACACAGTTATAAAAAGACTTGAAATACAATATATATGATACCACAACAGCAGGCAAGTCAGATAGACCATATGGGAGTGGAAACTTTGACTATTAAATCCTCTTTTTAAAAGTTTTTAATATTACTTTTGTGTGCTAGTATGTTTGTTTCCACTTCCTTTCTTTGGGTTTCAAACAACTTGACAAGGTATTTCTGTCTGTTCTCTTCTAATACAGTATCCAAGCATATAGCTGTTGCCTATTCTAATGCTGCACAGCAAAATTAATATTACAGTACATCCTATGGTGCAGAAATCAGTTTACATAAGCATCTTCAGCATGATCTACGAACAAGTCTTTGGTTTCCTCCCACCCCAAATGGTAATGGCTTTTTAGTTCAGGCCAGGTTTCTCCTGAACCTCCAACCACAGTTCTTGTACTTGACCGAGGGGGCAGGAGGGTGGGAGGGGCAGAACAATTCCATGATGACAAAGACTGTGACTAGCCCCCAAACATATTATTTATTTAGAAAGAAAACTTAATAAATAGTGATAAATTGCACGAACTGGCCAAAATTAATATGACTTTGATTTTTACTACTGAACCTAAAATTTTTTGCCTTCGGTTATAATATCTGGCACTGTCAAATTAACATCATTGCCATATATTTACTTAAGTTATTTAAATAAGTTTCTCTGCTGTCTGGTTTAATACATAGTGGCCCTCAAAGGTTCATTGATAATAGAGCACCACATTAATTGGGTCCTTGGAAACCAGCTATAATGCAGTTTCTCTTCACAATTCCTTTTATTAGTAATATAACCTTTGTTCCTTCCTCATTGATGACTTTTTAAATAGTTCTTCAAGAAGAACAATATCAAAACCTTTGAAGCAAATTATGTCCACTTCCACAAGATATCATTAGTTAAGACTTTATTTAAGGTTTAGACAGTGTATCAACAAATGCTGCTTAAAATAAACTAAGACTCTCCTTTCTTTGGCTAGGACACCAGATAATAATTCTTTTAACAAGATTTAATCAATTATTATTGACTTACCCACAGATGAACTTAAAATGACTAAAACAGTTTCAACAATTAAACTTCACATTTGAGCAAAAGTCTTTCTTATTATCCCAGTTTTAATACATCTAAGTAATCTGGAATTCTTTCATAGATTCCTTTTTAAAAAATTAAGCTATATAGTTCCACAGTTGATTAATTCTTAGCTCTGGTATAATTCATTCAGATTTTGTTGATGCTGATACAATCAGACATACAATTTACTCAAAAGCTACTATCCTGTTTCTTTCCCCCTAATTCATTGTACATCATCTTATTTTGATATTTGTATGTACGCTGCCCAGAGTGGGAAATTTCCCAAATAGGTAGTATAAAAATGTGATAGATAGATAAATGAATGAATGAATGAATCTCAGACAGTTGATCTCCCCCCCCCCCCGTGGTGAAATCCAGGCCTAGTCCTGTTTTAACCAGTGAATGAATAACTTATTTATTTATTTATTTATTTATTTATTTCTTCAAATTTCTATTCCGCCCTACTCGCGTAGGCGACTCAGGGCGGATTACAAAGGGTCATGAAGAAACATGGAAAATCACTAATCATAAAAACAAGATTAAAATCTAAAAAGCAGTTAAAATAGCAGTGAAACAAGCTAAAAACAATTCCTTAATGCTGTGGAGGGAAAGGGTGGGTATAAGATGTTAAATAAACCAGCAGGGTGGGGTCAGTGAACCATCATTGTCCCACACCTTTATGTTCATTCTTGAACATGAATGCATTGAAAACCTAATAAATTAGCTGAGGTAATATTTATCTACAAGACAATTTGGTCTGTATCTGTAATTTATTACAGTAATTTTCTTGTCTGGGAAGGCATATAACATCCAGGAGTTTTAAAGTATTAAATGGAATGCTGTTGGTCCTTTCAATCATCTGTTTCCTCCTTAATGTAATTCTAGCGCAGTATTTCCCAACCTTTGGTTTTTGGACTTCAATTCCCAGAAGCCTGAGTTAATTCCCCAAAGCACTGATCAGTCAATGTACTGACTTAGGTTTCTGGGAATTGAGGTCCCCCTATGGGACTTGTGCCCCACATTGAGAACCACTTTTCTAGAGTATTACAACACTATCCTCTGGGCATTTTTGTTTCCTTATCATTACCTGGCAATGCAACAGATGGATCATTAGGCATTTTGTATAAAAAGTACGGTATCTATTACCTATGGTCTGTACATTAGTAAATAACACCCATAACGAAGAGACTATTATTCCAGGTTACAACTATGGGCCTCTTTCATTCATCTTTCTCTGACTGTCAAAGGTAGCCAAACAGCCATGGCATGAAAATGCCATTGGTGAAGGTGCCCATCACAATATGCAACATCTACGTTTTCCATAAGATAATTAGGAATCGTCATTCATGGTATCTACATATGGGAAGCATTAATATTACTTTGAATAATTGCAATCTTAATATGGTTTTGAGATTATGTGAGATGTTGAAGATGTGGTTGACCATTGCCAACCCCTAGTGAATTTGAATGGTGAATTGACCCAGGTCTCTTTAATCCTAGTGTGACAGTCTATCCACTCATGGCAGTCATGTGAATGGAAGATCTTATGAGATTGTGCTCAAACTAATATTCTTATTTGTAATTCACTACATTTGTGTCCCAGATCTAATCATTACATATTTCTGTCTATATATGGCTTTTCCTTTTCTGAAACATGGTCTCCAATCTGATATGTGTCTCTATATGTGTCTATGGCTATTTTGGCAATTGTGCCTAAATGGGAGGATTGTGAAGTTGTCTGTCCCTTTGATAACAAGATCAAGTGTGGTTGCAGCAGGATTTTGCCAAAAGTGGGTCACTGAAAACAAAAAGGAAGGTATCTTTGAGAGAATCTTGATGTTTTCAGAAGTACAAAAATAGTTTAAACAAACCCAAGGGGGTAAACCCCTACCTCCTTAAAACAGTGCAAGGAAACCGAACATTTCAATGGTCATATACCAAACTGAATAAAAATGGTAGGTGGGTTTTTTTTTTAAAGCTGTGTAGTGAGCTTAAAAAACTGACCAAGCAGTAAGTCTCAAGTTTTACTCTTTGGGAAGACAACTAAAATAAGATTTGAAAAGGATAAAGACAGGAATGGGAGACGACAAAGGGCCAAAATTTCAAAATGTCTAAAGTCTGTAACATGTCCTTTCTCTGGTATGTAATGAGCATAATATAATTTAATTGCTTTTATTAAAAGCCCCAAAAGCAAAAGAGGTAAATTAGAGTTGATCTTGCTTTAGTTTTAATGAAACATCATGTATAATTGGGTCAATGTTTTTCTCCTCCAAGCCATCTATCTGCAATTAAAAATTAAAAAACTCAAACTTGTGCATTGGAAAAACCTACTTAGAACCTGGGAGATGTAAATTAATCTGTCTCGTTATCCAGAAATCAAAATGTATTAGCACAATCCATATTTCCTCACTAATTATGCTTCAGTAAAGGTGAAATAATGACAGAGAGTTATAAGATTCTGAACAGATCTGAATGCACAGTGAAGTGTCAGCTACCAATGTTAACAGTCATACCAGTAAATTAAAACCATTAGGTGGTTCACAAATTCCATGGCACAGCTGATTTTCTGCATGTAAGTTTCCTAAGGATTTCATTTATTCTCAAGCACAGTAATATATGAACTACATCTGTTGGTTACCCAGACATGTCTGGTTGTCTCTTTTGTGAAACACACTGGGCCAAACAGGGGTGTTCTAATGGTCCTAGATGATATATGCAGCTGGATTTTTGAAGCTATCATGCTTTCCACAATTGTGGCAATTCCAAAACTATCATATGATGGGTATTAGATAAATTAGAACAACTTATTGTTTCTGAGCAGGTGGAAGGAAATTTTACCCAATGACCAAGAGTGTCTGTAGGAACCTTTACTGGAGAGAACAGCATGGCTTCTGATTTATATCAGACATTTCAATACTTTGTCCCTTGCCCTGGCTCTCTCTCCTGTTCACCTAGGGTTGCCCAGTTTCTTTTTCTTTTTTAAAATACATTTCATTAAGTTTTTTTAACAGTTTCATAACCAAGGCAATCCTTTCAGTAGCGTCACATGGATTTCAGCCACCTGGGGCTTAAGCAAAATTTGCCGCCCCCTGGTGGATGCTGGTGCCCGCTCCCACTAGGGCTTCTGGGAATTGTAGCCCAATAACACCCATAGCCCAAAAAGTGCTGCCCGGGGCCGGCCGCCCCCCCCCCCCCCGCGACACCACTGGATCATTTGAACTACCAGGACTGCAGGACTGCGGGGACTAAAGAATGAACCTGTCAAAACCTGCCTTTATCCTGACAAACACTTGGCCTAGTTCCTGCAAGTATCAGAGCAACACTTAATTAAAGTGACTCTGAACAAAAAGAGAGAGAATATTTACATTGGTAGGTTCGAAGCTTCTCCATGGCATTCACTCTATTCTTCTACCCTTTTAAAAGAATCAGGCTTGGTAAAAAAAAAAACACTTTGGTTTATTGCAAGTTTACTAGTATAGTCCATTTCTTCAGTTATAGGTTACTAAGCAGGACTAATCAAAACAAAGATTAGCTGTGTAATCCATATTTAAATTGTAAAGATGCAAAAGATGCAGGAAACAGGCGATACCTTTATTGGATCACTAAGAAAAACAAAACGTTGCACAAGCTTTCATGGTTCGAGACCACTTCTTCAGGCATGGCATGGTGGTCTGCCAGGCTCTCTTCTTAAAGACAGCAAAATATTTCATGTACATCGTCTTGTTTTTCTTAGTGATCCAATAAAGGTATTGCTGTTTCTTTATAATCAAAACAAGAACAGCAACAGAAGTCCATTTCTCCTTCTGCCCTCTACATTCTACTCTTTCCCTTTCCCTCCCTCCTGAAACAGAAATCTACCCTCCTTTTTATATCCTATTTCCTATTTCAGAATAACAATGTTTCCCCTCTCTTCACTGGCTTTAACCAATGAAATGGGACATAGCTTCAGGCCCTTTGTAAAGGCCTAAAAACCCAATCACTGTCTGTTTCCACCTACAGTAGTGATAAAACAGACTAGAGTTGTTACATTTTCCTTCCATTTTTGGCCACATTGTGCTTAACCTAATAAAGCATTGTCATGACCTAACCATGACCCTATAACTACATCCTAGCATAAGAAACTGGTGTTATTAATTCATTTATAATGTTAATATAACTCCTACAAATTACTCAAATTAAATTCTACACAAATTCCCTGCTGGCTATTGATAATCTAGCAATAAGAACTGTCAGGAAACAACATCTTTCCTAACGTTCTCAAAGCTTGAGGTTTGACTAGGCCTAAAAATCCTTTCTTCTCTGCCTCACAAGACTACGTGTCATGAGATAGATTGTTTTCAATTCAGTATTTCTGCTCCTTATCTCTCTAGTCTAGCTAGCTAGCTGAGCTTTTTGGTGTTGTGACTATTCACTGTACACATGTGTCAACAGTCCTTTGTTATGACAAAGTTTTTCTCAGTTCCCTGATTGGTCAAGGGTAATCCACCTGACTGGAGAATCTCCATTTTGGAGAGAGGAGAGTTAGTTCGTTTGTGGATCTCAATGGCTTAAGACCTTGGTCTGTGGGACTATCCTTTTTCCTTTTCATCATGATTACCTAATATACCTGTAGACTGTTACTGGACTGATCCTATGTTATTGCCCTTTTTATCTATGTTTCTCCATGGACTATGCTTTAATAACCTGACCAATAAAGCAGCTGTTTTTTCTCTGAAGATTGTTTCTTTCATCAGCAGCACACTACCAGCACACACACAGGGCCTCGCTACTCAGACCTCCCATGTTTTGCTCTATTGCCTGAGCATAGTATGAGTTCTCTTTAAGCAGCCCGGCTCTCTCAGTTGTGGAAGGTAAGGGTTAAAAGTTCCCAGAATGAGACAAGATCTCAGGAACTGAAAGGAAGGGGCCCTTAATTGAGACGGCCAGTGTCTGACAAGAACAGACACAGTTTTTATGCAAAAGCACACTCACCCACAGACAGGGTTCTAGCTGAAGGAACTCTATCTTGGAACTAAACTAAGATCAGGGTATAATCAATACCCTGACAAAATATGTACATAACTACTACAACACAGCATGCCTGATCATGTAATTAATATAATAAACATAGCTATGATTCAAGAAGGGGTTTTTTGGGGGGGGTTTTTTTGCAGTCTGTCGACCTCAGACATATATTATGAGCAGCACAAGAATGGGAGAGAAATCCTGGCCATGAATTCTGATTGCTTCTCATTCTCATATTCTTTCTGTTACTCTCCTGTAGTTCTTGTCTCTTTCTCACTTCTACTAACACTGAGAGTTAATCTACTATTCCATTCACCTGTCATTATTTATGGTTGCAGGTAAGTCTCCCTTGTTCAAAAGCCATTTGGGTCCTTCTCTAGGGGCAGTGCTCATCTCATTTACAGCCAAACAACCAACATTGTCTACATCTGCAGACCTTTCCATGGTGATGTAGCAGGCATGACTAGATGCCGGAGCACACAGAATGCTGTTACCTTTTCCACCAATCTGGTACCTATTTCTCTACTTGCAATTTTTTGCTTTCAAACTGTTAAGTTGGCAGGAGCTGGGGCAGACAAGGGGAGCTGACTTCATCACACAGCATTTGGGTCTTGACCTGCTGACCTGCCAATCTTTTAGTCATCAAGCTTAGTGTCTTAACCACTAAGCTACCATTTACAATTGCAGTTAATGTATTGCAAATGTTTTAAAATATGTTTTATATATGCTTGTTTCAGGGATTTAAAAAAAAACATGGTTGCTGGTAATGTATTACAATTTTTTAAAAAAATCTCAGAAACAAGCATATATAGATAAATATGCCAAAATATAATCTTTCAAATACTTGGATGTTGGCAATACAAGCATTTTGTGATGCTTTGTGGTACTTTTAGATTACCTTCTGTTGTTTTAGTTGCTTTGGTACTTTTTTTCCAAACACTTGGTTAAATTGTTTTGTATGCATCCAAGGCTTAAATTGAAAGGTGCAAAAATCAGTGAGTTGAATAAATTCTTATTTCCGTCTGACAGGTGCAGATTCTTTACATAGGTTCCATAATGCTTATTGTCCTCCTTGAATTCCATTTGGCAAGTCATTATTTCTCACATGATGCCAACAATGAAAGGTTGCACTTAACTTTGTTTTCAAAATTAGATATAGCTGGGAAGGTTTTTCCACACTGTTAGGCAAAATCTAGTCTATGCTAAGCAGCAATTGTTATGCCGGAATTGCCTGAAGAAAGTTAAATACTTAAAGGTAAATGGGGAAAAAACAATTACTGTTCTTATTTTATATGGAATGAGGGTGCACTTTCTCAAGTGGCACAATACTCATCATAGCTACAGGTCAGTGAATAAACAGATCACCCTCATTTGACTTGAAATTACAGTGTGTCCTTGGCAGACATTTGAAAGAAACTGTTTAAAGAATCACCTGAATTTTTTCATAATGTGGGACTGAAAAGGGAATTCTTTCATATGCTTACATACATTTCTCACAATGACCAGAGACTATACATTAGAGGTGCATGGGAACATGAGTAGAATAGCTAGATACAGCAACCTGATACTGGTTGGGAAGAACAAATGATAGACTGGAAAAAGATAATGAGCTTCACCAGGGCTGACCGAGGGTAGAAGAGCTGGCTGCCAATCTTGTATATGGCATCACTTGATGAAAGAAAATAAAAACTACACTTCTAACTATTGTCTTTTGAACACCACCACATACATCTTCCCTCAGCATGTAAACAGCCTGTATTTTCAAACATACTTTCCAAATTAAAATTCAACAGCATTTTACATTTTTAATCTATAGGGAAAGGTAAAAGTTCTCCTTGCTTGAAAGCCAGTCATATCCGACTCTAGGGTTCAGTACTTATCTCTGTTTATAGCTGAAGAGCCAGCACTGTCTGCATTTGCAGATGTTTCTGTGGACATGTGGCAGGCATGCTATGATGAATGCACACTTTTCCTCACTTGCTCAGGGACCTCTATGCATTCAATCCAAGGTGGATTATTTAAAAAATCCCCTCTAGAACTCACCCAAAGCTCACGCAAGGAAAAAGATGTTCACCATATGTTCCCAATCCCGGCTGAACCAAACCTGGTTCCTCTGTTTACAGAGACAAGCCCATTTACTTTGAGAGGTTACGGTAGCGCGTAAAAGAGGCAAAAAAAGGACTTAGTGTCTTTTAACCTGATATCCCATTTCCAATGAACACGCGTTGATTGAAGAAAATATTTTTATTTAAAGTGGTAGCATGGTTCTTGATGTATCAGTTTACAGATCTCAGCATAGAAAAATAACCTAATTAAAATTTGTTTTAGAGAAAGGATGTTTCAGACAAGTATTCCCCTAAATAAAAGGAATCTATCTATCTGTTTTAAGTTACCATAATTAAGATTTCCAGAGATAAGGCCTAGTTGGAAAGCCTATCTCTTTCATGTCGATGTTCCCTAGTTGACAACCATTTTCGAACTCTCCTTCTGGCTCTCTTCCAGACCCTCGCCAGGTATCAAGTGAACCTCGGTAATCAGGCTACTTCCAATCAGATTCCAGAGTTGGGTAAACAACTCTGGTTGTCTTGTTTACAATGGGCGCCTCTCTGCCTTCCCTTCCTGGGCCCCAAAGTGTGAAAAACAACCAAATGGCCCTTTTGGCTAGCACAAGAAGCCACATTTCTACTGTAGACTAGAAACCTACTAAACTCCATTTTGGATATGTGAAGAACTTGGGGCCTCATTTTATCACACATGCCTAGATACTGGAGTGCACAGAATGCTGTTTACCTTCCCACCAAAGTGGTACCTATTTATCTACTTGCAATTTCTTGCTTTCAAACTGCTAGGTTGGCAGGAGCTGGGACAGAGACAGGACCTCACTCTATCATGCAGTACTTAGTATCGAACTCCTGCCTTCCAGCCTTCAAGCTCAGTGTCTTAGCCACAAAGCCACCAGAGATATAATTCCTCACTTATTTACTTCTCACAGTTGATTATGCATAGTTTTGGTGCACTTTTTGCCAGTTCATGACTTTTGCTGAAATATTTTTCAGAGTTCATTTCTGCACAATAATCCTTCTTTCTGTTCATCCTTCCTGCCAATGCTTCTGATTGTCATGAATTTGAAAAACCTTACCCTGATCAATTTGATCACAGTGGCTTGCTGTGTGGAGAAGCGAAACTTTTTTTCATTCAGCAAAGCTAGGGGATTTCCCTGTGAGAGCATTACATCACTGGGAAGAGCGCCCATAGAGGTTTCCTTAGTCATCAAGGAAAGCCTACCCATACGCTTCAGGGCAAGTTCACAGCCATTGAACATCATAGGTTAGTCACCCAGAGAGAAGGGGGCTAAAGAAGCAATGGCACCTTGCCAGGATATAACCGTTATCTTATCTCTTGATCTAAGTCAAGGACACTCCAACATTCCATAGGTGGAGAGTGAGCCAAATTTGTAAATAAAAGGAGCAATTTTTGCCCCGTTAGAGAGCTCGTCAAGGGATTCAGTAAGGGCGTTTGATCTTTGAAGATCCAAATGGACATCTAAGAAGAATGAGGCCGGGGACAGCTTGACACTTTGAAATTTTATCAGAAGGAAGGGAGTCATTCAAACTTAGCCTGAGATGGCAGCAGAATATTTTGGAAATTATTCTGGCTACCAGACTTAGATAAAATTTGCAACATCTTCAAAGATTTTCGGAAGCTTGCTTATCTTTACTTGGAAGACAACATGGTTTGTTGTTTTATTAGACAAAGTGTGATAGGCTTTGCAATTTAGGAGATTAGTTTGTTAGGACTAGTTTGCTTTTAGATTAGGTTTTACCCTACCATGGGAAGTTTTATTTTACTTTTAAGTCAAGTTTTCTTTTTTGCTATTGCAATGCTTTGCATAAAGAAACAACTGGCTTTCTGGACTGTATTTTATTCTTTATTCCAATAAAATGGGAGAGTCCACACAAAGTCTCTTCTAAGAAAGACAATTGGAAGCATTGGATTTGAATTGTCTGGAATTTAACAACACCTGTCTGTGCTTGCTCCTGTTTACCACACAACTTGAAAATCTCCCATGGCTTGTCCTTGATAGCAGATGTGAGGAGGAGAGGCCAGGAGGGTGATAAGGACGGTTGTTCAGGCTGGAATGTACAAGGTCCCAGGGCAGATTTCTAAGGAGTCGTGGCAGTCTACAAGCCCTGAAGCCTGGAGGGAAAAGATTTGAGGCTTGAAGTTCAGAGCCACTTTCGCAGATTTCCCCCCTCACGGTGAGGCTAGTTTGAGGCCACTGCCGGGTTTAGACCATTACCCCTTGGTTGGTTGCCGATACTGATAACTGAGTATTCATTACATCTTTAATCTTCCATGTATGTCAATTCCTGATGATCTTTGCCCACTGCTGATCACACTGAAAGAAAACTAATTCTGTTGTGCTGAAATGCAGATTATATAAAATTGGGCAATAATTTAGTTCTGCTTTTATGTCTACCTGTCTACTGTGGTGGATATCCAGAGTGGTGCAGTGGACAGAATGACAGACTAGAACTCAGGAGGCCTAGATTTGAAACCCAGCCTCACTGCAAACAATGCCACTGAAGAATGGTGAAGTCTCAGTTGCCATCCTCCACGTGCCATAATGAAGAGAAAGGCTGAAATTTCTCTGTAGCTCAGATGAGCTATGGAAATGTGCATTTCCTCTAGCACTGAACTGTGAAATAATGCTTTTTTTTAACGCATTCACTGACTGGAAACAAGAGCACATTTCTTAGGTAAATGCTGAAAATTCTGGCTGGCAGACAGAATCATGTGGCACTTCCCATTGAGTCACTTCAACAGATAAGAAGAATTCTACCAAAGTGTGGTATATACTATCTATTTGGCAGCAACAGTAAGTGATATCCCTCCCCCTGACTGTGCCACCCCCCAATAACAACAGCATAGAAGAAGACCCAGGTTTCAAGATCATCTTTCCATCCCTTGAGGGAGCAGGCAGATGGTAGAATTTTTTAAAAATGCTTCCTTTCATCTCTGTGAAGGCATGAGCACATATACAATTTGGCATGTCATCCAATACACACATCCCTTCTGGAGCTAAGATCAAATATGAGAGTGTCTGGTGGCCATTTTCATTTGTATATTTTTGGCTCTAGAGGATAGCCATTGTTCTGAAGGTGCTGCCTCACTGCTATAGACTGAATGAGGGTGTCCACCACATATGCTTACTATTAGCCAAAGAAGCCATGCTGCTTCTAGGATTACCTAGCTGAAGAGGATCAACTGACCAGGCAAGTCGGGTAGCACCTCTGCAGAACTTGCTGAAGTTGGCGGGTGGGGGAGAAACCAAAGGACAGTCATTTATTTGTGTAGCAAGTGAGTGATCATCACTGATAATTTAAAAGTGACAGACAAATCACCACTACAACACTACCTTTTAGACAGTTTGAGTGCTGGGAGTACATCACAGTTAATTTCTACAAGGCTTTGGAGGATGGAGATATATAAATTAACTAGCTAACTAACTAGGTTAAAATCTCTCCATTTTTCAGGATAGGCTAAATAGGCCAATGAAGAGGTTTTGATTTGGGGATCCTGCACCTCATCAGTTATCACCATTCACATCAACATGTGTTTTAAGATGATTTTAAGGTGTTCTGACTGTTTTATGCTGATTGTTTTAATATTATATGTTTAACTGAGTTGTAATGTAACTACCAATCTTTTTTTTTTTTAAAAAAAAATTGACTTGATTTTAAAAATAATAATTTGTGAATTGCCTTGGACCCCCCCCCCCCCCGGGGCAAAGGCAGCATAAAAATAGAACACAATAAAATAAATAATGCATGGTGAGTTTATCAGTGTAATTTTTAAAAGGATGCCATTGATGAATAATCTCTTATTTATAAATGAATGGCATAACTAGGTTTGTTATATCAGAGCAAAGCTTCTTATAGCTAACATTGTTGTTGTTCAGTCACACAGTTGAGTCCAACTCTTTGCGATCCAATGGACCACCACACACCAGGCTCCTCTGTCATGTGCAGTCCTCTGTAGCTCGCCCAGATCTACACCCACTGTGTCCACGATGCCATCTAACCATCTCATCCTCTGCTGCTGCCCCCTTCTCCTTTTGCTTTCTATCTTTCCCAGCACCAGGGCCTTCTCCAGTGAGTTCTCTCTTCTCATTAAGTGGCCAAAGTACTTGAGCTTCAGCTTCAGTATTTGTCCTTCCAAGGAGCAGTCAGGGTTGATTTCCTTTAGGATTAACTGGTTGGATCTCCTTGCAGTCCAGGGGACTCTCAAGAGTCTCAGCCAGCACCACAGTTCAAAGGTGTCTATTCTTCTGCGCAGGGGTGTGCTGGGCACCTTGGGAAGGACAGTGGACAGGAAGTGATGGGGGCACCTATGGGGGGGGTTGGGAGGAGAAATCTCATATATTGCCATTACCTCTGCCTGCCTCTGGGGGACGCCAGTCACTGGGGCACACTGGGATGAGTCCCTACATCCCTGTGGGCAAGCACACCACTGCTTCTACACTCAGCATTCCTTATGATCCAACTCTCACAGCTAACATTTCAGTTTTGCTATTCACTTTTTAGAATCTCTTATTCAAGGATTTATGATAAGAGGTGTCAAGACAAATGTGGGCAAATTTGGAATGCCCCATAGATTAGGTTTCAACATTGAGTTCCTGGATAGGACTATTCAAGAGATGGAACTACATAGTCTGGACCCAATGGATTAAGCTTGGGGGAAGTCACATAGAGAAAGTAACACTAGGAAATGTAAACAGAAACTAACACTACGAAATGTAAAAGGAAATCAGCAATTTCAGGGTCATTTATTTGTGGGGGACCAGATGCATGTGCAGCCCCTCATATTTAGCATATGTCTGCCCTTACCCTTACCCTACATCTTACTATAAATTTAAGAGTGAGAAACACTTGAATAGCATCTCACTATATCTCCAGTGCTTTCATACATGCACACAAACATACACACACATATTTAATGATACGCAGTTCTGAGGTCTCTTTGTAGTGAGACATGCATGCAGAAAGAATAATTAGTTCTAGGTTATTGTAATTCTGTTTTATAGGGCAAAGTTTTATCATGAAACGTAAGCATAAATACTGAGCATATTAATTATGCACTGGATGGGTTTCATCTCATTATTTCATCCATTCCTGCCAACGTGTCATAGTTGCAGCTGTTGCTGAATTTATGATACCATAAGGTTCTTACACAGTGAATGATTTTATCCCCAGGTACACATCACTGAATACACTGTGATGAGGAGGATGAGGTAATCCTAAAAAAATTAACCAAAGTTTAATGAAAATACAATAAGCTAGTATTTAAGACTGTATGAGGTCGTGATGACATTGAGGTATGTTAAAACAATGGAATGCTTCTGCAACACTTTGGTAGTGGAACTACCAGGTGCCCCTATGAGCCAGATGGCACGTTTCCCCAACTCAGATCCTTTCATGTATAAACAGAAATATAAAGTGTGCCATGATGCTGCTCCTTTGTTGATTTATTAATAATAAATATGAATTATGCTCTCCTACTAAGACTTTAGCTAACAATAGAATAAATGCTCTATTGCATTTCTCAGTCCAAAAAGAACATACAGAAAAGGATAAGTGCACCCTTTGCGCTCGGTACTGTGAGACTATACATGGGGACTCATGTGTTTACGCGAGTGTATGTGCATTTGAACATACTCATTTACATGCAAAAAAGATCAAAAGAAAATGAACTTTTTTGTTGCTTTCTTTTTTTGCCAATAAAACTCTAGCTATGATCCAACACTCACTTGACTGGTACCAAATTTTGTTAAACTTGTTGAGACATACTTCTGAGTAGATATAGGAGCTTGCTGGATAGGCTGAAAAGTTGCCTGGAATAATAAAGTTTATTGGTACATACAACAGAAATCTGTTTTCTCTCTTATGCTGGCATGAATTTATTGCTGCTTTCCTTATAGCAAAAATAAAGGGAGAAAAATAAGCTATATACTGTACCTTACTGAAGCCAAAGTTTGAGCAAATCTTGGAATCTTTGACAAATTCCAAAATTATTCAGTGTGGTATTTTCTTTCCTGAATAATGCATAGTAAATCAATCTACAAGTCAAATGCCCTTGTATTTAAGTATATAATAATCTGTTGAAATAAAGCTTGCTGTAAAACTAGGTGAATTTTGCTGATTAATCAGCCAAAACCATAATAAAAAGCTTAACAAGATCATGACTAAAATACAGTGGTATGTTGTAACTAGCGTAGGGCCACTTAATCAATGGAATTTATGTAGGTGTTGACTCAGCAAATTCCCACTGATCCAATGAGCCTTCTTTAGGTAAAGGTCACCCTTGCTCGAAAGCCAGTCATATCCAACCCTAGGGTTCAGTGCTCATCTCTGTTTATAGCCAAAGAGCCAGCGCTGTCTGCATCTGCAGATGTTTCTGTGGTCATGTGTTTAGGCATGACTAGATGCCATACTGTATGGAATGCTGTTTACCTTCTCACTGAAGTGGCACCTATTTCCTTGCAATTTCTTGCTTTTGAACTGCTAGGTTGGGACAGAGATGGGAGCTCACTGTCAAAATTCTCCTCCAACACCACATTTCAAAGGTGTCTTATGGTCCAGCACTCACAACCATACATTACTACCAGAAATACCATTGCTTTGACCATGCAGACTTTTGTTTGCAAGGTGATGTCTCTACTTTTAATTATGTTCCCCAGGTTTTTAATTATGTTCCCCTGCCTTATTTAGTTGCAGCTTAATAATGATTTCAGCAATTTAAATGCAAAGTATGATTAATTCTTTTTAGGTTTAAAGAGCTACTTTTAGATACAGTTCTAGTCATTACGTAACAGAGCCTTGGACAACAATTTATACTCAGATCCTGTTACAGCTAACCCCCAGTTCAGAATGTATTGCATATCATTAATAAGAATAATAGCTCCTCCAGTGGCTTAGTGGTTAATATGCTGAGCTTGGTGCCTGGAAGGTTGGGTTTTGATACCCGAGGACTGCACTTGGGGACATGAAAGGAGCCTCATTTGAGTGTTGTTGTTGTTGTTGTTGGTCATGGTCGTACAGTACGGGGGGCTTCACCTGCAATAAATCAAATATCTCCTCCTCCTCCTGCTGATCTTGAGATTTGTCAGTCTGCCTCAAAATCAAGAAAAATAGCAATTCTCTGAGACTTCACCTGGCTGCCCAAGACTCAACAATTTGAATTGAGTGTTTTTGGAGCACGCCACATATTTCTAAGAATTAACTGGCATTGTTAGAGAAAATCAGTAATGGTTATAAAGCTATCTTTCAGGAAAGGTTGTATTCCATGTGGAATACCCCCATATACCAACACTGAATTTGTGTTGTCTTTCTTCTATAATCTTGAATAAATTCAAAGCACTTAAACTGAACAAAATTATGGACTCTCAGCATATTTGTATTGCTTATTTTTGTTCAAAGCTATTTTGTCTTCTAGTTGAAAAATTCCCAATTAACATCTGATAAACTCCAGGAACACCATTAAAAATGCTCTAATCTATTTTTTAAAGATATGATTTATGAGAGAAGCCACACCAGCTTCAAGCCTTTCTCATACTTTGAAATACAACTAAAAAAATGATAAATAAATTTTAAAAAAGAATCCCACACTAGCTAAGAATCTAGCAGTGAGTTTATATACATATATCAAGCTTGCTTAGTATCTGAATGGGTCATGGCCACAACTGGAAGTCAGAGTTAACAGTATTAAATGGACTAATACTCTGACTCAACATAAAACAGTTTCTTATAGTCCTCATATATTCCTTTCTTGAATTCATAGCATTACCATACTGCATGGTTAGATCCAAAGACAAATGTTTTAAAAATACAATAAAGTATATTTGTAAAAAAAAAACCCACTCTGAAATTATATTAATATTTGTATTAAACTTTCCATTTAATTTATGTGTTTAAAGTATTATATTTCCAAGAAACTTGATTTCAGACAATCTTGTGTTGACAAATAAGCAAGGGGGTGGTCAAATCAGTCTTTCTTTTATTATTCTCTTCACCATTCTAATTCAACAAGTTTTCAGCGTTCCTTTTTCAATTTATACCAGTTATATTACTGTGTAATTCTGAGTTCTTGTTGAATGATCTAGCCAAATGATTTATGAGCAAGAGTAGACGTGCATTTATGATTATGTTTACGAGAGTGAACCCTTCATTATAACAGTAATTCTGTTCATGACATTAAATACTTCCAGATTTTTTTAAAAACCAAATTAGATTGAAACAAAGCATTTCCAAGGCAACAAGAAATGGGATAGTATGTGAAGTGACAGAAATGTGGTCTAAGTGGTGTATGCAGGGATAAAAGGTTCATGACTAAAAGCAAATTTTAGTATCAAGATTTTGAATTTGAGTGCTGTACAGGGAATTCAAATGGGGAATCTTAAGAGAAGGGCAGATTCCTTAAGGAGAACTCAGGTCACATAGTTCTATGGGTCACAACATTCTAGTAAGCATTCTGAGGAGCTGAGGGAAAGGCAGTTTATTGCGGTTATCTACACCATCTTCAAATGATGCTTCGATCTGCCCTACCAGAAGAGTCCATCTCAAAACAGAGGAAGGGCACAGATTGCAGGTCAAAACCACAACTGTAAGATATTTATATCCCAGCAGTTGTAAGAATAGAGAGCTCTAAACAAAAATACGGTATATGCATTTGAAGCTACATAGTCTCTGATCACTGAAACTGTTATTCTTTCTAACTACGAACAGACTTTAGATCTAGCAGAAAAAAGGGGTAGTGTTATGAATCCATTTATACGTCGCCATCTGTGCTACAGGGAAAAGCTACAATTTGAAACAGTGGGGATGTTTTGCTCATGATACTTAAGTCCCTGCAGGTGCTCAGAGTTTAATGTCTACTTAGTATGCTTCTTGTTTGTAACACTTGCACTGTGCTTGGCCCCGGGACAAATTAGCCATTTTGCCACTACATAAAGTAGATAAAAGCTTACCTATCTGCAAAGGTTTACTGAACAGACCTATAAAGTCTGATATTGAGGGTAAAATACACTATATACAACTTTGAATTCAGCAAGACTTATTTCCAAGTAGACAAACATAAGTGCAAGCAGAACATCTCACATCATGACTAAGAATAGTCATGATGTAAGATGTTCTGCTTGTACTTATGTTATCTTAAGGAAAGATCTCAGCAAGATCTTCCTTTTAAACAAAATACTTTTGCCAATTCAGAGCAGAAAAGTTCTGTTTGTTATGAAGCCTTTTTAAAATGTTGAACTGAATAGTCACAGCAAGGACAGTCAGAATCCTACTTGATGGGAATTCTGGAAAGGCAGAGCAAGAGGATTTGAGCCAGATACTCCAATTTCCATATGAGAATGTAGTTTTATCTCTCTCCCTCATAGAATTCCTATTAATAATATTCAGATGTTGTCTTCCTTGTCCTTATCCACTAAGACAGTGGTTTCCAACCTTGGGTCCTCAGATGTTCTACCACTGGCTATACTGGCTAAGACTTCTGACAGCTGTAGGTCAAGAATAACTCAAGGATGGGAACCAATGTTCTAATAGAAAAGGAAATTCAAGAGTGCCAAGGTGCTTTAGACACCTAGTTATTAATCACAGGGCCTGGGAATCAATGAACCACAATTTCCATGGCTCCCTTTAGATATGCACAATTTGTACCACACTTTCCATTCCTTTTATGATCATTGAGCTTAATTTTATTTGTAGTGCACAAAAACATGAGCCCCGTTCATTATCTTTATGTCACAGGATGCAAGACACAATAGAGTGGTGTAGGACAGAGAACACCATAGAAGGAAAATGTGCTGTCATAAAAGAGAAGCAGACTATATAAAGCATAACTTGCAATTTCTATAGTACAGATAGAATATATGATCACCTCACTAAGATGAGTTTTGGACTTTTCATTTCTTCCACTCCCCCAATCCACCCCAAGTTCTGCGATGACTAGTCAGTGTACAGGAGGACTCAGATTTTGACATTTGGTTTTTATTTCTTTCAGAAGCTACAAACATTATTGTTCCTACTGCTCACTTAATGAACATTGATTATAATAAATTACTAGACAAACGTTTGTGCAAAAATTCCACCCTAAGTTGACCACTTTTGTTTTAAAAATACTTGCCTGCTTATGTAGTGAATGTTCAATTTAATTGGTGACTTAATTAATTGTAAGACGTTAAGGCAGGCCTCCATATGGTGGGGCAGTGAAAAGGGAACAAAGCCCATTTAAGCGGGCTCCTCCCTCTGAATAGCCACAAAAGCCCACCCACCCACCCACCCTTAGGTGCAGTATAAGACTAGCTTTGGGGCCAGATAGGGGCCAGATAGGAATTTTTTGGCCTGCTGGCAAGTTGCCATGGAGATTAGCAGGACTCTCACCACCACCACCTATTTCATACTGCTTGCTGGGGGATATTTTGCTACCCGTATGGTGTAGTCTGGTTTATGTAGGTCACCTGGCAGGTAGCGTAAAAGGGAATTTAGTATTGATGAGTTGCCATGGAAATTCAGTAGTTAAAATGTGCCCAGCATCCTGATTACCCAGATCCTGAGTTTCAGGGTGACAAGCAATGATCATTCCACAGTTTAGATTATGAGGACTGGTGGCCACTGGCTAAACAGCATCATCCCAAAATTGATGTGTGCTGTCACTTGACAGCACACTGAAGGGACTGTGGGACTCACCCATGAAGGACAGAGCAGGGGGATGCAGAACCCCATGGCTGCAGGCTCAGGCATCCACACCACATTAGGCCCCACTGCAGGATGCAGTGGTTTACCAAGTTAATTATTTAATAAGGTATGCCCCTAGTTGAAATTCCATTACTTGTCTCTCTCTCATTATTTCTGGGGTTTGGGGAGGTCAATGCTTCTCTCTGGTTTTCAGATAATTTTGGATAAAATATTGATTTGTTGGAACATATATTAACAACACATGATTCCTAAGACTTTTCTAACATTATGAAAGAGGAACGAAGTAACATTTTGTATAAAGTGTGTTTTGAAATAGTTTTTATTTGCTGCAAAGTATTAAAAACTATCTGAAAAGACATAATAGTATCTGACTCTCTTTAAGATATTTTCTGCAGTCTCTGCAGGAAAAAACCATGACCTTTAACTGTCATTTCTTAATTTCTAGTAAACTTTTTCTTTAAACTATCCAAACTAACATTTCCACAGTGTTACAAAAATCCGTTAATGAAAAATCAATCTCCACACTTTTCAGCATATCCCAGAATAACTTTCATACCTATTTTTCTATTGGTGATCAACGTTGTTGTAAGTACAACTAAAGAGAACATACCTCATGGTAACCAGTTATTGTAGCAATGTGGAGAGCAGTAAGTGCCCCATAGCCAACTTGTTGAATATCAGCTCCACTGTGCAACAAGGCTGTTAAAAGCTCTGCATTGTTCTGAAATGGAGGGAATGAAATTATAATTTAGATGACATTATTGGAAAAGGATGTAGCTCTACTGTAGACCACAGGCTTTGGACACAGAAAAACCTATATTCAGTCCAAAGCATCTCTAAGTACAGCTAGCAAAAACTCTTTTCTGAAATACAAGATAGACATTCAGTCAGCATAGACCAGGGGTGCCCAAATTACGGCCCGTAGGCCGGATCTGGCTCCTGGAGCCATTTCATCCAGCCCCCGACACCCTCACCGCTCCTGGAAGTGGAAGTAAAATGTACATGTGTAGGTGCCAAATGCACTAATGCATGCACAGAACACTGCTATAAATGACACACAGCTGTCGTAAATGCATTTGTGAGAGCTGTGGGTCATTTATGACAGCATTCTGCGCATGCAAGGTGCATTTGGCACCCACACATGCATGTTTTACATCTGCTTCTGGGTGGAAGGAACCACACGACTGGACCACTTGACCATGTGACTGGCCCATGACCCCAAAATTTTGGGCATCCCTGCATAGACCAAGACTGGGGAAGCTCTTTCAAGCCAAAGGTTGACCTGTGTTTCAGAGATATCCTTGTAGATGGACTGAGCTAAAAAATATCAGCATAAATTAGCTATAAGCTATTACTGCCAGTAACTAAGGGTGTGATTAAATGGGTGGAAAGGTGCAAGCCTGATTTCATTGGAAGGGTCACTTTACAGAAAAGTAGTCTTCCTTGAAGTAGCCGCTCTATGTTCCAAGGAATCCCTCCAGCATAGCCACCCAAAGTAGTGGCCAAACAACTGGACCAAAAAGGTCCCAGTTGAGCATAGTTTGAGTGGAATTCCCCATACATCACATGATTGCTGAGAAATAGATCACACTAGGCCACTCCACACATAATCCAAAATGTGATCTATTTCAGAGCATTATCATACCGTAAGCATTTCAATAGTTTAGAATGAAAGAGGAGGGGGCAGGAACAGAAAAATTGGAAACTATGCTATCATAGTATCATTTCCAATGGTATTATGGAAAGGAAGTCATGGCCATCTTGGAAACTTTAGAGGACTGGATTAATGGTTTAATGTGGACCGGTAACTGAAGTTTTATACTGCAGGAATAGATGATGCTAAACTAGATGGATGGACTTACTCAGTACAGCTGCTTCCATTATTTTTGTCATTACACTGCTGAATAGATCCTCTAATAATATTGTTTATGGAAATGTAAAACAGAAAAATACTCTCCTAGAAAGAGCTAAACAACCAAATTCTTTCAAAAATTGGTGTGGAATATATTTCACTTGATTCACTTCTATTTTCCCCCAAATTGTAATATATAAAAACAATTCTTCCAACAGATGAATAAAAGAGACTAATGTGTGCATGCGTGCGTGTGTGCATGGGTGTCTAACATATTACACTTTCCCATGAGCTTTCAGAGCATAGGATCAAATTTGAATTAATGACTCAAGTAGTTATAATATTATAAAAGATACTCATATTTTATATTTAACTCCCACTTATCTGGCACCTCAGGCATTTTAGAACAATGAAAAATTAAACCCCAGGAGCATCTTATGGGCAAAGCCTAATCAGGGAGCACTCGTTCAGTGCTCAATGTCAGATATTTAAGTACAAAAATAACTGTCTTTTGCTTTGGATACTTATGAATAGAATATAGTAACATTTGTGCTCTCCGAGTTTGGATAGCAAACGTTGGCTACTCGCAATGCTTGCTTCAAATATGAGGCAAACCTCACAACTTCCTAAATTTCTCCTTCCCTTAATTTTAAATCTTTGCCATATATGAACACTTTCTTTGACCTTATCTACTGGTTACTTGCTTGGTTTTTCTTCACAGCACCTAGCTACTGCAGAGGCACCAACAGAGAGAAATCTTCCTCCATGAGATTAGACTATTGTTATGAAATTAAGCCAAATCCCAAGAGGGCCATTTTATGATATTAAATGTCCTATGAGAAAAATTGTTTTTCCAATGCTACTAGCAATTGGTTCACTCCCATAGCACTGCCATACCTGAGCTTTGGAGAGAATAGAACTGGGAAAGGTCAAGAGAGGGCCTCGTTAGGCCAAACCTTGATTGCACATCCAGAAACAGTGCATCCTCAAAAAAGATTCACTTGGCATTTGGAAAGTTAGCTTGCTTTTCTTTATAACTAGTCAGTGAGAAGATAGCGTGGGCATACTTGCACATGTAATGGCTCAGGCAGACTGAAAGACATGCATTACCTATGAGGATAATATTGTCAGAAAAGGAAATATGTTTTTGCCTCAATGTGCAATAGGACACAAATAGATCATTAGTGAATACAAATAATTAATTAATTAGGATCTGTTTACCTTGTAAGCTGCTATATGCAGAGCTGTAAAGCCATTTCTTGTCAGTCTTGATGGGCGTAATCCTTTCAGCATCAGAGTCCTAATGTGTGACTTATTACCTGCATAAATGAACATAGCAAAGAAATGAATAAAAAGAATAGCTGTAGCAGCATCAATCATTTTTGCAAAGTAAAATATTTGCAGTAGTAAACCTTTGTGCCGAACCTAACCATACTTACTCGTCAGTAAGTCTCACTAAAGTCCAATATATCAACTCTTCATGTTACACTGGAAAATGAAATTTAGCCATGTTTATTGAAATAAACATTGGAATAGTCCATCTGCATCCAACAGAGTAGATTTTGCTCCTTTCTCCCCCCCCCCCAACTACCTTTGGGGAACCGTCTGGATGAGATGCTGCTGTTTTGGAAGTGCTTTATTTTACTTCTTAAAACTTCAGGTTCTTCATTTTAAAAAATTGATCATTATTAGTCCTCTTCAGTATTATTTTTTGCTCTTCCCCAGGACCCCTATCTATTTTATGCATATTTTAATTATAAATGATATCAGCTGATGTTGAACTACAAAAGAAACATTTTACAAACAATATTGTAATTTTCCTAGTTACTTTTAAAATTCTCCTCCACTTCTCACTTATGGCCAAAATAGCGATTGCTGTGCAATCTCATTCATATCACAGGATAAATCTGATCTAATTATAAACCATCTTTTAATGTTTACAGTATAGTATCCCACCTGGTGTATATATATATACATTCAACAGGAACCAAAAAGATTAAAAAACAATAATATTCCTGCAGGGTTTTTTTTTTTTTTAAAGGAGGCAATATCATTAAACATGTCAATTAAGGGGGATAATGCATCATGACTGAAACACTTACCACCACAAATACAACACAAATGCAGAAGAGACAGTCCATTTTCTGTACGGTAATTCAAATTCACTTTGCTAAAGGCTTCATCAGAGCTGGAAAAAAGGGATTTACATATCACAGCAAATTCAGACTTTCAGTATACAGTACCTTCTTTTATTGAGGAAATTCTAAAAATAAGGAAAACTCAGCTGGATTACATTAAAAAAAACACAGGGAGATGATTTCTTTATATTGGTTTCAAAACCAGAGTTCAACCCTATTGATTGATTGCATGACCTGAACTCTATTCACTTGTAATAGTTTAATTTAAATACAGTATCTTCTTTCAGCTTTCTATGTAACAGAGACAGGCAATATGCATCCTATTGCCTGTACAGGTCCATATGCCTTAGGAGTCCACACAATGTCCATTCTCCCCCCAATGTGCTCAAAATATCCCCCAGTGCCCCCTGGAAATTGGGGACAATATGTTTTAAAGGCTAGCCAGCACTTAGGGCAGGAGTTCTCAACCTTTTTAAACCATGGGCCAGGTCATGTTCCCTCAGACAGCTTCTGGGGCCAAATGCCTATTTTGCCCTTCCTCCACCACATGGCACTTCTGGGTGCAGTGGAGGTGGTGGTGGTCCATATGAAATGGTGCCACAGGCCGCATCTGGCCCATGGGCTACAAGTTGAGAATCCCTGGCTTAGGGCTTCCAGACACCCAAGGCAAAATATTAAAAATTGGGCACTAGATGGTGCAAAGAAGCTTTTTTCCATCGATATGTGCATTTGGATTCAGGAATATTTGGAATTTGCTAAATGATACCATATTTTAATAGTTTTTAATATATACAAATTAGAATCTAATACTTCTGAAAACTCAGTGATTCCTGACTGGAGTTACCATGGGTTTTCCAAAGGAGGGGGGCTGGATTGCAATTAAACCTGTAAGTTATGTTTTTCTGCAGCAATGAAATCTAGAAGCTGGCACAGGCACCAGAAGATATTTTTTCACATTGGTTCTTTCCAATTGAAAGATTGGCATGGCTGCTTAGAAATCCCCATAGCATTTGCTCTTAGGATAAGCTCTGGTGCAAGCCTGCACTGCAGCAGTTTTCTTAGTGCCCCTTTGAAACATCCCGTTGTCTATTGTTTACTTTATATACTTAGGTATAATATTTAGAAATAGTAGAATCATAGATTAATATATATAGATTAAAAGAGAAAGAGTAACTTTTATTGGATAGGTTTGTGTTCTGTTGTAGCAGATTCACATACTGTTTTTCTTTAGGTAGAGTCTATAGGCAATATGAATGTGGGTTTATAGAAGAAATAGGGTTTTAGGGAAGGCTGCAGGAATGTTTTCTGCACTTTTTGCTGTGGCTTCTACTGAGAGGAGAGGAAAAAGGAGATGAGGAAGACAGCCTACAGTTGCTATTATGAGCTGGCCCCAACAAAATCCAGCTACAAAACTTTGTGTAAAGAAAAAAAAAGAAGGGTGTTGGTGGGGCAGGGAGGCAGACATTCCAACCATAATCTATGATCACCCATCACAGCACAGACCCTCCTAACCTCCATTGGTTCCTCTTGGATAATACTCCATCCTTGTATTAAAAGATGTAACATTTTTTTCCAGCTCCCTATTGCCCAAAAAACTTTTGAAGCAACAGAATATTAGAATGCCAAATTCCCTGAGTATTTTTCTTCACACAGCTACTCCTTTCAAGGAACACCTACAGTATTGTGCTAAGCATGTCTCTTATTTCCATTTCTTTATAGGTTTTACTTCGTCCAGTTCATATAGCTAGGTAATCTGATCTGCATACATGGAAGATTGTGTGATGCATTCTTCTTCCTAGAAGATATAACTTTATGTTGCAGCTGGAGGAGTTTGTATCTCTGAATGCTTCTCTGTGTTAAAAAAATCTGTACATGTAAGAAAAGAGCATACTGTATAAAGAAATAGCTAATGGCGGTGATATAAATCCAAATAAACAAACAAACCTAGTACCATTCTCTCCAAAACCAGCTGGAAGGATTTTGCATGAAGGTGGCCTTGCTTTATACATTCTGCTAAACTATAGTTTATTTATAAACAGAAAATGAGTCATAGTTAGACTGAACGTTATGTACAACCATAATCTATGTACAACCTTAACGTCTTCTCCCACATAGCTGTGAGGAAGAGTTCACAAATCTTTTCTCTTGCCATCTGGAGTGACAAACCAGTTAACATTAACTGTGGTCTGTTTCAAGCTAGCCAGCTCTGTTGCTGCTAAAACAGGGATGTTGAAAGTAACTGATATTAATGGTCTAGTCGTGATTTTGGGTCCAGATGGCTTAACCAACTATGATTAACTAGAAATGAAACAAATTATTGTAAGCTCCTCCTTACAACCACAGGATAAGATGGGAAGGAAAAATGATGACACATTATTCAAGGCTTCATGTAACTCCTTCCTATTCATATGCTACATTGGTAAACTATGGTTCAGTATGAATACAGCATATGACCTTGGACTTTTCAGGGACTCCCTTTTAGCTGTCTGAAGCTGCTGCTAGTGCTTAGCCAGGATGTTTAGAAGGAGACAACTAGCTAGGACAAAAGGACATTGATATTGTGTTTTCTTTTTCTATTAATAGTTTAATAATATGAAACTAAATCCCACTTTTCATAGAGGTTAGCGGTTATCCTATGCTTCACTGACACTGATGAGACCTTCTCAGATGGGATTTAGATGCCTTAGCTGCTTGAAAAATGTATCTCATTTATCACTTGCTTAGTATATTGGTTGGCATCTCGTTGAAATGGATGGATCTGGGGGCTGGGGAGGTCCCTGAACAAGCCATATGCAAGTTCACAAATATAAACATGTTACCCAGCATGACACATAACTGAGGAAACTGCAATGCTTGGAAAATTACTTTTTAAAAGTAAATACTTGTAGTTTTTTCCTATAGTGTATCAAATTAGTGAAAGCATATCAGAAAGTGTACAAAACAAAAAGACAAAAAATGTTGTGGCACTTTAAAGACTAACTGCTTGTATTTTAATGTTAGCTTTTGTGGGTCAAGTTTACTTCATCAGACATAAGAGTGAGACTCCATGTCATCAATTTAACACATCAGGTACAGAGGTACAGAATGGTTGGTTAGCATAACAGATAAGTATACAAATCTATGTGGCTTTTAACAACTGGTAATAGCAGATGATCTCTGGTTGTTAGTCAGATTAGTTGAGAAGTCCTAAATAACAACCTGAGATCTTCTACTATTACCAAATTTTAAAAAATGCAGTTACACCAAAAGAAGGAATGAAATTAAAACATCTTGGCTGAAATACAGTTAAAAACCTTTTTTGCCACTGGTTAAATGAACATTGTGGCAGATTGAAAGTGATTTTGGGATGCACATGGTTTGTACACAAAAAGACTCACTTGCACTCTAAAATGCTCAAAAACCCTTTTAATCAGTGGCAGTTTAGCACTGCTGTTAGGGTCATCACTGTTGTGCATAAGATGCTGTGGAATAGGATATCAAACATTGAGATACAACCAGTGGTGGGCATCAGCTGGTTTGCACCAGTTCACCAGAACTGGTAGCAGAAATTCTGGATGGCCCTGCCCATTCAACTTTTGAAGTCAAGTAGTCCTAATTTGGGTGCAACGCAGGGCTTTCCCCTGGCCACGCCCACCATACCATGCCCACAGTGTAGTAGTAAAAATTTTTTGAGCCCACCACTAGATACAATTGTAAAACTAAAGGTCGCCCTTGCTCAAAAGCCAGTTGTATCTGACTCTAGGGTTCAGTACTCATCTCTGTTTATAGCCAAAGAGCCAGCACTGTCTGTGTTTGCAGATGTTTCTATGGACATGTGGCAGGCATGACTAAACACTGGAGTGCATGGAACACTGTTTACCTTTCCAACAAACTGGTCCCTATTTATCTACTTGCAACTTCTTGCTTTCAAACTGCTAGGTTGGCAGGAGCTGGGAGAGACGGGAGCTCATTCCCTCATGCAGTACTCAGGTCTCAAACTACTGACCTGCTGACTGCCAGTTCAGTGTCTTAACCACTTGAGCCACTGCAGCTCTGATACAATTGTAGTTGGCAGGTAAATCCTTATAATGATTTTCCTCTAGCAATGTGATACTCTGTTATGCAGTACTGTACATGCTTTCAAAATTAGACAAACAAAGGAAGCCATTTTTTATTTTCATTCCAATCAAAGGTCATGATTCTTTCTTTAACAAACTTTTCTAATCATACATTTTTCACCCCTTGAGGGAGCACAACTCCTAGAAATGGAACCAGTATCTTGCTTGTTGAGGTTTGCTGGAAAAAGTTACTGCAGAAAGGATTTCATTAAAGCAAATAGTTCTACAGTATTGACAAGCAGCCTTCAAGCTCTGAGAGTTTGGGCCTGTCCAGATGGCGTTAGGTCAGCTCTCTGGGGGGTTTGTTTGGCAGGAATCCCCTCCATTGTTCACTTTTTCAGCATGCTCTCATATATGCCATTCCTAGCACCAGGGGATATTGGGAATGGGACAAATGAGAGCCCTGCAGCTATCAAAGGCTGCTTCCAGTATACTGAAGTGGCTAACACATGATTTCAGCATATCAGAAATTGAAACTTTCCCTGATCTCCTGTGAACAGTCAGAGGAAGTAATTTTTTAAAAAAATATCTGTAGATTATTGCTGATGTGATAAATCACTTCATTTAAAATGTTATATTTTTTCTTTGTGTCTGTACTGATAATTAAAACTGCAGCTGCAGGCAGGTTTTTGATCAGCAATACAGAGACAAATATTTTTTTAAATGTAAACTAATGTTACAATATATCAACAATGATCTATAGAAAGAAAAAAATCACTTCTCCTGACTATTCACAGATTATCAGGGTAAGTGGGCAAAGTTGTGTCTCATTGAACAAGAGTTGCTTCTAATGGCACATTGCTCCTCCCTCCATCTGTAAATGATGCTTCTGTGGCTTATCCAGTGTGCACTTAAACCAACGCTGTCTTTAGCTAACTGAATTTGACTACATGTTAAGGAGCAAATTTTTTGCATAAAATACTAGCTGATAGAAAACTTAAGTACAGTAAAACCCCAGGTTACGAATGCCTAGGGTAACAGAAAACTCAACTTAAGTAGGGAAATTCTGAGAAAATGATGTCCCAATTTACGGGGAAAAACTCATGATACGGAAAGTTTTTTTGGGTGTTCCAACACTTCCCAGGGCAGTGGGAGGGTGTTTGGTGAATTTATGCTCTGTTTTTTTTTTTTCTTTTTGGCTCTGGCAGAAGCTCTCCCTGCAACCAGGAAGTGCTGGGAATTATCCCCCACCCCCACCCCATCAGCTATTAGGCGGGGACTTTTCCTGCAATTACCAGGGCTGGTTACTAGATGGCACTGACAGAAATGTGACGAATATGCTTTGGGAAAAAAATTTAGCTCCGAAGCTCACTAAAAAGTCCTAAAAGTTTGTTTTTTTCTGTTCCAAACTCTTTCTAAAGTGCATTTTGGGATTTTTGTTGTGCTTTTGCCACTTTAGAAAGTGTTTGGAACAGAAAAATTACATGGTTTTTTAAATGGCTCTTTTCTAACCTCCAGAACATTTTTTTATTTTCAATCAATTCCTATTAGAAATTATTTTTATTTTATTTATTTTATTTACTCCAATTTCTATACCGCCCTACTCGGCTGGGCCGACTCAGGGCGGTTCACAAGCAAAGAGTAAACAGTAAATTCATAGACACATCACATAAATATACAATATATAACTCAACATCGTTCCATCACAAAAGTTCAGTAAGCATCAATCTCAACAACAATAAAACTACAAAATTCATCAAATATGCACAAAAAATTTAACAATTGTCGAAAGTCCTGGCACCGCCGCAGCCCTTGAACATAGCCTCCGGAAGAGGTGGAGGGAGTCCCGGCTGGGCACGGCGGTAGTCTCTTCCCCCGGCCGCAGGTGTGTTCCGTGGCGGCGGGGCGAGAAATGCTCTGCCGGGGGAAGTCCTGCCGCTACCGCGGCCAGGGAGGCTCCTTTTTCCTTCCTTCCTCCCGGCCGGTGACGAGGGCCGGGAGGGCGCGGCAGCAGCAGCAGCGGCGGCGGCGTTTTCGGGCTTCCCTCGCCTAGGGAAGCCCCTTTTATCTTCCTCCCGGCCGGTGACGAGGGCCGGGAGGGCGCGGCAGCAGCAGCAGCGGCGGCGGCGTTTTCGGGCTTCCCTCGCCTAGGGAAGCCCCTTTTATCTTCCTCCCGGCCGGTGACGAGGGCCGGGAGGGCGCGGCAATTGTGTGTTGTGTTACAGAAAAATCACTTTACAGATTAATTCTGTAACCCGGGGTTTCACTGTATTTTAAAAATTGCCATTCCTGGCATATTTAATCAAATTGCCATTACCACCACTGCTACACACAATTGAAGGCTTAATCTTAAAAAAATGAAAGGCCTCTATAAGGAGTTGATTGAGAATAAGAAAATGAACCCAGAAAGAATAATCTTCAAAGTGCTCATCTGTGTGCTTTTGAAATACTGAGTTTTGATTTTTCTTTAATGCTAGGTTTAAAAACATTTGTACACTTTCCATTATATTTGCTATTAGTCTGAAGTACAGCATTTCTGGTTTTTCTACATACAGTTAAAATACTTTTAAGCCACATCACTCCTTAACAGAGAAATGCAATTTTCTCTCTCTTTTTTTGCGCTTTCTGTGCTAATTGCACCACATCAATGCATGTCAAACTCTCCAACCATTGAATACCACTTATGCATCAGAATACTCAAAAGCCAAATTATTATTTTTAAAAAAAATCATCTCTGCTTTTCAGAATGCCATGACACATTTTAATATTTTTTTGACAATTTCATGTCTCCTGTTAAGGAAGTATGTGGATGAAATAAATAATTAAAAAGGAGCCATTATTGTTGCCCCTTAAATAGGATAAATAGCCACACTGCCTCATTTTTAAAAAATGGTACATGGCATTTACACCTGATGCAAACATGTTTTAGCAAAAGTGCAGGATATATTTTAGAAAAGTTACAGAATCTGCAGTTTTATGATTCATTATCAGTGCTCACTGACCTCCTTTCCACCGTGGCATCTCAGAGCCACGAAAAAGAATTCATTAATAAAAACAAAGTGGGAGAAAGTGGAGACAGTCTAAATATGTAAATCAAGGTTCAGCAAGATCCTCAACAGCTGAAAAAAATATGCATAACAACACATTTATAATCTTAGAAGTAATTTGACAAGGCAAAATTTTCTTCATTTCACTCTGTCATCATTTGGGGCTACCATCATTTGGGGCTACCATAAACAAATTAACGTGGGGCAAGTGGGCATTTGGCTTACAGCAGTCAGAATCTTCCAGAAATCATGGACATCAACAATAAGAAATAGAAGTTGGTGGGGATTATTATTATTATTATTATTATTATTATTATTATTATTATTATTATTATTATTATTATTATTATTATTATTATTATTATTATTATTATTATTATTATTATTATTATTATTATTATTATTATTATGTTTAACTTATATGCCACCCCACTCACAAAGTGCGCCTCTGGGCGGGTTACAGACATGTCCTCAACTTAATATACATCAATATAATAAAATACCATAAAATACAATATACATAATAAAGGACAATTCAACAAAAATAGCACATCACAATTAAGTATCAGAAAGTCCTTCAGCGCTCAACGTCCTCAAGCCTTCCAAACTCTGGCCGATTGCGACAGCTTACAAGGCAGCAGCATCCAGGCCGGATGAGGGCAGGCATCCAGAGGTTGTGGCAGTGAGGTTTTGAAGCCACCAAGACCCAGCAGTTGTGGCCACTTCTCCCTTCTCCCAGGTGGTACGAGGGGAGGCATTGTTCACAAAAGTAATGTTTCCTCTTATGAATCTCAAATCCCATCTCATGCCTTAATGTGGAATGGTGGTAACGATGGCCATCCAACAGCTATGATGGTGGGGGTGTATTCCCCTGGTAGGTTCAACCATGCCACAAAGGTGTCGGCTAGTGGTCAAGAATGGGGACTTCTCTGTTCTGGAACCGCCGGTCACCTAAGTGTGGTCAGGCAATGTACCTGGCCAACGCATTGCTCTAATATGGCCAATTTTGACATGAGCTCAGCCAGCTGTGTTGCCGTATTTAAAATGACTAAAGAGCATCAAAAACACAGGCCTCAGTCTCCTGTCTGCCATTGGATCCTGCCATAGTAGCAGTAGGACCTCCTGATGGCAAGAGGCTGCTAAAATCTCAAATCAGTGGGAGGCGATGCTTCAATCCACCACATCAAACTGATGTATGAACCACGGATCAACCAAGTAACCAAGTAAGTAAATGTTTCCAAGTTCTACAAATGAGTGTTTATTAAAAACACACATTTTTATTTGAAGGCTAAGTTTGAAAATGGGCATGGAGCTGGTTTAGAATATTTATGTTCCTTGCAATATGCCCAACATTATTTTATGACAAGTGAGCAGGTTTTATAAAATATTAGAATAAATTCCCCCTCCTTTTCTAATTGCTAACTTGGCAATAGGTTAGGGGTTTTTTTTAAGTCTCCTTCTGGGAAGCTTTTAGCTCTTCTTTGAAAAGCTGCATTGTAATTAAGAAAAGATAGTAACATGTTTTGCAATTCAGTGGGTGATTTGTATCTCACTAAAGGTCAGGAAATTTCTGCTATTGCTGTCAGAGAGGTGAGGACAATTTCTGTTCAGCCTCAATGGCCAGATGAGGCCGGGAGGAGAGATTTGTTAAACAGCCAGTTTGTACATTTATTTTCATGCATCTAAAGGGGACTGTGGTGGCTCAAGTAGTTAAGACACTGAACTCACTGACTAGGAGGTCAGAGTTCAATTTCCGGGTACTACATGATGGAGCGAGCTCCTGTCTCTTTTCCAGCTCTTGCCATCCTAGCAGTTAGAAAGCAAGAAATTGCAAGTTAATAAACAGGGACCACTTGGGTGGGAAGGTAAACAGCATTCCTTGCACTCTGGTGTTGAGGCATGCCTTTCACATCTCCATGGAAATGTCTGCAGATGCAGAGAGAGCTAACTCTTAAGGATACTTAAGAGAACACGTCACTCCAAGATCATCTGCCCATCCTACAAGATCAGACTGGAGGGGCTCCCTAGTGGTTCCATCTGCCAGAGAGGCTCGTCTCTCTGGCACAAGAAGGGCCTTCTCCGTATCTGCTCCGGCCTTGTGGAAACTCTTGCCGACCGAGTTGCGCCTCCAAGCAGAGCTGCCGGCCTTCAGAAACGACCTTTAAACCTGGTCAGCACAGCGGGTGTGGGACACTGCTGGTGTGGTAGCCTCCCACCTCTGCTGGCTTATATAAGGCTGTACAGGTTTTTCAATTTTATGGGAGGGTGTATTAATCTGGTTTTAATGGTTTTTAAAGTTTTAATTGTTTAGTTCTGTATGATGGGGACATTTTGTATTTTGAACTTTTGATACTGTTGTGAGCTCCCTGGAGTCGTTTCAGCGAGGCATGCAGCAATGCAAATAAAGTAAACAAACAAACAAACAAACAGAGATGAGCACTGGACCCTAGAGTCAGATAAAACTAGCTTTCGAGCAAGGGCGACTTTACATTGAAAAATAATGCAGGAAGTCCTCCAGGATTGGGACTACACAGATTCACATTATTTTCTGCTGGATCAGCACAGATTCTAAGCCACCCTTCATTTTCCCTCCACAGCTGGAGCTTTTATCTTTTTGGAATCAAATGCATTCACATCAGTAGAGATGCATGATCATTTGAACTGATGTGGAGACATGTGTAGCCATTCTGTTTGAACTCATTCCAGAGGGTTACAGTAGCAGTAAGAGAGGCAGGGCAGCAAAGAAACTAGCTGTTGTTTGAATCCTCTCCTCTGCCAACTTTGTGCCTCTGGCTGACATCCTTTTTGATTCCCAATCTTCCTTCCTTCCTTCCTTCCTTTCTTAGCTTTGTAAATCCAGTGCTTGGGTAATTAAGCAACCAAAGGAGAGGAAGACAAAAGTGCACAATTAGCAGAGAGAGGGGAGGAAGTAATCAATCAGCCTTTTTGCAGCCTGCTGTAGGTCAGATGCTGTGTAATCACACCTTAATATAGCAAATCATTTGTAAGAATATGGTAGATTATAAACCTCTGTACACATTTGCTTATCCTGTGATACACTTAAGAATCTGGGTTTGAACCACTAACCTTTATATATCAGACAATCTGTATAGTTAATAAAATGGTTTCCTAGGCTAGGATGTTAACCCAGATCTATTGCCCTCACTTCTTATTTACTTTCCTCTGACCCTCACTCCAAACAGAGCACACCTCTATTGACTTGGAAAGTACAATGGGAATAAATGTGGCTATGAAATGCCCAGGCCAGATCCAGCTCCCGGCACCATTTCATGTGGCCCACTGCTCTTGTTGCAAGTGGTGGAAACAGCCCTCTCCCCCAAAAAGAAGAAAACTGACCTGCCCCACCTTGGGAAAGAGGAAGGGGTGCCTGGGTCTTTCTGGGACTCCTCAGCAGCCAAAGTTCCCTTCTCTCATCCCTGGACTAAATCTTCATCTCACTTACAATGCTCTTAATTCTTAGGAAGAAGTAGAAAAAATTGAAGTTGATACAAACAAGATTGCCCACAGGCAAGTTCTGAATGTAATGTCAATGTGACTAAAACTCTAAAACGATGACCTTGGCTGCATTCACTAAATGTAAACATCTATGTGCTGCTTTACTGTAAACTCAAGATTACTTTATTTTTTTCAGCTCTTGTGCTTCATTTTCCATTTACTCTGTTGAGTGTGTGGGTTTAAAATTATATGGAAAATCTCATTTTTAATTTGTATTTGAGTTCTTGATAGATGTTAAGCCCCTCCACTACTGCCAAGACAGAGCAGGCTTACTGCACAGAAGGAGCAAAGGAGGGAGAAGCAGAAGCATAGGTCAGATGAAAGCCAAATTCAATTACCGGTCATTGGTTCAACAAGGCCCTAAGGGACATCCAGGAGTATAGTTAGTTTGCAGGCTAAAAGTCTAAAGTTCAGAGTTACCAAACAAGAGTCCAAAAGGAGAATCCAAAGGTGTCATCAGAATATTGGCTGAGGACCTAGATTCTAGGTCTGTCAAACAGGCAGAATACATGGAGAAAAGAAACACAGTTTCGGGAGAGCAAAAAGCTTGGCTGGCATGGGTGGTTCCTTAAGAGTCTACAAGCTCTGGACTCTCAGCTGGAGGTGGTCTTTGTAAATGGGCCCTTGCTTCTTTCCTTCCCATGTGCAGCTCCAGCTCATTTCTCAGCTGCAGGTGACATCTCTCTGAAATACTCAGCTCCTCCTCCTCACTGATACTTGGAGCCTCAGCATTTGCTGGCTGAACTGCTGTCAATTCCTGATCAATTTGATCAGCTTGGTCACAAAAAGACAGTTCCAAGCTGACAGCGGGATGAGGAGCTGCAGAAAATCCTCCTCCCTGAACTCAGGGTCCAGTGCCATCACAATAGGTAAAGGTCTCCCTTGCTCGAAAGCTACTCATGTCCAGTACTAGTCATGCCTGAGTCATCTCCATTTACAACCAAAAGCCAGCACTGTCTCCCTCTACAGCTGTTTCTATGGTCATGTGGCAGGCATGACTAGATGCAAGAGCGCATGGAACACTGTTATCTTTCCGACCAAAGCAGGACCTATTTATCTACTTGCAATTTCTTTCTTTCAAATTGCTATGTTGGCAGGAGCAGGGACAGAGACGGGAACTCACTCCATCGTGCAGTACTTGGGTCTTGTTAAATTTAGATAAATAACAGTCAGAATAACAGAGGTGGTGTCTAACACAGCAAAAATGCCTGTATACAATACTACCAAAGCAAATATATACAATACTACCAAAGCACCCCTGTGCTGGAGAGGAGGTAAATACAAGCTATCTCTTCATCCCTTTTGGTCAAAATGCTTCAAAGTGTGGCTGGGTGGGTGCAGGGGTGAGGGGGCAAGGAAGATTTCCCTAATTTGACAATATATTAAAAATAAAACAACAACAACAAAAAAGAACCTCTGTTTGTGATGTTATCCTGATATTATTTTCCTGGTACAAAAGAAACTGTCATATACGCTACAGTTTTTAAAACATCCAAGTTGATGGGAAGAATAAGGTAAAGATAAAGGTCGCCTTTGCTCAAAAGTCAGTCATATTCAACTCTAGGCTTCAGTGCTCATCTGTGTTTATAGCCAGTGCTGTCTGCGGCTGCAAACATTTCCATGGACATGTGGCAGGTATGACTAGACACTGGAGTGCATGGAACACTGTTTAACTTCCCCCTGAACTGATATCTATTTATGTACTTGCAATTTCTTGCTTTTGAACTGCTAGGTAGGCAAGAACTGGGACAGAGATGGGAACCAATTCTGTTATGCAGCACTTAGGTCCGAAATTGCTGACCTGCCGACCTTCCAGTAATCAAGTTCAGCATCTTAACCACTAAGCCACTGCAGTCCTTCCATGTAAATAGTAGACACAGATTTTATTTTCTTATTTATTTATTATTTGCAGTTATATCCCACCCATCTGGGATATTCTCCCACTCTGGGTGGTTTACAACACATTAAAAAATCTTTACGATAACAATAAGAAATTAAACATAAACAGACACAATGATGTGCCAGTTGTCTGAAAAAGAGACTTCTTTTTTTCATTCTCATTTTTTTAGTGGGTGGGTGGGTCAGAACAAAGCTGCTCTTAAAAATTAAGGGGGAAAAGGAGCTCAGTATTATTCACCTGGAAAGAGAGATAGCTAGCAGCAAAATAAAAATACAGTACTGTATATGTTTTTTTTCCTAGTTCAGGCTTTATGCCATGCCCTCCCTCCCTCCCAAATTTTCTTTAAAATGTTTTTTTTTAATATCATGCTGCCAATGTAAATGTGAACCATTGCGCTATATATATGTATATATATATATATATATATATATATATATATATATATATATATATATATATATATATATATATATATATATATATATATATATATATATATATATATATAGCAAAATAGTCAAGTGTTTTTACACTTTTCATTCTGGGAAAATAGACTCACGTGGGTGTGTAACCTTGGCTGCAAAAACTACTGGCAAATAAATAGTTAATGCATTTTCTCTGTGCCTGCTGGTGCAATGAACTTCGCCGCCCTCTCCTTTGCTGCATTTCTCCTACAAAAAAAATGCTACTCCCAAAGAATTGTTTAGTTTCAAGCCCAGGGCTGAGGAACAGCAGGTCTAACAATCATTACTACTAGTACCACCTATACATGTTAATTTTTGTTTTTGTTATCTTAACATCAAAACTGACATCAATTGCTTGCAAATATTTCGTTGCATACATAAAGACTTCATCTCATATCACAGTAATTTTGTTAACTTGCCCTCTCAATTCAAATCTAGAGTTCAGTTGCATGTACGACCTGTGCCCCACTGACTTCCATAGAAATACTTTGTTTAAGTAATATGGAGAACTAGAATAAAAATGTACAATAGGCAGCTTAGCAGGGAAGCAGAATATGGCAACCATACCACTCATGATAATAAATTACAATTCCTAAACTGCTGAGATGCTAAATATTTCTTACTAAGCCGACAGGAAGAAAAGAGGTTCATTGTTCTACTTAAATACAGGGGATATAAAATGGTGGCCAAATCACTTACCTGAAGACATGCTTGAGTTCTATAAGTTCCTTTTCTTTGATTGACATGTCATCTTCTAATTTTTCAATGACTATAGCATATGATTCACTAACCTTTTTCTTCCATTCATCTAACAGGGGGGGGGGGGAGACACATAAGAGTCCTAAGATAGCTTTGGATATACAGTATTTGAAAACAATATTGCAGTGATGGAAAGTGTGACTGTTAATTTCATCAGCAAGTCACCGTGTGACAATAATTCTATCTCAATGTATATCTTTGCTATATAATCATTTGGCCCAATTAGTTGATTTTAGTAAAATACGAAAATATGAACTACAAATAAACATTTGTCAGCATGTATTTCATATAGGGTTTTTTTTCTTTGAAAATCAGAATGAAAATACATATCCTTTCTATCAAACATGAATTAGTTCTATACACAGATTTGACAGGTACTGAAAAAAGGTACTAACTTCTTTGTAGTTCTGCCTTTCAAATTGTAAGCAAACCTGATTTCCCACATGCCATTCTTTAGCTAGACTACCAAGAATTAGACTACAAAGTCAATTAGGGAAAGCTTTTGATAGCACACTTATAATACAGATTCTTAAAAAAAAAACAAAATTCAAGATTAATTACCAGTGCAAGTTTGGGTTGGTCTAGATTTATAGTTCCCCATGTGTTCAATATTTCTTCTGTGTTTCAATCAAGTTCTTGTGGTAATATGACTCTTTGTTCAAGAGCACTGACAGTGTCACTAAAAAAAAGGAGCTCTTTGATAGTCTTGTACCTAAAAATAAACTGTGCCAAATGGAATGTCATGTAACAAAGACACAGAGCAAAACAGTGTGCAATATCAAGTGTACAACAAAAAGGGTAACTAATCATACTGTTGGCATAGAAGACCAGGCTTGCTTCCTAACATTCCTGTTGAAGGTACATGTATTAAATAAATATAAATACCAAGAAAGGTATTAACAACTTGCTTCCAGATGAGGGACGCAACCGTAAGGACATTAAGGCCAAACAAAAGCAAAATGAAAAACAAAACACAAACATAGTGGCCCCTTAAAGAGGACCTTTGATATTCCAGCGTGAGCTCTTGTGGATAAATCAATTCCATCAGACATATTAGCGTGGAAATGAAACAAAAATACAGGTCTATACAGAGCAGGTGCATGGAGGTGACAATTGCATTATTGACAGAAGTAAGAATACTGATTGCATACTTGTCCTGGTTTAAATGGATAGTTTCACACTTTGCTGTGAGGTGCAAAAGCATAGAAGGGAAGTTTTAGGATCCATTCTTGCACCTGTAGTTGATTCTTTTAGGGGCTAAATTAAGATGTCCCCCGCCTTCATCTTTGGGTGGTCTGGTGAAGAGTCTGCCCATTGCGAAAGACTGTAGGAAGAACTGTTTATTCACATATATAATGAGATACGAAACTTTGGTTTATAGCTTATCCTTTTGACCAATGGTGGGCTCCATTTTTTTTTTACTACCACACTATGGGCACAGTATGGTGGGCTTGGCCAGGGGGAAAGCCCTGCATTGCATCCAAATTAGGACTACTTTATTTCAAAACTTGTATGGGCGGAGCCATCCAGAATTTCTGCTACCGGTTCTGGTGAACTGGTCCGAACCTGCTGATGCCCACCACTGCTTTTGACACGCTCTGGACTTTATGTGTGCATGTGATTTCAGTTGTGTCTCTTTATAATCTTCTTTAACATCCCCCTCCCCTACAATACTAGCTTTCAGGTCATTGGTAGAGTGTTCTGTCAGACAAAAGTGCTCCAAAATAGGGTTTTGTGGTTGTTATTTCTGATGTCAGATTTACCGTATGCCTCTTAATTCTCTTGCACCGGCATGATCCTGTTTGTCCTATATAATTTGCAGATGGACAATGCTGGCAAAAGATGGCATAGATCATTTTGGCAAGTAATATTTGCCAATTAATATTCGTGGTTTCTGGGACATTATCAGATTTGAACGTTATCAAATTTGATACACAGGTTGTTATATGGTGCTATATATGTTGTATGCTATGGGTTGTTATATCACCTTCACAGAAATTTTTCAGTACAGTAATACCTCGGTTAGCATTTGCATTGCATAACGCTAACATCGGATAATGTTGGGGAATTTGAGGCAAACATTTGCATTGCACGACGTTAACATAACGTTGTGCAATGCAAATGTTTGCCTCAAATTCCCCAACGTTGATCTCTGCCCCAAAGCCTGCAGGGCTGAAGACGAGTTCTGCAGGCTTTGGGGCAGAGATCTCCGTTCAGATCGGCGATTTGGTTGGGGGGAGAGGGCATGCGCACCCATTCTCCTCCCAACCAAACCAGCAATCCAATCACACACTGGGACTGCTGGGGTGTTGGGGGAGAAACCGTGCACACGCACGATCTCTCCCCCAAGACCCTAGCTGTCCTAGGCAATCGCTAGGAAAGGGTCCCAAGCCTCTCTTAAGAAGACCCCCACCTCGCCTGGATTGCTAAACTCTTTAGCAATCCAGAGGGAGGTTTCTGAAAAGGTAGGAAAAAGTGTTCCTACCTTCTTTTCAGAACCCCTCCCCCCACCTGGCTTGCTAAGGGGCTTATCTATCCAGGAAGGGGGGGGGCTTCTTAAGAGAGGCTGGGGAAAGGGCCCCAAGCCTAAGAAGCCCCCCCTGCCTGAATTGCTAAGCCCTTTAGCAATCCAGACGGAGGTTTCTGAAAAGAAGATAGGAAAAAGTTTTCCTACCTTCTTTTCAGAAACACCCCCCTCCCCTGCTGGGCTTGCTAAGCAAACCAGATTGCCCCCCTGTTCCCTTTCCTCTTCAGAAAGGGAACAGGGCTTTTTTAAAACATTGTGCGATCAATGCATCGCACGTTAAAAACCGGATAACGTTATGACTTGTGGAACCAAGTCATAACATTATCTGATGTACTAGTGTATTTTCATTCACAACATAGGCTGTCTCACAGAACAAAGGATGAGCTCACACAATTGTTGATAGATGCTGAAGGTTAAACACATCATCAAATGTTCAATGCCAGGTGTTTGTCTTTTATCCTCCTACTATTTGCAATTGAAAAAGAGGGGGAAATTTACAGGTAATAACAACAAGAGATCATCTGCCATTACCAGTTGTATAAAGCCATATTGATTTGTATACTTATTTGTTATGCTAACCAACCACTCTGTACTTTGGTACCTGATGTGTATAAATTGATGCCATGAAGTTTCACTCCCATATCTGTCAAAGTGGATTTGATCCACAAAAATGAACACATTAAAAGATAAGTTAGTCTTCAAAGTGGTACAGCATTTTTTGTTTTATTTATTCGTTAATATGATTGTAGCACAGACTAGTAAAGGTAAAGGTCATACTTGCTCAAAGGCCAGTCATATCCGACTCTAGGATTCAGTGCTCATCTCTGACTATTTCAAAAATTTGGCAAGTAAGTTAGCTTCTGATGTTGTGGGTGACATTGTTGGGGCATATAGATGTGCATCCAGAATATATGTGGAGGCACAGTTGGTATCTAGGTTTGGTCCCCATCTCTTTATCCTAGTTGCATAGTTTGTGGTGTGTCAATAGGAGGTAGAGATTGACAGCTGTCTTAAGGCAGTGCAAGCTGGACACAAAAGAAACAGAAGAACTGTTGTCTAGAATGAGTTGTAGATCATTGATGATGTATGCAATTTTAGTTGTGAGTTGATGGCAACAACTGATAGTTTCCTGTCATTTTCTCTTCTGAGTCTGTCCTGCCTGGGTATCTGACCTGACCTGTTAATCTGTTTATTTAACTTTCTTGGGTAGGTGTGGCAGTCTGAGAAGCACTTTTTGTAGCTCTATGAATGTTATCCTGTGGATCCAAGAAGACACAATTATATCTAAGGCTTTGTGGTGCATTTACAGTGAAAGCTAGAAGTACGCAATATGTGTGACATTCAGTGGGCTTCCAGTACAGCAATGTACAAATATGCCCATGCTGTCACTTCACAGTCATGTTCAGAAATGCACCTGCAATGTAGATTAGTCCAGGTTGAAGATGATGTTAAGATGAAAGCTACTGGAGTTCTGGTTGAATTTCTCCATCTTTCTTTTCTGTGGGTCAATATGATAATAAAAATACTGTATCATCAATGTATCTCAGAGGAGTGGTTTGGGGGTACAACTGTTACAAAAGTTTTGTTTTAGGTCAGTCATGAATATATTTACATATTGTGGTGTCATTGGAGTACTATGGTTGTTTTATTTTAACCAGGTGATAAATGTTTTTATCAATGGGAGAAATTTTGTCTGAGAAGAGTAGCTGGCCAGGTTGTGATCTTATTTAAAAGTATATTTCTTAGTATCAATATTTCTGATGGCTTTAAGCCCATCCTTGTGTGGGTGAAAGGAAGGAAGGAAGGAAGGAAGGAAGGAAAGAAAAAGAAAGAAAGAAAGAAAGAAAGAAAGAAAGAAAGAAAGAAAGAAAGAAAGAAAGAAAGAGTCCAACCCCACTGGATTGGGGCTAAAAATGTTAAACGAATTAGCACTTTTCTTCCGTTCCTTGTAGTGTGAGAAGAAATTGGGGGCTCTGAATAAAATGTTTACATATAATTTTCTAGTATAAGTAGCAAAAAGCAGAGAGACCTATATTATCTTCCTTAATGGTGCTGTGGGCCTGGAGTAGTTTAGTAGATTAGGCTGCTCAGACTAAGCAATTTTTCCCATCCAATTATTTCATAATAAACTAGTTGTTAGCTTTCATCTTCCCTTCAAAGAACTGTCCTTTGCTTACTTTTCCCTATTTTATTCTAATGGGAATTACCTTTTAACCACACTTCCTGTCCATTAAAAGTGCATGCAAGTCCAAACAATGTTAAACCCTTATGTGTTGCAATCCTTGCTGCCTAATATGGAAAGGGGGAAAAAAGTAGGATAGCTAGGCACAGAGATAGGAAAAATTTACATTTGGGCTACTGGTCCCTATTCCCAGAATCTCACAACCTGCACAGTCACAGTTCTGTTCTATATCTGCATCCAGCTATTTAAGGTAGGACTTGTGGCTGTTCTATGGTGTCAGTAATATATTGACACCATGCTGCCTTGAGGCACATGTTCAGTATAATTTAATTTTCAGTACTAGAGGTGGGTTCATCATCTATTCACCTAAAATATCTTCCTGGTTTCTCACCAGTGGGTGGTAGGGAGCTTTACAGTTTTTTCCAATCTACTGGTGCTCATTCAGAGATTTGTCAGTATGTTCCAGTATATCTTCTGCCTATTCCAGCTAATTAGAAGAAACAATATGTGACCATGCTTAGATGTAAAAATAATTGCATTCCTACTATGTAGTTGTCTTTTATACCTTAACTTTTCTTGATCTGCAACCACAACGTTCAAAGTATTTTGTCTCCATTGTTGTTGGTCAGTCTCACTGTTGAGTCTGACCCTTCGTGAGCTCATGAACCACAGCACACCAGATTTTCCTGTAATTTGCCATCCTCTGGAGTTCACCCAGATCCATGTCCACCATATCAATGATGCTGTCTAACCAGCTCATCCTCTGCTACCCCATTCTCCTTTTGTTTTTCCTAGCATCAGGGCCTTCTCCAGTGAGTCCTCTTTTCTAATTTGATGAACAAAGTATTTTGAGCTTCAATGTCAGTATCTGTCCTTCAAAGGAGCAATCTTTTAGGATTGACTGATTTAATCTCCTTACAGTCCAGGGGACTCTCAAGTCTCCTCCAGCACCATAGTTCAAAGGCGTCTATTCTTCTGCACTCAGCCTTCCTTATGATTCAGCTCTCACAACCATATGTTACTATTAGGAAGATTATCACTTTAATTATGTGGATTTTGATCCGCAGCTGATGTCCCTACTTTTTATTATGCTGCCTAGGTTTGCCATAGCTTGCCTTCCAAAAAGTAAGTGCCTTTTTATTTCATGGCTGCAGGCACCATCTGCACTGATTTTGGATCCCAAGAAAGTAAAGTCTGTCACTGCTTCCATTTCTTCCCCTTCTATTTGCCAGGGATTAAAGGGGCTGGATGCCATGACCTTGGGTTTTTAGATGTTAAGTTTCAAGCCAACTTTTACCTTCTCCTCTTTCGCCATCACCAAAAGTCTCTTTCGATCCTCTTCACTTTCTTCCATTAAGGTGGTGTCATCTGCATCTTTGAGCATGTTGATATCACACACACACTGGCAATCTTAATTGGACACCTTCCAACTTGAGGGGATCATCTTCCGTCATCATCTCTTTTAGCTTATTGGTATTGTCAATGGGGTTTTCTTGGCAAGGATACTGGAGTGGGTTGCCAGTTCCTTCTCTAGTGGATTGTGTTTAATCTGAGTTTTCGACTATAGGTCATCTGATTTGGGTGCCCCTACATGGCATAGCCCATGGCCTCATCAAACCACACAAGCCCCCTCGCCACGACAAGGCAACTATCCTTTTGTGTGTGTGTGTGTGTGTGTGTGTGTGCGTGCGTGCGTGCGTGCGTTTTATCTTCACCCGTTCAGAAATGGACCTGAATTAGGCCAATGCATTGTAGCTGCACTACATGAATGCACTAATGGATTTTGTGTGTTTCATGTTCCACTTTAATAAGACATGAAAAATTACTCGGCTACTGCTGAGATTTGCAAAGCAAAAATGAATCGGAAATAAGACTAAAAAAATTAAGTACACTTTCTTTTCATCTGTACATTTGGAATTCTACCATTTTTCCCCGTCACAGGACTGCCAGACTCCTTGCTGGAGTTCTTTCAGCCATTTTCTTAAGCCAATATTTTATTCATTCACATATTTTTGTTTATGTCTCTTTTTTGTTTGGCGCTTCATTATTTTATGCTGGAATATTTAGATTAAATATTTAAAATGACAATGGTCAAGGTTAAAAAGCACTTACCTTGGTAATGGTTTGCGAAAAAGGCTTTTGCCTCATTGATGCCAACCAAGATAATATGCCCCCGAAATATTTTACCACTTCCAACCCAGCAAACCAGTGTTTGCATCTTTAACATTTGTTTTACAAAATAAAGTGCACCAGTATTTTAGCATTTTATTGCTCATAAACGAAGGGCAACATATAATTTCAAAATCCTTTTAGTAGCTTTTTTGAATCATTTCTGTGAAGGACAGGATGTATAACATATATCCAATACCTAGTTGCTAGGCAACTTGAAGAGTTATGAATTTAGCTCTATAATGCCAGTCTATCCTCACTGATTGTATTAGCTTAATAAACAGATTAAAGCACATTTGTACTGATGCAACTGTTGCCAAGGCCAGGACTGTTGCCCCCGGCAACCGTTCCATTCTGCATCTCTGAGTCCAGAGATTACAAGTCATGAAGTTCTTTTCACCTCGCTGTATTTATTGACAAGTCTAACATGTACAGTCGGTATTCAGTTATCTAGAGGCACTCAGCCTCTGAGCCAAAGCGTTTCACACTATTCATTTGCATCACCCCATGACAGGCATTTGCAGCCTAGCACAGCGGTACTCCTCATCTGCTCTTTTTAGCCAGGTCAACAACAGCACTCTCCAGCTTCTTACTGAACTATCCAGAGCAACACTTGGAAGAACATGGACTGGACCTGTTAGATACCAATTTTCCATTATATTATGCATCCAGTATAAGATATACAACCAGTATTTATATTAGGTAAAGGTCACCCTTGCTTGAAAACCAGTCATATCCAGCTCTCACTCTAGGGTTCAGTGCTCATCTCTGTTTATAGCCAAAGAGCCAGCGCTGTCTGCATTTGCAGACATTTCCATGGACATATGGCAGGCATGACTAGAATGACACTAGAATGCATGGAACACTGTTTACCTATTCCCCCAAAGTGGTACCTATTTATATACAGTAATACCTCGGATAACGCTAAGACTTGGTTCCACAAGTCTTGGCGTTATCCGATTTTTAGTGTTATCCGATCCATGTTAAAATCCTATGGGATGGATCGGATAACGTTAAAGCTCCATAGAGATACATTGTGACCGCACAGGCTTTAGCAGTTGTTATCCAATCCATCCCATAGGACCTTAACATTATTCAATCCAATTCTCCTCCCCAGATTACTTAACGTTATGCGATTTTAGCGTTATCTGAGGTAAACGTTATCCAAGGTATTACTGTAATTGCAATTTCTTGCTTTTGAACTGCTAGGTTGGCAGGAGCTGGGACACAGATGGGAGCTCACTCCATTGTGCAGTACTAGCCTGACAACCTTCCCGTCATCAAGTTCAGCATCTTAACCACCAAGCCACCACAATCCCTAGTATTTATATTGCATACCATTAATAATATAGATTAGTTGACTCGATTTCTCAGTGGTTTAGGTAGTTAGTTCTGTAGCCAGAGTTTGGGAGCTTGGTTCCTCACTGCACCTACCAAGAGAAGATCTAGCCTGTCTAGCCATGTACAATGGTTCCATGGTGCCTCCAGAAGAAGAGAGTAGCTTCTGAAGATTTTTCTACCTAAAAAACCCTGGAAAAAGTTGTCATAAGTCAGAATCAACATGACAGCACACAATTGTTATGTAGATATTCACTAGTTCGCAGTTCTAAGGGCATTTGTTGATTGGGTTCTGCTGGTGAAATCCAGTAACATTTGGCCAGACACTGCTGGATAGTGAACACAAAACATGAGAATGGATGGAGGTCTTGTAAAAATCATGATCATTCCTACAACAACAAAAGAAGAGCGGAAAGGAGGTCAGGTAATTATCTTGGCTTTTTTAAAAAAATGTATTTAAACACATACAACAACAGAAAAATATACAATATATACAAGAAATCAAAATACAGTCAAACCTCGCATAAAGAGTGTCTCGCTTAAAGAGTAACTTGCTTAAAGAGCAGAATTTTCTCTGAATGTTCGCTTCGCTTAACAAATAAAAACTAAAAACTCGCGTAACAAATAAATCCGGGTTCGCAATCCCCCCACAATTGGTAATTTACAATGGTGTTTCGCTTAAAGAGCAAACTCACTTGAAGAGCAATCCTGTACATTATGCTCTTTAAGTGAGGTACAACTGTATTAACTCCATATGTACTCACCACCCAGGAACCTTAAGAAACATTTAAAAAAAAATTGTATCCATTCAAATTCCTAATACCCCCATTCATCTCCAAAAAGACAATACTTTCTGTGTTAGCATTCTCTCTTCTTAACTCTTCACTGGGACATATTCCAAAAATTCTGCCCATATAGCTTTAAATTTATTATCTTTCCCCAGTCCTTTTTACTCTGCATGGTTGCCATTTTAGTATATGTGCTGCTGAAGTGAGCACTATCTTGGGTATTTTCAGAGGTAATGTAGAAACAGCATTTTTTCCTTTTCTTATAAATCTTTATGGGAAAGAATGAATACCTTTTAATTAATTAAGAACTAGATGGTTTTCTAATAAATATTAATAAGTAAAAATTGTTATTGAATATGTCTTCAAAAAGAAGAGCTTAAGGACTACAAACCGATACAGAGTTCTTTGATTAATTTTTTAAAAGCTTCATTTGTTTTTGAAAATGTGTAGCTGGCAGGTCCAATTTTATACACAAGTCAGATGCTGAATTCTCCTTTCTGGTTCCAGTTCAGCTAAAACAATGCCTTCCATTAAGTCAGTGGATAATTGACTTTTTCATAAAGTAATTCCTTGCTACTCTGACTATCTGTGTCTGTCATTTGCAAGTAAAAGGTGCGATTCAAGCTCCATTTTGGTACTCCCCCAATTATAACCTGATGCATCAGAGTCCTTTAAAATGAAAAATGATTGCAAAACTCAAACTCAAGGAAATCAATGCCTCACATACAGAAACAGGTGCTTGCAGCATCTCTAAAGTGAGGGTGGATTAAAGTAAGTACAAAATGTCCTCCTCACTATTTTGTGTGTATTAAGAATGGCATTTACACAGGGATTAATCTTCCACATCCATCCACCAAGCTGGCAGCAAAACTAGTGCTGAGAATGAAGTTGGCATAAGCTTTTCTGTGACATATATGTTCCCTCTCCAAGTCAACAGATTTTTTTTTTTTGATACTCACATTATTTTAAGCACCTTCCCACAACCACTTATTTCTTCCCCTATTTCTTCCTTGCTTACATCTGCCTAGTTTTAGGCAGTTTTCCTCTCTTACAACCCTCAGCCCTCTTTTCATAAGTACCCAGTATTTCAGATTCTAATTTCCTGCCTAAGAGGTTACTGAAATAAAACCTTTTCCTCTCCAGGGTCATTGTTTTAAACTCTAGCATGCCTAAATCTCTGTTTATTGGAGCATGTTCTCAAAACCATTCAGGGAAATCACCAGGATGATGTTCATTATGAGCTCTGGTTATTTTACAACACAACAGAACTAATTAAATAAAGGAAGCTGACATGAATAAAAGACTCATCTTGGCTTTATTTGAAGCTGCTCACGTCTGCATAATAGCATTTCAACAGGAAGACATCCTGCACAATCTTGCATGTGTTTTGTATTGGATGGAAGGGCTGTTATCAACCTAACAAACCATGAACCTATCAAAATACTGTAATTAAATCACTATTTCTTATGTTTTAATTTCATTCCCCCCCCCCCCCAATGCTGCTACAACCAGGTCCCTGCATGACAAGGCCTCTTCTTTCCTAACATTTCATTTTAATTGTTCAACCCCATATTTTATTATACATCAGGTTCTCTTTCCAAATACTACCGGGGAAACGCATAGTGGATATGCTTTATAAACACTACTGAATGCTATGCATACTGACATCTGTCCTGCCACCATCTATGAAAACAACAACACAAAACCCATTGGCTAAGATCCTGCATGCTGCTAGCAGAGTGAAAAACCTAGCCAGAATATTTACATCTGTTTTGGGACAAAGAGGAAGGCTTCCAGCCGTGTCTAAAATACCTGTAGGCTGTTCTGGCATCTGCAGAACTGGCTTTGAGCTTTTCCTTTCCCCCTTCACCACAGTCCTGTCTTGGCTAGAAGATAGATCTGAGATTATTAGAAAGAAGTATCATGTGCCTCTTTCTACAATCTTCAAAAAGCTAAACGTGTTTACAGAACCATTGTGTAAACATAATGCCATTTTTTTATCCTATCCATTGTTTATAGCCAAGCCTGTGGCACAGCTGTGTCTCTTCAGACTTGGTGGACAGAGAGCTAGCATGTAAAGATTTACAACAGGTATTTCTCAAACTAAAATATCTGTCTCTCAAAGTAAGAAAACAGATCAGCATGGATGAATTCATTACTATAGTAGGATAATCTTCTGCTGAACAAACCTGGAAGAGAGAACAAGTGAACTCCATTTGTCAGCAGGTCAAAGTTCCCAGCTAAAACCACTCAGCCCATCACAGTTGATGACTCTTCTTTTTTAAACATCAGAAATCAGGCTCTGTTATTTGCCTCAGGGTGACTAGCCATGAATAAAAGAAACTCAAAAGCCCTACTCAGGTATTCAGAAATCACATGTGCTTGGCACAGGCAGAGGGAGGCTCTTCAGCCTTTCCTCATTTGTTTCCAATGCCATCACTCTTCTACATTAGGCATGTGGTGCCCCACTATTTGTGGGGGCTGTCTATGTAAATGAAGACTCTGAAAATAAGCATTCTGCTTTAAGCGGAGTGACCCTATGGATAGATGACACTCTACTCTGGAGATATGTTGCTCTCTCTATGTAGATGACCAACAGACCAACATTTTTGGGGATGGGGCTGCAGTACAGCTCTTTAGCTGTGGTATGTAAATGAGACTGCAAAATGCCTGCATAAGGCTAAGGTCAGGTTGAAAAGTAAAAAACAACAACCCTATTCATTAAAACATTAATATCGACTTCTTGCACCTTGAACAAGAGCAAAAGGTTTTGTTATTATTAATGTCATCACTACACTATATAATCAACTCACCAGTGCAATAGTGCTCACTCAACAATTGTTTCATAAGAGACAACTATTAATCAGATAATTATTAGTCTCTACTTTCTGCATTTCTGTTCCCTCTGACTTTTCAATTTACTCTCATCCCTTCCTCACCTCGCTACATCTAAATCTACTAAACTGAGGTTAGCTGAGGTTAGCAATTCATGCATTTGATGAAGTAGTCAGTGGCCACAAAGATCTAAGCCATAATACATTTACTAGTCTTTGTGGATTCTTGTCTGTCTGTCTGTTGTATGGCTTTATCAACATAGGGTAGATAACACTGTAGCATTTATCCCACATATGGGTCAAGTATTGGTAAAAAATAAAATATGTATATATGTGTACTTGTATACACACCACAGTGCTATGTCCAGGTTCTTGATCCAGTCAATTAATAAGAAGATAAAGTAAGAAAATTTGTCCTAGCTCCATAAATGCCCTGTTTATGCATTCATGAAAACAGTTTGAATTACCAGTCATGTTGGGCTGAGGGCAGTTTCCCCCATTTATATAATAGGTCTGTACACTGGCTATGGGCTGTTCTTATCCTGTTAGCAGTCTTCCAAATATGTCGTGGTCAATGAAAACCATTGGGCTCCTGGTTGGTTAGCAATACATATGGATATCAGATATCATGGAATGCAGCCAACCTCCATTCATTTGTTACATATCAAAATTATTAGCACAAAGGTCTTCAGCTATTCTAATTGTTATCAAGATTTCAATCTGTGGATAGATGCACTGGCAGCATCTTCGTGTATAGGTAAACTAGGAATTTAGGCTATTTTTCTATATTGGCACACCAGTGCCTCCTGTCTTCTAAGATATAGAGGGGCTATGTGGCTGAGTGTTAGGAGCCAATGTATTGATGTAGACTTAATACACCCCTTATGATGCACATTGTACTGTTCAGTTGAGCATCTAACCCAGGGGTTCTCAACCCCCAACCCCTGAGCCCAATTCAGCTCATACATATCATTAATCTGGCCTGTGATGGATACCTGGGTACCTCTAGACCTAACCCCACCACCAGAAATCGTGATGTGTCATTTACCTCAGCAGTGGCGGCAGGAATCACATTTTTTTTGCTGTTTCATGCACAGCCTCTGCTGCTTCCCAGCGGCAGGAGACTTTTCGGAGCATGTTCACTCTGGTTTTGTAATTTGCTGATGCTTCTCCACTGTGCTTTGGAGCTAGAGCAGGATGGTGAGTGTCTTCTGGTGCTGGATGGAGCTTATGTAGGCACCTGGGATCCCAGCAGGAACCGGGAAGTCACTCACTATCCCACTCTAGCTGCCGAAGGACAGTGGAGGAGCATCAGAAAATTACCAAACCAGAGCAAACATGCTCCGAAAAGCCTCTCACCACCCTGGGAATCAGCGGAAGCTGTGCACAAAGCTGCAAAAACTGTGTGATTCCCACTACCACTGTCGCAACTACCGATGATGATGATGATGATGATGATGATGATGATGATGATGACATTGAAAATGTAAGTTTTGTGTGCAGCCACACCTCTGGCCCCCACAGCTGAGAGTGGAGGGAGGAACTGGCCCCTGGTGGGAAAACCTTGGGAACCCCTGGTCTAACCTATGAATGTGCCTGCTATTTAGCCACACTGGAGCTCCATACTCAGCAATACTGTAGACAAAGCTTAAGCCATACACTGAAATGTAGCTGCTGTCACACCCCATGTAGTACTTCTGAGTTTTTTTTCATATGTTGTTTCTTGTTTGGATTTTAGCCATTATGTTAATGAGATGTTTATAGGAAAGGGTATGATCCATAGTGCTAGCCAAATATTTTGGATTGAAATTATGTTTTAGCTAAGCACCATTAAAGAAGATTGTAAATTGCTAGCTGGAAAGATTATTATTTAGATGGAAGCAGTTACGTCCAGTTTTTGTCAGACTGGGAGTCAATTTCCATTTCCAGTAATACTCCCCTAACATTTGGAGACCATTTGTTAAAATTGTTCTCTGAGGAGCATTGTGTCCTGTCTGATAGCTAGTGTCATATCATCTGGATAAACAAACTTTCTTGATGTTGTCTCTGGCATATCAGCTATATATAGGTTAAAAAGTATTGTGGCCAGCATGGAGCCTTGAAGAAAGCTATTCTATAGAACCACACCTTACTGAATTGGTCTCACATTACCACTAGGACAGTCTATCAGAAAGCATGTTATTTAATAGCTGCCCTAGGAGCTTGTTAGGAATTACTCATTAGAATTTACACAGCAGACCATGCCTCCAAACTGTGTCATAAGCTGCAGTTAAGTCAATATAAACAAGTGATGATTTGAGGCCTTCTTGTCTTACTGGAGTTTTTTTTGTGGGGGTTGTCTTTTTATTACATACAGATGTTGAGCATGATTCAAAGGTAGTACATCTGGTTTGGACTGCAGTGATTTATTATCAAGCTTGCTGTCCAAGCAGGAGAAAGCACTTCACCCAAAGTCTCAGTTAATTCACCAATTTCTTTTTCAATAATAGGCTCCCTGTCCCAACACTTTATTATTATTTCACTTGGATGAAGGTAGCTGAATATGTGAACAGATATGGCTAAAAAATATTGCATTTCTCATGGATCTTACAAAATTTCTGTGCATTTCCACCTTTAGTCCACTAGCTTATTTAAAAAATAAAGAAACTAGCCAACCTTTAATTTAATTGACCAATGTGTAAATACAGTGGAACCTTGCTTAACAAACAGCTCGGTTAACACAAAAATCGTGTAACAAAAGGAAATTCATAGAAAATATTGACTCAGTAAACAATTTTTTTCCTGAACGAATTAATTGGTTTTCAGTGCATTCCTATGGGAAACCACATTTCAGTTAACAAATTTTGGTTTTCAATGCATTCCTATGAGAAATTGCATTCAATGCATTCCTATGGGAAATTTGCTGTACAATTTTTTCATAGTACAAAAGGTCCCAGAGAACGTACTAAATTTATTAACCAAGGTTCCACTGTATATTGAAAATACTTATCATGTATTCTATGATAAATTGCCTGAAGCAATCAATAGCAATTACGCTTATATCAGCAGTTTGATTCCCGAGCACTGCAGGATGGAATGAGCTCCCGTCTTTGTCCCAGCTCCTGCCAACCTAGCAGTTTGAAAGCAAGAAATTGCAAGTAGATAAATAGGGACCACTTTGGTGGGAAGGTAACAGTGTTCCGTGCGCTCTGCTATCTAGTCATGCCTGCCACATGACCACGGAAACACCTGCAAAAGCAAACAGTGCTGGCTCTTGGGCTTTGAAACAGAGATGACCATGGAACCCTAGAGTCAAATATGACTGGCTTTCAAGCAAGGGAAATCTTTGCCTTTACCTTTACTAGCACTTAGTGCACTCTCTGGGTGGTTCACAAGTTAATTAGCATTTTGCCCCCAGCATGTTGGGTACTTATTTTACTGATCTCAGAAGGATGGAAGGCAGAGTCAATCTTGATCCATGGTCAGGATTGAATGCACATTTTGGCTGCAGTACAGCAATTTAACCGTGGCACCACTAGGACACTTACAAAGCTCTGGTTGCAACAAAGGGAATGAGGGAGGGCAATACCATGTGATGGTACTTTTAAAAAAGCATAACATGAAAATTAGAACAATGAAGAGAATAAAGGAAAGCAGATGAAGGAAGGGTTCTTATATGTTCACATTGCAAAACATTTTGTTTTGGGGAAAAAAAGCATTTCGTACCTATGTTCTGCAGGACAACTTCTATGCTCAATTCTTTCACTTGCTTTTTAACCAAGGAAGTTTTATGATGAACTAATGTGATGCACTTTCAGTCACTTTGGTTTCCTGCTGTGCTCTATGCCAGTATTTCATTCAGTGCATTCTGTTTTAGGCTGCGATGACATGCTTCACAAGAGTCCCTAGGGCCTGAGGGTTCAGCTATCTGTGTGACAGTATACCCACTTTTTGACCTCATTGTGTTTCAGTCTGCTCACTCTGCTACAGCTAAAACCTGCTATTTTCTCTTTAATATGAATATACTGGTACATTTCCAGTAGAAGTCTACATTCATTCTCTCTTCTTAGCATATGCCATAGGAAAATGTACCAATAAGAGGTCACGACACAGCTAGACACCCCAATGATAAGATCTGGCACTATGAAAAGTTTGATTCACCTAGTGCTGGGGTCAGCAAACTTGGCTATCCAGATGTTCTTGGACTTCAATTCACAGATGCCCTGATCAGCAGGTATACTGACTTGGCCTTCTGGTAATTGAAATCAGGGGTGTGCAGAGCACTATGGGAAGGCGCTGGACAGGGAGTGGTGGGGGTGCCTTTTGGGGGGTTGAGGAGGAATCCCATACATTGCTATTGGTGCCCCAGGGCACCAGAGGCGAGGGCAGAGTGGAACAAAGCCAGATTGCCCAATATACCAGCATGTGCCTGATTGAACTCCAAGAACACCTGGAGAGCCAAGTTTGCTGACCCCTTACCTACTGCATTCCTTTATGTTATGATGACATGACTACATGATTGATTGGGAGCATAGTATTATCATAACCCCTCATTCTTCTTCAGCTAGTGAGTGTATCATGTGGCATGTCAGAAAGGTAGTGAGTTTCTTGCTGTAATGGCTTTGCCTACTGAGTTCCATAATGCACACACATGGGAGTGTCAGATGTCCTAATAAGGACCAGCAAGTTGCAAGATAAAAAAGGAGTGGTGGGGAAAGAGGCAATCAGTAAGTTGCGGTAGGAACTGTAAAGGGGAAAATTATGGAATCTATGATGGAAGCAGTGTGATAACAATCAGCATCTGTATTTTCCTTAAAATCCCTTTAAGAGATATTGATAACACTTGAAGAGGAGTTATTTTCATCAAGTCTGTGAATGATGCTGTGTAGTCTGGAATCTGTAGAATTAAGACCCTGCCAATAACATCTTGGTTCAATATCTCTGCATTACATGGACATGTGCACAAACATGCGCGCATACGCACACACACACACATCCTTACATCCTCACTTTTCTTTCACAATGTCAACAATTCTGTTTGTAAGAGTAACTAGTGTAGACAGAGAAGCTGGGCAGGTCATAAGAACATACAGGAGGGAAATAAATCAAAGATAGGATCAGCTCAAAACCTACTCCCTCTGGCTGTATAAAACTGTTATGTTCACAAAACCATACTAAATGCCTGGTGTGGAAATAAAGTTGAACACAGCAAAAGTGTTAGCAAACAATTTTCATCACGGAATTTGTGCATTGCAAGAAAGGGGGGGAAGGGGGCTCAGGAGAAAGCTTCATTTCTGTGGCTACATTTAGCAGTTTACTGCATAAACTGTCCCAAGAGTTTAAACAGGCCTTACAGTCCTGTTTCCCATGTTTTAAGCATATAAGAAGAGACTCTCTGGGTCTAAATCAACATCTCTCTAGTCCAGCATTCTATCCACATAGCATTCAATCAGATGCATTTGGGAACATGTCCAAACTCCTTTGAATTTTATTGTAACAGAAATATCTCTGTGCTGGGGCTCAGGGACAAAGTCAGGGTGAGAGAAAGGCAGGCCTAGATCCCATGACTGGTAATAAATACAGGATGAAAGCTAGGGCAAATTTAGGCAATAAATAATGTCAACGAGACATTACATCATATTATTGCTGGCACCAAGGGATGTCAGAAAGACATTTTAAAAAAATATTACCCTTGCACATTCATTTTCTGAGATATGTCAAAGAGGCAGTCAAAGATTTAATCAAGGAATCAGTATTTGTTCACTACATTAACTCTCAGCATGGCTTCCCCTGTTCATTACGTTACCTGCCAAGGCAGATAAAACTCCAATTCTTATTTGTTTTACTTTAGAAGTATTCCTGTGGTTTAATTTCCATGGGGTTATTACTGACTGAACATACTGCAATAATGCCAATGTGTTCATATAATGTGTTTTTGTGAACCATGCACCATAGTTTAAAATTCCATATGACTATCACCCACATATACTAATCAGCTCCCCCAAAATATAAAGAGCAAGAGGAATCAAAATCCAATTCCCTTTGACCACGTGTTACAATGAAAATATAGTAAATGTTATTTTGAGGTACAATAGACTTCAGTTGCAAAATTATAAGCTATATTCTGAATTGTGCCGTTTCAACCATATACTTATAAGCCTATTGAGAGACAACTGGATCTGTGCGAGCAGCTTTGTAAATCCACTTATGTGGTGAGGTGGATTTTAGTATAGCGTTTATACCTTCCACTGCCACATTTACATTAAGCTGCTCTGCAGGCTTCAAAATTTAGGTGTTAAAAATGAGCCGTTCTCCACATGGTTGGAGGCAGCAGTAGTGAATTTATAAACAATCCACCATGGATGCAAATGGTCAGCAGTATAAATCAATAACTCTCTACATTTTGCCACTATGAATCAGGAAGTGGCAATAACACTCATGGCTTAAAGTTCTGATAAAATTAATGACAAAGGAAAAATTCATAAGCACTGGCAAGCCTGAGCGATATCTCACCTGTACAATCTTCCTGAAGTTTATATTCCAACATTCATTTGCTCCTGAATTAGGAGGGAGGAAATTCCACCTGTGATGTTAACACAGTACTAAGTCGACCGATTAATGTCCTTATATTCTCTAAGAAATGAGGGGAAATAACTAAACGAAGACGTAAAGGATTTTAGCAGAATATAGTATAATGGTGTTTGAGAATCATCGTTACAGTAAATTTTTACTTTGCATTTTGAAATGACAACTCTGAGCTTATAGGCAACAAGAGCAAGGGGGAGGAAATGAGGCCCATCGGAATCACCAGAGGTATAAAAAAAAATACATGATTGAAAAGTGACATGAGTTATAAATGTGGCAGCAGCCTCTTCAGAGATAAGGAGAAGGGGAAGAGCAGGCATATCAATCAACTTAACAGAGAAGATTCTGGAAGCTCTGTGAGGTCAGGAAGGGCCAGGTAGGGTTGCCAGAAGCTATTGGAAGATTTCAAGTTTTGTGGAAGAGAACAAACTATAGGCTTTTTAATGAATTGGTACTTCCGACTGCAATGCTCAGAAACACAAGGACATAATCTTGATGAAGAGGTTAGAATGGAGCGGAGGAGTTGAGAAGCAATATCAAGAAGCAGTAACTAAATCGGGATTGAAACTAAAACAGACAGCTCCTTGATTTTTTAACTAAATTGTGACAAAGCTGTGAGAATGACCATATTAATGCTCCAAAAGGAGAAACACAAAGTGAGACAATTCAGTTTTGAACTAATTGAGCAAGTGTGAAGCTGTTTGCAACTGCTCAAACTTTTAGATAACTTTTCTACCTTGGTTAATTGAAAGAATAGGAAGTTTCAGGGAAGAAATCTGGTCATTATATGTTTGGACAGGTTGTTTAGCTGCAACTGTTCTCTGATAGTTCATCTGTGAATTCACATATATAGATTCCTTTGGTGCTTGTCAAGACAATGTTGGAACCTTCTACTGCCTACAGAAAACCTTAAGACATGTTCTCCTGACCACAGATGCTCCCCAAACTGCAGCTAGTCTTCAGTTCCCTCCAGTCCAACACTCATTAAAAAAAAACCCACAGGAGTTGCATGACAGTTTTAGAACTGGATGTCTAAAAGACAGGAGGCTACAGAACCTGGAGCATGAATTGCCACGGCAGGTGATAGATATACTTTTCCAGAAGAAAGTAATGATCCTTCTTTCTTAAGGTGCAGTAGGAAGTTGAAAATGATGTTTAGCTTAGGTGGAAAGATACCAGTAAGGATTTTGTAAAGTCAATAAATTTCCTCCATTTACTGTATAGACTACTTACAGTTATGTCTACTGGAAGGCTTATTTGCTTCAAACAGGATCTTCTTCAACTCAGATGAATCCTCCAGGATTTAGTCTGACTATATCTGGGGTGGCAAACAGTTAACTGTAAGCATGGATATTGAACCCACAGATATGGGGGGTGGGGGAGCTGTACCTTATTTTGTTCATTATTTGCTAGCACCTCTCAATGTGCTTCCAGAGAGATGATGCCAACCAAATAATACTTTTTCAGCAGAGGTAGGTTTCAAGTAGCCTGTAATAATCCTGCACAATTCATTCTATACCCTACAGCACTAGCATATTCTGTAGTGGAGCAGCACATGGACAAACCTGTTTTTCTTATTGTTATGTACATACTCCAGTCTGACCAATAGTTTCCTAAGCATTTTATTTTTAGTGGCAACTTTGTCTGGTCTTTAGATAGCAGTTTTATCCTTATGGGACTCAAGGTTGACTCAGTCTTCTATCCTTCCAAGGTCAGTAAAATGAGTACCCAGCATGTCAGGGGCAAAATGCCAATGACCCTGTGAACCGCCAAGAGCACACTAAACACTATTGGGAAGTATATAAGTATAAGTGCTATTGCTAAATAATTTGGATTATGGCAATGTTCCACAATCTTACCTTTCCAGCTAAATCAGAGCTTCCTTTCTACTTCTATGTTCTTTAAGTGGAAGGTGCAGACCTGTGTTTTTAAAAGGTTTAGTTTGAGCTGGGTTTTTTTTATAGTACAGCGGTACCTTGCTTAAAGAGCATAAGACGTTCCATGCGATTGCTCTTTGAGTTTACTCTTTAATCGAAACACCATTGTAAGTGACCAATTGTGATTGCTGGCGGGGGTGGGGGATTGCGAACCCCGATTTAGTTGTAAAGCAAGTTTTTGGTTGATTTTAGTTGTTAAGCAAGGCGACCATTCAGAGAAAATTCTGCTCTTTAAGCAAGTTAGTCTCTAAGCGAGGCATGCTTTATGCAAGGTTTTACTGTATAAGGAAAGTTCCTCTAAGGCAGAGGTAAGCTGGTGCTTGATAGGCTCAAAAGTTTCCCACTGGGAAACTGTCAAGGCAAGATCATCAGCATAGATGAAACTCCTGGAGTATGGGAACATCAGCCATTTGAACACTATCCTGTGTCAGACCACTCCCTTGATTTCTGATGACTGCTACTCCCTTGAAATTCAACTAAGAATCTTCAGTATGGAAGTAGAATGGTGATTATCTATAATCTTTAGTAAGATGTAAGCTTTTAGAGCATCAGTTGATAGTGGTCAGTATCATATGTAGCTATAAAATCAACAAAAGTTGCTTCAATTATTTTTAGTGTTTCTGAAACTAGCATGCAATTCTGAGTGATGGAAGCATCTAACATAAAAACTGGTCAGTTATGCAGCAGCCATAAATATGTCCAGATAAGCAGAAATAAACCACACTGAATATGAAATCTTAAGAATTAAATTGTCCACACATGATTTTATGCACATGCTAATATGACCTTCTAATTTCTCAGTACACAAGATAACTTTCATACAACAGTGAAGTAGAATTTCTACAAGTTAAATGGATATTGTACAAACAGAGTCAACATTAAGGTCAGCACAAAACTATTATAAAACATCCACTACCTGAAAAGATGCAAAGTGCTTTGGGATGACATTAATTCTGAGACTAAACAGATGCGAAAAAGACTGGGATTACAATTCTTGTAAGAAAATATTACCTACTGGTATGTAAAGATTGGCTTTACCTTTTACTTGAGTTGCATGCATTTTGTATTTTTATACTTTCTGTCAGAGCTAGATACATAACTTATTCTAATTCAGGCATAGTACAGAATTACAAAATAATTAATTTGAATTACTGGAATCCAAATGCTGTACTTAATATTCCAGTTATATAAAGCATGTGAAGTTGATGTGTCACTTTTGTAGTTAAAGCCATTGAAAGAGTATTTACATGAAATATGACTAGAATGAAAAAAGCTTTGGATGATTACAATAGAAAAATAATAATAATGGGGAAAGGATTTGGTTTATGAGTCTGATTGTCAGAACTACAAAGGTAAGCATGCATATGCTTCTATACTGAATTTGCTCTCTTTTAACCCAAAAAACATACTCAGAGAAAAGTCATAAATAACTCAATCCAGTTTGGAAGCATTCATGTATGGAAGGAGGCATATGACTTTATCTTTGACAGGTTGAGGAACTTCATACACAAACAGGTTCTTGACCTGGATGTACAAAATCACAGTCAGAAAATTGATAATAACGTTAGCCTGCCTTTCAGAAGAGAGGTCAGTTTTAATCTGTCCCTGAACAGCTGACTGGCTGCATCACAGGTTATTTGTAGGACATTACAGACACATAGCTTTGGATGCTGTGAAGGCACATAAACTAGATGAGGGTGAACACAGATGCACTGACAACAACTTATTTAAAATAGTTAATATTTCACTAACCAAGACAGTGGACCCCAACATTTCTACAAAACACATTATTCTAACCTCATTCACTTGAAAATCAACTTTAAGAGTTTCAATAAAATTTGAAATATACTATAAACAACAGCGTGAACACTGTCTCCTGGTACTTTCTAGTTGTCTTGAACCTGTTTTACTGTCTGAAAAGGTTGTTATAGCTTGGTTCTATGGCAGGGCCTTACTTGATTAATTACCCAAAATGTTCCTTTCATATTGAGGTGATTTACAAATGTCTCTAACATTTCTCAGAACCAGTGCGCCCTAGTGGATTGAGTGTGAGATGAGAACTCAGAACCCTTGAGTTCAAGTCACCCTGCTTGTCCATGGAAACTCATTGAAGATGGCACTGGCAAAATAAATCTTTGAATGTTTCACTTACCTCAAAAACCTTATTAGGCTTTGCTGTAAGTCAGATGTAACTTGATGACATGAAAGAAGAAGTTTTGACTTTATGGCAGAATTAGATGATGTGTTCAGGAAAAGAGGCCTTTTAAGGGAATCTCATTTGTTAAATTTCAGTCAAATAACTGTATTACTGTTAGATGCCTAAGAGGAAATAAAAAATTTGCAATGGGAATTAAAACACGTGAGCCTTCCTAAGTCATTATGGAAATGTGTATACTCTACAGAAGGTACAGTCAAACCTCCCATAAAGAGCGCTTCGCTTAAAGAGCAGAATTTTCTCTGAATGTTCGCTTCGCTTAACAAATAAAAGCAACCAAAAACTCGTTTAACAAATAAATCAGGGTTCCCAATCCCCCCCCCCCCCACACACAATTGATCATTTACAATGGTGTTTCGCTTAAAGAGCAAACTCGCTTAAAGAGCAGTCCTGTGGAACGCATTATGCTCTTTAAGCGAGGTACAACTGTATGTCCAAACTATGGCCCGTGGGCAGGATATGGCCCCAAAGCCATTTTATCAGGTCTGATATGCCCTTGCCAAACTAGTAAGTGAATACAGATGTTTTTGCGCATGTGCAGACACATCCATATTCACTTCCTAGTTCGGTGCAGATGTCCTCGCGCATACGCAGAAGCGTCCACACCAAACCAGGAAGTGAATATGGATGCACATATGCAAACGTGTCCTGTTCTGGGGGCATGGTCTGACCCGCTCAGCTGTTCCAGGGGTGTGGCCAGGCCCCCGGCTCAAAAAGTTTGGGCATCCCTGCTCTACAGTCTACATGCTATCATTGGACTGTGCTAACTCTGCTCACCTTCATTATCACAAACACAACTGTTCGACAAGGGAGACTATCTGCATAGGGCAGGAGTTGACACTTCCTGGTGTGGTGGAGGCTGTGGGGGGTCCACATGAAATAATGCCACAGGTTGCATTTGGCCTGTGGGCTGCAGGTTGAGAATTCCTGGCATAGCTTCTCTGCATGAGCCTGATATTTTTTCATTCTGACTCATTTAGAGAGCCCACAAGGATGGAACATGTTCCTTTACTTGAGGGTCACTTTTATATCTTAGAGGGAATAGGGAAAGGAACAGAGCTAGTGCAATCTCCACATCATAAGTGTAACACAAGTTTTCATAATGCCTTAACTGGATTACAAAACTGTTGACAACATAGCATTTGATCCACGTCAGTAACAGTTTCTATGAATGACGCAAGTCAGTCAGATACAGGCCCAAAATAGGTTTGCAACTGAAATTAAATCAGTAATTATGGTGGTTGGAAGTACAGTTGTACCTTGCTTAAAGAACATAATGTGTTCCACAGGATTGCTCTTTAAGCGAGTTTGCTCATTAAGCAAAACACCACTGTAAGTGACCAATTGTGACTTCTGGTGGGGAGGGGGGATTGCGAACCCTGATTTATTTGTTAAGCAAGTTTTTGGCTGGTTTTATTTGTTAAGCGAAGTGAACATTCAGAGAAAATTCTGCTCTTTAAGTGAGTTACTCTTTAAGCGAGGTGCTCTTTATGCAAAGTTTGACTGTACCAGAGTACAGATGAACAGAAGTGACTTACCTAATAACAAGTACCAGACTTACAACATAGTCAAACAATTGAAAAATTAAGATTAAGTTGTAAAGGTATCTAGTGTTTTGGCTGGAATGAATTTGAGCAAAAGTATGGTTTTCAAAGAATTCTAAGGAACCAAGATATAGTGGGAACAAAGGACAGGCCACAAGTAAAACACAATCAATAAATCCGTGAATTCTATGCTGCCACTACTGTTCCTTGTATACAAATTAACTATTGTTTATATTATGTTCCAATGGCCAAAATACTACTCAATGGATATTCAAGAGCATGCAAGAGGAATTACAGAAGGCAAATGGTCAAAATGTCAGATAAAACCTGACAGATAAAACCTGTGGAAAACCTGCACCGAATACAATGTATTTTTGGCAGAATGACTGAGTTGTAAAAGGGATGGCTGGCAGACTCAAGGACCTTAGTGCACTTGGGTGATACATGTATTCAGTGATGGGATGTCAAAAATTCTACTACCACGCCATGACGTCATGGACGTCATGGGCGTGGCCAATGTCATGACATCATGGGCGGAGCCAACGTCATGACATCATGACGTTGTGGGCAAGGCCAAAAATAAAATAAAAATAAAAAAAATAAACACGCACACAGACCCGTAAATAACTTAAAGAAATAAAATAAAGAAATAAATAAAACACACCCAGACAGACGCAGGGAAACACACAAACACACCCAGACAGACGCAGGGAAAGGGGCAGCCCCGGGTGTCATTCGGCGCGCACTTAAAAACCAGGTCTTCAAAGCCTCTTCCCTCCACCCCATCTAAACAAACGATCGCCCCCCCCTTTTTCTCTTACGACCCCTTCTGCTCCCCCGCTTCTCATGCACCACCAACAAGGGAAGCTTTTTTTTTTTACAAAGGAAAATAAAGCTGGAAACCGGCAGAGAAAAATTAAAAGTAAAGCCAAAGAGAGGCAAACCTTTACATGTCTTGCAACCGAGCCGGCGATCAATGGCAAGCCGTGATCCGGAATCAAAGCTTTCCGGATCAGGGGAAGGAGAGGCGCGCAAACACACACACACACACCAACAACACGCCCACACAACCCAGCCGCCGCCGAAGCGTCCCAGCTGCTCCGGCTCGCCTGCCCCGCCTCCGCCTCGCATATAATATCGCTCTCCCGCAAAAAAGACAGCCCAGCATCGGAAGCCGGGGAGGCACCCAGACAAAAGCTGCCTTGCAACGCCCGCACGGATGGATGGATGAATGAATGGGTGGATGGATGGATGAATGAAAGGGCCCCCCAAGTCCCGGGATGCACCCCGCCACCAGTGATCTCTCCCCACTGCGCCCTGCATCCACACCCACCCACCCATCCCCGCTTGCTTCCCCGATGACTTACCTCCTTTTTGCGCCTGCAAAGGCGCAAGAAGGGAGCCCAAACCGGGGGGGAGTCGGGGAGAGGCAAAAGGGTGGCCTCCTCCGCAGCCCTTTAAAGAGCGTGGCCAGCCCGAGGAAGCTGCAGGCGGCCGGCGGAGGAGGATGCGGCGGTGGCGTGCCCCGCCAGGCTTACCCAGGGCATGGGGGTTTGTCGGGCCCAAGTCCCTAGGAGGGCGCGGCGCGGGCGGACGGCCCGGACAGGCACCAACGTGCCCGTGGGAGCTCGGTGGCCGGCTAGGGGAGGTGCCCTTCTCTTAGGACTGCCGCCGCTGCTGCCGGAGCCACTCTAAAAAGGGGCGGCTCCAGCTTCAGAAGAATTTTTTTAAAAAAATTGGAGCCATTTGGCTCCAATTTAGTGCGCATGACCAGAAACTCAATTTGATGAATGCGCAATGCATCAGATTGAGTTTCTGCGCATGCACAGTCAATTGGAGCCATTTTTGCTCCAATTTTAAATTTTTTTCTTTCTTTCGGTGAGGCGTCCGGAACCGGACGCCTCAAAAGTGGACTCCCCTCCCGGAGAACCCTCCAGGATTGGTCCTACCGGTTCCAGGGAACCGTCTGGAACCGGGGACATCCCATCACTGCATGTATTGTGTTTAAAAAAAATCATATCAAAGTTGTAACACCATGCTGAAGAGGATAATTGATACAAATGTGAAAGTATACAGTATATATGAATATAAATAGTATGGATAAAGACATTGAATATATTGAAAATAACCGAATTAATATGTTATTATATTATGTTACATTGACTTGTATTTTTTTCTTTAAATATTGTAAGTTGTAGTTTGCAATTTTTTTTGTTTGTCATTGTTTTTTGTTTCGTTCTTTTTAACATTTTTGTTGTTGTTAAATTCTAATAAAAATATTTCAAAAAAAAAAATGTCAGATACACGACCTTGCGCCTTTTCAACTGACTGCAGAAACTTCTGCAGTTCATCTTTATGTGCTAAAATATCTGTACTCTAGTTAACAGATTTATGAGTCATTAAATGAGATATAGTTTCCACCTTTAAAAGCAATTCATTCTTATGAGGAAAACACTATTAACAAAGTTGCCAATCTGCAATTGGCAATTTTGCTTTCGTTTTGAAATTGGTCAAAGTGGTAGAAATCATGGCTATCTATACTTGAGGTGTCAAGTATGTTGTCAGATGTTTCAAACTAGGAAGGATAATGTTGTAAAGGGAGAAAATATGTGTTTGATTTAATGTGTGACATGACCCAACTGGAAACAAAGCATATTAGTGACAAATTTTCATTATCACCCTTCTTCTGTTTCCTTCTTTACAAACATCTTGTACAGCTTCTGTGAGGTTAAAAATACTCACAAACACAGACTCACAATAGTAAAATGGGTGGTGGGAAGCCCCTACTCTCTTCACCCTGAAAAGAATCTGATGCTCAGGACAAACTTATATCGGAATGGGCCACTTCAGATGTACCGGTAAGTTATTTCAGTTTGGAGAGAGCTGGAACATCACTAAGGAAGGAATATTTGTTGGGTCAAATACATGCAAAAACTTTTTGTTTGCACAATACTAGTATTTTTTATTTAAAACAATAAAAAAGCTTAAGCTTGTGTGAATACAGAATCCTCAGAATACATCTATAATAATGCTGAATAGAAGACAATTTCATTCACTTAAAACCAAACCCCACAGAAAGGTTCATCAGTCAAACAGAATTTTTATTTATTTTTTATCCATCCATTCATCCAAAGAAATATTTTCCCTTTCCATAGATCTACCACATCTTATGAAGACAGTTTTGAATCAATTAAAACTAGGCAACTGAACTTTGTACAAAAGAAATTGCAGACAAACAGAATAACAACTTATAAAAATTCAACACCTAATCATAATTAACATCTCCAAAGTTTGATGCAATCCTAAACATATTCATTGGGGAGTAAAGTCATCTGATCTAAATAAAATTTACTGCTGAGGAAACATTTATATTTATTTATTTATTTATTTTATTAGTCACATTTGTATTGCCGCCCACTTGGCAAGTGACTCTGGGCGGTGTACAATAATTACATAAAACCAGTAAAACCCCCAATACAATAAAAATTTGCCCGACAACTAAAAAGAGCAAGGGAGCGATATCACTATATCAGCAGCAGGTGGGGGTCACCACATTCCCAGAGCTCCACACCTGCTTTGCCAGCCAGGTTTTTAGTTTTTTCCTGAAGGGCAGCAACTCTGTCTGGAGTCCTAGCTCAATTGGCATGAGATTCCACAGGGCCAGAGTTTTGTAAAACTACATTCCTATGCATACCTACTACAGAGCAAGTCTCTTTCAACTCACAAGACTTTACTTTGACGTCAAACTGGTACCTAGAAGATTAAAGGCACAGGCAAATGTATTTAGGGAAGATATTCCATAATCTGATCACCATGATAAATAAGAAAGGATACTTTCAAATCTGCAATTTTTAATCTCATTAAACTCTTAAAAAAATAAAATGATACAATTATGTTCTAATTTGTAAAACAGCATTTGAAGGATTTGCTTCAGAGGCTGTTTAGTTCCATTTATTTTGTTCCTTTTGCTTCCACTTTGAAAAAGTAATGGGACTAGAGTTGATGCAAGTGCTGCCATAAAGAATGATGCTGATGAGAAACATTATTTTTTTCATGCTTATATATCATTATTCAGCAAGGCTTTAAACAGACATTTCTAAATGCCCAAGTGGTTTGCACAGTTAAAACAAAACAAGCAAAAGGGAAAAAATTGCTAGAGGTAATATTTCTTTGAAAAAGTTTTAACCAGTTTTCAATCAAACTTCTAATTAGTAAGTTCCATTCTACACTTGAATTAATAAAAACTTTAAAAAAACATAATAATGGGCAGCTAAGAAAGTTGCCTCTTTGTATTTTTACAGATTGGAATATTTCATTAATTTTCTCATCAAAAGAATAGTTTATCTGCAATTTTTTTTGCATTAATGTTATGCTACAATAACATTGTTAATGCAGTTTCATTATTTCTACTTCAATGAAACATATACAAGAATACACATTTTTGTGCTTGCTTCTGGATTTCTGCAAGCTTGAAAACAATCACTCCTCTTCAAATTAAAGAATGAGGGGAATTTGCCACTTTCATAAATCTGATTTCTCTTTCTGTTTCTGTTGACTGATTTCTTCATAAAGTAACTGCCTGAATTTTAGCATGGCTTCTACATCTTTGTAGAGAAGTATTTCCTCAACAGACAAGAGCTTAAAACCATTCAATTTAAATGGTTCCTTGTTCAGAACTGAGTTTAAAATCCCTAATGACATTCTAACGGATTCACATACAGTGCAGCAAACTGGGAAAACCCGCGCTGTCCATAAACTTGGACATGCACCAGAAAAGAACTCATCAGAAAATCTCAGACCCCAGAGCTCCAAAAGTTGACAGAGGCTGATTCCAAAAAAAGTTAGTAAGTGTGTATCTACTAGATTTGTCACGTTCTTTTTCAAGTTATCTTCAATGCCAAACACCATGCTCGCATACATTAATTCTCCATCAATCCTCACACTTAGTGTTGCCAGGAGAGTATCTGGGGGTATGTCTGCTTTGGTGTCAATAGAACACCCACTGATAATGCAGTTGGTTCCGACTGAGACCTCAGACCCGAGCCTGGAGTATTCAACTAGAGAACCAGGTGTAACAGAACACCCAGGGTTAAGTATACTGTGAATGATACATCTTGTTTTCCCCAAGTCTTCTGCACCATTATAGCATATGCTAAAAACATTCGGAAGTAAACCCATTTCCATTCTGAACTTTCTATCAGAAGTGAAATGAAACAAACACTCACAGTTAGTCCCAATGTGATAGAATTTAGAGTTCTTTAGGAGTATCACATTGAGAGGCAATCCATTTAGAAGAATGGATAACTTCTCCCTTATTTCCATTGCACACGGTTCTTCTTGCTTGGTGTTTTCTAAGTATTTAGCACAGTCTTTTGTTGCTCCAGACCCTAATGCTTGAAGAAAGTCACCATAGGCATCTATTTCACAGTGAAGTATGCCCACTTGTTTATAAAATGTCAGCAATAATTCTGCAGTTCTATGATCAATGTAAAACAGACTATCCGTATATACATATTCGGAATCTGTCAGTTCATTTCCCAGCCCTATAGAAGGATTAGATGCCTGAGAAGTATTCATTTTATAAACGGCACCAAACTGATGCATGCTTTCAATGCTAGGCTTGTGCAGGAAATGCTGACAATTTCTATATTCAAGTTCTCCCTTGTCAGCCACATGTAATGGTGGATCCAACACAAATACACCGTGGGTTGTACCAATGGTTAAACTAGAAGGATGAGCTAATGCTGTAAATCCAGGCTGATAAAAGTTAATGCATTCTGTTGTGCCGATATGATACAGTTCGATATCATCTGCACAAGTAATCAAAATACCTGGATTCATACAGGTGGGAAAATCAATGTACATCGCCAGTTTTAAATCCAACATTTGATAAACTGGGTCTCCAAAAGGCAAAGCTGTGAAAATTTTTCCCAGGGCACTTGCACTTGGTAAGCGTTGACTATATCCACCTTTAGAAACAAAGAAACAAATAAATAATTTACATAAAATATACATACTGAGAGTTTAAAAGAATTTCACTGATTGATATTTTATACATTTAATGTAAAAATTCTTCTCAGCGTCTGATATAATTGTTTTGTGAACAAACTTCTCACTTGGTGACCATACTTCTTGAAAACCTTGCCAGTTTTGGTGATGGAGAAATTATTTCCAAGCTACTCCAAAACAACATAAAAGAGAAAGCAGATACTTTTTAAGGTCACCACAAAAATGACAAAAAAAGGAGGACACAATTTCTCTGGCACCACAACCACTAATATACCTGTGGAAGTGAATTTTCATGTAATGGCTTGTTAAGGTTAAAATGTTATACTTTCCTAATATGAAAACTGTTATTTGTGAATTGTAAAGGCTTTTAGATAGTTAAAAAAACATGGAGGGGGGAATCTGTAAAGGGAGGCAAGGCAAGTTGGCAAAAAGTATCCACAGTTCTCAGAATGTATCCCCTGCAAATATGTGATACAGTACAGTACTCCCAAAGTTACTCAAAGCAATTTTTTTTGTTTTATCCTGCTACATGAGGATAACTACCATAGATACTCTAGAATGGTGATTACTTCCCAATGCACTGTAAACATCAGCACATACCGGTGATCACACAGGATCTTTGAAACTACTACCATATATCATGAATAAATTGTACTCTTTTTCAACTTTAGAATTAAAAGATATGTGAACTTCTACTGAATGTTTATATTGATGTTCTATGTTGCTTTCTCCCTAACAAGTCAAGGACTTTTGACAGCAGGCTCTATACTTTCTACAGTTTATCATACTGAGAATGATTTGACCTAAAAAACCCAACTCAACTGGTGTTTAATTATCTGGCAGAGAAAACACCAATTCACCTTTAGTGACCTCCTCTCCTTAAACAAAAAATTCCCTTACTCTATATAACATGAGATATATAATTTTAAGGAAAAGATTACCGGAATGAATTAACATGATCTTAAGAGAACCCCATTTATCACCATAATGCTCTTCCAAGCACTGAAGGACATGAAGTGTTGATCCACCATTTCCTACAAAACATATCAAAATGAACTTCAATTTAGAAACAATAACAAGAAAAATTAATATGCCGTTGATATTCTGCTCAATTGTTTGGAGAATAAGACCATTGAACTGGGGTCAGTTGTGACAGATTGAACAGAAATGACTTTGGAGTGTCTGGGTGTGATGCTGATTCAAAGTTATCAAGCTTATTGGATGAACTTGGGCTAGACAGCATCTCTCAGCTTACCTTACAGCATGGTGATTGTAGAGATAAACATGAGAGAACCCATGTCCCACTCTGGGAAAGGAAAGTGGAATAAAATTATGAAAAAGAAAAAAATACGCTACAATCGTATTGATGTATTAGGCTTAATAACTTGGCATGGCTAATTGCAGCTAATTAACAGCAATAGGATTCCAGCTAAATTACTTTCCTATCAGTGAATTTATATTTGTGACTTCTGAAATTAATTTTCAGACTAAAAATAACAGTGATGCACTAATGTCTACAGACTACAAATCCTACACATCTTTTAAAACTACATGTTTTAGAAGTGGGGAAACTTTAACTTTATTTGAAATTCGGAGTGCCAGCAATCACTAGCTTTGTGCTTCCATAAATACCACAGATGTCTGTGTAGTGATTCATCAGATTGGGGGATCTCTCTATGAACTCTAATACTGAATGCTGCTAATGTACATTTTGGTTATTAGGCCATACAAACCATTATTAAAATTAATCAAGTAAATAAATTGAAAAAATATTTTCTTAGATATGCACAAACAAACTACTAACATTCTCTCTTCTGATAAATTAGAACCTGTGTTTCAACATTAAAAAAACTCATTGAAATTAGGCTTGATGGTAAAACTACATGTGAACTAGATGTGAACTTCAATGTGTACAGAATGTGGCTGCCAGGCTGGTTGCTGGGGCAAGAAAATTCGTACATGTCTTCCCAGTCCTGGCAGAACTGATTTGGCTCCCCATTTTGTTCCATGTCAGGTTCAAGGGGGGTGTCTTAACTTTCAATGCTGTTTTAATGTTTTAAATTTTTTTATGAACTTTTAAGGTTTTAGATATTGATATGATTATAGTTTATCCATGACGGTAATTTACGCTGTAAGCAGCCCAGAGTTGGGTCTACCCGATTGGGGCGGGATACCAAATGTGAGCAATAAATAAATAAATAAATGGTTTGGGACCTTCCTACTTGGTGGAACATCTTCCTGTCAGGAATCAGGTCCACTTCATCCATTCTTCTCAGACAACTCAACTCCAAATTCTGACTCCCAGGTGGGCTAGAAAGTCAGTTACCTATCATATGGCTTTCTCAGTGGCAGCTCTGGCTCTTTGGAACGCACTGCCAGGGGAACTGCATTTGATTGTCTCTTTAGGGCAGGGATTCTCAATCTGCAGCCCATGATGCCATTTCATGTGCCCCCCCCCCCATCCTCCACCACACCAAGAAGAGCCATGTGGTGGAGGAAGAGCAAAATGGCCGTCCGGTCCCCAAAGCTGTCTGAGGGAGTGTGACCCAGCCTCCGGCCTAAAAACCTTGAAAACTCCTGCCTTAGGGACCTTCAAAAAACATCTGAAAACCTTTCTGTTTAAGGAGGCCTTTAGCAATTTGCTCAAGACCAACTAGGAGACCCTCCCATTGCCTTTCTGTCATGAGAGTTTGGGGTCCTTAGTTCTGATTTTGATTAGGTGGGTGGGGGTTGTTTTATTGTCTTAATGGTGTTTGTTTCGCTTTTTTATTAGTGTAAGCCGCCCAGAGTAGATCATCCCAGATGGGCAGGGTATAAGTCCAATAAATAAATAAATAATTAAAAAATGTGACACTAATAATGGAACCTTCAATCAAAATAGTAGTCTCATGTCCAGTCCTCATTTGGTTCCCATTATGTTTACTAAAGGAAAGTTTCATAACCTGAGACACCATAAAACTAATCTGAATATATCAATAATAATACATAAATTAGAATAAACTTTAATTAATCTACTCAATGGCATGTCATCCAAAAGAACATTCAGCTAATTAAGACTGATGGGAGTCAGACATCTGAATCAGAAGAAACATAATGATAGTATTTGAACATATTTTTAGAAGTTTAATTAATATGATTCAGCTTCTGATAACATTCTGGAAATCTTTCAGTAAAAAAAGATACTGCTGTCATAATATGCACCAGAAGGAGAACCTTTATATCTATTTGAAAATTAATCATATCATACTAAATATTTAAACCACAAACTGGCTCAATTTCTGGAGACTTGCAAGTAGGGATGTGCCTTGTTTCATTTTTTTTTTTGACTTTATCACCCGATTCTCAACTGGAACAAGGACTATCTTAGAGGTTTCTGAGACCTATGTTCAGTACAAAAAACTGCCCCAGTGCTTCCTGGGATGCCTAGATCTTCTTTGAGTCCATTAGGATCTTAGTCCAAAGGTCTACACCTCCCATAAAGACTTGGGCCTCTCAAGACACATGGTGCAGTTTCCTATTTTATATGCAAACAGGCCAGAGAAGCAGCCCTGCATCAGGCCGGTGAAATGTATGTGGCTTTAATGTTCGGATAATATCAATCTTGCATGCACTATCCCCCCCCCCTTTATCGGTGGGAAGAGGCTTTACAGTCCAATGCGATTGTCCTTTGTTATTAACTTGATTGGTAACATTTTTTCCTGTCACTAACAATGGAGGTAAGCCACTTCTTCCTCTTCCTGTTTGTTTTCTTGCTTCCATTGTTTTTTAAATAGTCTTTCTTCTTCTTCTCTCTGATCAAGCGTCAGGATTTGGAGCTGCTCCTTTAAACCCTGCAGGACTGGAGTCCCAAGCCTGGAAGCAACTGCTATAAGTCCTGCAAGACAGGACCCTCACCCTGCTGCAGCTGCTAAGCCCTACCAGAGAGCCCTGGGGAAGGCACTAGACCTTCATAGGCTCCACTTGGAGACCATGTAGCTATGTAAGAACTGGCGGTTCCTCCAAGAAACTGCCTCAGCAATGAAGGTTAGTAGACCTGCAGCTGTTTGGCTCTTGAATCTCTTGCCTTGTTCCTGATTCTGAAGAACTCCTGCCTTGTTCCTGGAGGAGCTCTTGCCTTGTTCCTGCTCCTGAAAACTCCATGCTTTGTTCCTGGTTCCTGTGTACTGTTGCTACACGTTGTCTAGATGTCTGTCCTCGCCTTGCTCCAGCCCCGAAGATACTCTACCTTGTCTGTTCTCCTAGTCATCTGGCTTCTGGCTCATTTGGACTATGTTTCCATTGTCTGGCCTAATCCTGCTTCCCTGGCTTGATTTGGCTTTGGACTCTGGACTGAGATACAGTTACTATTTGGCCTCTTACCTGGTTGTCCTGGCTCCCAGACCCTGTAACCAAGCAACAAGCATGGAATTTTTTTCTATGTGCCAGAGACAGCTGGTTTTTTAAAGCTTCTGACAATAACTACATATAACTATAAATAAAGATGCCTTTCCCCCTTAATGCTTCTAGAGTGATTTTAGTTTGTGTGGGGAAAATTCAAGAATGGGGAATACTACTGAGATGAAGTCAACCTCTACACATTTTCTCTGTTACTGTTGTTGTTTCCGTCCTTGCAAGCCTAAGGCACAAGATAGTCAAAAAGTCAAGGAAATTTCTTCAGTGTGTTTGAATGAAAAGTATGGATGTGCTTAATTTAGCCAGGATTATGTTTTTCATTTTATACTTTCCTACAAAGAATGTAGGACAGCGAGGAGAACAAATAGGTCAATCTTAGAAGAAATCAATCCTGACTGCTCCTTAGAAGGTCAAATAGTGAAGATGAAGCTAAGGTACTGTGGACATCAAATGAGAAGAGAGGATTCACTTGAGAAAGCCTTGATGCTGGGAAAGGTGGAGGGCAAAAGAAAAAGGGGGCAGCCAAAAATGAGATGGTTAGATGGTATTGTGGAGACAATGGGCACAGAGCTGAGCGGGTTGAGGAGGATGGTGGAGGACAGAAGTGCCTGGCATGCAGTGGTCCATGGGGTCGCAGAGGGTCGGAGTCGACTGTGCGACTGAACAACAAAAACAAGGAATGTATGTGTGAAATTCTAATATTAAACAATGCTATGAGAACCCACCAATTTTTGGTCCAGGAGGATCAACAAAAACATGATAATGAACACCCAGAGGGAGCTCCTTTCTTTTCAGTTTTGCTGATAACTGTTGCTCATAAGCTATTTCTTGCTTTTTGTCAACTGCTGTTATTACAACAACATCCCAGAATTCTCCACTCTGAACCGTTTTACCTGTTAGAGAAGAAGACATTTTATTACAAGTGATATCAAAGAACAGTACTAAAATGCTTTAAAACAATCACTTCCCCAACACACTATGGAGCTTTATGTCATGGCTCCTACTTTTTACTTTTTAGTTGGACTACATAGCTTGTCAGACCATCTGTTCTCCCTCCCCATTATCTACCACTTATCTTAACTGACATCTCCTCCATTGTCCTTTAAAGGCTCTAATTACAGGTTGTGATAAATTACTGCCATTCACATATCTCTGCTTCTTCTTGTCCAGGCTGTCTTTCATGCTGTTGTTGCTTCTCTACCTAGAAACATATCATTTTCTTGGCTTGCTATAGCACCTACACCAATAAGAATGTTTTTCTATTACTGATCAAGCAAATTGCCTTTAATAAAAACATTACAAAAGGTGCTTGGAAGTTTCAACCTCTATCCTACTCTTTGCACAATGTCAAGTAAATTTTTACTTACAATGATCCTTTCCAGGATTTTCTAGATAAAGAACACACAAGAGTGGTCGATCATTCCCTTCTTCTGGGAGTGTCCTGGGACTGTGCAGCTTGCCATTACTACATAGGCTGGCTCTTCTCCCAGGCAGCACAGTGGAGAATTAAACTCCCAATCTTTGGCTTCACAGCTAGATACTTAAATCACTAAACTATTAAGTCATTGTATTCAAATTTTATGGCTCCCGTACAAAAAGGAAAGGAGCCATCTGGAAATATTTCTGTATAGTGGTTGCTCCCTGCAGCCTATCCAGTGGTGGTGAACCTTGGCACTCCAGGTGTTCTTGAACTTCAATTCCCAGGAACCCTGTTCAGCAGGAGTGCTGGCTTGGGTTTCTGGCATTTAAAGTCCAAGAACACCTGGAGTGCCAAGGTTTGCCACCACTGGCCTATACTATTCTATAGACCTCAATAAAACCTATAAATAGTGGATAAATTGAGACTGATATTCTTTTGTATTGTTTTAAAAACTACAGGACAAAAACAGTGAAGATAAAGGCCTGAATCCTTTTCTTGACTGTAGTTTACCCCTTCTGGTTTGCTCCTCAGAGGGCTTTTCCTTCAACAACTTCCCAATATGGATGAAACACAGACACATTCTTTTCCATTGGCATCTTTATCCTCCAGAAACAGCTTTCAGAATATACAACACAGCAAAATACAACTGCTATTAAGTTATACAAATGCTGCATTCCTATTTTGCGGCTCCCATCTAAAAAGGAGCCTTCTGAAAACATTTCCATATGGTAGTGGCTCCTTGCACCCTATAATTCTTAAAAGCCCAGCATCTCTAGTCTATCTAAGAAGTCTAACTGAGTTGAGATGCAGCTTATATAGTAAGTAGTTTGTAAATGTGGTAGTACCTGTGCAAAACTTAAGCCATAAAAAATTTAACTTCTATTTTGTAACATCTGCTTTGATTTGGATCTCTGCATTGAGCAGGGGGCTGGACTCAATGGTCTCCTAGGCCCCTTCCAACCTAGTCAGTCTATGATTTTGTGATTTCCAGCAACTTTGCATGTAGCATTTATGAAATGAAAATAATGGATTAAATCTAATCACTATTCCCTGTTAGAGGAGACTCAATGTATCAATGAGATTAAGTGCTGACTGATTCAAGTTCAATTGATTCAACAGACCTACTCCAGTTGAGGCTAACAATTAAGCCTAATCACTATATTGGACATTTCATATCAGAAATGTATGAAAAAACCAAGGAACTTGATACAGTAATACCTCGGGTAACATTTACCTTGGATAACGCTAAAATCGCATAACGTTAAGTAATCTGGGGAAGAGAATTTGATCGAATAATGTTAAGGTCCTATGGGATGGATCAGATAACAACCGCTAAAGCCTGTGCGGTTACATGTATCTCTATGGAGCTTTAACGTTATCCAATCTATCCCATAGGATTTTAACATGCATCGGATAACACTAAAAATCAGATAACACCAATACTTGTGGAACCAAGTCTTAGCATTATCCAATGTATTACTGTATTTATAGTCTAGAGTAGTGGTTCTCAACTATTTTTTTGCCTGCCCCACCTAATAATCTCTAACATCCTGATGTGCCTTTGCCCTCCTGTGACATATAATTCTTATTCTTCAAAACATGAACTCCTATTCACTGGAGGAAGCCTAAAAGGCCATTTTTTTTGTTGTTCAGTCGACCCTTTGTGACCCACAAGGACCAACGTCAGACAGGCACTTCTGTCCTCCACCATCCTCCTCAACTCGCTCAGTTCTGTGCCCATTGTGTATACAATACCATCCAGCCATCTCATCTTTGGCCGCCCCCTTTTTCTTTTGCCCTCGACCTTTCCAAGCATCAAGGCTTTCTCAAGTGAATCTTCTCTTCTCATTTGATGTCCAAAATACTTTAGCTTCATCTTTACTATTTGACCTTCTGAGGAGCAGTCAGGGTTGATTTCTTCTAAGATTGACCTATTTGTTCTCCTCGCTGTCCAGGGTACTCTCAAAACTGTTCTCCAACACCACATCTCAAAGGCATCTATTCTTCTGCGCTTAGCTTTCCTAATGGTCCAGCTCTCACAACCATACATTGCCACAGGGAATACCATTGCTTTGACTATACGAATTTTTGTTTGTAATGTGATGTCTCTACTTTTCACTATGCTCCCCAGGTTTCTAATCGCTTGCCTCCCAAGAATCAGTCACCTTTTTATTTCATGGCTGCAATCAACTTGGTCTAAACTCATTCTCGAGTTGCCTCCCTTAAAAATCAAACTGCCCCCCTCTGGGGAGGTGGACTCACGGGTAGAGACATGAAATAATCTAATCCTCTGCCTCGCTAAATAATTAGCAACAATAACTTTTGACTAGGCTCTGTTCTATATATATTCACAAAGGCACATATATATCCACTAAGTCAGTAATGGGTTTTAGAAGACATGTCAATTCTGGAAGCTATGGGGAAAATGACCTGCAAAGGTAAAACACCTCATGTCATAATTAATAATTTATTCAGCTAAATTTTTCTAGTGAATACTCCTGATCTCATCATGCAGATTAACTACTCTTGAATGGATTTCATTTGTTCTTTTCTACTCCTAATTATTACAGCTGAAAGATCTTGACATTTTTTCAAATTGTAGATGAAATAAACAGTTCTGTGATCTTGTCACCTAGGGGAAAAATATGCCTATGGGATTTTGGCATCCTCCCAAAAATATCAACCAGAGGCATGGATTTTGAATGTTGTAAATTAGTATAAATTTGAACTAATAAATAAATAAAAATAAATATCTTCCTCTGCTCTTTGGAATTCTTGGTGCTTCTGCGTACAAAACAAGAGGGTGGCATAGGACCAAGTGCTGCTTCATAAAATATTATTTAATCAGAATAGCTTGATCAGAGTAATTTGCTAATAACAGTAATAACAACATGTGGTAAAGAAAAGCAGGTTTCTCAGAGATGAGACAAGCAGTTCTCTTCAAGAAGCAACTACATCAGTTCTCAACCTTTTAAAGCTGAGGGCTGAGTCACGCTCCCTCAGACAGCTTCAGGGGTCAGACAGCCCATGGCCTGCAGGTTGAGAATCCCTGAACAACATGGTCAAATAATGTGAGAAATATTCCAGAACTGTGACAGTCTGATTCACATTACTTTCCATTGATGCCCTGTTGGCGTAGTGATTAAATTGATTTCCTGCAACCAAAAGGTTGTGAATTCAATCCTGACCAGGCATCAAGGCTGACTCAGCCTCCCATCCTTCCGAGATCAATAAAATGAGTACCCAGCATGTTGGGTACAAAATGCTAATTAACTTGTGAACCACCCAGAGAGTGCACTAAATGCTATGGGGCTCTATATAAATGTGATTGCTTTGCTTTACATGATGTGCAAATCAATGCAAATTAGCCCAGAGTTTCTCCCCCTAATCTGTAGATTTTTTGTTTGCTGCTGGGCCTTCTACTTTTTTCCAGACTGAATTTGCATTGTGTTAGATGGTATGAACACTTGAGCTGTTGCAGCTTCCGGGCTGAATTGGCAACCAGAAGCTGGCTAACCCAGCTTCCTTCGTCAAGGTGGGAAAAGAGGCAGTAAAAGGACACTTGCTGGGATGTCAGATCTCCTAACCCTTCTATTCAAACAATTTCTTTTTTAAAAGGCTTGGTGCTGGTACTGCTTTACTAGGACAGCTATGAGACAACAATAAAAGAGCTAAGAACAAATCAGCATATTTATACAAGTCTTCTTTAAGTAAGCCTCTAACCCTACAGGGAACACTGCTTTCCAGCAGAAGCAATACCTATTTATTTACTTGCAATTTCTTGCTTTGCTAGCCGCTAGGTTGGCAGGAGCTGGGACAGAAATGGGAGTTCACTCCATTATGTAGCACTCAGGTCTTGAACTGCTGACCTGCCGGTTGTCAAGTTCAGAATCTTAACCACTAAACACAAGTGTCTGCAGACAGAACTGGTTATTTGGCTGTAAACAGAGATGAACACTGCACCCCAAAGTTGGATATGACTGGATTTCAAGCAAGCGTGACCTAACTGTACACAACTATATCTTTGCTACTGAAATGGGAGGGAATTTAGAGTTGTAGTCATAAGCACCTAAAACTGGAAGGTAGTAGTTCTGAAATCCACAGGGCTGGTTCTTATGAATCAAATTGGAACTCCAGCGAAAAAGTGATGCCTGCATTTGTATTTGTGTACAGTAAAACCTCTACATACGATCCCCCCCATTCCATGAGGTTATTTGTATGTCAAAAAAATGTAATTTGTCGCAAACTAGGCCAATTGTTAATTTCATCCCTTTTCTCTGCCAACTGTTATATGGTGGGATGAAGCAAATTAATCCAGAGAACCAGAATTCCTGGTACCACTTCACAGAAGCCCCATTCACACTTTTCCTGCTGTTTAATTGCACCTATAATTATGAATTTTAAAAGCCTTCACATAAGAAATTTGGGAAGAGGTAAGTGAACAGGGAGATTGAAGGATTTTGTTGCTTAATGAACACTTATTCTTATTCTCTCTAAATTATCATAAAATTATCATAAAAACCAAGAAAATCTTTTCACTTCTTTTCCTGCCCTCTTAACATGGAGAAGTGCTTATCTGAGGGACAAAATTATGCTTGTTCCCTCCACATTGTTTTTGTTTTTTACTTGTTTATGAAAAGTAGATTTAAAGACCCTGAAAATGACACGTGGGAGGATGCCAGAGGATTTGTCAAAGACCGAAACCACTGGAGAGCCCTGGCTGCCCAATATGCTACATAGCATGGGAAGATCTAAGTCTAAATAATTTTTCAAAGGACAGAGGAAATTTGCAGCTTAAAAATTAGCTTCTTCCTCTTCCCATGAATACAAAAATTAGCTGCAGCCTGTGCTAATCCTTTCTAAGAGAAATTTGCTTCCTTTAGGCAAGAAATTTCAGTTCCTTTGATGGACTACTTGTCAACACCTCATGAAACCTGGTGCTAGCATTCAGATTATATATTATTACTATTTACTAATTCTGATTTCAGCTTTATTGTTATTTCAGGAAGGGTGCTTATATACTACCATTCCTTTTGGAATCAATTTGTAGCCTCAAGCCAACCACTGGCTACTGTTAAAAATGCTTACCTTGAGAAGATTACAGTGTCACATTTCCTAATAGTACCTATGGATTAGTGTGCTTATTCTTTCACATGGATTCACTGAAGTATAATTGTACACAGTATGTCATTAGGGAGGAGCCAAAGCTACTGTTCAAACATCTGATAAAACAGTCCATTCCTGATGATTGTTAGAATCTGTCTCCATAAATAGGAATTTCTACTTCCTGTTATTATGTGCCATTAAATAGCTTGATTATGGTTCAAAACTTTTATTATGGTGCCACTATGAAATAATGACTTCCTGTCATTAACTGCCCTTTTCAGATCGTATAGACTGAGCTTCTATTACTGAACAAAAGAAAAAGATTCTATGAGTAAATATTAAGTCATTATGCCTCAAGTTTTTGCTCTATTCTGTTAAGAAATAACAATAAAGCATTAATGCTACTACCTCACACTCATCTGTGATATCAAACTGTCACACAACCAGGCAGTGGTGGTGTAACAATGTACCTGGCAGCAAGCCCAACTGTGAAAATTTGCACCCATCTCCAGGAAATTACAACCGATATATTTTGCTGCACTGCTGGAAACATTTACATGCTACATACAGGCCCTGTTAAAACTGTTAAAATGGTCCTGTAAGCAGGCTGTCTGGTTTATAAAAAAACAACCACAGCCTAACATTATCAGATGGGAAGTTTGGATTCCAAGGCAGAACCTTCACACCAAGAAGAATGAGATAAAACCATTCCATTTTTCACTCTGTTATCACACTGCAAACACATATGGTTTCTCAAGGTAAATATATGACCTAGCTCCTGTCTAAATTCTAGGGTTTGCAGTTCTTCTGTACAAAAGGGCATTATGCATATATCCACTTTCCTGTTTGTGGAGTGGGGGATAATATCCAACCAACCGCTATGTGGTACAGCAGCTCCCCCCCCCCCAAAGCCTTGCACAACATCTGCCATGAACTTTGCGGGCTCTTTGATAGTTTTCCTACGCTACCCACAAAGCAATTGATGTGTGCATGATGAAGTGATCTGGAAAGCTCATGCAATCTTTGATTTTTTTTTCTTTTTGGTGATCACCCCCCAAAAAGGTATTGTCTTTGTTTGTACTGTCTAAAGATCCCACGACTCTTTATGTTAGTTCTTCTAAATTTGCAGTGAGAAATAGGATCTGCCACTACAACGGAAAAGACTAAGCATGCTCTATTTTTTTAACACAACAGTACTGCAATGCTTCCTTCTAAAGGCCTCATTGCTTTGCATGGGGGGAAAACCCCACTCCCAAGACATTAAACTGTCCCTGAAATTTGGATTATAATTTTGTGCTCCAATCTGGGCAACCAGAAGGCTGGAGGAAGGCGCCCTCTCCTACTTTATTCCTTTGGCATAGATATATTTGAAGGAAATGAGGCATGACTAGGGCATACAAGTAAAACCTCATATAACACTAAAACCTGGTTCCACAAGTCTTGGTGTTATATGATTTTTAGTGTTATCTGATCCTCTATGGGATCCATAGAGATACATTGTAACCACACAGGCTTTAGCCGTTGTTATCTGAAGCATCCCATAGGATCTTAATGTTATCTGATGCAATTCTTCCCCCCAGATTCCTTAATGTTATGCGATTTTAGTGTTATTTGATACTAATGTTATATGAGGTATTACTTGTATTATATCTCTACCCTTCAAAGGTCGGTAAAATGAGTACCTAGTGGGTTGGGGGCAAAAATGTTAATTAATTTGTGAACCGCCCAGAGAGTACATTAAGCGCAATGAAGCAGGATGTAAGTGTCATTGGTTATTACTATATCACTTTCAGATCTTGAAAGAGGGGTGTACTGTATTGGTTGTTTTGCTTTATTACGAAGACCTAAATTTGAACTAATAAATAAATAAATAAATACCTCAAGCACAGTAAGAAGACATAATATAATTACATGTTCTTCATTATGGACACTTTGCATGTGCCAGGATTTCTGGAGGGATATCATTTTTTTAGAAGGACATTGCAGTGTTTGCATCTGCAATGTTTACCCTGGTGGTGCAGCCAAAACTTTGTGAGTTCCATCCTGACAGGGATCCAGGTTGGCTTAGCTTCCCAAGGTTAATAAAATGAATGCCCTGTATGTTGGGGGCAAAATGAGCGACCCAGAAGGTACACTAAGCATAATGGGGCGGGATATGATAGGTGTCATTGCTCTTGCTATAATATTAAGCCACACCTCGCTGTCTGTGCCCAGTCGCGGGAGGAGATTCCCGCCCCCCGTTGGGATTCCGAGTATCCCGAGCGGGCTCGTTCCCACGTGAAGACTGACACGTGTGCTCTCGAGCCCTCCACCCCAAGGGGCGACCGAGGGGTTTGAAGGAGCCCCGAGCTAGCCGCCGCCCTCCCAAGCCCCGTCCCTGTGGCGCAGCACAACCCAGGGCCACCTCTGAGTCGGGCGAATTGCTCCAGCCTCTCCCGGGTGGCTCGCTGCAGCGAAACCTCCGCCTCTCCCACGTCCGCCATGGCGCCGCTCCTCCGCCCCACGCCTTCCCTGTTCGCTTCCGGCCCCAAACAGCCGGCGCCGCCTCCTGGTTCTCGCCGGGGCCTGGGCGGCGTGGGTTGCCTGGGCAACCGAGAGGCCCACCAGGCCGGGAAACTCGGCCCGACCGCTTTGCTGTAGTTGAGCCCCTTTCACGTTTCTACCAGCTTTGGGTGGGAAGGGAGATTCGCTGAGACCCTCGGCGGGGTTAAGCCCTGGGTGGGTATATTTTTTGTAGACTGAAGGAAAAATAACAGCTGCTCCGTTCCGGTGAGAAGTCATGGTGCCTATTAATATAATATAAAGGTAAATACTGTAATTTCGTGCCAGAAATTATTCTGGTTTTAAAGGATTTTTGCTGGAGAAACTCCTTTCAGGGGACGCCCGAATAATACAAATTAGGAAATAAATAAATAAGGCTCCTTTTATGTCCCCAAGAACTGGGACAGAGACGGGCGTTCAATCCGCCATGCAGTCCCCGGCCGGGTCTCGAACTGCTGACTTGCCAGCCTTCCAGTTAACAAAGCAAGCTTCTTAACCACTGCACCACCCTTGCTCGGAAACCAGTCTTATCCCACTCTAGGGATCGGTGCTCATCTCCACTTACAGCCAGAGAGCCAGCGCTGTCTGCAGATGCTTCCATGGTCATGTGGCAGGCATGACTAGACACCGGAGTGCTTGGAACGCTTTTACCTTTACTGCCGAAGCGCTACCTGTTTATCTGCTTGCAATTTCTTGCTTTCGAACTGCTAGGTTGGTAGGAGCTGGGACAGAGATGGGAGCTCATTCCATTGCACAGCACTTGGGTCTTGAACTGCTGACCTTCTGGACATCAAGCTCAACGTCTTAACCACCAGGCCACCACAGCCCTATGTTGTTGTTCAGTCGCACAGTCGATTCCGACCCTTTGTGACCCTATGGACCACTGTCCGTCAGGCACTTCTGCCATATAATATGATATAATTGTAATATGAAACAGTATAATATGAATTTTAGCATATAACTTCATTAGATCGACCAACAACAAGGAACAAACTTGCCTGGAAACTTTCAAAAGCTGAGCTTTTCATTCAGAAGAGACGCTAATAAAGTGAAGGAAAGGGGAAAGTGTGTGTGTATGAGAGAGAGAGAGAAAGAGATAGGGGGAGGATATTGGTTTCCTGTTTTAATTTTGAAGGAAAGACAGAAGATATTGTTGGTGCAATTGAGTGATCAGGCAGGGCTTTCTTTTATTATTTGGAGGATGATGGGGAGCTGTGCTTCCTGGTGAGAGTGGAGTGGCCCTCTGCTGAAAAAGCTTCAAAAATAATATCTCCATTTTGTGCAAGTCAGAGGAGAAATCTGCTGCTGCTTCTCTCTTGCTCACTCTGCTGAGCAATGCATCGCTGTCTCCAGGATATAGTGCAAGCAGCTCCCTCTGCGTAGTCAATTACAGTACTGTATCTTGTCTTGAAGCAAGTTGAATGCAGAGGGTTGGTTATTAAAAGTACAACCTCCACTCATCTAGTCCTTATGTTTGTGGCACAAAGTTATAAGGGTTGTGACCAGTGTAGGTAAACCTCACTATTCTTCCAGGTGTGAGAGAACGAATGATTGGGTAACTCAAGTTCGGTGGTGGCTCCTTGAATTAGCAGAAGCTGCTTTCTTGCTGGTTTCCTGCCTCAAGGTAGCTTTTGCATGGTCATCTCACTGTCACCCAATTTCAGGGTGATTGGATTCACTCTCTGGCAGAGGTACTAGAAAGACCCAAGAACTTACAATGAGGCAGGGTTTTCAGTCAAAACAAAATATGGTTTATTGGGAGCAAAAGCAAAGGCAAGCCTATTCGGGCATATAGTCTGGCCAGACCTATAATTCTAAATAGCTAACCTTCCCGCAACCGTTCTGAGGAAAAGACCCCCCTTGTGATCCCTGCTCACAAAATTTGGTGAACAGAAGATGGCCCCCACCCACCTCTAAGGGCTTATATCTGCTTTCTAGACTAGCTTCTAGGTGACAAGGGAGAGGGGATTGAAACTGGGAAAGAGGAAAGGCAATTAACATATTTTAATTACATGCAAACATAAAACAAAGGCAGCTCTGAGGTCAGGGACTTTAGTTACACAAAAGCGGCAGATTACAGCTATTGCTGAAAAAACCGGTTATAGAGAGTTTACATTAGGTCAAAGGAGCATATTTGTGGTTGACAGGAATAACCAATTGCATGTAGCGGCGGGAAAACAGTGGATTCCGGCATGAATGGAGCCTCCGGACAAAATTGCTTTAGCGTCTAGCGTGTAAACAAAGAAACAAAGAAAGATGTTAGAATCAATATGCCTTAATCATTTAGTTAATGGGAGACCTTTGAGGAGAGAAGTCACCTTTTGTTTTTCCCTTTTAATCCTCTGGCTGCGTACGTGGGAGACGGGATGTCCGCTTGTCCCTGTGCTTGTCATTTTACTTTGCTTGCTTCCCCCCCTTTTTCCTGATCAACTTTGGGGTTGTTCCCCACAGATTTTTGCTATGTTTTATGCTTGGTCAGTGTTCTAATCAATGTTTAATTGAACTTTAATCAAACCAGAGGAATGAGTCATTCAGCTTCCTTTGTGAAGGAATTTCTGCTTATCAGAAAACGTCATCAAACCGGTTTTAAGAACAATGGAGGCAATCAGTGATTTTTAATCTCTCCCTCCCTCTGGAAAGGCCTCCCACTATGTGTATCCAAACTTTTGGCCTTTCCTTATTTTCCATGTGTGTGAGTGTTGTGATATTTATAAACGTTTTGATTAATTATAATGCTTTATTCAAAATTTTAGGTAACACTCCTTCCCTTCTTCTCTTAAGATTTCGACTGACCAGTGGGCAGTCGTATCTTAGGCTGAGTGGGTCCTGGTGTGGTATGCCCCCCCCCCGGGGGCCCTGGTACAGCGTTCTCAGGGATTACAAAAAGGGGCACACACACACAAATTAGAATTATAACTACAGCAATCCCAAACCCCGCTATGAATAAATGTTTCCAACATCTGGGAGTAGGCCAATTAGCCAATTCCCCAGTGAAAACCCAGTGTTTTACTCTCAGTGGTGAGATTGTGGATGGTTTCTTCTGCCTGCTTGCTGTTAAATTTAGGCAGCACATCCATTTAAAATAAGGGGGTTGTCCAAACTACCAAATGAACATCCTAACATTCTATACATTCTACACATGTTTAGAAATTTAAACTAAAGAAAATACAGGAACACAGTTTGCTAGCAATACTTTAGAGAGAGAGAGAGAGGTAGATAGAGAGAGAGAAGGGGGGGTCGAGAAGAAATGAGGTGGTAGGAATACTAATAATAAAAGACATGATACTCCTCCATTGAATTTTAGACATGCTCTGGAGCAGTCATCCGTTCACTTTTGGGATCCAACACAAGGCTTCCACATCTTTAGGTTTTCCTGTAGTGAGGGAGAGAGAACACAACATATCTCCCCAAAACCCTCCCACATTTACTTTTAAACTTTTATTCCTTAACCCTAGTAACAATAAACGACAACAAACATGCTTTAATGTACGGTAATACCTCATATAACATCAGTATGATGCATTAAGATCCCATGGGATGCTTCAGATAACCGCCAAAACCTTTGTGGTTACGATGCATCTCTATGGCTATGGCTCCCATAGGATCCTAACATGCATCGGGTAACACTAAAAATCATATAACATCTAGACCTGTGGGGCCAGGTTTTAGGGTCATATGAGGTTTGACTGTACTCCCATTACATTCACTGTTCCCTGTGGATTTATGTAAGGGAATTCCTTAAGATTCCAGGTTTAGTAGGAGAAGAGGGCTTTTATTGTGCAAACCCCATACTTACTCCAGAAGCCACTAATGCATGATTCAATTGCAACTGTGAGTGCTTTTTAGAGGCAGGAATTTACCTTCCTGGCCCAAACCAATGTGAACCAAATTAAATACTTTGAGTAAACAATTGTTTCACTCCCATCTGATCTGAGGAAGGTGCTGCTTCCCTACCAAATTCAGCCTCCCCCTCCCCTTTGTGAGTCTGGGAGTCTCCTAACTAATTTCTAAACTGGCCTCATTGTGAAATCTATTTGTTTACCTTTACCCTGTTTTCCTTCTGGCATCCTGTATAATAAGAATGAGGGTTTAACAAACGCACTGCAGATGTTTCTGAAATAACTTTATTGTTGGAGTTGCAAAGCAATCTTTATGGTTCAGTTTCTTTAACTAGGATTCTTAACTGGGGACGGTGCATAGGGACACTCAAATTTCCTTGAGATTGTGCACTTAGTAGGATGAGAGGAAATTTCCCATGTGCGATGTTCCAACAATCTTCAGAACCCACTCACACAACATACATGCAGACAAGACAAAATACAGCTATGCAATGACAGAACAGGCTATGCAGGGGCAGGGCACCTCTCCTGCCTTCCTTAAGGGAAATTTTGGCAGGGAGTTTGCCCAGAAATAAAATTTGGCTTTATTAATTTTAATTAGGCAGACATCAGTTTGTGGTGTTAAAAACTTCAAGCTGCTCTTAAGGAGCAAGCTACTATGTGCTTATCTATTTACTATGCAAAACTTCTCCTACCTTTTTCCGGAACTCTTGTTGCAAGGTCCTGGGTTTGAATCACAATTTTTAAAAGCATTTTTTTTTTCTTTTTCAGATCGAAAATCAAATGTGCTTCCTGGGGCTTTTGCGATTCAGTTAATTCAACCCCAGTACATGTGTGTATTGAGCCACATTATACAAAATCAAATTTACAGCAACCATTTCAGAAATGCATATGTTTTCAAAAGGTTTTAATAGGTTTATGTTCAAATTAACTTTTCACTATGGAGCAGCAGTTTCCTTCTTTAAAGCAATTCAGACAAGCAGAGCTTTGCACAGACATGATTCCAAGTTTCCAATTTAAACTTATCCAGATTATAACACATGCATAGCCCCTCTGTTTAAGCAAGTATCAGATTATACAGGACAATGTTCCATTTCCCTTGTGCCACAAATTAAAGGTTCCCCTTTATTTAATATCCATCCATTATTTTCTACTAGGCCATATCTCCTTTTATTTCTGAAAATGGGTCTCCACGTGCCACATTTAGAGACTGTTAAGGTATACACCAGACAAACCAAATTCTGAGTTAGCATGGCCCTTTTAAGATGTGGGCCAGATTTTCAAAATACGTTTTTGCATTTTAGGCAGATGCTTCTCGGCCCCCCTTCCCACAAAACTGGGTTCTCAAGTGAGACTCCAATTGTCCTTTTTCCCAGGGAAAAAGACAAGCCAAAACCTCCATTTCCGCTATCTTCATGCCCTTTCTCGGGACAGACACTGGGGCCACCCAGAACTCCAGGATTTGCTCCGAAGGCTTTCTTGGGGTCCCTTGCCTATCTGCAAGTTTTCCAATTCAATTATAATATTGCCAGGTTGAGCTGAGCACTTTAAATGAAGCCGGGTAAAAGGGTGGTTGAGGTGATTTGCCTTCTTGCATTGATATTTTGTGCAGGCCAATTCTGCCTGCGGGGAGTACCCTAAATTTCATCCATATGTGGGGCGTATGGCCAGGTAGCAAACTTATGTTTTAAAATTAGCCTTTCATCAGATGAGGCTCCTTATTTCATATTTGTCAGCCTTGCTGGGACAGCAGGGTGACACAGATTAATTTGAGGCACAACGAAAAGGAAGAAAAAGTCCCCATTTCTTTGCCAACTAGGGCAGTGGAATCAGAATTTGGGTGGGGCAGTGCATATGCCTGTAATCTTGGACATTATGCGACTCTGTTTACTTTAGTGGCCAAGCTTAGTGGAAGAGGAAGGAGGGGCCGCTTTCCCCCCTTCAGGCTATTGTGAATGGAATGTTGTTTTTTTTTTTTTCTCAGCAGGAGGCAATTTCTTAACTTCTCTGCAGTGCTACAATGTTTGCACTCTGCACATGTTCTATGGAAAGTTCGATTTTTTTTACTTTGGAAGCCATTTCTTTAAAAACAAATGCATTTTCAAACACATATTGGTTGCAGTTGGCTTTGTATGGGAAAGAGGGACCTTTCTAATTAATCTGTCCCAATTTCCAGCCTTTGCCAATCTCAAAAAAATTTTTTTAGATATACCAATCATCAAGTTAGTATATTTGTTTTGTTTTCCAATTAATTCCATTTTATTTGCTGTATTTTCCCACTATTTCTAAGTTCCAATTCCTAATTTCCAAAGCCTTTATTGCTTGAACTACCTACGTTTTTGTTTCAAATTCTGCTCAATTCTCCTTTGGGTCCCTTTTAAAGGGATTTTCCTGTAACTTCTGATACTTACTTAGTTCGATTTCGAGCCTTATTTAAAAGGCAGCAATGCATTTGAGCGTTGCTAATTCACTAGCCTTATAATACTTTTGCCATGTCCCAATCTAAAGGACAACAATAATCCCGATTTATACATTTCCAATCTCTGGCTTAAAGTTTAAATTAGACAGAGAAAGGAATATTATCATTTTGTTAACCATACTTTTTATATACTTTTTACATTATATTTACAGATCTGCCACATCTCCAGCATGCATCAGGCCTGGGTACTCTTTGGAAGCATAACTTCTTAAGGATATGCTTCCTTCCCCTTTAAAGCCTTCTGCAGAGCATGTTAATACCTCACAATGGCAGTTTAAATTTTCTAAGTTCCTAGTCCTCATTATTTACACATCACAAAAATGCAGGCACACATTTATTTCGTTCACACACACACCCAGGGCCCTCACTAAATTCATTCATTCATCATACCTGCATGCATATTTACATATATTACACATCCATTCCATTTTTAAACTTTACATTAGCTCTCCTTTTTCTCCTGCAATGCTCCACGCAATCGCTAGAAAAGCAAGGGAAAATGCCATGCTTTCTCAGACCTTAAGGGCCATGTTTTACTGTGATTCTCAGGAGGCTGGAATTACTTGCCACCTGGGCACAATGACTTAATCTTATTGTTACTCATTCTTATAAGCCATTCCCAGGCTGCCTCTTATGGCAATAGCCTGGGATTCTTCCAATTTGGGCTGCCCTGTGTTCGAATTCAGTTACACTTTAACAGATTGCTTTAACTTAATTGGGGCTTTCCTTTTAGAAACAACGGACAAGTTAATTTATGTGGGTGCTGGGCTACCTTAACCCTTTGTTTAATCTATGACTGCTATCCCCTTCAAGCCTCTCAGCCTGAATGGATTGCAGTGGGCTCAAATTTTAAATGCTTTTCTGTTCTGGTTTACTCTTTTTCATTCTGCTCTATTTAGCACCCCCCACTCAGCTAGCAGGGATGGATGGCAATAAACTATTTCTCCTTCCCTTTTCTCTTTTGGCTGAGGAGTCCTGTTCTGCTTACTGGGTCCTAGCTTTCCCTTTTCCAACGAGTCCATTGAGATTGGCTCACTGTTTCAATTCGAGCTTTTAATTTTTAACTTTTTCTTTTTGATTTTATAGTGCCCAATTTTCCTCATGATTTCCTTATTTCACTAAGGACGCCTTCTATCATTCCTTTCAGCCCGCTCACTCCTGCAACTCCAGGAACTTCCATCTGTTCCCAAGGTCCGATTTCTTCTACAACTCCCCTTCCCAACATGTCCCGCTGGGGCATGTCTGAGAGGTCCAGTAGGTTTACCTCTGCGGTTTAACCCACTGTAACCTGGGGGGGGGGGCTGCAAAGTTACGGACCCCAGACTCTCCCGACTGGATTTGTTCCTTTTGCTGGCAGGGGTGGTGGGCATCAAGGGCTGAGGGGGCGCCCCAGATTTACAAGGATACCATGAGCAGCGGGTTTGAGGAATTAAGGACCCAGAAGGTGCAATGGACCCAAAACGGTCCTCTTCAAGCCTCCTCAATTACCTCTCTATACTTTGGAGGATCCCCAAATTCGGGAGGAGGATTAGCCTTCTCCCATTACAATATAAAGATTGCCCTCGCAAGGGTATCGTTCAAGGTTTTGTGGGTGCAGCCTCACGGAGAGCGCTGCATGTTCTGAGTCCCCAGATCTCCTCAGACTTACTTCTAGCCTTCTAATAAATTCCTTTAGGTGCCTTAAACTTAAGTTGCCTTCTCTAGGCCAGGCGGGCCTCAGGTCCCTTTGAAAGGGGCCGGTCTTGGGTGCTTAAAAGTTTTAACCTCCATTTGCTCAATTTTAGACTTGGGTCCCACCAAATTCTTCCAATTCTTGAGGACATTGCTGCGTGGCGTCCCACCAGCCTTTTCCTTCTTTCAGCCCAGCCTGAACTCTCAAAAAGCTCCTCCCATTAGCTTGCCTTAGGCCTAGGTCTTGGTGCTTACCGAGTTACCCCGCGCAGCGCACTGGCGGGAGCGGACCACACAGTTTCTTCCCTTGGTGTTTCTCAACGGGCATCACCCGTTTCTTGAAACGGAATTTACCCTGGCCTCAAAGGGCAACGAACCCCTTTCTTGACCAGGCCTGCCAATTGGCCACGTGCACTCAGTTAATCACTCTGGCACACCGTGCTTTTCCGAAGGTCCTCAATGGGCGCCACCCGTTTCTTGGACCCTCCGCCCAACTCGTAAAGACCCCAGTGTCAGGTGATGAATCTGCTCACTGGACCCTGAAATTTAAACTAAATTGCTCACGGGTGGACAATTCCCGTTCTTGCTTGATTTCTAGCTGGCTAGCGAGGCCAGACTAGTGGTCAATTCTTTGCGCAGCTCAGGTTCGTCAGACCGTATCTGCTGCACCCTCGGTGGGACTCTAACCCACGCTTTCAATACTCGAGCTGCCACCCGAGGGGAAGTTGAGTTCAGCTGGCTTTTTAAACTAACTTGGCAAGAATTTCAAAGGGACCCCAAAATCAAAATTATACGTTACCGATCCTGAAGTTTTCAGTCGCAGAGACGAACCGCAGATGAGTCTCTCAAAGCCTGATTGAAGATTTCGAATAGGAGGTCGTTCTGGTTTTTCTTTCCCTCTCTTTGTGCCCTGCACCTCTTAAGGAGGTTGCAGGAACCAGAGGCATCCCGGACGAGCCCCCAATTATGTCACCCAATTTCAGGGTGATTGGATTCACTCTCTGGCAGAGGTACTAGAAAGACCCAAGAACTTACAATGAGGCAGGGTTTTCAGTCAAAACAAAATATGGTTTATTGGGAGCAAAAGCAAAGGCAAGCCTATTCGGGCATATAGTCTGGCCAGACCTATAATTCTAAATAGCTAACCTTCCCGCAACCGTTCTGAGGAAAAGACCCCCCTTGTGATCCCTGCTCACAAAATTTGGTGAACAGAAGATGGCCCCCACCCACCTCTAAGGGCTTATATCTGCTTTCTAGACTAGCTTCTAGGTGACAAGGGAGAGGGGATTGAAACTGGGAAAGAGGAAAGGCAATTAACATATTTTAATTACATGCAAACATAAAACAAAGGCAGCTCTGAGGTCAGGGACTTTAGTTACACAAAAGCGGCAGATTACAGCTATTGCTGAAAAAACCGGTTATAGAGAGTTTACATTAGGTCAAAGGAGCATATTTGTGGTTGACAGGAATAACCAATTGCATGTAGCGGCGGGAAAACAGTGGATTCCGGCATGAATGGAGCCTCCGGACAAAATTGCTTTAGCGTCTAGCGTGTAAACAAAGAAACAAAGAAAGATGTTAGAATCAATATGCCTTAATCATTTAGTTAATGGGAGACCTTTGAGGAGAGAAGTCACCTTTTGTTTTTCCCTTTTAATCCTCTGGCTGCGTACGTGGGAGACGGGATGTCCGCTTGTCCCTGTGCTTGTCATTTTACTTTGCTTGCTTCCCCCCCTTTTTCCTGATCAACTTTGGGGTTGTTCCCCACAGATTTTTGCTATGTTTTATGCTTGGTCAGTGTTCTAATCAATGTTTAATTGAACTTTAATCAAACCAGAGGAATGAGTCATTCAGCTTCCTTTGTGAAGGAATTTCTGCTTATCAGAAAACGTCATCAAACCGGTTTTAAGAACAATGGAGGCAATCAGTGATTTTTAATCTCTCCCTCCCTCTGGAAAGGCCTCCCACTATGTGTATCCAAACTTTTGGCCTTTCCTTATTTTCCATGTGTGTGAGTGTTGTGATATTTATAAACGTTTTGATTAATTATAATGCTTTATTCAAAATTTTAGGTAACATCACCTTCCCCTTCCAAGACAGCAGGTACGACTTTTCAGAAGGACTAGGATGGATTGAACCCGCAGATGGAAAGGGCATCTCTAACTTGTGTAGTTCCTACAAGGTAACAGCTGATGTTTCTTCTTCTCTGGCTTCTCTCACTGTATGGTTGAATGATGAGAAAACCTGACCCAGTAGTAACCATTTCTTCTATCAGGTCACTAAGATTCTTCTTTCATGTCCAGATCAAACTTTGGACTGCCAAACTGAAACCACTTTCTTGGCTTTGTCCTTGGGCAAAATTAAATCTTCATCAGTACATGTTTCTGGTAGTAAGGTCACCCAGATGAGTGCAGACAAGTGAGATGGCTGCTTACTTTATTTTGCACTTCTGGGAGATGGTGGCCACCAAGCAGTAGTTTTTACTTGTACAGTCAAACCTCGCTTAACGAGTGACTTGCTTAGCGAAAAACTCGGATAACGAGCGGGCTTTTCAAAAAGCAATCTGACTCGCATAACGAAAATTTTCACTATGCGAGTCGGACTTTCTCTATGGAAAAACTCACATAATGAGCATTTCTATGGGGAAAACTCGCATAACGAAATTTTTTTGCTATGTGAGTTTTTCCATAGAAATTTTCGTTATGCGAGGTTTTTACATAGGAATTTTCGCTATGCGAAAAAAATCACCTAGCAAAAAACTTGCATTGTGAGCAGTCTCGCAGAATGAATTATTTTTGTTATGCAAGGCTTGACTGTAATTTTCTTTAGCTGCTACAGAATTGTGACAATCTATCATACATAGCATAAGAAGATAGAAGATAAGCAATTTGTTTATTATTTCTATTTCTATGCTGCCAATCCACCCAAGTGGTCACTTTGGGTGGTTCAGCAAGATACTTAATTTACAATTTTGACTATGAGTTTTGTAATAATGAGGTGTAGCCTGAGCAAAATTTACTGGATATATATTCCCTCAAATTCTACTGTCCAGAGAATTTATGTGGAGAAAAAGCATCTTGTGTATACTTATGATCAGAACCATCTATATCTATTTGTTACATTTGTATGATACTTTTCTTCTAAGTTTGTGGTTCCCAGTGTGGGGCACACACCACACAGGGGGGTAATTTGATTTTTTTTTTTGGGGGGGGGGGTGGATTTTAAAGCTTGTTTAGACCAAGTTAATGGCCTTTTAGGCTTCCTCCACATAAAATAGGTGTTCACTTTTTGAATAATAAGAATTGTACGCCATAAGGAGGCATCAGGATTTTAGAGATGCTTAGATGGAGCATGGCCAAAAAAAGGTTGGGAGTCACTGCTCTAAGTAGTTCAAGGAGGGTTATGTTTTTTGATCTCCCTACATCCATTTTAATTGCATGAGACTCCTGAAGTACCTGAGGTCACCTATTGAGTTCCACAGCTGTTTAGCAAATCCCATGAAAATCTATGTTTATGTGAATAGGGTGAAAATATGTGGGACAATAATTTATATTTTGATGTTAGTGAACTAGAAAATATTGCTTCTTATGTCCAGATGCTATGCATATTAGCTACAACGGCAAGGTTAATAGATATAGGCTTTAAGGTTCACAGTATATCATGTACAGTACTCAGGTAGATAACTTCAGAACAGGCGTATTGAATATTTTTTGTTTCATTTATTGATTTATGAATATTTATAAACTGCTCATCTCTTAAAGTTTTCAAACTGGTGTGTAACAATAATAAAACATGCTACATAAAGCAATTTCATTATTTATTTATTTATTTATTTATTTATTTATTTATATTTATATTGCCGCCCACTCGCCGAGGCGACTCAGGGCGACTTACAGTCAAAATAACAACAGTAAACAAAAAAAATTATAAAATGTAACCACATAAAACAACCAAACCAGAACACAAACTAACTCCTGTCAGGCCGTTGTTGTGGGCCCAGAGGAGTGGGCAAGGTCCCCAGCCACTGCTAGGCCTTGGCATCTTCTTCCTCAGGCCGTTGTTGTGGGCCCAGAGGAGGGGGTGATGTTCTCAGCCACTGCTAGGCCTCCACATCTTCTTCCTCAGGCCGTCGTTGTGGGCCCAGAGGAGGGGGCGATGTTCTCAGCCACTGCTAGGCCTTGGCATCGTCTTCCTCAGGACGTTGTTGTGGGCCCAGAGGAGGGGACGATGTTCACAGCCACAGTTACATTATCCAAAAACTAGATAATAAGACTGAAATATACTGGTAGGGTTCCTTGCAAAAATATGTAAACCTACATATGCCTGAAGATAAGAATTGCCACACCATGTCTGATATTTATAGTATGTGTTCAGTGGTGGGCAGCAAAAATTTTCGCTAACACACCGTGGGTGGAGTCTACATCGTGAGCGATCTAGTCATGGCTGCCATAAGGTCATGTATACATCTGCAAACACAGGCAGCACTGGCTTTTTGGTTGTAAATGGAGATGAGCACTGCACCCTAGAGTCGGATATGACTGGCTTTTCAGCAAGGGAGACCTTGAACCACTTGGGGACAAAACCTGATGGGGCAGGGCAGGGAGGTGGGTGTGGCCACCCAATTTCACTACCCCCCCTGCCCAGAGGCCAAGGTGTGTTTTACTTACACTTCTGGTGGGAGGAACCACATGACCGGCCCGCTGAACCACGTCATCGGACCACAGACCGAAAAGTTTGGGCACCCCTGGTCTAAATTATTGATGTCTTTTCTGATTCTAATCCAAATTTCTGAGTCCTTTTGCCAATGAGAAACCATGCTACTTCTCCATGTTCCATCATAATTGTAGTCTCTTGTCCAGAGTGTAGATAAAGACAATCAAATGTGGCACTCCTAATTCCTAGAACAATCTAAAACTCTTGATTATCCACATGGCAATAGGCTTTCCTTAATTTATAAAAAATACTTTAGTGTGCTTCAGTAGCCAGTGTATATTTCCAACATGATTTAAACGTAGCCTAGTCAAAATGTATTGTTGCTAGGTATTTAGGGATGTAGAGTCAGAGCTAGCTAAACAAGTAGAGCCACAATGAAGCCCAACCTGGGGAAGGAAAATGATAATGAAATAGCAGCAGTACCTACAACTTTGCTCGTCGGTGAAAAAACAGTTTTTGAACTAACATGCCAGTTACATGTTTCCCAAAACTTTGAAGTGTTTTAAGATTTTTATGCATAGAAACAACGTGGATGAATAAAGCTGTAGAAGTAACCAAACTAAAGTTAGCTAGAACTGATTTTTCTTGGTTTACTGCACTGTGACTGGAATATAAATTGAATCTAATAATAATAATAATAATAATAATAATAATAGAAACAGTGATTTAATATCATTCTCTGAAAGGACAAGAAGCAGGTTTGAAAGCAGGTCTTGGTAAGCCATTCAGGATATCAGACTGATTAATTATTGTAACTTGACCTTCCTGGTGAGTCAGGCAGGAGCAAGTAAATAATATATATCTCGATAGCTGGATGAACCTGACATGATTGTCTTGATTATTTGGTTCACTCTGAAATTTACCCTTTCAGGGATAGATGATGCATACGATGGGTCACCACAGACTCAGAATACCTGATAGTATTATAAAATTCTGTAATGCTCTGAGAGCACTGTTTGAGTGTCATACTTTTGACCATGACATTATTGTTATGGAGATGACATTTCTTTTACTTTCTTTTTAATTTTAAGAGTTAGATCAAGTATAGCCTTTAGGGGATTATAAGAGTAGAAAATGCAAATGAAAGAAATGAGGTAGTGGTGGTCCCTTTGATATGGGCTTTCCATAAGGAAAAATCCTGCAATAAAAGAAGCCTTAAAATAGGGCAGAAGTTTTCATAAGGAATAACATTATGAAAACCCAGTCTTGTGATAACAATAAGACTGTGTTATCTGCCACATAAAATACATACTGAGATCACAGGCACTGATCTCTCTCTGGGTGCCTTCTCAGTTGTTGAGATTGGCTGCTATCATGGCATCTCTCCACCTATCTTGTTGTGTAGATTAGTTGTTTTGTATTAAAGGCCATCCAGTCTCTGTTTTGCTCATCCAAGAAATCTGTTGTCTTCCACATTAACCCTTGGTCTTCCCTATATTTCAGAATATTATATTTGTCATGACAAATTATGTGACCAAGAAATAACAGCTCAAATTTCTTGATAAACAACTATTTCTTTTAGTATCAAGAGTTCTCTATTGTGTCAGTCCATTGGATTCTGAAAAATAGTTATGTATATCCATATTTCAAAAGCATTTTTTTCCGGTTGAGCATTTCCTTAATACTGTACCTCAACCCACACATCCATATGGGCTAACCATATGTCTCAAAGATATCTTAAGCTGTTGTTACACAGCATTTTCTTTAACTTCATAAAGGTGGTTCTAGTCATCTCAATTTTTCTCTTTGTTTTTGTACTGTAAATGAATATTGATAATTAAACATCCCACTGACTGACAATCCCATGTTGTTAACTTTCTCCGATGACCCACCTTAACGGTATATGAAGGTCATCTCGGCTTCCAGATATCGTCAGCATATTTTATATTATAATACACAATTTACTTGCCTAGAGATCTATCTGCTACAGCAGGTTGCATAACTGCTGAGAAGATACATCCTTGACACGTTTGTATACCAATTTCTGCTTCATTAGTTAATTCTCCATCTATTTTAACCATTTCCCCCAGTATGTTTTCATTATGCATATATCTTTTCTATTAATATATAGTGGACATTATCATGGTCTCTGTATATTCAAAATATAAATTATTTTTCTTCAACTTTCATCTGATTTAGCAAATACCTGTATTAATTTAACATCTCCAAATTGTAACAACCCTTACTGACATGAAATGGATAAATACAAAACTAACTAAAATACAATTGTATTAATTTTTCACATGCTCACATCTGGCTGGAGAACTCATAAATTATTTTTCTGGCACTTCAGTGATCTATGTGGGGTATACAGAAAGAGTCCCCTTGTAGATTGTGGTATTTTGAACCACAATAAGTCGTATCCCGGGCAATGACCACTTTGTGCCAGCTAATCTTTTTCACACTTATGCTGTATCCTATTCCAAATATTGGTGATTCTCATGTTGATCAGCCATGAAGACTGTCCTGCGAATATAATGCAGTGGCCTTTCACCTATCTGCTGTGTCAAAGTGTGACACCCATACCACTGATCCAGCTCCACGAGTCACTTTCTGGTCCTGAGCCCTTTTGGCACACAAAGTCCTCTTCAGCCCCAAGCCAGTATTGATGAAGCTGCTGCCCTCCATCAAGATAGATTCAAGTTGGATTTAATCCACTTGGAGACCATCATCCTTCCCTATGGACTTCGCCAAGGCTGCTAGTCCTCATGGTTGTCAGTTTAATTAACCACTGCTTGATGCTCAGCTTTGAGTCACTGGCAGTATGGTCTACTCTGTTACCATAGCAGGATAATCTGGCCAACCTCATTTCTCACACTAGGTCAGGTGAAAGGAACTGCAGAATAAACTCACCAAAAGGTGGCTTCATTTGGCAGTTTCATGTCTGGCCTAGAGATGGAAGAAGAAGTGATTTACATAACATTTTGCTCAGATAAAGTTGAGTAGGATTACAGGTTAAGGTTGTAAACATACATGTTTATGTGGGAATAAGTCCTATAAAAACCAATGAGATTTACTTCTGAATAGAAGTGCAAAGGATCTCTGTTAAATACTTTTGAAAAATTCCTTAGGTAGGAATTGTTTCAGACAGATCTCTGTACTGAGTTTACTGCAGTAAAGGAACACTGGATTGGAGTGGTACATGGGGACTCTTCCATCTGTTGCCTCCTTTTTATTTCAACCACTGCTCTAGGCAAATAGAGTTTCACTTCAGCAATCTGTCCTCCCTGCTCTTTTAGCAGGAGAAATGAAAGATCCTTTGACTGGTCTCCTGCAGTGTTGATTAGCTGTTGTGTGCACAGTTATTGAAGGATTCCTTGGCTTCAGTATGGCTGTTCCCTGCCCTGTGCTTAGGAGACTTAGTCATACTGTGAGTCAGAATTTGACATTGCCTGTGGAGGGGGGAGGCATGAGCACAGATGGGCCAAGAATGCCTTTTACCAATTTAGACTGGTATGCTAGATTTGGCTCTGTCAAGAGAGAACCAATATATCCTCGGTGATAAATACATTAATAAAGATAAAGGTCACCTTTGCTCAGAGCTAGTCTTGTCTGACTGTAGGAGGTGGTGCTCATTTCTGTTTACATCCAAAGAGCTAGCACTGCCTGCATCTGCAGACATTTCTGTGATCATGTAGCAGGCATGACTAGATGCCGAAGTGCACTGTTACCTTTCCCACAGAAGCGGTACCTATTTATCTACTTGCAATTTCTTGCTTTTTGAGCTGTTTGGTTGGCATGAGCTGGGACAGATGTCATGAGCTCATTCCATTGCACAGCACGCGGGTCTCAAACTGCTGACCTGGGCTTAACCATTAAGCCACCATGGCCCTGAATAAATACATTAGTAACTTCCAAATTACAGTACTGTATTATATGCACCCGATATTAGGCTTCTTTATAACCGGGAAACTTCAGAATACAGTTGTACCTCGCTTAAAGAGCATAATGCGTTCCACAGGATTGCTCTTTAAGCGAGTTTGCTCTTTAAGCGAAACACCATTGTAAGTGACCAATTGTTGGGGGGGGATTGCGAACCCCGATTTATTTGTTAAGCGAGTTTTTGGTTGGTTTTATTTGTTAAGCAAAACAAACATTCAGAGAAAATTCTGCTCTTTAAGCGAGTTACTCTTTAAGCGAGTCGCTCTTTATGCAAAGTTTGACTTTATGGTTGTTTTATAAGTTTACCTGCTCCAGAGGATTAGAGCCTATTATAGCAATTTTTAAGAATTCTGCCTGGAGCAACAGAAATTGATGAGCATTTCCTTTAAAGTTTGGAACACCTACCATGCTTTAAGATTGGATAGGAAACTCCACTTGTTTGGCCTTTAAGTTGTGTTGCATCAGTGGACATCAGATTGGCTTGGCTAAGCAGGGCCCCTTCTCTAAGGAATTTCCTCCTAAGGTGAGTTCCTTTAGTTGCAGGAGAAAGGGAATAGTTTTATTGGATCCTGGGGTGGGGTGGAATCAATCATCATGTGAGCTTTTCTGATTCAAGATCACTTCTTCATGCATGCACCAGTTGGACAGTGCAGGGAAATTATTAATGAGAGTCCCAAAAGTTCATAGCAAGATGTTGAGCCAGGATTTATTTCTTAGAGGTGATTTGGGAGAAAAAACCAGCAGACTGGATTTGATATCATATCCCATTGCACAAACACTTCCCTGCAAAGGGCTTTCTTTTAAACCTGCAAGTTTCTTTTTAGCGTGAAAAAAAGACCATGCAAAAACCCAGATGCCAAGTCTGGCCAGGTTATCCTGCTATGGTGATAGAGCAGACTATTGGTGGCAAACCTATGGCATGTGTGACAGAGGTAACACTCGGAGCCCTCTCTGTGGGCACTCTGGCAGTCACCCAAGCACAGAGTTTGCCTTGCCCCTCTGCCCAGCAGTCCAATGGGAGCATTTCCTCCCTCTCCCCAGCACAGAGTTCACCCCACCGCTCTGCCCAGCAGCCAAATGGGAGTGTTTCTTCCTTCCCCTAGCACAGAGTTCACCCTGCCCCTCTGCTCAGCAGCCCAATGGGAGCATTTTCTTCCTCCCCTGTTGCTGTGTTGGCACTTTGCGATAACTAAGTGGGTTTGGGGTTGCATTTTGGGCACTTGGTCTCTAAAAGGTTCACCACCACTGGAATAGACCATACTGCCAGTGACCTAATGCTGAGCATCAGGTGGCGGTTAACGAACCTGACAACTCTGAGGACTAGTGGCCTTGACAACATCCTCAGGAAAGGGTGATGGTCCCCCAAGTGGATTAAATCTCTCTTGAATCCATCTTGCTGGAGGGCAGCAGCTTCATCAATACTTGCCTGGGGCTGATGAGGATTTTGCATACCAAAATTGCTCAGGACCAGAAAGTGACTCGCAGAGCTGGATCAGTGGTACTGTTGTCAAACTGATGCAGAAGGCAGATGAATAGCCATGGCATTATAATCACAGGACAGTCTTCATGGCTCATTGCCATGATGATCGCTAATATTCAGAATAAGATACGGCACAAGAAGAAGAAAGACCCAGATACCCTTTAGTTGGGGTATTTAAAAGGGCTCTGAAATCCTAATTGTTTCAGGTAGCTTCTAAGTTATGTAATTAATTGACCATGTTACTGTTTTAATTGTGATTTATTGTTTGATTCAGGGAAATGGCTTTTATACTGACTGAATTATAGTTTAGTGACAACTATTTTGTATTATAAAATGACAGTTTTATCATAATATTGTACTATGTTTATATTTTGTTCAAGGAATTTTGTCTGGTGAAAATGATACAGAAAGGTAACAAAGATGTTTAAATATGCAAACAAATAAAATACAATTTGTTATTCCGTGGAATAGATAAATGACAAATTATAAGGATGATACATCTTTTTGTTATCTTCTCCATTTATGGTGGCATGTTGCATTAGTATTCTCTTGGTTACATGCAAAAGTAGCATTTTTTCATTTGCTTACATATTTTCAAATATTCCCTGCCTGTTGTGCTGTAGCTAGTCCTTTTATAAAGCAGGGGGTATTGTAAAAAGCAGCAGGATATTTATTTAGGGCATTTGAAGTTTTCCTTATGAAAGTTGAATAAACGTAACCTGCTGTGTAATCCTTTTTTCTCTTTTAGATGTCTCATGGATAAACTGTAAAATAGATAACCATGGAGGAGGAATTTACAGAGTACCTTGCCCCTGCTTCTGTAAAGCGGTTGCTTGAACATGGAGAAACTGCTGATCAAAATGATGCAAAGAAGCTGCAAGATCTTGTAATGGTTAGGAAACATGCTCAATATTTAAGTGATCTACAAGACGTGCACTACTGTGATTCTCTAAAGATATGTGATTTATCTGGTAATTTCCTTACAAATATTGATGCACTTGAATGTTGTGTTAATTTAATTAAACTGGATCTTCATAGCAATCAGGTGAGCAAAAGTGGTTTAAAAATAGTCTAACTTGAAAAATAAACTAATTTATAGATTTGAGTCTGTGGATCAGTGCTATATATTTATTTTGCCCTGTTTGTAATTCAAGCTCTTCCATGATATAGCATACTTGACACTAACAATACATGCATTATGCTGTAGTTACAACTCAGTGAAATATTTTATACCTGTTGTTATATAGACACAGCCTTGCCTGTCTTAATGTTTTACTTCAGGAGAAACAATATATATTTGTGTGTGCATATCTGTCTGTGTGTAGGTAGCAAGGTAAAGAAATATGTATCGATACACAGTAATACCCAGCATAATGTGTGCACTGCACAATGTTAAAACTGCATAACATTAAGAAATCTGAAGAAAAATTTTGCACCGCACAACGTTAAACCCTATAGGTTGTATTGCACAACATCCCCTGAAGTCTGAGCTGGTTACAATGTATCTCTATGGAGTTTGATGTTGTGCGATACATTCCATAGGGTTTAACGTTGTGTGATACATGTATCGCACGACGTTAAAAATCGCAAAACATTAAGGATCATGGAAACAAGCTTTAATGTTATGTGGGGTATTACTGTACAGTGAAACCCTGCTTTATGGAATTAATCCATTCTGCTGGGTTTTCCTTATAGCAAAAATTCTTTAAAGTGAAGCATGGTTTCACATAGGAATGGATTGAAAACCAAAAGAACCAATCCAAACCTTAGAAAAAAGCAAAAAACAAACAAACCAAAAACATATTTTTTTTTCTGTTTCAAACTCTTTATGAAGTGTACTTTGGAATATTTTGCCATGTTTCTGACACTTTATCAAAATATTTGAACAGATAAAAGCCTTTTTTTCTACTTTTTTCTGATCTCCGGAAGGGATTTCAATGCATTCCTATGCATTTTCAACACTTCCGACAGTGGCCTCTAGTGGGCAGGTCTGGTAATGTCATGACAACCAGCTGGAAGTGCTGAACTCCATGTTTTAGCTGCTGAAATACAGCAGAAACGCAACAAAAATTCCAGAAATGGAGAAAAAATGCTCTGAAAACCTTCCCACTGCCGTGGGAAGCAGCGGGGGCTGCGAAAGCAGCAGAAAAAAAATGGTGTAATTGTGCCTGCTATGCCAAAAATTGTTTGTGTGTGTGTGTGGGGGGGGGACCAATAAGTTGAGGCATCATTTTCACAGGATTTCCTTCCATATTGCGACTTTTCTGTTGTGCGAGGCGTCTGTATAGTGGAGTTCCACTGTGCAGTCAAACCTCGCATAACGAGCGTTTCCCTTAGCGAAAAACTCACATAACGAGCAAGTTTTTTGCTAAGCGGTCTGACTCACATAACGAAATTTTTGCTATGCGAGTCGGACTTTTCCCTATGGAAAAACTCACATAACGCGCATTTCTATGGGGAAAACTCGCATAGCGATATGCAAGTTTCCCCCCTTGAAATGCTTGTTATGTGAGTTTTTCCATAGGGAAAAGTCCGACTAGCATAGCAAAAAACTCGCATAGCGAGCAGCCTTGCAGAACGAATTAAATTCGTTATGCGAGGTATGACTGTATTTGAAATTGATAGATTTGTCACCATTTGTAATATGATATTTAAGACCAGAGACTACCAAAGATAATTTTTTAATATCTCAGATGAAACAAATCTGTACAGATTTGTTTTTAAATACCTATCTAGTTTCACATCCTGCTGTGTTCTTTGTTTGTTCCTTAATCTTTCCATGAATGCATAAATAAAACCTAGAAATCTATTTTTGTTCCTAAATCTAACTGGTAGTTGAAACTCTAAATCTACAAGTAGATAAACTGACATTACTGGCAGGGCAGGTGTGGGGCACCAGTGATGTGTTAACCCCGGCCTACTGGCTAATTTAGTAAAATACTCTCTCTCTCTCTTTTAATCTTGTAATCTTTTAGTTTTTATAATGTTCGTTAGTACTTTTAATGGGTTTTTATTACTTTTAATTATGGCTAGTCTGTCTGTGAGCCGCCCAGAGTCTTCGGAGTGGGGCAGCAATAGAAATTGGAAAAATTAATAAATAAATAAATCAGTGGGATTTATGTAACTTTTCATTTCTCATTCAGCAATTGATTTCATGTGTCTAGTACAGGAGCTCCTAACCATTTTTTGACCATGCCACACTTAATCATCTCTAAAATCATCTCCCCCCGTGACATATAATTTTTACTATTCAATGAGTGAATTCATATTTATGTGGAGGAAGCCTAAAAGGCTGTTCTCTGTTGGCCCACCTTAAAAATCTAATTCCCCCCTGTGGGACTTGGCTCCCAGGTTGAGAATCACGGGTCTAGTAGAGGGGTGCTCAAACTATGGCCCATGGGCCAGATCTGGCCCATGGTGCCAATTAATCTTGCCCGTGTTGCCTTCACTACTTCCGGAAGTGGAAGTAAAACACTTGTGTGTGCATAACGCGGCCGCACATGTGCACAACACTGCCGTAAATGACCTGTGGCTGTCATAAACGAGTTTATGATAGCCGTGGGTCATTTATGGCAGCGTTATGTGCATGCACATGCATGTTTTACTTCCGCTTCTGGGTGGGAGGAACCATGTGGCTGGCACACTCAACCACTGAAAAGTTTGGGCACCCCTGGTCTAGTACATCATCTCTCTCCTTGCTAAATCAGCTTTGGAAGAGGAGGAAAACCTTATGTAGCTGGGGTGGCTGGTGTGGAAAGAAAATTAAGTGTGATGCTTATTGTTGCAGAAGTATCTGGAACCAGCGTGGCCAACAAGGAAGTATTACCTGATGAAGAGACATGAAGTCCATTTGTCTCAGGGAAAGGCACAAATGAAAAAAAAATACAAGCAAAAATACACCTAAGCATTTCAAGGCTGTCTCAGTGTTAATTGAAAACAACTGGGTGGCAGGAAGAGGCTGGATGGAAACTCTAAATTCTGTGTCTGTTGCCAGCAGAGCCTTTGTGGGAGAGAATGTGGAAGTTCACATCTCACCTGCTATTCTGTGCTATTCTTGGAACTTTTGACTGCTGACATCCTTGCTTCTGCCTGTTCCCTATCGTGAAGGTGACTGATCTATTCAGGCTGAACTAATGGTTCAGTCCATGGGAAGTACAGACCTGCTGGGGAATAGACCAGCGGAAGAGAATGCACTCCTGTCAGTTGTTACCAGACACATAACATAACTCTATCATTGAGCCTAAGCAGTTGTATTTCAGCCTGCCTATTTTTAAACGTACAATTGGGTTTCTCATGTCTGCTGGCTCAAAAGGCTCCGTGATAGCCATGCCTTTCACTACAAATCAATGCAAACGTAGTCATAGATTATAACAACACAAAAGTTAGTCTAAAATTAGAAGATGTAAGCTAGTAATCATGAATTAAATAGAATATTTAAGTAAGGTTACCAAAAATTGTTGAAAAGAAATGTCTATCCAAAAAGCAACTTTACCAACTTCAGAGACCTGTTTGCCTACTCCCTCCTTTCAGGAGTCCACTCATTATTTCAAAGTAGATTTGTGCTTTCAGAAGGTGTCTACTTTGAAACTAAGGCTGCTGCCATATTCAGTATTTCTGGAAACATCAGTCTTCAACTGTAGAAGCTGCTGCACATACAACCGGCATAGTGCTAGATTTCTGCAGCAACCTCTGCCTTTCAACAAATGTTGAACAAGATAGAAGATGTCCTCATAGTATGCTTTATTTGAAAATGCTTTAAATATGGTGTTTTTTGTTCCTGCTGTAAAATATGGTGCTTTTGTTGCTGCTGCTGATGTGAATATGGTGGTGTGGTGCATGTGATCATTTTGGCCTCATCATAAATGCTCAGAAAACGAAAGTGCTTGCACAACCTGCCCCAAGGCATCTCAGATTTGACACTGGAACAGGATGTGGTGAAGAGAGTTGGTGCTGCCCATTCTGCCTTTGGTAGTCTATCACATCAGGTCTTCATGAACAAAGATTGAACAATTCATACAAAGATCATGGTATACCAAGCTGTTGTCATCTCAATGTTATTGTATAGCTCAACTACACCCTCCACCATCTATTCAGTGTAATGTGTGTGGTCACATGTTTCATGCCAGGATTAGTTTATAGAGTAACCAGAAGCACATCCATCATCTGTGAAAATGACTTCCAGGAAAAAAATGTATACTTGGATACATATAGCAGCCGGCGACGACTGTGGTGGTGGGGTCTATCAGAACTCCATATGTCCAGAGCTTTCTGTGGCAAGCACTGTGATTCATCACCTACTTTCATCTCTTATTGATGCCAAAAGACTCCATCATTGGAGGGAGAGGGAGAATCCAAGTTTGTGTCTCACCCTTTAAGTTTGGAGCTCTGATTTTCTGATCAACCCTATATCTGCTGGGACACTGTATCGAGCACCGCAGGATTGTAGCCTAAAAGTATTTATCCATGTGTATATTTGAATACAGAGAGAGATACTGTACAAATTTCAATGGGAGGTTAGGATCTGTTGCTTTTTGTGTAGGTATGTTGTGTACTTTATATGCATAAGCTGTTCAGACCTGCAAGTACATTGTATTGCAAATGAGGGAGAGCTTTCAGTGAACGGGCCAAATTTTGTTTCATAAAGGTTCAGGGGGAAGGTTGCATGCCAGTAGTAGGTGAGGCCACTGAGTGTTTTAGGAATGGAATTTTAGGAATGGAATTTCACTGTCTGGACAGCAAATATCCATCCAGTGGTCATGAAACCAACAAATAGTGATGCCATCAGGAAGGGATATAGCTATCTTGAGGAAGTCTAGTGCCTGATTTCTTACAAGTGATGTGTTGCCTTTGTGATTCCAGAGTTGAGTCTAGTCATATTGGTATGATACAGAACTATGTGTTTCATATCAAACCACTTGGTGTTACCTCTTTATTTTCAAATGTGCTGCTTTTTTCATCCTCTGTTGAAAAGGAAGTAATTAGTATTAAATTTTGTTAGTGCTAAATTTTGTTATGGCCCAGATTGAATGTTTGCACAGTTTGGGTTGTTACTTGTACTACTTTTTGAAATAGCATATTTAATAAATTATCTAATCACTTTTTCTCCCAAAAATTGTGTTTCAATATTTTCAGCTAGAAGAGCTTCCGGGTCCAGTGTTTTGGGGAAACATGGCAAACTTAAAACTACTCTACCTTCATGATAATGGAATATCAGCATTGGAAAATGTACATTCATTATCTTTCTGCCCTAATCTTATTGCACTCACTTTGTTCGATACTCCACTCTGCCTGAAAACGGCCTATAGGCACATTGTCATCAATAGCATTTTTTCACTCAAGGCGCTGGACTATCATGTCATTTCTGATGAGGAAATAATTGAGGACTGGAGGGTTCCTGCACAATATAAACCATTTACTCCTAGCTTTTTTGTAGATTTTTCTCCACTTGTTGGAAAGGTAAGTAAATTTAGTAGCTTAGTTGTTTTAAACATGCCTTCATAGAACTATTGAGCTTGAAGCATGTTCTAATAATCCCTAGTCATTAGCTACAATCCTGAAAGTTCATTTATTCACTCAGAGTTCTATAGTTGTACAGGTTCTCTCTCTTCCGAAAAGAGTCTTGGGAAATCTTGGTGTTTTCTGTATACAGAAAACACCAAGAAGAAAACCATTGATAGATCAAATTCTGGTGCTGAAACATGAACTTAGTCACGGTTTAAACAACAGGATCACCTGATTTTGCCAGCTAAAGCCAAACTATATCATTACGGTAGCTAGTTTCCAATCTCTCCAGGCCCAAAACCTGGATCTGGAAATAGAATTTAAGCTGAGGACTGAACTATGCATGAAAGAATTATTTAACCACTAAAAGGATCTGATTGTTCCACCATACCTTTCTCATGATTTTAAATAAGTTTAATTTGTTTTTTGCTTGGCCTTGCTTCATTTGCAAATCCTAGTTCTTAGACATGAAAGTGTGCCAGAATTATGTATTGGGAACATTAATATGCTTTCAGATCAAATGACAAGTTATCTGCAATATTAATGTCATTTCAGCTGTAATGATTGGTTGTCTGTAGCTTGTCCTCAGTTGTATTACCTTTCTACTGTTGTTAGCCATGATACAACTATGATTTGACAAGTTTACCATCCTTACTATAAAATTTGCTAGTACTGTATTAGACACCAGATTTTATACTTTGAATAAACCTATATCTAATGTATTTCCTTGATGTTTACCAATGAAGGCAGGGATATTTACTCTGTGTAGTAGCAAGAATTCCTGCAAACAATAAAGAATTGAAGAATACCTCAATGTTACTCAGTCTATTCTACACTTCCCCAGCCCAGTAGAATAGACTGAGTAACAGTGAGGTATAAGGGTAATTAGGATCTTTTTTCTAAACTTGATTAGGGAAATCTTTTGCCAGAATATACAAAGATAATTTACTAGATAAAAGTGAGTTAGCAAGCAGTGCCCGAAATCTCTCATCCAAATTCATTGCTTCAAACATATGTAGACAAAAACAATTTTTAAAGAATAGACTGTTTTGATGCACCTAAACAAATCATTCTCATATCCTTCCTTCATCCACCTTTTGATAGGAAATTACCTTTCATGAAGAAATGAAAAGGGTAAGAGAGATAATTTCCAAGATCAATTCTGTTCTAGCTCATCATTCACCAGTTGTGATTATTCAGAAATGGATAAGAGGATATTTAATTAGAAAAAGATTGTGGTAAGTATATTTTTACTTAATTTTAATCAAGAGATGTTTTCATGCAGAGCAGAGTGTCTAATTTAAGCTGGCTTGTCAAATATTTTACCAAACATACACAAATATATCTGTAATACTGCAAAACATATTACAAGCTGTCTCAGAGTGGATGTTTCAACACTCTTGTGTGTTAGGACAGTTTAATTTAGAAAATATAGTTCATCATGTTCCCCCAGAATAATTCATAACTAAAGGGTATAGTTGCTGATAGTGTAGTCTATATTGAGCATTTTTGCTACCATGTTCCATTTCAGTATTGCGGAAACAAGAGTTAGTATCCAATGGTAAAGCACATGCTCATTTTTGGTTCCCAGGAGCATCCAGCACATCTGTAATGTTTTGCCCTTAAAATATGAAGCCAATTATTGCAATGGTGAGTGTGCGGTGTTGCAGCTCAAAATGATAGCTGGTGCAAGTTAATAGTAGTAATCTTTCTTTTACAAACTGGAAAACATGTTGCATGGCTCTGGGAGGGTGTGGACATTTCCTTGGATCTAGACCTCTTCAGAAGCTGCACTGGCCCTTACAAGTGATATCAGAAAAGAACAAGAGGTCAGCTTTAAAAGAAAAAGGTATTGGGGCGCATATCTTGCTTTAGATAAGAATCACAATTTTCCTTTTACATTTTTGATGCTCTGCCATCTTTATGACTTCCACCAGATTTCTTGGTTATAAACTTAACATAATGGTAAGAAATGTCACAGATATTAGCCTCCTTAAACACTATCAAAACTAGAATGACAGAAATATTTTAAGAAGTGGATTGTAATGTTGCAGCCTCAATTTATGACAAAATCACAAGGGCAGCCTCATGTGATCAGTTAAATCATCAAGCCCTTGCTCATTTTTTCCTTTTGATTTTTCAATCTGTCGTGATACTTTTTAAAGTTGTTCAGTAATTGCTCTATGTCTTGAAGTGCCTGTTAACTGATATCTATAACACATAGTAATGAATAAGTTAATGTCTACCATGAATGTGCCTTTTATTTAAAAAAATTAAAGATCAAAGAAAAATGTGCAACAAATATAGATGTTAAGTTTGGACAACACATGAAGACTAAATTATAAATGTCTCTATTTCATAATGTAAATGATATGTCTGGTTCAAACTATTTTATAGAGTCGTAACATTAAAGAAATAGTCTTTGGCATATAACATTATGAATGTTAAGTACAGTATTTTTTTTACTCAGTACTTTAGGTGTGTTGGAGTCAACCAGCATTCATAGTGGTAATTTCAAGGTTGTAACATCTTGAGCATAGTAGTGTCCGGTTTCTACACAAATTTTAATTATATGCTGTGAGCTATCACCCCCCTAATCCTAATGGATCTCAAAAGTAGATTTTTGAGAGGGTAGCAGGGGCAAGATAGGGGAAGAAAGTACAGCCCTACTAACATACATCAGTCTATGTGCTTTTGGATTTAGGTCATATATTCTACTCATGGTTGAGATTGCTGCTACCAGCACCAGTAATGTTCAGAAATGGATGTTCTGAAAACCTTAATAGCCTGTACTTTTGTTAGCTTTTGATTGCCCTTTGAATTATTTAATTTTGAACTGTCTGGATGGAAAAATACTACAGGTTACCTCAGATGCTTTGGCTATCCTGGGATTGCTGGAGAGTATGAGCAATTATTTTCTACTTTTGTTTGGTACCATCTGCATTTGATCCTTCAAGCTGCTGCTTGGAAAAAAATGCTGTAATTCTTACAGTCTTGTAGAAACTACTGATAATTCAAGGTTGTAAACCTATACACAATTACTCGAAAGTAAATCCCACTGACCTAAGTCATGTTTAAATCTAAGTAGACTTATAGGATTGTATGTCTGTAAGTGTCATGAATTAGTGTCATAATAATGAAACAATTATCCTCAGTCAACAATTGTACAAAAAGTTACTGCAGATTGTTGCACATCTTTGAGATATTAAAAGCTTGGGAGATTTTAGTCCAATCATGGAAAATGCACTTCTTTGAAGTATTACAGGCTTATTCTGCTTCCCATTTGTTTGTTTTTGTTCAGTTGCACAATCAAGTCTGACCCTTTTGCGATCCCATGGACCATTGCATGCAGGCTCCTCTGTCCTCTGCCATTCTCTGCAGCCCACACAGATCTATGCCCATTGCATCAACAATGCCATCTAGCCACCTCATCGTCTGCCACCCCCTTCTCCTTGATTTTTCCCAGCATCAAGGCCTTCTCCAGGGAGTCCTCACTTCTCATTTGGTGACCAAAATACCTGAGCTTCAGCTTCAGTATTTGTCCTTCCAACAAGCAGCCAGAGTTTATTTCCTTCAGGATCGACTGATCTGATCTCCTTGTAGTCCAGGGGACTCTCAAGAGTCTCCTCCAGCACCACAATTCAAAGCCATTTATTCTTGTTCGCTCAGCTTTTCTTGTGGTCCAGCTCTGGAAAGACTATTGCTTTGACTATGTGGATTTTTGTTGACAGGGTGATGTCTCTACTTTTTATTATGCTGCCTAGGTTTCTCATAGCTTGCTTCCCAAGAAGTAAGTGCCTTTTTATTTCATGGATGCAGACACCATCTGCAGTGATCCTGGATCCCAGGAAAGTAAAGTCTTCCATTTCTTCCCCTTCTATTTGCCAGGGAGTGACGGGGCCAGATGCCATGATCTTGGTATTTTTTTATCTTGAGTTTCAGGCCAGCTTTTGCACTCTCCTCTTTCACCCTAATCAAGAAGCTCTTTAGGTCTTCTTCACTTTCCACCATTAGGGTAGGATCATCTGCATATCTAAAGTTGTTAATGTTTCTGCCAGCAATCATAATTCCAGCTTGTGCTTCATCCAGCCTTGCATTACACATGATGTACTGGATGACGACGAGACTTGTGGAACCAAGTCTTATCGTTATCCAAGGTACTAGTGTAGAAGCATTTAAAGCAGGGGGTGGCCAACCTTTTTACATTGCAGACGTGACCACATCTGCTGGAAGTGGAAGTGGGCACATTTACGGCTATTGTAAATGCACCCAGTTCCACGTTTATGAGAGCTGTGGGTGTGTTTATGCATGCAGGGGCACATTTTACAGCTGACGTAAACGCATCTGCTTCCACTTCCGGATGCAACTGGAATGGTGCTGTTGCAGCTGGATCCAGCCTGTGGGCAGTAGTTTGGGAACCCCTGATTTAAAGTAGAAAAAGGTACCTTTACTTACAGTTACCACTAGTAGTTGCAGTCAGAAAGGAAAGTAGTAATAATAGAGAAATGGAAACTAGCATGTGAAGAAAGTCTCCATGCTTATTGTTTGCTCAGAGTTTAGAGAAAGAAAAAGACTACCAACAAAACAATGGAAGTAAGAAAACAAACTGGAAAAGAAGGCTGGATCTTGCCTCAAATGCCAGAAGCCAGAAAAAGAACTTTGCAACCAAGTTAGCAGCAAAGACTAATCACATTAGGTTGCAAAGTTTCCTCCAACTGATATAAGTATTATGGCATGCAAGATTGTTATTATCCCAACACATCTGCCATCATACCAATACTGTATATCATCATTTCTACCTCATCCAGTAGACTCTCAGGTATGGCAGTAGTGTATGTTGCCTGAAGAATGTAGCTTGGTGAAATGTAAGCTTAATTATCATAAGATGTTAAGTACAATTTGCTGTCTTGTTTGTTCTAATGATTGTTAAAGTTATTTTTGTTGCTTGGTCACTGTTCTACACATTCTACTTTGTACAGTACAGTACTTGTAAAAGATTTTAGTCCAAATATTTAAGGAATGTAAAGCATATCATTAAATAGAGGAGCTAACCTGTTTTAGTTTCCATACTACTTGAACATGAATAGAGATGAGTAGCAAAATGCCACAATAGTCAGTGGGTAAGTTTCCATGAGTGATTATCAGAAAAGATTTTTTTTGGCTGTGCGTATGGTGTGCTTCATATTATTTATATTCTACTTCTTTATGGAGTTCAAGGTGATGTAGAAGTTCCCCTCATCCAACATTATCCTCATAATAATTTTGTGAAGTGGCTGAGGCTGATAGAGAATGTGTAACCCAAGGCCACCCATGATCGAGTTTCATCAATGAATCTTAAATCTTCCAAATCCCAATCCAATATTCTGTATCAAACTGGAAGGGTAAGACAGGGGCATACACATCCTGAGCTTCTGATGTTAGAAACACTCTGAAAGGTAGGATTCACACTTTCCAAATGCATAAATGGGATCTGTGGAACCATAATGCTACACAAAGCAAAAGTACATAGTAAATGCTTGTGGACATCATTGTGGTAAGCATGACAAGGTGAAAGGAATGACTTACCAAGATGTTATACAGATGTTAAAGTTTGCTGCAGTCTTTCTAAAAGAAAGAAAGAATATTCTCCAAGGTACTCAGCATTCATGTCATGGGTGAACTATGCCCCACACCAGATGATGCTAAATTCATGCTTAGCATCATAATTTCTAAGATGAAAAGCATAGAGTTGTGCCTTTGTATTATTTGTACACAGATGGTGCTCTGTGAAGCATTCAGAAAGCAAGCAAAGAGAAGCACATCTGTCAAAATGCTCTCCATCAATCCCAGCATCTTGGGCTGAGTGGTAATAGTAAGGTTGTCAGTTTAGATCAATGGAATCTTTTACCAAGTTGGACTGACTTGTCATCTGTATAGGACTGGGACAGCCTAACTTCTTCATGTGCGGCAGCTGATAGATACTTTTTTGAGTAGGTCAGGGAGAATTTTGGTAATTCTGGTTAGTGGGTGGTGAAGTCCAAAATATCATTGTGTTATCTGTGGTGCTTCCCACATTATTTCACTTAAATTCTCATTAGCTTTAGATAACCTGGCCAGTTGTTAGGAATTTTGGGTGATCAATGTTGGATGGGAGGAACCAGATTCCTAGCTCCAGGTGTATAGGTAATAAATTGGGACTTCCTTTCATTTTTAGTCATGAAGCTGATAGAGCCCAAGAGGATAGAAGAGTAAGGTTAGCCTATAGGAGGGAATGAAGAAATAAAGACAACAATGGAAGAACATTAAGAAACTAAGGAACCAGAAGGGAGAAACAGTGAACACTACAAAGTTTGAATCAGAAGTGCTGTTGAAAGTGACTCTTGGAGAGAAAATGTAGCAAGAAAGTATTTCTGAGTACTATAGGCACTCAGAAACCACCACCACCCTACTCTTTTTTTTAGGCTGTAGATTAGAACATAAAAAAATTGTGTAGTCCTGTAACTTCTCTACTATCTATATATCATTGCTTAAAACAAGACTGAACATTGACAGCCATCTTTGTTTTGATATAGGCAGCCATTTGGCAAGGAAAGTGAGAAACACTTGAGTGATAATCTTGTCAAGCTATTACTCTGATGAAGAGTGACAGACACTATATCATTTTGGCAGACAGGTCAAGTTTTCTTTGGGGAAGTGACAATTTTCCTTTTTTCAACTAATAAAAAGTCTGCTGAATGCACCCTCTCTGAATCAAATGCATTTTGGAGGCAGAGTACACAGAATAGGATATATAAAAAGCATGTCTTTACATGTTGCCTCCATGCTGTGCATCTTCAGACAGCCTATGTGGTGTTGAGAAGTTTAATAAGAATACAAACCCCATTATTCACTCCTTTCCAGCTTTGTAATACTGTGGGAATAGTAAAGTGGTTTTCCAGAGAGATACACCAGCAGAAATATTTTAAGACCGGAGTGATGGTTTCTTGTAAACAGTATGCTGTCATACTATCTTAATGGAGGATTTTTGTAATCTTATATTTTATTTAATCTTGTACACTTCCCAGAGTGTATAGACCACCCAGAAGGGCATTATATAAATAGAATGAAATAAAAATAAATAAAATAATTATTTATAAACTGCTAATTTGTAAAAAGAAGCTTTCCAGAAGAAATAGTAGATTCATATTTGTCAGCAAAGAGCTGCCAGAAGGATGCTTTGGTGTTAGATTATTATGACCTTTTAGAGGACAAGTTTCTCTGAGTAAAAAATATTGTTACCATCCCTGAGCCTTTGAGTGGTAGCTAAATAAGTAAGAAATTGAAAGGGACAGTTAAAAATCATGGCATCTATCAGGGTAAGTGCAGGCATCATCTCAGGTCAGAATTGTCATAAATAATAATCAGTGTTAAAAGTTTTCTAGATGTTGCTCACACATTTTCCATCAACCCCTCAATAGCACTGAAATTTTAGTCAGTATTACCGTCTCTATATTATCATTCCCATAATGAAGATTCAGGGTGTTTTGGGCTTGCCTGAGGCCATTTACAGAGCAATTCTATTCATGTCTGCCCAAGAAGTAATTCTGATGGGTTTTAGCTGAAGCTTTGTTATTTGTATGTGCCATTAAGTCATTTCTGATCTATGGCCACTCTATGAATGAATGTCCTCCAGAAGGTTCTCTATCAAACAGAGATTCAGGGCTGTAGCTTCTTTTATTGAGTCAGTTGGAGTTTACTCCCAGGTAAGTGATTACCAGTAAATTTCAGCTATAAACCAGAGCCCTGTGCACACATAGCCAAGAGTAAGCTGCAATGAAATTATCTGGAATGACATCTAGGTAGGTATCATAGTTCCACTGTATCCATCTGTGTGGCTGACATAATGATTTTTCTGAGTATTATTACTATTAGAAGCATAGGGTGACTATACATGGACATATGAAAACCAGTGTGTCACAGCGATTATCTTGCTGGACTGCAACTGGGTCCATATCCTTGTTTGACATTCTTTCACTACTTCTCATCTATTATAATACGTACGTACCAGGGGCAATAATAAAGATAAATTTTAGACAGTGCTAAAATTAGTGCATGTGTTCTACATAATTAAGTAATGTTTCATGCAGCATCATTTTTTCCAACTAGGACATGGGAACCTTGTCACCAAATGGTATCTAATTTTGCTATTTGCAAATTTACTTAGATTTATCTGTCTAATTATTTGAAAGCCAGATGTTTTGTCATTTGATAAAGCCACAGTTTTTTTGGTATTTGGTAATCAGCATTAGTATGTCCAGGTTCCCCTGAGACACCCATCTATGTTTTTAAATTATATTTTTTTCAATCAAGACTGGTATCCAGAAAGCAAACAGCGAGTTTGGTATGCCCAAGGGTTTTCTGGATTCATACTTCTTGAATAACAGCTTCTTCTGTCATGTGGCAACCTCCTTTGGCAATGGAGGAAATCTATAGCTTGTGATAAGCAAAACTACCACAGGCCTTTGCTGCCACAATTAGTGACAAGCTTATTCATACTTTACAAGAAAAATGGCAAGTAGGGTCTATAAAGCCCTCACCATTTTCAAGTGAAGATAAGTCTTCTTAGTGCCTGAACACATAGCATAGCTACAGTCTCCTAAATTAATAGCTGTTCAATGCATAGATCTTACATATTTTGTCCTTCATACTTAACCTATTTTACAAGTTATTTAGGACACAGTATATTATGCTAACATTTTCAGCACCTCTACAGTGACTTCAGCACTGTTTCCTTAATAAATTACTGTACTATGAAGACATATAGTGTTCTGTCAGTCTTTTTTTTTAGAGACCATGACACATTTCTAAGAGCATGTGCTTTCCATTTATATTCATACATTACCATAAATCAGTGTGGGATTCCTTGAACTTTGAAGATGGGAGGAGGGAACTGGGGGGAATCCTGTAAACTTTGCAGGGCAAACTAAGAGGCAATAAATGTGCTGACACGCATGCACACACAGAAGAATACAGTCATTCAGGAATTTGACAGACGGTTTAAAGAAAGCCATATTTTGGCAGGTTATTTGGCACATCACCTGTGCATTGTTTATTTCCTGGTCTTTGAATCAAATTTGAACCTTGTAAAACTGACTTAAATCTAAAGTCAATTTTCCTGGTTGAAGTTTAAAATTAAATACATTTTAAAACCAAGTTTACTAGGTTTCTTTTATATTTAACCTGATTTCAGACATCAGCCTACAGTGTCTTTCCACTTCTTTCATAAATGTTTGTGCTGGACTATTGTTAACTGTGTTTAACTAAGGTGGCAAGCCAGATTTCTTTAAAATGTTAAGACAAAATAGAATGGTAAAGTCAGGGTCCTGGTCTCTTTGTAACAAGCCAGTGACCTGATATATACTGCTCAGTCGCTTCTACTTTGCTCTTCCTTAAAATGGATGTGGCTAAAGTAAAAAGGACCTCACAAACAAAATGTAAATTTGCTTTACGTACATATTTGGTGTAAGGAATGAATAAAACATAAAATAAAACATAAAATTAAAACATAAAGTAAAACATAAAATAAAATAGAGCAGGAGTTCTTGACCTTTTAAAGCCAGGGCCCGGGTCATGCTCCCTCAGACAGCTTCAGGGGCTGGACGACCATTTTACCCTTCCTCCACCACATGGCACTTCCTGGTGTGGTGGAGGTGATGGTGGGCCACATGAAATGGTGCCATGGACTGCATCTGGCCCATGGGCTGCAGGTTGAGAATCCCTGATTTAGAGTAAATGGATGAATGAGAGCATGTGCCGAGTGTTAGGTACGAATGGATAGAAAATAGCCTTGCTAAACGTAGAGCAGGTAAAGACAGGGAAGATTAACAGTGGTGGGCAGAGATAGAATGTTGAGAAGAGCTAATTTGCATAATTGAGTGGGATTGGTTGAGAGTGAATGATTGATGGAGAAGGTTCCAGAGAGAACCCTGAGGTAAAATTTAAGAAAAGGGTCATGAGAATTAAAGAAAGGAAAATGAAGGGGCTTTGAAACTAGTTGTTGTCCAGGAATCACCCAGCTGAGTAGAATAAGAAGGCTTACCTGAGAATAGCAAAAGAGGCTTCTTATTTTACTAATGTGTGGGTAAAGTGTGGAACTGTCTTGACCGAAGTGGTTTTTTTTAATTATTTGATAAAACTGCCTTTCGTGTTTTTCCTCTTTTGAAATCTGATTGTTGAAGTTTGTAAATACCTCAGTTGTGTTAAATAAACCTTTTATATAATTAAAGCCCGTGTATTTCCTTACAGAAGTAAAGGGAGTTTGTTTGTATACGCTACTAAGAATAGGCTGTAACATTGGTTAGTAGCTAATCCTAGGAAGAGGGCAGGCTGAAATTTGTCAAGGCAGGCTTAATTTTGCTATTAAAGATCCCAAGGCTTGTCTGGTGTTAAGAAAAATCCAGGCCAGGCTGCGCAGTTTAAAAGCATCCTGGCTGGTATGATCTCTTAATGCTAAGCAGGTAAGCTCCTGGTTCCTTTAAGACAGGGATTCACAACTTTACTGCGCCACAGGCCAGACAACTTCCCCTCAGACTGTGCCATGGGCCAGACAAAATGGTGACAGGTACATTTGCACATGCACATACACTTCCAGGGTTGCCTCAGTAGGCCGGATGGAATGGTGGCGGGGTCTGAGTCTGGCCCACAGGCCATAGGTTGTGAACCCCTGTTTTAAGAACACCTATCTGAAAGGAAAGCCAAATAGGGTAACATGAAGAAGCAACCTTGAATGTGAATGCATAAGCCATTCCCAGCAATTTTGCATTACCAATGTGTAAGAACAGGAATAAATGCTTTGGCATATAATTTCCTGGTTGATTTGTTAGTTGTTTCTTTGAAAAATGCACGCAGATTACTAGAATAAAAGTAAAGCTATACTAAAATGAATGTTTATATAGTTTCATTGGTTTGGGCTTGCTTCATATCGACCAGTTTTTACCTCCTTGAAATAAAATTGCAAATCCTCTTTAATATATATATATATAGCTTGATTCCTGTATGTGAAGTTCTGCGACAGAAACGTTACTTCAGAGATGGAGCAAAGGGACTGTATATTCAACAGAGACCTAGAGTTCATAGCAGTAAAAGTGTTCTGTTTCACACCATTAAACCAGAACAGCACACTCCGGATAAAAAACTTACATCTGGGATCCAAGTAAGTGTGCTATTTATGCATTAATAAAGAAACTATTGTAGAGAAATGTGTTCTTTGCATTTGAAAGCAGAAGCCTTTCTGTAGATCCAAGTTGTTATTAACACCTGAAAGAAATTAATTTGGGGCAGAAAAACCCTTTGTTCTCAATTTCTAGTCCTTTGTAGCCTCATCACTATATAAGGTCACAGTGTGTAGAACATGGAAAGAAATGTGTGACACACACATTTGATGGAACATAATGTGGCTGTAACTTTATTGGTTACAGCTGAAGCTGTCTTAGCAGAGCAGAGAATCAGGGTGACCTACCTATCAGTAACTGAATAATCACCACTGGCCTGTCTTCTGAAGGAACCATGGGATGGCAGGAGAATGGGTTCCCCATGGGCATTTAACCTCTGTGTGAACCTCCTGCCATCTAGGTCTAAAGTAGCAGCAGGGCTTGTGAGGTGGATCAGTCACAAAGGCCATCATCCAAGAATCCTTAAGAGGATCCACAGAAATGGAAAGCACAGATGCGTAAATCCCATTTTCTCCAGCATTCACAACCTTTTAACTAAGATTGTGGCACAAAGTGAGCATTGACAAGAATCAGAACTGTGTTCATAACCATAATCATGACCACTAATGTACAATAACTGTAACCTGCCAATTATTGCCCAACAGCCTTTGAACTGAGAGTAATGGGATGAAGGTTGGGGAGACTCCAGCAAGCACTGGCTGTATCGAATGGGCTTTATGTCCTAGAGATGAACCAGCCAGAAGGCAGTGCTTCTGTGACCTAGAACATTGGCTCTGGCTAATCCTAACAATTGATTTGCTGAAAGCCAATACATACCTTCCCTAGAGCCATGGAAGCTTTTCCGATTGTCTGTTAACTGAAATAAGCCGCTTGACCTACTTGTGTCCCTTGCCACAGCAAACTGGGCTTGGGGTAAATCAGAAAGATTCTTGCCTATGTCATTGACCTTACATTTTTATTTCAACTATAGTAATTACTTTGAAGTGTCTCTCTATGTGTGGCTCAGTACAATTCCTGCTTTTTGGTACTGAGTGAAGGCTACCCTATATGACCACCATCACAGTGGATAGACTATTATATTTGTTTCTTTCTTTAAAAGAGATCAGGATAGTATATTTTTATTGCCATTCTAAATTCTCTCACTCTCTTTCCCCCCTCTCTTTCCAACCTACTTTGACTTTTCTTTCTGCAGAATCTGCTAGTATCTGAATTGCAGTTTTTTAGTACTCAATATGGCACCCTGAAAAGGCATGAACTTGATTTATAAAATTAAATAGAGGAAGTGTAAGTTTGAACTAACAGATGCAATCATATAAATAGAATTCTTTTTAAAAAGCATAGAGAAACATTTGTGCATTATTTTCCTGAGACTTAATTGATACTTTTTATTATTACTTTGTTGATGCAAAATAATACTGAAAGGCTGTTTGAAGAAATTTTGTGGAATGAGTTTCATCACTGATGTTTCCAAATTATACCCCCAAATAAGGGAAAATATTATTAAAGCAATTTGGCTGCAATCTGTGTCAGACTGAATATAACAAAATAGAAAGAGTTGTTGTTCATCATGAGGAACTGCAGTGCTATATTTTATATTGACATGAAATGACTTCAGATAGGATGGGCAACATCTGCTACTTCTTTCTGGTGGCCTGTGGCTCTAAAACACATGCATCATAGTCTAGGTTTGCAGTTCATAAATATTTCTCTACAACACTCCTTCAAGAGTTCTGCTTTTCTTTTACCTACAATGTCCTTCCTCAAGCAGTGAATCACTGAAGGACAATAAGTTTGCATCCTACTACCCCCCCCCCCCCGGTCAATTGGTAGAACACAAACAATTGCACTTCTACAGTTTGGAATGTTTCTTCAACCACTCCATTTGATAAAGTAATCCAGGTAAAATGGTTAAGCACTGTACAAAAGGTGCTTCAACAATGAAGGAGACCACATCCACAAGCTTACAAACATAGACTAGACAAAAAGAGGCCAAATGTAGATTCAGCATGGGTTTCTCAAAAATAAGTTATGATGAATGAGAAACCATGGTTTCAAGGATGTAATCAATTGAACACTTAATTTTCATGACTTTTTAAAAATAAGTCCAACACATTTCAGCCCAAGGGTCTTCAGGGGATATGTATGGGTGTGAAGTAGGCAAACCGACAAGGAAAAAATGGTTTGTTTGAAATATGGTACAGGAGGGGAGTTTAGATAGCTTAGACCAGGGATGGCGAACCTTTTAGAGACCAAGTGGCCAAACTGCAAACCAAAACCCACTCTGTTTTGAGAAGAGGGAGGAAGTTCTCCCATTGGGCTGCTGGGTAGAGGGGTGGAGGCAAACTGCTGGGGGAGGGAGGAAGCATTCCCATTGGGCTGCTGGGCAGAGGGGTGGGATGAACTCTGTGCTCAGATGACAGCATAAGTGCCCACCAAGAGGGCTCGAGTGGCCCCTCTGACATGCATTGCATAGGTTCTCCACCACTGCTTTAGACTGCCAGAAAAACAAACAAATGGGTCTTAGAGCAAATCGAGCCTGAACTGTCTCTAGAAGTAAAAATAATGAGGATGAGGCTGTCCTACTGTAGCCACATCATGAAAAGGCAGTTGAAAGCAACAAGAAAAGACCAAATGTGAAATGGATTAACTCCCTAAAGGAACCACAGCACTGAGTGTGTGACTGCTGAGCAGGGCTGTTCAGAACAGAACAGAATAGTTTGAAGATTGCTCATTCATGTGATTACTGTAAGTTGGGGTCAATTTGGCAGCATGTAACAACAACAAGGGATTCTAATGAATTTTAAATGATAATAATAAATCAGTATCCTGCCCTGAAACTAAGAAATCTACAACTCTTTTCACACATGTGTTCATAATCTTTAATGCACTCTCTACTATTGTAATTCTAAAATGTCCTGCATTTCTTATTTGTTTGCAAAGGAAAACCAAGGTGCTGTTGTCATCTACAAGCTGCAGAGAGGTGCATCTTGGTGTGACAGATGATGAGTGAAAGGGTTGTTTAGTCTAAAAGCTGGAATTTATTCAAGGAGCATATGAGTGTGAGGTTGGAACAAGCATTCATTCATCCGTGCAAATGCTGGCGCTACCTAGAAAGACACTTAATTCCTCAAGAAGTGTATAACTGGGGATGGAGGGAGAATTGGCATAATTTTTACACCATGGTTAAATATATATTTAGGAAGTCAATAAAAAATCTATAGTAAAATGTTGCTTCTGCTGTGAGAATGCAATAGCTCTGATAGATGAAATGTTGTTTTTAACAGAGTATGAATGTGAAAGATCTTAAGGAGCTTCATTTATATTTGAGAAAACTACAATACCCAATCCTCTCGACCATACTCAGATCAGGAGAAAAAGAAAAGATCAAGCAAAAGAAATCAAAGTCACAACCAAGAAAGGGTCAGTAAACCTAACCAACGGCTTTCCCCCCTGTTGCTTCTACATTTAGGAATATGTCATGTATGTAGTGCCCTATGGATATCCCTCTGCTTTGATGTAATAATTGTATTGAATAAGGTTTTTAAGTTCTACCAAAAATGTTTAATTGTACTATACTGTAGACAAATACATGTCTTTATGGGGGTTCTTTCTTTATTTTGTGAACAAGTTATGTAGGCTATAACTTTGTGATAAACAAGACTAAGGTTTGGTTTAGGAAAATGGAAGGGGTTGGAATTATAATTATGTTGTAACTCTGCACTGTGGCAGAAAAGGATAATAAACAGATGAATGCATTTCATTCATAAAATGATACAGGCCTTTTATAGACTAAAGCAGAGTTATGTTTTGTACATTACACTTAAAACCCTTATGCACCAGTCACTGTGTCATCTTCATTTACAATCCAGTTGTTAGATAAACTGTAGTGCTCCACATCTAAAATATCCCCAGTATATGAAGCAATGTTCTGAACAATTATAAACAAGGTCATGAGCACATAGTCTTTGCATGAAAGCATATAATGAACTGCAGGACTAATTGCAATATATGCATGTAACTAGCATGAACATTTCATTGTTTTAGAACTGTACCTGTCCAACATGGGCCCAGTAATTTTGAATATACAATAATACCCCGGATAATGTTATGACTTGGTTATCCAGTTTTTAGCGTTGTCCGATGTATACATCAAACAACGCTAAAAAAAAAGCCCTGACTTCAGGGACAAACCGCGCTAAGGGTCCAGCAAGCGCTAAGGGTCCAGTAGCATGGGGGAAAGAGGCACCCGCTTGCACGCATTGTAGGGTGCCAGTGGGTGCCTCTTCTCCACCCGCTACTGGACCCAGGTGGGTGATCATCTCCCCTCCTTTTCTGCTTGTGGCACAAGCCAAGCAGGAGGGGGGGCGATCGCCCACCTGGACAAGGCTTATGTTGGCCGATAAGTCCTGCATACACACAGGGCTTGTCAGCCAACACAAGCCAAGCGGGGGGGATTGCCCCCCCTGCTTGGCTTGTGTTGGCTGACAAGCCTCGCATACACGCAGGGCTTGTCGGCCAAGACAAGCCGAGCAAGGGGGAGCTACAAGGCGCGCCAGTGGGTGCCTCTTTCCCCCACCCTACTGGACCCTTAGCGAGTGCTAAGCGTCCAGTAGGGTGGGGGGAAGAGGCGCCCGCTCTGTGTCCGAAGCCCAGCAGCTTTGGACACAGCCCACAAGGGCTTCGGAAGAAGGCTAGCCCAGGCCAGCCGAGCTGGTCTAGCCTTCTTCCGCAGCCCGTGCAGGCTGTGTCCGATGCCCAGCAGCTTCGGACACAGCCCAGACAGCAGTGATGGGATGTAACAGGTTCTCACCAGTTTGCCAGAACCGGTAGTAACTTTTCCCAGTGTCCCGGAGAACCGGTGGGAGCTTTTAGGGGGAACCACCTTCAGGGCTTACCTTTTCACTGGTTTCCCCACTGCGCATGTGCGCCAAGCACTTGGTGTGCATGCATACCTACAGTGCTTAGGGCATATGCACAGCCTCCTTGCTGTCCTCCCAAGTGGGGAGGAAGAGAAGCTGCTAGCCTGAAGCTCCCTATAGCCTGCTCCCCAAGGTAAGTGACTCACCTTTGGATGTCGTGTGTCTGTGTGTATTTTAATGTGTATTTAATACCTTTACCTATATTGATGTACTACCACAGTTCCTAAAAAGGCCTGGCGAGTGGCAGGCCTGGCGAGTGGCAGGCCTGGCTTGGGGTTTTTAAGGAAAGTCTTGGAGTTACATCATCAATAAGCTACACCTGTGCTGTTCCAATTGCTGTTCCAATTGGAGAACCCTTAAGGAGGTACAGTATAGCTGTTTTACATTTACATTAAGGCATATTATCCTAGGGAACTGGTTAGTCAAAGACTTAGTACCTAACATCTTTAACTGTTGAAAAATTGAAAAGTGCCAAAATGAAGCCATCTTGTGGTGAGTTCATTCTGTAGTTCCTTTCATCTGACCTAGTGTGAGAAAGATTAGCCAGAATAAGCTTTAAGCTCTGGTTTAATATCTCTGGTTGATTTGTGTTTGGGGTGGGTGTTTGGGTGGGTGGGTATAATTTAATGTATTTTTATTTAATTAATTAATTTATTTACGGTTTTGTGTTGTGGGTGGGGGGTGGGTTGAGGTGTGTGTGTGTGTGCTTATTTTTATTTTTTTTATTTTATTTTTATTTTATTTTATTCCTTTGGCCCCGCCCACAATGTCATGACATCATGATGTTGGCTCCACCCACACTGTGATGATGTCACGGTGGGGTAGTAAATTTTTTGACATCCCACCACTGCCAGACAGGCTGTTGACGAAGCCTAGCGGCGCTCGGGCTAGCTAGCCTGGGCACCGGTAGGCTTCGTCCAGTAATCGCTCTGGCTGAACTAGGGTCAGGGGAAAGGCAGGCACCCGCGTGCCTTTCCCTCGACCCTGGTTCAATAGCAGTGATTAATTGCTGGGTGTGTGTGTGTGTGGATTGGGTAGATGTTCTACCCAATCCACACACACACACCCCAACCGTTGCATCGGACAACACTAAAAGAATTGTTATCCGATGCAAGGTTTTTCCAAAAAACTTGCATTGTTATCCGATTCTAGCGTTATCCAATACAATCGTTATCCGGGGTATTACTGTACTGTACTGTGTTATCCAGTTATCTGTCATCTTCTGGGATACTGGCATGGTAGATTTTCTTTCTTTGTCCAGTTTTCTGAATACACCAGCCAAAATGGTTATGCGTGGCATGCAATGTATGACTTTAAAAGATGTGTTTTACTCTGGAAATTACGTCAAGATGGAATGGTTTAATGTAAAAGTGAAGCAAGCAGAGACTATAAGAAAACATCTGACCTCATACTATCAATCAGATTTATTGGCAAGTTTATGAGGTTGAGATGTACCAGGTATGTATACTGAAGAAGAACAAATCAAAAACTTTTGTGCAAGTGTCCAATAGGAACTTGATCACATATGAAAATAGGATGTGATGATAATCAGTAGATTATTAGAATGTAAAAGCAAGGGACAAATAGAACCAAACATTTCTGCATAATTTTATCAGTTATCAGAAACAAAAAAGGAGAGTGACTCGCAGAATTCTGTGAAACCATCTATCTGTTTATTGCAAATACCTGCTACAGACAAGAGAGTAGATAACCTTAGATGGCAAATACTGGAATCAAGTAGACCATGTACATGGATATAGAAGATGGAGATATTGCATCCTCTATGATAAAAATAAAAGCCTAGGAATTGATTTGGTGTGAACCATAAACAGTTAATATAAAAATTGAATAAAATGGAGAGAAAACGTCTAAAACTATTGTATCAAAATATCATTTAAATAACATTTCTGATTAATTTAAAGTCCCTAAAAGAACAGATTTGTATTAAAAAACATAACTGAATGTGAACCAGATGAACTGTAGATTTAAACTAAGGATATTATTAGGGGGAAATATAAAATGCTATTCCTGTAGTTAAATTAAAATAAAAGTCTAGAGGCTTGACTGTTGGAATTTTTAAAATTCTTATTGAAAAATGAGAAGCAGAAATAAAAGGTAACAAAAATAGTGGCAGAATTCTAAATAATTTTTCTGTTACTTGTATGTAGGCACAGAAAGAGTTGTTTTAATAATTGTGACAATGAAATAGAAGAGACCTAAGGTGGCTCAAGTGGCTAAGACTCTGACTGGAAGATGGCAGGTCAGCAGTTTGATACCCAAATACTGCAGGATGGAATCAGCTCCCATTTTTGTCCCAGCTCCTGTCAACCTAGCAGTTCGAAAGCAAGAAATTGCAAGTAGATAAATAGGGACCACTTCAGTAGGAAGGTAAACAGCATTTCGTGCACTCTGGTGTCAAGGCATACCCAGTGGTGGGATGTCAAAAATTTTACTACCCCAACATGACATCATCACAGTGTGCGCGGAGCCAACATCATGATGTCATGGGCTGGGCCAAAGAAAAATAAATAATAATAATAAAATAAAATAAAAATAAGCACACACACACACCCGTCAACCCACCCACCCACCCATCCACAACACAAACCCATAAATAAATAAATAAATAAAATAAATAAAATAAAAATTACATTAAAATACACCCACCCACCCCAAACACAAACCCTTCACTGACCTGTTAGTATAAGTGCCTGGGCAGTACCGTGTTGCAAGATGGATATGGTCATCGTACCAGTTCTCTAGGGTAATATGCCTTAATGTAAATGTAAAACAGCTGTACCTCCTTAAGGGTTCTCCAATTGGAACAGCACAGGTATAGCTTATTGATGAGGTAACTCCAAGACTTTGCTTAAAAACTCCAAGCCAGGCCTGCCACCCGCCAGGCCTTTTTAGGAACTGTGGTAGTACGTCAATATAGGTAAAGGTATTAAATACACATTAAAATACACACAGACACACCACATCCAAAGGTGAGTCACTTACCCTGGGGAGCAAGCTATAGGGAGCTTCAGGCTAGCAGCTTCTCTTCCTCCTCCCCGCTTGGGAGAACAGCAAGGAGGACGTGCATACGTGCCAAGCACTGTAGGGATGCATGCACACCAAGTGGTTGGCACACATGCACAGTGAAAAGTTAAGCCCCTAAGGTGGTTCCCCCCAAAAGCTGCTACCGGTTCTCCGGGACACTGGGGAAAGTTGCTAGCGGTTCTGGTGAACAGGTGCAGACCTGTTACATCCCATCACTGCACATACCTGCTACATGTCCACAGAAATTTCTGCAGACACAGACAGTGCTCATTCTTTGGCTATTAACAAAGATGATTACTGCACCCTAGAGTCAGATATGACTGGCTTTTGAGCAAGGGGGACCTTTTGCCTTTGCCTTTACCTAGAAATGTGAAAAGTAGGAATACTGAGGATTTCACTGAGCTTTAGGAAACACATTAGGGTCTTGTGATGCCTGTAATCTGTCATGTGCTGATTGTCCCCAAATGAATGGATTGACCAAACTTGAGTTGACCAAACGTCATTAGTATTATATAGAAGTCTTTCTACTTAGCTATTTTCATTTGTTTTTATTAACACTAAACATAAAAAATTCTAATGATGCACAATGTGAATCTCATTATTAAGCTTTTATATTGTGCTAATAGAGAGAAAATTTTATGCATACCAATGTGTTAAGTTGCTATGTTTAGCACTGGAACATTGCAAAGGTTAAAGGAATTGTGGAGGCAACATTTTCAAGTTGCATCTACTGTGATTCTAATTATTTCTAGCGTCATCTTTGCAGGTTCTAAAAGCCTACGGTTTATTGCTGATTGTAGCATGCTCAAGACAGTATTGTGACAACCTAGAAAAATATTTAACCATATTAAATAAAGTAGCAAAACAATGAGTGACAAAGTTATTGGTATAATGCTCAGTTTTCTGATTCTTGGTCTTATTACAACTTGATTTATGACTTACCTTTCCTAGCCCCCTAAGAATTCTATTTCCTTTTTATAACTTTGATGATCCCAGCTTATCTTTAGTGGTGTTTTCATTATCTGCAGCACTGCATTTCTACTGGCAAGATCCAGATAATGGCCTGCGTAAATTTAACATTTCATATCCTCCTCTCAGGAGGAATATTCTAGAGCAGCATGGTGAGCTCACGCTCACAAACTAATAAAATATTAGACGTAACTGGTAAACAACAATAGAGAGAACTTCCAGTTTAAGCCAGGGTGGTGCGGGGAGATGTAGAACTGGCAAAATGGTGTGGTGTTGTTGTTGTTGTTGTTGTTGTTGTTGTTGTTGTTGTTGTTGTTGTTGTTGTTGTTGTTGTTGTTGTTGTTGTTGTTGTTGTTGTTGTTGTTGTTGTTGTTTGGGTGGTGGTGTAGTAGGGAATTTGAAGCCATATAGACAAAGTGATTTTTTGGTGGTGCAGTGGTTAAACTGCTGTACTGCAGCCAAAACTTTGTTAGTTCAGTCTTGACAGGGATTAAGGTTCACTCAGCCTTCCAACCTTCTTGAATTGGTAAAATAAGAACCCAGCATGTTAGGGGCAAAATGCTTATTATCTTGTGAGCCACCCAGAGAGTGTACTAAGTGCTATGGGGTCATAAATAATTGCTGTAATTGCTGTTGCTATTGCTATTTGACAAAATTCTAAGTTGTTCTGGAAACGGAGTACAGCATAGAAAACATAAAGCTGGAGGTAGAGGAAGGACCAGCCAGAGAGGTGACACAACCGGTTTCCCTGGGGTTTACTACCCCCCCTCCCGTGCAAACCCCTCCGGGTTTCTGCTACCGGTTCAGTCGAACCGGTCCAAATCAGTAGCAGCCCACCACTGGTGATCCCTATTCAGCTGTCCAACTTGGGAAATTTAAAGAGGTAGCAGAGTTTGCTATTTGCAGCAAATAAATATATTTGCTGTTGCTATTGCTCAGTGGTTTAGATCTCTGGCTGCGCAGCCAGAAGTTAAGAGTTTGATTCCCTGCTGTGCATCCCAGGAAAGCAAGCCTGTGTGACTATGGTCCAGATGCACAATTCCAGAGTGACCCCAGAGGAATGGGATGGTAAACCACTTCTGAGTCTTTTTTCTGTGCCCCAGAGGCTAGAACCAGTTTAGAGGACGCTAAAAGGGAATTCAAATTTGGAGTGAAATGCACACCAGGATTTGGTGTTGTGTTTTAGAATTATTATTCACTAGCTGAAACAAAATTATTCATATATTCATTAGCATAAACTTCATCACAGAAGCCTTGTGTCACCAGAGGAGGAGGAAAGGGAAACTAAAATTTCTTGGAAAATAGTTTTTAGTTAAATGGCATACTTGAAGGACCCATTGATGCTTGAAATCACACTGTAATTGATTAAAATTGTTTCCAGGGATATGACTAATCACTATGGCATAATCTTACATGGAGATACAGTCACTCTCAATGTGATCTGTCTTGGGTAAAAAGAGAAAATGTTAGTAGAAAATGTGGAACTCGTCCTCTACCCAACTTTACATCTTTTATGTGGTCGTTATATTTATGAAAAGAAATTGTGGCAAGCCAGAAGTAGGCAAACTGACAAAAAACAGTTGATGTATGACTACTGTTAATAACTGTTGATGTTGAAAAGAATTGAAAGGGAACTATAAAGCTAGTTTCATAGCCAAAGTGGCTTTCTATTGTTCTTAAGCAGCATATTTTCTGAAATGACTACTAAAAGCCATATTAGCATTAATGATAATAAGATAATTAGTGTAATAATGAATGGTTATGATGATCAATTAATTTTACAACAGTATAGGTATACTGGGAGCCTCACAGGTAACCTCTATGAATGTATACATACATGCATGTACTGTATGCATATGTAATATTATGTATACATAGAGGCTAATTACTGTATATGTATACAGTGGTACCTCGCTTAAAGAGCATAATGCATTCCACAGGAATGCTCTTTAAGTGAAACACCATTGTAAGTGACTAATTGTGACTTCGGGGGGGGGGGGATTGCAAACCCCGATTTAGTTGTTAAGCGAGTTTTTGGTTAGTTTTAGTTGTTAAGCGAGGCAACCATTCAGAGAAAATACTGCTCTTTAAGCGAGTTAGTCTCTAAGCAAGGCACTCTTTATCCGAGGTTTTACTGTACATAGAACCATTCTCATTCACTGTAAGTATGGAAACCTTAAAGTTACATTGCTGAATGTCTCTAATTGACTTAGGATACAACCAGACAGGGAAACAGGATTGTGTTGGATTGGACTAAAAAGGGTCTTTTCTTGGGTACAATCTTATTTAAAGTGTCTGTTCCATGTACAGTACCCTGTACTCTGGTTCCCCTCAACCCCAGCTCAGTTCCAGAACAAGAGTGCACCCAGGGTAACCGAGCTGCTGAAGCTAGAATGGTCCAGATGGGCATAGAACAGAGTTGGACTGGTTCATTATTTCCTGTAAATTGTCAGGTTACAATTAGACTGAACTGGACGGCCAAAGTAAAAAGTATGACACTTGAACTAGAAGTGTGGAAACAGAAACATGTAAATAATGAAAAAGCTAGTCTTATTTTAGGCCACACTCCTTTGGGACTTACAGTATTTCACTATGACTTAGCTTCAGTCTTGTAGCATTCCAGGATCCTCATGATACAGAACTCTGATGCAACAAGGGGACAATACTGTAGGGCAATATTCAAAACAAATCACATTATAAGTATACTGACAGGTTACCAGATTCTCTGTTCTAATCCTTTAGTGCACTAGAAGCTGCTAATCCAATTCAAATTTCCACTGCAAACCATTTTCCTGGTGCTCTAGACTGCTAGCATTCCAGCTTCTGAAGAAAGCAGTTAATATTTGGGGAAAATATAAATATAGGGAGGAGACACAAATATCAACTCATAAACATAACTTCACACAAGACAACGCCACACATTCACTGGATGCCAACAACATAGATACCATCACGTAGACATTGCCACAGTAGTAGCACAAGAAGTAGATGTGGATTTTCTCCTACCCCATAGCTTCAAGCTGGCATGGCTGGGTGAGCAATAAGAACTTTCTGTGAGTGTAATTAAATATGACTAAAGCTTAAGATTACTTAGAGCTATAGTGCTTTTTTAGTTTTAAATTTTTTAATATTTCAGAGATGTATTCTTTGCAGAATAGTGTGACTTTTTAGGTTATGAGTTTTGTATTTTGTAAGTAAAACAGATGTACGGTGGAACCTCATACAACCAGTGGTGGGATGTCAAAAATTTTACTACCCCACCGTGATGTCATCACAGTGTGGGCGGAGCTAACGTCATTATGTCATAACATGGGCAGAGCCAAAGGAAAAAAATAATAAAATAATAAAATAAAATAAAAATAAGCACACAGACACACACACACCCCTCAAACCACCCACAACACAAGGACAGCAAGGAGGCAGTGCATACGTGCCAAGCACTGTAGGCATGCATGCACACCAAGTGAAAAGGTAAGCCCCAAAGGTGGTTCCCCCCAAAAGCTGCTACCGGTTCTCAGGGACACTGGGAAAAGTTACTACCGGTTCTGGCGAACTGGTGAGACCCTGTTACATCCCATCACTGCATACAACAATTGCTCCATATACCAACAAAATTGTATAACAATTAAGTTTTGAAAAAATGGCATCCGCATAAGAATTTTCCCTATGGAAAAAATTGTACAACAATTTTTCAATGGGAAAAACCACTTAGCAAAAAAAATCGTTGTACGATGCATCCCATAGGGAAAATCGTTATATGATGCATGCATTATATAGCAATTGTTTCATACAACAACGAGCCCCATGGTATGGATTAAAATCATCGTATGAGGTACCACTGTATCTTAAGTTTTTGGTCTTGGCAATTTATGGCAGGCCAGTTGCTTCCATAAAGCAAAAAGAATCACCCTGTCATACTGCACCATTGTCAGGAAATAGACCTATTTCCTAATGTCTCCCAAGGCTTGAAATTGCTATTTTTCAGCTAGGCCTCATAGAAATCCATTTTTCTCTCTGTATGCCTTACAAAACTGCCACGATGACTTGTTGACATTACAGTTTTCCTGTGCTGTTATCTTTCTAGCCAGCCTAGCTAGCAGAGCCTAGCCATATTTTGACTAATCCCAGAAAACTCTGCGTGCACGTGTGTAAACAACTATTGTTTTGAGAATGTTATTCTCTGTTGCTCCTTGTTACGTGATTGGCTAAAGCTATCCCATCTGATGGCAGATTCTCCATTTTGCAGAGAAGTGAGGGTTAGTACGTGTCTGGATTTCAATGGCGTAAGACCCTGGATTGTAACTCTGTTTGCTGGTATGGGATTACTCTGCTTCTCCATAAGTTAAGACCCTGGACTGTCTGCTGGCATGATTTTACTATGATTACCTAAAAGATCTTGGACTGTTTACTGGACTGATCTTATGGATATGACCTTTTGATTTCTGCTTTTCCTTGAACTTTCTTACATGAACCTGAAGGAATAAAACAGCTGTTTCTCTTTGAAGATTGTTGTTTTCCTTATCACACACACACGAAGCAACTTATGCTACGTTATCAGAAGCCTCCTTTGTTTTGCTCTATGTTCAAAGGCCTTACTGCCTGAGCATAGTGAGTGTTCCTTTTAATCTCCTTGGTTCTCCCAGAAGTGAGGCAAGGGGTAAGGAGGTGCACTTGTGAATTGGGATGACCGGGTGCACTCTCTGGATGGTTTACGAGTTAATTAGCATTTTGCCCCCAACATGCTGAATATACATTTTACTGTCCTTGGAAGGATGGAAGACTGAGCCAACCTTGATCCCTGGTCATGATTGAAGTCACAACCTTTTGGTTGCAGTACAGCAGCGTTTAACTACAGCAACTTCCCATAAGTTGCTCTTGCATTTATATATTTGAATTTTTTTTAATGTAACTAAGCTTGTAGAAATAGACAAACTTATATTGTATGGGATAATTGCAATATTCAAAATCCTAATACATTGATGCTCAAAAGAATTGTGATATGATTGGGAATCATTGTTCGGTTTCATTCTTTTTTAAAATATTTTTTTATTTTTAAAAAAACAAAAGGAAAACATCAAAATACATAATACATAGTAAGCAAGTTTGTTACATTACAATTACTGATAATAAAATTTCATCTCGATCTCGTGTCCTACTAGTTGTAACAAATATGCAACAACAACAAAAGAAAAACAACATAAATTTTTTTATAAACAATAATACCACCCTGGTGCTATTTACAATACCTTGGTGATCACGGTTCGTTTTCTCTTCTCATATTATTCCCAGAAACTCATTTGATCTGGTGCTGGCATATCACCTTTACCCTTATTCAATGTATGGTTTAAAAAAGGTCTCCAAATTTCTCCAAAGGTATTCTCCTTAACCAAACCTTTTTTATAATTCAATTCCCATGTTAATTTATCATTTAATGCCAACTGCCACATTTCTTTGTACCATTCTTCTATCTTTACCAATGAATCATTTTTCCAATTTCTTGCAATACATTGTCTTGCTGCAGTCAATATTATAGATAACAATTTCATTTTATATTTATCCAATCTTACATCATCAATTTTTGTCAGCAAGGCGGCACCCGACTCCAACACAAAGCTCATTCCCATTATTTCTGATATTTCTTTTTCTGTTTTCTCCCAAAAAGCTCTAAGCACTTTACATCGCCACCACATATGTTCATATGTTCCCATTTCCGTTTTACATCTCCAACACATTTTTGTTTTTGAACTATCCATCTGGTTAAGCCGAATTGGAGTCAGGTACCATCTCCATATCATTTTATAATTGTGTTCTTTAACCCTCACTGATATTGTTTTCATAATCCTTCTATTCCATTTGTTCTTCCATATAACATCAGGAATTGAAATATTTAAATCTTGTTCCCAAATCGTCTTTAATATTTTTTGTGGTTCAGCATCATGATTTAATATCTTATATATTTTACTAACTAAACCCTTAATTCCAATTTCTTCTCTTCTTATTTTCATTATCAGTTCTTCAAACTCCGTCTTATCTCTCATCAAAATGTTTCCTGTCAAATATCTATTGTTCCATTTATTCAATCTTATAATTTGAAACCAATTCAATTTCATTTGTCTATATTTCCAATTTCTCCTCCTTAATTTTACATTTTCGGATCCAATCTTTCAACAGGAATACATTGTTTCTATATAAAATATCCCTCATATTTCTATCTTCACTGGGAAACTATTTAAGTCTTCTATTTCCATAATCGGAGAAGCATCTAGTATCAATTGATCTTTTAAGTTCTTCCATGTTTCCAGTAATGTCTTTATCAGTTTATTTTTTACACCTATTTTTATTACTTCCTTATCTAGAAAGATTGCTTTACCAACATGTTCCAATTCTTTCATTTCGATTTTTTCCCAAATTATTTCCTCTTTTGCTAAAAATTTTACCATATTTTTTAATTGAAAAGCTCTATAATAATTCTTCAAATTTGGTAGTCCTAATCCACCTTCTTTCTGAGACAAATACCACAATTTCTTTACAATTCTCGGCTTTTTTCCTCCATTACAATAGCTATTTGATATAGTCTGCAACTTGTTAATCTCTTTTTCTTTAAGCTGGATCAGTAGAGCATCGAACAAAAAATTAATTGTCGGTAATAATTTCATTTTACATAATGCAATTCTACCGAACCAGGATAAATTTATTTTTTTATATTGTATTATTTTCTCTTTCATTTCCTTCTTTTGTTTCTCATAGTTTAATTTTTTTCAACTCATCAAACTTATTTGATATATTTATTCCCAGATATTTCAAACTATCTTTCATTTGAATATTATACTTCTCCTTAATTTCCTTCCTCTCTTTATTAATATTACTAACTATCATTTCTGATTTGTCCCAATTTATTTTTAATCCTGTCATTTATCCGAATTCTTTAAGATATAATTGTACTCTCTCAATTGTTTGTTTGTTTTTTGGATTTTTCATTATTATTAAAGTGTCATCTGCATATAAAGTAATTTTATTTCCTTCTACCCCCTCTATATCTCCATCTTCCCTTATGGCATTTGCCAGCAACTCCATTGCCATAATAAATAAAATTGGCGATAGTGGACATCCTTGACGTGTTCCTGCTTTAAGACTCACCTGTATAGGTTGTATTGACCTTTACTCTAGCAGATCCTTGTTGATACAATTGTTCTATAACTCTCCTAAATTTTTCTCCAAAACCATATTTCTTTATTATCTCATTAATTGTAATCCATTGGAGAGAATCAAATGCCTTAAAAATTGCCAAAGAAAGTAACCCAATGCTAACTTTATTTTGCTCTGCTATATCCATTAGGTCTATAACTCTTCTTATTAAGTCTGACATATATCTCCCTCTCAAAAACCCCGCCTGATCTTTATTTACATAAGAGGTCATGAAACTATTTAACCTATTTGCCATTATTGCTGTAAAGATTTTTGCATCTTGATTTATTAAAGAAATTGGTCTATATGCATCAATCTTTTCTAAATCTTTGCCTAGTTTAGGAATTAACGCAATTATAGATCTGTACCATGAAGTCGGCATTTTCGCTCCATCTATAATGTAATTGAACAGCTTCAGGACTCTAGGTATCACTATTTCACTAGTAAATTCTTTGTAAAACTCTCCTGATAACCCATCTTCACCTGAGGCTTTACCCCCTTTTAATTTTTTAATAACCTCTTTAATTTCCTTTTCTGTCACCCATTCTTCCATTCTATGTCTGTGTTCCACTGATACTTTAATTCTAGATGATTTTTCTAAATATTCCTTTAATTTCCCTGCATCCACTTCCTTTTTTGAATATAATGCTTGATAAAATTCCTCTACAATCTTTATCTTATCTTCAATTTTATTACATCTCACTCCTTGAGCATTTATCAGCGTTCCCATCTCCCTCCTATCTCTTTTTTCTTTTGCAGCCCTTGCTAATAGTTTTGAGTTCTTATTACTATATTCAAAGTATTCCCTCTTTAAATATATCAAATCTCGTTTTACTTTCTCAATATCCTGCCCTATCAGTTCCACTTTTAACTTTTGCAATTTGTCAAAAATTCGTACATTCTGTGTCCTAGCATGTTCTTCCTGGAGCTGTTCAACCTCTTTTTCTATTTTTATATATTTCTCCCTTCTCTGTTTATTTTTTATACTATTTAATTTAATACATTATCCTCTAAATATCGACTTCATTGTGTCCCAGACCACTCCATATTCTACCTCATCTGTATCATTCCTTTGCCAGTACTCTTCCCAGTTTTTCATTATTTGTTCTTTATTCTTTAATTGTTTGAATAACCTTGGGTCATATTTCCAATTATACCTTTCCTGTTTAAATTCCTCCCATTTTAATTCTAGCAGCGTTTTTGCATGGTCCGATTCCCTAAAAATTCCAACCTCCATGTTTTCTAAGTTCCGTACCATATTGTCTGATACAAATATGTAATCTATCCTAGAATATGACTTATGGGCCTGTGAAAAATAAGTATAAGTTATTTCTGACCCTTTTAATTCTCTCCAAGAATCTCTCAAACCTAATGATTTAATCCATTTATTAATAATTTCTGTTTTTACTTCCCTTCTATTTTTTATCACATTTGTACACTCTATATTTGATCGGTTTCATTCTGGATTCACCCCTTTATTGGGATAAATGCCAGCTGTGATGAACACAGACTTCTGATGTTTTCCTAGAGATCTATAAAGTTATGTAGGACTCTGGGGCAATGATCAAGTATCAGACACTCTGACCTGACATGGATATTAAGGTATCTGTCATTTACTTGCTCGTGTCGGGTTCAATGTCAATGTGCAGAAATTAATTAATTAGTCTCTTGCTGGCTTATTAAAAATGTAGCATCTAAACTTTCTCCATTTCTCTTCAGTGGATCAGAATAAATCACTGTTTTTGCTCATCAGTCCAGGCAACATTTGTTTTTTTAATTCTACTAGCTTTATTCATCTACACTTCTTTTATTCATAAATATTGGAAGTTGTTGAAAACGTAGCTTTTTGAGAAGTCAGAATATAATTGAAAATATATATTCAGTTTGGAGTTTTTAGCTAAAAAAGTAACAAGACAAGAATTTAGACCTCATTCAATTGCAAAATACTGTACAAGAGTTTATTGCAGTGGTTCCCAACCTTTTTATGGCCAAGTCCCACTTAAGCATATCTAAAATCTTGATGCCCCCACTGTGACATATAATTCTTATTATTCAAAAAGTGAGCACCTATTCATGTAAATAAAGCCTAAAATGTCATTCACTGTTAATAACTTATTCTCGAGGGGCTTCTGATGGCTTAATGGTTAAGAAGTTTGCCTTGTTAGCTGGAAGGCCAGCAAGTTGGCAGTTCGAGACCTGGGTACTGTGTGATGTATTGAATGCCCATTTCTGTCCCAGCTCATGGGGACATGAAAGGAGATTCAATCAGCCATCCCCTGAGTGGAGTTTCTCCAGCTAAAAGTTCTTTCAACCCGGAATAATTTCTGACACAAAATTATTATACTCATCCATGAATTCCCCACACACCAATCAAATTGCCCTCCTGTGGTGTGTGTGCGCCCCACATTGGGAACCATGAGCTTATAGCCTTAAAACATATTTTGTAATTATTTATTTGTTGTGCGCCACCCGGAGTCACCTAAGCTAGGGGGCGGCAGTAGAGATGTAATAAATAAATAAATAAATAAATAAATAAATAAATATTTCTTAGTCTTTTAATGTATTTGAACACACGTGAAAAACATTACATTTTCTATATGCTTATCCATTCATTTGCCACTTAAAATCAATGGTGGAAAATCCAGGCCTGACAGGCACAGGTTCTTTTAGGCGTCTGGAGACAATAAGCACTCAGTGGGTGAAGAAACAAAGCTTTATTAGACAATTCTATAAGCAAAATATAACAGAAACAGAGCAGGAAACAAGAGACAAGAATACAAATAGGCTATGCATACCAGCATGGATTCCTTCTGTCCCTTCTCTAGCCACCTGGGAGCCTGGTTAGGTGGCCGGGGCTCTCCTGACACTTCTGATGTTAAGAGAGCCCCTTCTCTTATAACTTAAAGATATGATGCTATCTAATCTTCTCTGGGTCTACACCCCTCACTCGGAGGATATCCAAACCCAACAATTCCCACGATATGTTCAAGTCCCAAAATGACTCCCCTCCCTTATGATACTTAATGTAATGGTGATGCTGCAATGGAAGCTAGGTTTGTCATGATTCTCCTTCGTATTGTTTGGGAATGCACACTAATGGGTTCTGCGCCTGCGCTGAGCCAGTACCGGAGCTGAAAAGCTGATTGGATAAAAGTTTTGAAGTTAGGACCGCCCACCATCCCCACCCGCCTCTGGCACCATTTCATGCTCTTCCCTCAGTTCTCTTTTTTCCACTGCATGAGCAGGAGCCATTTTAAGAGAGCTATGTGGTTTGCCTATTGCGGTTTACCTCAAAAATAATTTTTCTTCAACAACCATTTTTTTCCGGACCAGGAGGCTCGCTACCTCTTGGTCCTCGCGCGGTTGGGGGTTTACCCTCGACCGCCACAAAAAAAAAAGAACTTTGTGAGGTAATTTTACCTCAGGATCTCGCGTGGGGGCCTCCCGGCCGGGACAATTTTTTTCTTCCAATGGCCATCTGCTTCGGTGGATGGCCTCAGCGGCGTTTAAACAGTGTCCGTCCTGCAACACCAAGTTCCCGAGTTCGGACGGACACGTGAGGTGCCTTCGCTGTTTGGGGGAACATAATCAGGTGCAGTCTTGTTCCGTCTGCAAAGGCTTCTCCAAGGCTGCCCTGAAGAACCGGCAAAACCATCTCCAGGTCTACCTAATGGAGGCGGCTCTGGCACCTCCGGCTTCCCGTCCCTGGGAAGCCCCCGCTGCATCAACTTCTGCCTCCTCCTCTTCTGCCGCTCTGCGGCTCACCACCGCAGAACTGTTCAAAAAGAAGAAGGAGAAGAGAAAGGAGGGAAAGAAGGAGGAGAAGAAATCCCACCGGTCTTCTTCAGTGTCTCTCCCTCCAACTCCGTGCCCGACGCACCCGTCTCTGCCAAGGTCGCCGGCCTCCGCTATCGTTAGGGCCATGATCTCATCGGGCAGCTCATCGATGGCTTCTCCGGTCGTCATCTCCCCGGAGAAAGCCCCGAGCCTTCCGCCTCTTCCCGAGACTCTGCCACTGCTGCAGAGGATCGCGTAGCTGTTGGCCCCTTCTGCGGCTCCGGCCACCTAGCCGTCGATCCAGCTGAGCCTCATCGCCCCACTTCTGGAGACAATGATGCAGAAGATGGCTGACCAGTTCAGGGCCCCTCAGCCTCCACTGTCAGATGCTCAGGAGGCACCACCACTCCGTGAGGAGGGCCCTGCTCCGTCGAAGAGGCGTTGCACTGAGTCGACACGCTCGGAGGTCTCCCTCCACAGCCGTTGCCTTTGCTGGGGACCGATCCGAGTTCAGCCAGGCCGTACTGGTCTGACTCGGACCCCGAGTCCTTCTTCCCACCTCCCTCTCTCTCAGGACGGTCAGAAGGCTCCGACGACTCATTGGACGAGGAGGATCAGTTGCCACCCATTGCAGCTGATAAGGCGCCGGACGACAACATTGGCAGTTCTCACAGATCCCAGCCGGAGGATCAGAGGACATTCACAGCACTGATCACCTGCCTCATATCAACGCTCGGGATCAAGGCGGAGGCTCCTCCACAGGAGTGCGAGGACGTGGTGTGCGCCATGGTGGACAAAAAGGAGCTGGTCCCCGTCCATCTGGGCCTTCTCCCCAAAATTGCCAAGGCCGCCAAGGAAGTGTGGCAGAAGCCTGTCTTGGTCCACTCCGTGTCGAATCGAGTGGATGGGATGTATAGACTTCTCCGAGAGGATGCCACCTTCCTCCACGTCCACTCGGCATCCTTCTCACGGGTCATGAAGGGTGCCCAGCACCGGACTCTGGCCAGCAGCACCCCCATCCCTTCCTCTAAGGAAGGTAAGAAGTTAGACTCACTGGGCAGGAAGGTACATGCCAACGCCTCCCTGTCCTTCCGTGCCGCGAACTATGCCACGGCCATGGGCGGCTATAATTGTCGTCTATGGGAGAAGGTTGAGTCCTTCAAGGGGAAGCTGCCGGAGGAGCTCCGGGCTGAGTTCGGATCCATTTGCCAGGAGGGGAATCATCTGACCCTCCAACAGATCCGGACTGGGCGGCATATCACTGAGTCGGAGGTGAAGAACCTGGCCTCAGCGATTCAGATCCGCCGGCACTCCTGGGTGCGGTCGGCCAATCTCCAAGATGAGGTTAAAAAGCTCATCGAGGAGATGCCCTTTGACGGCGAGGGCTTGTTTGCTAAGGAGACAGATTTGTCCTTGGGAGAGTTGCAGAAGGACATGACAACTATCTCCAAACTCCGTCTCCCATGCCGAGGGTTTGGTTGGTTCCAGTCGGACCAGCCTGAGACCTCATCTCAAGGTCCGTCCTTTCAGCCTCACCAGCAACAACAACAGAGGCAGGAGGACTACCCTCGGCAGGCATTCTACCGACCGCGGCAACAGTCTTCATGGCCGCGTTACCAGCAATGCCAACAGTCTGGTAAGCGGACTGACCGGAGGGGTAAGCAACGGTTTTGACTCTCCGGTGACCGAGGCCTCTCCAATTCCTCTCCCAGGCCTCTCCAATTCCTCTCCCTTACCGTCCCCTGGTGAACTTTATGTCGGTGTGGTCCACCATCACCACAGACAAGTGGGTTTTAACCATCTTAGACTCTGGCTACGCGATCGAGTTCAAGAGATGCCCTACTGTCGGACGGGTCCATGTGACCGATCTGTCTCCACTGCTCCAGGAGGAACTGTCAGCTCTCCTGGAGAAGGGCGTCACAGAGCCGGTTGCACCGTCGGAGTCTCACGATGGGTCCTTCTCCTGGTACTTCATCGTGGACAAGAAGGACGGAGGGTTCCGCCCCATCTTGGACCTCCGCCTTCTCAACAAGCACATCGACATGAGGAAGTTCTGGATGGTAACCCTCCAATCCATCCTCCCACTGATCAACCACGGGGACTGGTTCACAGTCATCGACCTGAAGGATGCGTACTTCCATGTATCCATCAGGAGGGAACATCTCCACTTCCTCCGCTTCCAGGTGGGCAACGACGTTTACTAGTACAAGTGTCTACCGTTCGGTCTTTCCACCGCTCCGAGGGTATTCACGAAGTGCATGGCGCCTGTGGCTGCCCATCTTTGGCTGCAGGGGATCCAGGTGTTCCCATACATCGACGACTGGTTGGTCTGCTCCCCAACCAAACAGAGGGCCATGGACGATATCTCTTATTGCCTAGCCCTCATGGAGAGCCTTGGTCTGAGGGTCAACTACCAAAATTCCCATTTGACCCCAAGTCAGCACATAGACTACATCGGAGCGGTACTGGACTCACTTGCTCTGGGAGTCTACGCTCCTCCCAAGCACCTACTGGACATCGTTGCGGTGGCGGCATGGATCCAGGGCAGGCAGCGCATTCGTGCCAGGGACGCTCTCCACTTGCTGGGGCTCATGGCGTCAACCACGGCGGTGATCTCTCACGCCAAACTCAAGATACGGTCCCTCCAGTCTTGGTTCCTCGCCTCGTTCAACATCGTCAACGACCATCTCGGGAAGTGGCTCACTCCCACTCCCGAGTTGCAGGACCAATTGAACTGGTGGGTGATGGATCGCAACGTGGCCGTGGGGAAGCTCTTCGCCCTTCCGCCGCCTACAATTCAGATCACCACCGACGCGAGCACTCACGGATGGGGAGCGTGCTGCGCCAGTCTATGGATCCACGGGGTCTGGACTCCCGCGGAAGCCAGGCACCACATCAACTTCCTCAAACTCTTAGCAGTGTGGAAGGCGATGCGGTCCTTTCCATTGCGGGCCGCGTGGTGCATGTTGCCTCGGACAACACAACGACCCTGGCCTATCTAAACAAACAAGGAGGGACGAAGTTTCTCTCCCTCCTTCATCTTGCTATGATGGTCTGGGAGTGGTGCCTGAAGGTGCACGTCTTCCTGATCGGTGTCCACATCCAGGGCACCCTGAACACAGCTATGGACTTTCTCAGCCACAAAGGGACGACAATGCACGAGTGGGAGCTGGACGGATCGGTGTTCTACAGGCTGTGCCACCAGTGGGGCACACCTGTCCTGGACTTGTTTGCAACACAAGCGAACGCCAAGTGCCACCATTACTGCTCCTGAGCGGGGATCGGTCACGGATCGGAAGGGGATGCCTTCATGGTTCCGTGGCATCAGGACTTCCTTTACATGTTCCCACCGATCCCTCTCGTCCAATGGGTCCTCGTATGGATTTATTTATTTATTTATTTATTTATTTAGATTTATTATCCCGCCCTAATCAGGCGAACCTGACTCTAGGCGGCTTACAGAAATTCATAAATTAAAACCTTAAGGTTCATAAATTACTTAAAAGTCAATTAAAAAAGAATTAAACCCTGAATTTACAAAAATCTAAAAGATTTTAAAAGGTTAAAAGGTTTAAAAAGATTTTAAAAGTTTAAAAGAGTGAGGGAGGGGTGGCTGTCCCATCATATCAGCCACCCAACATGGGACCCCAAATTCCTGGAGCCCCACACCTGCCCTGCCAGCCAGGTTTTTAGGCCCTTCCGAAAGGACAGGAGCTCTGTCTGTAGACGTAACTCAGTTGGCAGGAGGTTCCAAAGGGCCGGGGCGGCCACGGAGAAGGCCCTCCTCCTGGTGCTAGAGAGATGCGCCTCTCTAGCCGATGGAATGATAAGAGAGCCTCTCCGATCCGCCCTGGTGGGACGGACAGATGTCCTTGGGACGATGCGGTCTCTTAAGTATCCTGGCCCACTACCATGTAGGGCTTTAAAGGTAATAACCAGCACCTTGAATTGCACCCGGAGACATACTGGCAACCAGTGCAGCTCCCGAAGCAGTGGTGAGGCACGAGCATAACGCCCGCACCCCATCACTACCCGAGCAGCCGCATTCTGGACCAGCTGCAGCCTCCGAATGGTCACCAAGGGCAGCCCCATGTAGAGCGCATTACAGTAATCAAGTCTGGAGGTGACCAAAGCATGTGTGATCATGAGCAAGGAATCCCGGTCTAGGAGTGGGCGTAGCTGGCGTATTACACGAAGTTGTGCAAAAGCCCTCCTGGCCACGGCTGCCACCTGCTCCTCGAGCAGTAGTCGTGAGTCCAAGAGGACCCCCAGATTACGCACCAGGTCTGTTTGGGGCAAAACTGCCCCATCCAGAACCAAAGATGGTAACTCCCGAGATAGCGCAGGACCCCTTACCCATAGCCACTCAGTCTTGCCGGGATTCAGTTGTAGCCCGTTGTCCCCCATCCAGACCCTGACAGCCTCCAGGCACCTGGATAGGACTTCCACTGCATCAATTGGATCTCCACGGGCTGAGATATACAGCTGGGTGTCATCTGCATATTGGTGATACCTCACCCCGTGGGAACGGATGATCTCACCCAGTGGCTTCATGTAGATGTTAAATAGGAGATGTTAAATCCGTGCGGAGAGTGCATGGACGATTCTCATTGCCCCGTCCTGGCCGCGCCAGCCGTGGTTCTCTCTGCTACAGACTCTGGCGTGCGACTCCCTTCGCCTGCCCACCGATCTGAACCTGCTCCACATGGGGGACAGTCGGATCCTTCACTCGGACTTGCCCAGCCTCCATCTGACGGCCTGGCTTATCCGCCCGACCTAGCACGGATCCTGGAGATGTCTCGTAAGCCTTCCACACGGAAATCCTACCAATCCAAGTACCATCGCTTCATTGACTTTTTAGCATCTAGCGACCGTACTGTGGACTCCGCATCTCTGCAGGATGTCATGTCCTACCTCCTGCATCTGGCTGAGTCAGGATCCGCACATTCCTCTTTGAAAGTCCATCTTGCTGCGGTGGTTGCCCATGCTCCACCTTCCTCTGTGCTGTCCTCTGCCTTCAGGGACAAGACTGTAAAACAATTCCTTCAGGGCTTGCATAATGCTTATCCACCTGTCAAGGTACCACCTCCTCAGTGGTCCCTTACTATTGTTCCCACCACACTCACAAAGGCGCCCTTTGAACCTATGGCCACAGTGGACATTAAGTTTGTTTCCTTCAAAACTGCATTCCTAGTGGCCGTTACTTCTGCCCGAAGGGCAGGTGAACTTGTAGCCCTGAGATCTGATCCTCCTTTTCTAAAGTTCTACCCTGACAGGGTAGTGTTGCACCCAGACCTTTCTTTCCTCCCTAAGGTCCTCACTGACTTTCACTTGGCCCAATCCATCACCCTACCAGCGTTCTTTCCGCATCCATCGTCTCCACAAGAGAGAGTGTGGGATTCGTTGGATGTCAGGAGGGCCTTGCTGTTTTATAACCAAAGAACTGTGTCTTTCAGGAGAGCAAAGCACCTCTTCATTGCTTATGGTGGCAAGTCACGTGGCCAGCCTTTGTCTGCCCAGAGACTATCCAAATGGATTTCGGGTACCATTTACCTGGCCTATGAGCTGTCATCAATGCCACCTCCACCTCATGTTCGGGCTCATTCCACCAGGACTTTGGCCTCTTCTACTGCTTCCCTGGAAGGCATCCCTATGGAGGACATCTGCAAGGCTGCTACCTGGTCCAGGTCCTCCACCTTCATCACCCACTACCGGGTTGATACCAGGTCTGCTGCTGACATCAGACGCAGCAGAGCCATTCTGACGGCTGGTCTCCGATCTTCTTCGGTGATGACCGCCCATCCCTGATTGACCTCACTCTTCTGCATCTCATCTCGCTGGCTGCCCACCATCCAAGCAAGTGAGCTTGCTAGTCACCCATTAGTGTGCATTCCCAAACAACACAAAGGAGAAAGACAGGTTGCACTTATCAGTAACTGTTGTTCTCCAAGTATGTTGTTTGGGAATTCACACGACCCACCCAGCCTCCCCTCTAGCTGCCGGGCTGAGATGGCTCTGGGCATCACAGGCAGCTTTTGTATCGAACTGTGGGAAGAGTGCGAAATGGCGCCAGAAGCTAGTGGGGATGGTGGGCGGTCCTAACTTCAAAACTTTTATCCAATCAGCTGTGCAGGCACAGAACCCATTAGTGTGAATTCCCAAACAACATACTCGGAGAACAACAGTTACTGGTAAGTGCAACCTGTCTTTACCTTGCTTCATTGGTTTCAGCAGGATTCCGTTAATTTCAGATGTCTCGGGAACATTCTGTTTTAATTCATCAGGAATCAAATAATTCTGCTCTGTGCTTTCAGATATTTTAAGTGTAGCGTTATAGACAGATTGAAGATTTTACTGTATTGACGAATCCTTTAATTCCATAGAGTCTTACATTAACAAGGATTTTGGGTAAGACACAAATTCTACTGAGAGACTGTTGTCTTGTTCAGCTATCTAGATCTTTAGATGGAATGCAATTGTTTATATTACAGTACTATGAATGAATGATTTGTGTCAGAAATTATTCTGGGTTGAAAGGATTTTTGTGGAAGAAACTCCACTCAGGGAATGCCCAAATTAGGCTCCTTTCATGTCCCAAGAACTAGAAGAGAGATGGCACTCAATCCATCATGCATTAACCAGGTCTCAAACTGCTGACTTTTGCCAGCCTTCCAGTTAGCAAGGCAAGCTTCTTAACCACTCAGCCACCACAGCCCCTATATGATTATGCTAAGATATTTTGTAACTGTGATCAAAATTCTGGTAAATTGAAAACATTTGGAATATAATAATAACCATGGAACTATTTCTTTTTAGGACTCATGGACCGGAAGAAAGCAGAAATGAAAGATGATAATGAGATGGCAGTAAAATTTAGGCTTTCAGTCCGTAAGATGCCTTTTTATTCAGTGATTACAGAAATGCAACAGTATCATGAAAAAGAGAAGGAATTTATTGATACCATTCATGACTTGCGTTACATCACACGTCCCAAACCACAAACAATGCCTGTGCATGTGCCATGTCCCATTGAGAAGAGAATCTTTGCCAGAGCATTTGGAGCGATAAGACTTTACCCATTGTGTGCCATTGATAGAGCATACTGGCAAAGTCAGAAATTAGATGTCCAGGTTAGAAAGGAACGGGAAGCTATGACGACGTACATTGCTGAAAGTGAAGTTCAACAGTACCTTCATAGTTTCCATGAAGAAAAAAGAGAGCATATTCAGAAGAAGTATGACGAAGACAAACTGAAGATTGTTAACAGTTTGAAAGCGCACAAGCAAGAAAAAGCAAAGTTAATTAGTAAAATGAGGCAGAAGTATAGTTATTTTTTAGACAGCAAGGAGAAAAGGTCCAATGAAAACACATTGATGCAACGCTTCAGCACTCAACATACTTCTTTGACAAGAGGCTTATTAAGACTTGATGGTTGGAGATACAATGAGGAAGGTGTAAATGAGAGAAAATATATTGTTAAAGGAATTGTACAAGACCGGAAACAGCGAAAAGAGATGAATAAACATTTTCAAGTGGAGAGGTATGTTTGCTTTTCTTGATTACTCACTGTGGGAGGTATTAATGTTATACAAAAAGGTGTGAAGTTTTCAAAAATGTACTATCACTTATTTAAGGAGAACTTTCTGAATAAATAAAAACCTACACTGTGCATGTGTGTGGGGAAGACATTTATTTAAAATATACTCAAGATGCCTGATGTGATATTTTTAAAAGCAAACCATAGAAGGTGAGGGAATTATGAAAGAAGAGATTACACATTAAAATTAACAATTTAAAGAAAAGAACAAGAAGATGACAATTCATGAGGCAATCAGTGAATGACCATCTAGCTTCTATTTTCAAATAAGTTAATGCCATTGAGGCAGAGACCTCGTAAATCTCCTAGACAGCAAATTCCACAGCCTAGGCGATATGTTGGCAAGGACTGAGTTCTGTGACACATGTTTGAGTTCTGAGTTCTGTGACACTTATGACACATGTTTTCACTGTTCATCAAAAGCGGATACTTATTTCCTGCAAATGGAGCTAACTGAAAAGTATCAAAGATAAGGGTTTGTGGGAATTTAATGATCATACCCGAGTAGTCTTACAGAATGAGTCTTAAATAAAGTGCCACTATCTTGAAGGACGATGGTCACATAACTAGGGATGAATGCATAACATGTTGGGACATGTTACTTTCCAGAGATGCTCAAATGGTGACAGTGGTCACGAGTATCTTTTATCAATTTAGGCTGATTTGTGAGTGGTAGTCTCATCAGATCAGATAGAACTAGTTTCAGTTATCCAAAGGTTAGTCCTACCTGTTACAACAATGTTCTTGATGTGATATGCCATGGAATATGTTTCAATCTAGTGCAGAATGTGGTTTCTTCGATGCTTGTGAGACACAAGAAATCTGAATGATTGATATGTCACTGGCAAGGTGCTCATGGACCAAAATGAGCATCTCAAAACCAACATTCCAGGAAGAACTGGTAATAAGCTGTCCTCAAATATTGGTTCCCTCTACACAACATGCAAAGCCCTGGGACCAAAATATAAAGCCAACAGCCATATAAACTTGTCAACATTTTGAGTTTGGCTATGGAGACCCTGTGCTGTCCTCTCTAACTCAATTAAGGACACAAGATCTTGTCCCTTATGGCTTCTCAGCTTTGCAATGGTTCCCTGATTCAGTTGTGCTTTTTGAGAATTGTTCAATCGTTTAAACAAGTATAAGATTATGTTCATGAAAATAAGTCAAAATTGCTTTCCATATTTTTTTTTAAACAAGTGGTAGGACGTAGTTATAAGCAAAGAGCAGCTGTTCTTTTGACCTTGTGTTTTTGAGCTGCAACTTTGGGGCAATAAGCAGCAGTAACAGTATTGCTTTATTTTAAGGAACACATATATAAGCACTGCAGTGAGGTAATGTTTGAAAATGTCAAAACTGACTTTTGACAAATCAAAGATGTCAGTTCTTCTCCCTAGCTGCCTTCTAGTGGGGGGAAAGTTTTTTTAATTGCTACAGAAGCAAAAGTTAGAAACAATGTCTGTGAGAATAGTTATATTCTCAGGATGAAACTCTTTCTTAGGTAACAAAATATTATTCTCCATTTACACTGTTGATGTTAGTTAGGCAGAATAAAAAGAATGCTATCTGGATTACATCATATGATCTATAAGAAAGCTCACACTAGTTATTAAACATTATAGCCCAAATTCCCTTCCATAAAATCATGCCCCTACAAGCTGAAGATGTCAGCAGCTGTGGGTTTTTATCACTCATTTAAAAAATGTATATTCTACCATCCTGGATTTTGGAACTCCCCTGGGATCCCTTTTGAGGAGTTTTAAGGAAACTCAGGATGAGGGGAGACTCTAATGCAGGGGTTTCCAAACTTTTTGGGCTACGGGCTTGTCATGTGGTTCAGGGGGCCAGTCACTATGGCACATGGGCCGGATACAGCCCCCGATGCCAATTCATCTGGCCCATGAAGCCCTCTTTGCTCCCGGAAGCAGAAGTAAAATGTGCCCATGTGGGTGTGTTTTACTTCTGCTTCTGGGAGCAATGAGGGCTTCCCGGGCCAGATGAATTGGCATCGGGGACTAGATCCAGCCCTTGGGCAATAGTTTGTGCACCCCTGCTCCAATGCCTAAAATTCCCTGGAATTGGGACAATTGGTACTGATGGGGGGGGCATTCAAGGCTTCTGTGGGTCAAAATGGATCCCAGCAGTGCCTTGGAATCTAGAGGAATAAAATAGAAAACTGTTAGTAAGATATAAAAGCCCACAGCTGATGACACCATCAGCTTGCACAGTGTAATTTTACACAAGAAGATTACCCCCTCCCCCTCCTCCCGCTGCCACAATGCTTTCCCAACAAGATAACTAGAGAAAAATGTTCAGGAAAAATCATAGGATTGTTTAATGGGGATTAGATTGAAGAGAGACAAGAAGATCTCATATGGTGTTAACTATAGAAGACACATAAAAATGGCTCAGTGAGGCAAAGCTGTTAGAAGACATTGTAAAATGAAGACCTTTTGGATGCTATATGCTGGCAAAGCTGACATTCCACGTAGGGTAAAAAAATATCCATATTGATGTGTGTTCATTGTTAGTACAGTAAAGCCCCGAGTTACGATGACTCGAGTTACAAAAAACTCAAGTAACAATTTTTTGTGTGTGGGTAAATTGGTGTCCTGAGCTACAAAAAAAACAACAACCCCGACTTCTGAAAAGGGTTTGAGCCCAGTCCAAAGAGCATAAAAGCCTTTCTGCTCTTTGGACTGGGCTCATTTCACCCCTGTGGTGCCTTCCCAACCAGATCGGAGGCTGGGAAGGCACCGGGGGGGGGGGGTGAAGTCCGAAGAGCGGAAAAGCATTTCCGCTCTTCAGACCTCACCCTACCCCCCTTCGGACTGGCTTGCTTCACCACCACGGTGCCTTCCCAGCCAGGTCCGAGGCTGGGAAGGCAGGGGGAGGTGAACTCTACCTTGTAGAGGAGGTGTGGGTCTTCCCAGCCCCTTCACAAGGCAACCGGCTGGGTCATTAATTGCTTAGTGATCCAGCCAGTTGTCTTGCATAGGGACTGGGAAGACCCACACCTTCTCTGCAAGGCAGCCGCCTGACTGCCTTGCATAGGGGCTGGGAATGGCCCCTTCTCCTCCACAAGGATCCAGACGGCTGCCTTGCGGAGGAGGAGGGGACATTCCCAGCCCTTATGCAAGGCAGCCACCTGGATCGATAAGTGCTTGTTCCACCCTCTTGCCATTCCCCTGAAGGAATCCAGCCAATGACCATACAGTATTACATGTTTATCACAAATTAGATTTCATCCCTTCCAAACCACAAGGCTAGCATGTTTTGAATACCAAACCTTCTCAGGAATGAACTCTACACACACTCTTCTCCTGGAGGAGAACATCCTCTTCTCCTCCAGAACTCATAAAGTGGGTACTGGAACCAGAGGCACAGACATAAACCAAACTGTCCAGCATCTCATGGCAATTGGAAGTTGACTAGACCTTCACATTTCAAAATTTGAATAAAGCTCTTCTAAGAATTACATTATAACTGAATCTTGTTGCATGGAATAGCAATCCACAACTGGAATAGGCTCATCATATCTCTGGAACGTGCAGAGGAGTTGGCTCACCAGATCCCCACTGAGTCAATAGTTCTTTTAGTTGCATCTTTCTATGCTAAGGAATAGAATGTCAGCTGTATTACACTACAGCAGGATTTCTCAACCTTGGGCCCCCAGATATTCTTGGACTTCAATTCCCAGAAGCCTTGATCAGCAGGTATACTGACTTGGGATTCTGGGAACTGAAGTCCAAGAACACATGGGGGCCCAAGGTTGAGAAGCCCTGCACTACAGCATATTCAGAGAAAGAAAACTTCTTTCTCTTTGTCAGCTTCTTCATAATCTGGGAAGTACTTCCAGATAGCACCATTTTGTAAGCTAATGGAATAATGATGTTTGTTTCATGGGTTTTACATTCTGTTAGTTACAAGTATCAAAAATGGGTTCCTCTAACTATAAACTCAATTGTTAGCATCAAAATTGGAAATGCTTTTGTTCTTCTTGCTACTAATTAAGGCTTTGCATGTCAAATTAGCCCCATTTTCACCTGAACAATCATATTGTCTTTAAATTATGGCATTAGTGACACCTGGGTAACTCTACATTATTCAGCAGGTTTCTATTTGCTTGCCTGCAGTCAGCTAAATGCTCTTTTGGAACTGCAGTATGTACTGGCATGCTTCTTTATCCATTCTCTCTGCAGTTACTTGTCCTGTGGAGGTAAAAGAATGGTCACTGGTTAGAATTCTTTTTTTGCTACTTGTGTTTTATAGAGAACAAATTAAGTTAATTTCTGGTCTTGCCTGCATTTGAGAAAGAAGTTAATGGAACAGTGATGCATAAAAATCAACCACAGACTGCAAGGTGAATTTAATTAACCCAAAGCTATTGTTATATCTTAGCACAGAAGATTGCAATTTAATGGTGAAGCAAGTGACAAAATGAGGGATTAATTCTACTTGCGACTGATATATTTTCTGATTTAAGATATTTCAACACAATGTGCAGGAAATGGAGGCCCAGGAAAGGTTGCTTTTGCCTCTCCCCTTGTGTATGTGGTGCTATAGATCTAGTGCATTATACATACAGTAATACTACGGATAACGTTATGACTTGGTTCCACAAGTCATGACATTATCCGGTTTTTAGCGTTGTCCGATGCATACATCGAACAACGCTAAAAAAAAAAGCCCTGACGTCAGGGACAAACCACGCACCAAAGCAAGGGGCGGCTTGTCTGAAATTTATCCCCCCCGGGGGGGATTTCGGACAAGCCGCTCCTTGGTTACACTTCTCACCACCTGACAAGAGCCTTAGCGCTTGCTAAGGCTCGTGTCGGGTGGGGAGACAAGGCTGTTGACGAAGCCTAGCGGCGCTCGGGCTAGCTAGCCCGTGTGCTGCTAGGCTTCGTCCAGCAATCACTGCTACTGAACTAGGGTCGGGGAGAAAGGCAGGCACCCACCTGCCTTTCGCCCGACCCTAGTTCAGTAGCGGCGATCCATTGCTGGGGTGTGTGTGTGGATTGGGTAGATGTTCTCCCCAATCCAACCCCCCTCCCCCTCACACTAAAACAATCGTTATCCGATGCAAGATTTTTCCAAAAATCTTGCATCGTTATCCGATTCTAGCGCTATCTGGTACAATCGTTATCCGGGATATTACTGATATATTAATACAGTAAAACCCTGGGTTATAACCACCTTGGTTTAAGTTTGCTGCTGTTTACAATGACAAATCCTATGGAAATGCCATCCCAGTTTACAAATTTTTAATGTATCGCCCCCTCCCCCCCCCCCCCCCAAGTTTACAGCAATCAATTTAGGACCATTTTTAAAATTTTCAATGCATCCCTACATTGTTATCTGGGATTGGCTTGATCCAGTTGTCCCTGAGGAAGTTGACAGGCTCCTGGGATCTGTTCATGCCACTCCCTGTGTGTTAGATCCATGTCCCGTCTGGCTACTCAAATCAACCAGGGCGGCAACAGGTGCTTAGATCGAAGCAATCATTAACTATTCACTGCAGGAGGGGGTCTTTCCAGCAACCTTAAAACACACTTTGGTGCGCTCCCTCCTAAAGAAGCCATATCTCAACCCCATGATAATGTCAAATTACTGGCCTGTGTCCAACTTCACTGTCTTAGAGAAGGCAGTGGCATGGCAGTTACAGGAGATCCTGGAAGAAGCAGATTATCTGGACCCTTTCCAGTCAGGATTCAGGCCCAGATATGGTAAGGAAACTGCATTGGTTGCACTGGTAAATGATCTCTGGCAAGAACGGGACAGTGGACATCCATCTGTCCTGGTTCTTCTTGACCTCTTAGCGGCTTTCAATACTGTCGACCACAGTATCCTTCTGGAAAGGCTCCAAGGATTGGGGATCCAGGGCACTGTGTGGTCCTGGTTTTCCTCATTTCTGAAGGGCTGGACCTAGTCAGTGTGATTGGGGAATGAGAGGTCCAGCCCTAGGCCCCTCCAATATGGGGTGCCTCTGGGCTCGGTGCTCTTGCCTCTTCTATTTAATATCTACATGAAACTGCTGGGCGAGGTTATCCGTTCCCATGGGGTGAGGTGGTATCAATATGCAGATTATACCCAGATGTCTATCTTGGCCCGTGGAGATCCCAGTAGAAGTCCTTTCCAGGTGTCTGGAGGCTGTCAGGGTCTGGATGGGGGACAATGGGCCACAACTGAATCCTGGCAAGACTGAGTGGCTGTGGGTCTGGGGTCCTGTGTTATCTCAGGAGCTACCATTTTTTGTTCTGGATGGGGCAGTTTTGCCCCAAACAGACCCAGTGTGTAATCTGGGTGTCCTCCTGGACTCATGACTCCTGCTCAAAGAGCTGGTGTCAGTCGTAGCCAGAAGGCTTTTGCACAACTTCATGTTAAAGGTCAGTTACGCCCACTCCTAAATCGGGACTCTTTCCTCGTGATCACATATGCTTTGGTCACCTCCAGACTTGATTACTGTAATGTGCTCTACATGGGGCTGCCCTTGGTGACCATTCAGAGGCTGCAACTGGTCCAGAATACAGCCGTTTGGGTGGTGATTGGGTCCAGGCATTATGCTCATGCTTCAACATTGCTCCGGGAGCTGCACTGATTGGCAGTTTGCCTCCAGGTGCAATTCAAGGTGCTCGTAATTACCTTTAAAGCCCTACATGGTAGTGGGCCAGGATACTTAAGAGGCCATGTCACCCCAAGAACATATGTCCGTTAAACCAGAGCAAACCAGAGAGGCTCTCTGGTTGTTCCTTTGGCTAGAGAGGTGCATCTCTCTAGTACCAGAAGGAAAGCCTTCTCTATGTCCGTTCCGGCCCTGTGGAACCTTTTGCCTATCGAGTTGCGTCTCCAGACAGAGCTGCTACCCTTCAGCAAGGGTGTTAAGACCTGGCTGGTGGGGCAGGTGTGGGGTATTGGCCATACTGTCACCCCGGCTTGCTGGCTTATCTGATCACTCCCCTCTCTCTTTCTGATTTACTTATTTATTTATCATACTTCTTTTTTTTTTTTAATTTTTATAATTTTTATTAGGTATTAAAAATAATAATACAAGGATACAAAAGTACAAAAGTACAAAAATACAGAAATACATAACAAGACAATTACAGAAATATCTAGACTTATGAAGATCATGTAAAGTATTTTATGCATAACGATATTACGTGTTACATTTACCACCTTTTTAGACATGATCTTCTACACCTTCTTTTCTATTAGCCCATTAACACCACCCTCGTGCTATATACACTGTCCAGGGAGTTCTGTACCTTTACAATTTCCAAAAGTCATTCTGTTCTTGTACAGGGGGTATGCCCTTTTTTTCCTCCAAAGAATAACTTATAAAAGGTTCCCAGATCCTCCAGAAATTATTACTTTGCATTTTTCCTTTCCTACAATTTATTTCCCAAGTAAGCTTTTCATTTAACGCTAAATCCCACATTTGTATATACCAATCTTGAATATTGATTTGTTCATTACATTTCCACTTTTTGGCTATACATAATCTTGCAACGGTCAACATTATAGTCAATAACTCTTTATTGTTCTTATTCATATCATAATCTCCTATATCTGTTAACAAGATTGTATCTGACCCCATTCCGATCTGCACTTTTAATATATTCTCTATTTCTTTTTCTATTCTTTCCCAGAAAGATTTTAATGCCTCACAGCTACACCACATATGCTCATATGTTCCCTTCATTTTTTTGCATCTCCAACATATATCGCTCAGATTACTATACATTCTGTGCAGGCCGACTGGGGTCCTATACCATCTCCATACTATTTTGTAATTATGCTCTTTGATTCTGACCGACATTGTTCTCATTATCCTTCTTTCCCACATCTTTTGCCATTTTTTTGTTGGTATTCTTATATCTAGTTCCTGTTCCCAACTTTGTCTTAACACCTCTTGTATACTTTGGCTATTATTCAGGATCTTGTAGATTTTACTGACTAATCCTTTAATACCCATTTCTTCATTCCTGACTTTAGCCAAAAGTATCTCAAATTCCGTACAATCTCTATTTAGTCCATTTTCCCTTAGGAATTTCTTATTCCAATTATTTATCTGAAGGATCTTAAACCAGTCTAATTGTAGTTGCGTGTACAGCTCATGCCTTTTTTCCTGATCTTTGCAAGTGTTAACCCAATCTTTTAATAATTTTACCTTCTTTTCTACCAATATATCCCTAATCTTTTTATCAATTTTAATTGGAAAATCCTGAAAATCTTCCACCTCTAAAATCGGTGAAATCCCCGGAGTAAGCTCATTCCTCACTCTGTTCCATGTCTCCACTGTTGTCTTTAACATCAGAACCTGAATCTCCTTTTTTCCTTTTTCCTTTCCATCCCATAAAAACTGCGCCTTACCCTCCTTTGTAAATCCTTTCCCTTCAATTCTTTCCCAGATTGTTTCTTGCCTAATTAAAATCTTTATCACATTTCTTATTTGAAAGGCCCTATAATATTTAATAACATTGGGAATCCCTAGTCCTCCCTCCTTTTGTGAGAGATACCACAGTGATTTGGCTATTCTAGCTCCTCTATTTCCATTACAGTACCTATTGATCATATTCTGATATCCTTTCAACTCCTTGTCAGTATGTCTTAACGGTAAAACATCAAACAAAAAATTCAATTTAGGAACTAACATCATTTTGCATATGGCTATCCTACCAAACCATGACAAATTTAATTTACTATATTGTGCTATTTTCTTCTCTATTTCCTTCTTCTGTCTTCCATAATTAAACTCTTTGAGTTCCCCAATTTTATGTGATAGCATTACTCCCAAATACCTCATTTTCTGTGTAATCTGCACATTATAATTCCTTTTTATTGACTCCTCGTCTTCTTTGTTCCCATTAACTAAGATCATTTCTGTTTTATCCCAATTAACTTTCAGTCCCGTTACTTCCTCGAAGTCTTTCAAATGTTTATTTATTTTAGCTATAGTTTTTGTTGGATGTTTCACCGTTATCAGTGTATCGTCTGCATAGAGGCTTACTTTGGTACCTTCCATTCCAATTATGTCCTCATCTTGACGAATTGTATTTGCCAACATTTCCATAGCCAATATAAACAATGAAGGTGACAATGGACAGCCCTGTCTCGTGCCCGCCTCTAACCTAATCTCATTTGTATAAGATTCATTGAATTTGACTCTTGCCGAACCTTGTTTATATAACTTTCCAATAACCCCTTGAAATTTATCTCCGAATCCATATAATCTTATCAACTCATGAATCGTCACCCATTGTAAAGAGTCAAAGGCTTTGAAAATATCTAATGCTAAGAATCCCATCTTTTCCTTTCTTTTTTCAGCTAAATCCAGTATGTCCACTGCTCTTCTTATAAGGTCCGCCATATGTCTGTTTTTAACAAATCCCGCTTGATCCTTCTTAATATAATTGGCTATGAAACCATTTAATCTGTTTGCCAAAATCGTTGTAAAAATTTTTGCATCTTGATTGATCAGGGAAATTGGTCTATAAGATTCAATTTTTTCTATATTTTTACCAGGCTTGGGAATCAAAACTATAATCGACCTGTTCCATGAATCTGGAGTTGCATCTCCCTCTAAAATCCCATTATATAACTCATATAATCTCGGGGCAATCCAAGGCATAAAATCTTTATAAAACTCAGCTGGTAAACCATCCTCCCCAGGTGCTTTCTCCTTTTTCAACTTTTTTATTACATCTTCTACTTCCTTCATAGATATTCCTTGCTCCATTTTATTCCTATCTTCCTCTGTAATTTTTTTATTTTGTTGCTGTTCAAAGATTAGTCGCATTTTTCTTTGGTTTACCTCTTTTTTTGAATACAAATTTTTATAAAAGTTTTCAATAAGCAAAGCTTTTTCTTTCTTTTTGTTGCATCTTTTCCCATTCTTGTCTACCAAGACACCAACCTGCCCTTTACTCTTTTTATCTCTTGCTGCTTTTGCCAATAATTTAGAATTTTTATTGCCATATTCAAAATATTCTCTCTTAAGAAAGATCAAATCTTTCTTTACTTTTTCAATATCTTTCCCATCCAACTCTTTCTTAATTTTTTTTATCTTCTGAAATGTTTTCTGATCCTTCTTTTTAGCATATTCCATGTGAAGGTGTTTTAATTGTTGTTCCAATTCCTGATTCCTATTTTGAATTTGTCTATTTCTAATACTATTCAGTTTTATTGATTCCCCTCTAAAGATTGCCTTCATTGTATCCCAAACTCCTCCCCGACTGACCTCATTATTTTCATTAAATTTCCAACTTTCCTCCCATTTCTCCATAATTTGTTTCCTCGTTGATTCCTCTCGATATAACTTCGCATCATATCGCCAAGATGGCGTAGGGGAAACATCGTCTCTCGCTCGCTCTGCCATACCAATGTGGAATCAATGGGATAAATAAACACAAAATAGAAATAAATATACCTGGCGGTCCTGCTCCGAAGTGCAGAGGGGGACGGAATTGGTGAGATATCCGGAGAGCAGCCGATTGTGAGCGGGGCACGGAAGACTGAGCCCCCGGTGGCGGAAGGGGGGGTCGGAAGACTCAAACCTCGCCGCTGCCTGGTGGAGCTGTGGAAATAGTTTTTTTCTGTGCTGGAGCTTGCTTTGTGACGGAGGTTGGCGGCTGAGTTCCCGGAGGTTCTTGGAGGTTTTTGGGACGAAGTGGAACGGAAGGACGACGTGGACGGCGGAGAGGAGGCAGGCCGTGGTGAGCCGGGGATCGGAGGCGCGTGTTCCGGGCAGCGGGTGGAGGTGTGTGTGTCCCGCTGCCTGTTGAGCCGCGCCGGGATCGTTGGAGCAGCGGGTGGAGGTGTGTGTGTGTTTTGCTGCCTGCCGAGCCGCACCGGGATTGCTGGAGCAGAAGAAAGGCAGGGGAAGAGGAGTGAAGCGCGAACTGAGGGGGCAGTGCTGAGAAGGCAGCCTGAGTGAAATCGCACATAGAGCTTTATACATATATACTTTTAAAACATAGTTGAAGCGGGATTAAAGTGCTCTTGTTGGGTCATCGCTGTGGTGTTTGGGCTACCGATTTTTTTTTTTTTTTTGAGAAGTAATGGCGGACAGTTGAGCCTGAAAGGGGCGGTGACGAAGCGGTTTCTTTGTACTACAAGCCATGCCCAGGAAATACTGCGGTGGGAAAAGTGCCTTTTAAACTCTGTCAGCAGATTCATTTTCAGGTTGTTTCTCTGTTTGTTCTTTCGGCTTTGAGAGATAGTGCAGGCCTTCAAGAAAAGACCTTGGAACTTTGATAAGAACAGTAATATTTTGACTCGGGGGCTAAACGTCAACTCCTTAATTAACAACAATATACAAGATCTTATATATAAGTGCCTTTGACTTATACCAGGGGTGCCCAAACTTTTCGGCCCGGGGGCCGGATAACATTTTATCAGAGAGGGCCGAACTATCTTTCAATATGCAAGATCTTATATATAAGTGCCTTTGACTTAGACCAGGGGTGCCCAAACTTTTCAGCCCGGGGGCCGGATAACATTTTATCAGAGAGGGCCGAACTATCTTTCAATATACAAGATCTTATATATAAGTGCCTTTGACTTAGACCAGGGGTGCCCAAACTTTTCGGCCCGGGGGCCGGATAACATTTTATTAGAGAGGGCCGAACTATCTTTCATGTGTAAATTCTGATTGCCATAGCTTGAATTAAGACACTGGGGTGTTTGTTGGGAAGGGAGGGGAAAGTAATGGAGGAGGTTGTGAAACCAAAAGGTCGGAAAGGGAAAAGGGGCAAAGAGCAAGAAGTGGGTAAAGAGCAAGAAGAGGAAGAGCGGCACACTCCATCACCGAACATGGAGCCTACAACGGTAGCAACGGATTCCACAGCAACAGAGCAAGGGGGCTCCCTCGACCTGGCCCAAAGGATGGACAATATAACGACAATTCTTCAACAGTTGGCCAAAAACATGGCTGATACTCAGGCAAAAATGACAGATACTCAGGTGACAATGCAAAAACTGGATGCAAATCAAACTAAATTGAATAAAACAGTAGAGGCCAACAGTGAAGAAATGAAAAGGGACAGGGAATTGGCCAGGCTACAATATGAAAGCCTGGCCAAAGCCCTTACAGACGTGAAGAAAGATGTGGTAGTAAATACACAAAGGATTGATGAGATTACAAATGCAATGCAGAAGGAGGTTAAAAATGCTATAATATCTGTAAATGAGCTTTGTATTCAAGAACATGTAATGGAAAACAAGATGGCTGCGCAAGAGAGGAAAATGATGATGATGGAGGAGGGGTGGAGAAAATCTAACATTGTGATCCGTCACCTGCCTGAGAGGACGCCAGACAAGCTGAAAGAGTTTTGGAATGGTTGAACTCACTAAAAACGGGTAAAGATTTTGGATTAGACGATATTGGTGCTGTGTACAGGGTGGGGGGAAGGAAGAATAGGAAGACATCCAGAAATGTTCTAGTTAAATTTGCAAATTGGGCGGATAAATTGAAAGTGATGTCCTTTATTAGGCAAGCTGGGTCTGGCGCCCTAAAAATAGAAGGGCTGGATGTGGAGGTCTACAACGATATTGCGCCCGAGGAGAGGAGGTGGAAATACAAAATGAAACCTGTTACAAGATTGTTGGTAGCAAAGGGTGTTAAGTATGGTTGGCGATTTCCACAACAGCTGAGATTTTTTTATGACAAAAAATGGCATGTTCTTGATGTGAATACTGATGCATTGCTGTATTTAACACAAATTGGCTTGATCAAGGAGGCGGACGCGGATTGGATTCTTTTGAGAACAGAATTGTATAAGGTCGGTGTTATGGGATCGGTATTGGGCCGGGAGGAGGAGGGAGCAGTGGGAGGAGCAGTGGGAGGAGCGGACATTCCAGGGACAAGCGTGGAACAGGTGGGACGATAAAAAGTAAAATTTAATCATGGTCAGAGTCAGGGAGCTATTGGAGGAAGTATATGCCATCTCTCTCCGGGCCCCCCCTCCCCTCTTTGGAGAACAAAGGTGACATCGGGAAGAAAGATGTGGGGAGGGAAGAAGAAAGGGAAAGATTAGGTAAGTCTGTTTTTTATTATTTTTTATTTAGTGAAATTAGTTTTTTGATATTATTATATTTTGCTTTGTTTAATTTCTTTAGTAGTAGGGAAGCAGGAGGGTTTTTAGGGAGCACGTCCAGGGAAGGAAACGAACAAAGGGAGGTGGAGTTAGACACAAATGGTTAAGTCACTGAAAATAATAACGTGGAATGTGAAGGGAACAGGGAATGCCCTGAAAAGAAGGAGATTGCAGATGTCGCTCAACAAAGATAGGGCTGATATAATTTTTTTGCAAGAAACTCATCAAAAATCCGCAGATGTCAATAATTTGGTGGTGAAGGGAATCGAAATATATGAAAAAGCATATGGGACATCCAAAGCTAGGGGAGTTGCAATCCTGATTTCGGAAAAATTGGGGTTTACGGTGAATAAAATTATTGCTGACCCAGAAGGAAGATATTTAATAATAAAAGGAAAAATAGAGGAAGAAGAGATAACGTTGGTTAACATCTATGCTCCAAATGACAAACAGCAAGAATTTTTAGACAAAGTGGGGAAAATTTTGAATAAGGAAGGGACTAAACGCATGGTCTTATGTGGAGATTTTAATATGATGTGTTCAGATATTGACAGTACAAGTGTAAAAAAAAGAGGTAAAAAGTACATATTAGAAGAATGGAGAAAATTCATGGGTATGAAGGATGTTTGGAGAGAACTTAAAGCGCAGGAAAGAGAATATACTTATTATTCACACGTGCATGATATGTACTCACGGATAGATTATATTTTTGTAACAGAAGAATTAGTCAAAACAATTGAGGATATAAAGATCGGGACATTTAGGGTATCTGACCATGCAAAGGTAACAGCAAATATTTATCATACTTCTATACCACCCTCTTTGCCAGGGTGACCCAGGGCGGTTTACAACATCACACACACGCAAAAAACTACACAATACAATCCAAACCCATCATCCCAGAGCTTCAGAATCCCAACTATAAAAATTTAAATTTTCAAGGTTTTAATTTTTTTAAATCAGTCAATTCCCATCATAATTAAAAGATTAAAAACTAAGTCCCAGAGATAAAAGATTAAAAAATGATATGATCTCCTTGTCTAATATTTCTTTTTAACTTTTAACTTTTTTTTTTTTAATTTTTAATTTTAACCTTGATATTGGTTAGGGGCATGTTGATAAGTTTTATTGTTGGACTGTGTTTTAATTGTTGTTTTTAATGCTGTGTTAGCTTCCCTGAGGTGCTTGTGAGTAGGGTGGCATATAAATATGACCAATAATCATAATCATAATCATAATAATTCGTATGTATGTTTCGGTTTACATTTTTTTTGGGTTGCAACGGAGGCTGTTGGAACAGACCTCTGTTGTAACCCAGGATTTTACTGTACGTAACGTTGTTACCTATATGAAAAATTCACATTCCTTACAGAGGGAGCTTATTATGTGGCCATGGACCTCATTCAAAATAACACAGGCCACTCCTTATGTTTACATTTAGAGTTTCTAAATCAGCATCTCTTTCCCCCCCTGTATTTATTGTGTTTACATCCAAAATATATCCATTAGAATCAGTGAAAATATAACAAGTCTTCCTTTCTCTACTCCAGGCAACGGATGTTACAAAGACAAAACATGGAGGAGAAGATATTGAGGAATTGTGTGGCTGAAGAAATGGCAAAGGAGAGATTTCAGCAAACCAAGGCAAAACTTCAAACTGTACACCAACCCAGAGTGAAAATACAATACACATTGCCTTTGATTGGAAGTTCAGGCACAGCAAAGCCGGTAGAAGAGTATGATGGTATTATCTAGGAAGGGAAGTTTACATAAGCCCTATTGTAATTTGTTATTTTTTTTCCTGGATGGAGTTCTCATAAATGTACAAATTGCATATCCATTTCTGTTTGTACTGATTTTGAAAATATAACCCAGAAAAATAAGAAACTATGAGTGGACAGAACATGTAATTAAAAATATTGGAACACTTTGAGTTGTACCCTGTTATGCTAATTGTTAACTTCTAAGCAGCAAACATTGTAAGCATACATGCAATCACCTCTATGCTTGGTTTTAAAATGAAATTGTCCAATGTCATACAAAAATAATTGAGAAAGTTTTCACCAGTTACTAATGTAGTTAAGAAGAATATGTGTAGTTGAATATGTTAACTATACTTAATGCAGGGTTGCTGGAGATTTGCCTCAGTGATTCCTTGGTAACTGAACACAGAACTGTGCTGTAAACTATTAACTTCCAATATGTTCTGTATGTTCTGTTGCACTCTGGCTATGCCTAATGCAATAATTTGGCCCCAGCTGCTAACTTTCATTAACATGCTGTGTACTTTGATTAGTTTCATTAGTTGCTTTCCTATGTGTAATTAATTACACTTCTCCTTGATTTTACTCTAATTCTTTGTATATATATTGTATCACTCTGTTTTGGTTGAAGACAGGAAGAGACCAGATAGTTGTTAGAAGAGACAAGAGGGCATTCCTCCCTGCTCAGTAACAAAATCTGTAATTAGCAGAGTCTGAGGCATAGGGGCCTGGTAAGTAACACAAGAATTAGGACAACTAGCTGACAGTACCCATATCATGGTCCAGAGTCCAAGTCCAAAAACAAGCCTTAGGTAGAAAGGAACACAGGGTTAGTCCAGAACACAGGATGTAGTCCAAGCAGGATAGAAATCAGGTGACCAAGAGAGAAGATGAAGCAGAGTACCTCCAGAGATTGGAGGAGGACAAGGATGGGCTTCAAGAAGTAAGGATACAGGCAAAGCACAACAACCATACACAGAAACAGGTAGAGGATGTTCAGAAGCAAGAACCAGGCAGAAAATATTTTAAGAAAGAAACCAAAAGCAAGACAAGAGATTCAAGAGCAGGTCCAGTGACTTTCATTGCTGACACAGCTTTTGGAGGAAAAGAGCACACTCTTACATAACTCAGCCACCCAGGCTCTCCAGGTGGACTTTATGATGACCCAGAACCTTCCTTGGGGCTCTCAGGCAGGGCTTAGCAGAGAGTCTAAAATAAGAGTCTAATCCTGCAAGTACTAGAGCTGCCTTCCAGACTGAAGGTCTCATTCTCTAGGCATCAAAGCTGTCTCTGGAGAACTCATCCTACAAATACTGGAGGTGCCTCAGATCCTGATAGTGTTTTACATAGTACGTATCTTCAATTGTTGTATATACAGTAGAACCCCGATTTACGTAAAAAGTTGTTCCATAGCTTCTTACATAAATAGGGGTTTTATGTAAATTGATGCATTGAAAAATAAAAACACACACACCCCTTTTAAGATCTTCTCTGAGGAGTGTTCACAACTAAAGGATATGCCCCAGAGAAACCTCATGCAAACAGCAGAAGGGAGTGGATATCCCCCCCACACACACAGTCTCCCAGTCCCAGCAAAAACAAGCGGGAACGGTAGAAAATTGTCACTGCTGCCACTGCTTCCTCCACCGCTGCCATGGTAAGTGATGTCTTGAGACTTTAGGTGGTGGGGTGTGTGGCACAGGGTAGAATTTTAGCTTTTAAAATGGTGTCACCACCATTTTAAAATCTAAACACACCAGGAAACCCCTTACGTAACTTGATTTTATTTTTTATTTTTTGCACAAATCGGGACGTGATTTACGCAAAAAAAAAAAAAACTTACGTAAGTTGAATTTTACATCAGTAGAGGCATACATAAATTAGGGTTTTACTGTATGTGTCTTTATGTTTTATTTTGAGTTTCCCCTTTATAACTGAAGCATGGATTGACTAGAACAGGGGTTTTCAACCTATAGCCTGCAGCACAATTTCATGTGGCCCCTTGTCATCGCCATCATTGCCACTGGAAATGGACACATTTACAACAGCCGTAAATGCGCCCACGGATGTGATAAACATGACTACGACAGCTGCAGACGCATTTTACAGCAGCATTTATAGTGCGGGGAACCACCAGTCTGGCCTGCTCAGCTGTCTGAGGGAGCATGGTACAGGCCACGGCTTGAAAAGGTTGAGAACTCCTGGGCTAGAAGATGAGACCTTTTAACATTTTTAGTTGCTTCTCATGAAGGGAGACACGGAATGCTTTCTTATTGATAAGATGCTATTTATGCAATGTGTAATTGCATGATTGTCTTTTAAAAGAAACAGATAGTAAACCTGAGGACTCCAGTTCGGATTGGAATTCTGAGATTTAATTGGTCAGGATTAATTCCTTGTCCTCACTGAGATTCTAGGGTGGATCAAGGACTGTACCTAATAATCGTGTGACAAGGAAATAATTCATCTTCTCTACTATCTTTTTTCCTACAGTCTTCTCTATTGCCTAAAGATGTTTATCTGTATTTCATTTTCTAACCATGTACTGTCATACAAAATCTATAGTGACTGAAATTCGTTAACTGCTGCAGTTGCTGTCAGATTTATGCACATTTTATTTCAAATTTATAAGCCTACTAAACCAACTCTCACTTTCTCAGCATTTTAATCTTTTTACCCAAACTTCCCTGCCATCATTTTGATTTTTGTATGTTCTCCTGTTTCCTTTTTATGTTTCTAATGCTATCAACTTCATCTATTCATCTACTCTGCACCTCCAGGAAAATATACACCCTTCACTGTTTTCAGATGATGTCTCTTTTTGATTTCTTAAATCTAGGGGGTGAAACACAATTATTATCAAATTGCATTTTGACTCATGTGGGCTGTATTTCTTAGGGAGTCGAATATGGAGTAATTTCAACTGACTCTCAGACACTCACAGTAAAGTAATGTTATCATTCAGTTTGGTATAATATCCTCCCTAACTAGCCTTGTGTCTAGGCTCAACTTCGAATGCAAATCCTGGCCATTTTTCCAGAATTTTAGGGCATTTATGAAAGGAAATATATGCTGATTATAGAGAAATAGTAGGAGATGCTTCCTCCTCGTTACAGGATTGAATTCAGATTTAGGCAGAACAGATCCAATGAAATAAATAGGGCTTAGGTTTCTCATGACTTCTTTCATGTCTAGGTCAGACTTTAAACTGCGAAAATTCACCTTTTGGTTGATTCATTCTGTAATTCCTTTCAGCTGACCTAGTTCGTATAGTCAAAGCAATGGTTTTCCCTGTGGTAATGTATGGTTGTGAGAGCTGGACCATTAGGAAAGCTGAGCGCAGAAGAATAGATGCCTTTGAGATGTGGTGTTGGAGAAGAGTTTTGAGAGTCCCCTGGACAGCGAGGAGAACAAATATGTCAATCTTAGAAGTAATCAACCCTGACTGCTCCTTAGAAGGTCAAATTGTAAAGATGAAGCTAAAGTACTTTGGACATCAAATGAGAAGAGAAGATTCACTTGAGAAAGCCTTGATGCTGGGAAAGGTGGAGGGCAAAAGAAAAAGGAGGCGGCCAAAAACGAGATGGATAGATGGTATTGTGGACCCAGTGGGCACAGAGCTGAGCGAGTTGAGGAGGATGGTGGAGGACAGAAGTGCCTGGCGGACGGTGGTCCATGGGGTCACAAAGGGTCGGAATTGACTGCGCGACTGAACAACAAAAACAAAAAGTGTGATAAAGATTAGTTGACACAATGAGGTGGCTGTTCAAAAATACCACAGTCTTTGAGGAGGTTCTTTGACTGATCTGGTTTGATTGGCACTGCTCTTAAGTTTGGTTGTAAACCAAATTGGCATTTTGGACCATTTGAATGCAAAATAGCATTCATGTCATTTCATTCTCCAAAGATAAAATTTACTAGGTGAGCAAATAACTGAACATACTTTGCAAAGCATATCACTTACCTGTTCCTCCCTTGCCTTCAAAAAGCCCTGGGGAATCACAACAAAGGGTCAAAACATTGTTGCTCTTGATATTTTGGAAAAAGAAAAAAAGCTGGTTGGGGAAAAATAATGCTAATAAAGTAAAGTGATGCACATAAATACAACTAAATAAATTACAAGGGCACTAAAAAGAAAAGCAAACGTGCAAATTAGGCATAGTTCTATTCTTAACAGGAAAAAAAGCCTGTAGGTTACATTTTGTGTATTGTTCCAAACTTTGAGAGATATTTATTTATTTATTTATTTTATTTGTTCCAACTTGTTATCCCGCCCCAATCGGGAAAACCCCAACTCTGGGCGGCTTACACAACAAAATTTAAAAATACATAGTTGAAGACCACCAATCAAAATACAATACCCTATTAACAGTTAAAAAATAGTTAAAAAGTAATACAATATTAAAAGTTAGGTTAAAAGGAAATTAAACATATTCGAGTTACAAAATTACAAAAATTGTTAAAAGAGCAGGACAAGGTTAAGCAAAGGGTGGCTGTCTCAACTGATAAGCCACCCAACATAAGATCCAGTATTCTTTGTTCCCCAAACTTGTCCTGCCAGCCAGGTTTTAAGGACTTTCCGGAAGGGCAGGAGCTCTGTCTGTTGTCGTAGATCGATTGGCAGGAGGTTCCATAGGGCCGGGGTGGTCACGGAGAAGGCCCTCCTCCTAGTGCTAGAGAGGCAAGCCTCTCTAGCTGATGGAATTGCAAGAGAGCCTCTCCAATCCGCCCTGGTGGGACGGACAGACATTCTTAGGGTGACGCGGTCTCTGAGGTATCCTGGCCCACTACCATATAGGGCTTTAAAGGTAATGACCAGCACCTTGAATTGCACCCGGAGACATACTGGCAACCAGTGCAGCCGCCGAAGCAGTGGGGAGGCACGAGCATAACGCCCGCACCCCATCACTACCCGAGCAGCTGCATTCTGGGCCAGCTGGAGTCTCCAAATGGTCACCAAGGGCAGCCCCATGTAGAGCGCATTACAGTAATCAAGTCTGGAGGTGACCAGTGCATGTGTGACCCTGAGCAAGGAGTCCTGGTCTTGTTGGTGAAAAATATATTTATTTATTAAATTTATATACTGTCCATCTGGGTGTTATCCCATTCTGGGCAGTGAGCAAACAGAAAATAAATGACAACAATACAAATCAAAACCCACCACGAACAAATACATCATTAACTAAACTAATTGGCAACAGAAGACATCGAAACTGAACTTAACTGGCTATATGTCAGTAAAATTTAACATAAACAATAATACCTTGTTATCGACCTTTGCTTGTCATCAACCAAAAAACAGTGCAGACTTTAATTTTGTGTGTCTCAACATTAGATTTTTTGAAGCAAAGAATGTTCTCTTATTTGAAAAGGTCAATCACTTATTTCCATAGACTATTTCGTATCAGCAAGAAAATACAGCATGGCACCTTTTCTCCCTCTAAATTCACCTATGTAACCAGAAAGTTTTCCAAGATAGAGTTCCCACCCCCTCCCACACCTTTGGCTCCCCAAGTAGGGCAAATTGTGTATGAAAATGTGTGCTCATTTTTATTCAAAAATGCAAGTCCCACTTCAAACATGCACTTGAAGGAAGGCTTTGCTTGAGGCTTCTCTGTTTTCTTTCCTCCTGCTCATTTTTTTATTGCTATGGGTGTGTTTACTTCTTTCTGACTGTTTTAAGGCTCTTTCTCCATATATTTCCAACCAACAGGACCTTCTATATCCACTTTGCATTTTACTGTAGCAAGTGGGAAGACGAACAGACATAGATATTATATCATGTGCAATGAATGCACAGACTGTATTACTTAGAAAGCTTATTCCTACATGACTTGCTGGCTAGCTCAGTGGTTTAGGGGAGATTGAAAGTTTGATTCCCCACTGTGCCACCTGGGATAAGAGCCAGTCCATGTAGCCTTGGGCATATTGGGAATAGTAAACCACTGCTGTGTATTCTCTCTACCTGGATAACCATGGGAAAGCTTTCCAGAAGTCAGAATTGATACTGAGCCACTGAGATTGCAGGGTCCCCCCACCCTGCAGGAATCTTAAAACCTGCTGAGCAAAATCCGTCCGTTGTTTTGTTTTATGTATGCTTTTTATTCTTTTTGATTGTTTTGTTATTGCTTTGTTAATTGTATTTTTCCTTCTTAAAATTAATTCAAACAATAAATAAATAAAAAGAGAGACAGAAAGCACTTCCTAATCTTACTTTGCTTTTTGATGGCTTCAAGGCACTATAATCCTTCACCCCTCAATTCATATGCTTGAAAACTGCCTGCCTGGCTACCACCTTTGCTAGTCCCCTCCAAATTTAGTTTTGGTTTGTACTTTTATGCTTCATTATAATGTTTCTGCAAGCAGGACATTCTGGTCTGTTGCAACTGACCATCTCCTTGGCATGCGCCTGGTTTTAGGTTGAATCTCTGGTCTTGTCGGTGAAAAGCATTTTAGCAAGATTAAGAAAAATCCATGAGACTGTAAAGAGGGACTACTGAATTAGGTAGGGCAAGAGTGTATATAAGGCACCTTCATACACTGTACAAGCTCTCTTCATCCACCCTTCCATAAATCTGTTTCCACTGATAAAAATTGCTATTGCAGCATTTGGTGATCTTTTAACAGTATCTCCAACAAGGTACTGATCCACCTCCTTGTTTAATATTAATATTAATTGCTTAATATTAAATTAATATTAGCAAATAAGACTTCATAATGTCTTTATTTCTGTATAGTGATGCATTCCTGCAACTTATTATGATTTAATTACCTAGAATTAGTACTTTTCCCTTTCTTTGCCATAAATACAATAAAATGTTATTTGTATTTCAGATTTTCAGACAACATACCTTTTTTTTTGCAAAAAAACCCCTCAAATTTTAAAAACATGCTTGACTGAACATCTTTGTGTGTACAGCTTTTCAGCACTTTTGCAGTATGCTTGCTTCTGAAGAACTCTATTTTGTTTTTATGTACCGTAGTTCTTTCTCTACTGTGAACAGCTGACAATTTAAAATCTTTTTCTCTGTTTTCTTCTTTTAGGCGTGGGATAGGGTTAAAAACAGCTTCTTTTTTCTGATTCTTTACCTCTGGAGGAGCAGACAGATCACTAATGCTCTGAGTCCACCTTACACAGTGTAAAGGATTTTGTCAAGGAGGGGGGGGAGCTACAAAAGATAATAAATGCATTACTGAGAGGGCCACGCTAAGATGTTTTGCTGCCTGAGGTGAAGAATAAGGTGGCACACATGCACAAATGTTCATTGCAATTTTTTGCTAAAAGAAACCAAACTACTAGTTGAATTGTACTTCAAGATTGACAGTGGAGCGTGTCCTCCATCACACATGGGGGCAACAGCAGACTGAGGTATAGCACAGTGAAATGTCTAGGTTGGAGATTAAAGAAGAATGGCACAGCTGTGGCTGCTCTTCTCCATCAGTTTCCCCTGAGTTGCCTCACTTTGCCTAATGGCAAGGCCAGACTCTCTTATTAGTGTCTGGAACCTTTCAAACTGGGCAATTTTCACCTGTTAAAAACATCTGTCTATTGTACTGTTGTCAGACAGATTGAGTCCTTTTTAGAGAACAGCACTTAGTAAGATTAAAATGATGATAATGATGGTGATGATTTAACAAGGGAAAATGAACAGTTGCAAAGCAAGATATTTAAGCTATTCTGCCTGCTGTCTTCTAAAGTAACCTTTGTGGACCAACTGTCCATTAGCATCAGCAACCCGTTTGAAAGCAGCTGACAGTCAAGAGCTAGGTGCCTGGATAGAACAGCTGAGGAATCCTCATGTACCTGTATCCAGGTAAGAAAGACTGATATTCATAGCCTGTCACCACGATGGTGGACCTTTGCACTCCAGGTGTTCTTGGACTTCAATTATCAGAAGCCCAAGTCAGAATTCCTGCTGCTCAGGGTTTCTGGGAATTGAAATTCAAGAACAGCTGGAGTGCCAAGTTTCGCCATCATTGGCCTTTCACATCTGTTGGTTTTGTTAAGCAATTATTGTTCAATTTCCCTTGCACCATAAGATTCCCCCCCCCCCTAAATTTCTAACCTTAAAGAAACTTCTGATATATCAAAAGCTGTTAGGGCTCTGGTGGCATAGTGGTTAAGATGCTGAGCTTGATAACCGGAAGGTCAGCTGGTCAGCAGCTTGAGAACCAAGTGATCGTGACATAGTGAGCTCCCAGCTTCTGCCAACCTATCAGTTCAAAAGCAAGAAATTGCAAGTAGATAAATAGGTACCACTTCAGTGGGAAAGGTAACAGCATCTAGTCATGCCTGCCACATGACCACGTCTCTTTGGCAGTAAACAGATGAACACTGCCTCCTAGAATCTGACACAATTGGCTTTTGAGCAAGAAAGACCTTTAACTTTATTCAAAAGCCAGATTTTATTCCATCTGACAAACTTTGTACGGTTGTGAAAATTTCCCTGTCATACAGAGAGCAGTAATGAATTGTTTCATTTTGACATCTGTCTTTCAAAATTTTCTGCTCCAATCTAGCAATTTATTTATAGTCTGTTCCACAGCTTGTTGTTAAACATGCTTTTTAAATGATACAAAAGACAAGAAGACTTAGGTCAGGGGTGCCCAAACTTTTTGAGCTGCGGGCTGGTCATGTGGTCCAGCGGGGCCAGTCACATGGTTCCTCCCACTGGAAGCAGAAGTAAAATGCACATTGCAATCTGTTTTGCAACAGGATGAGATAGATTTTAAGCTGCAATTTTCTCTGCTTAAACCAGGGGTGCCCAAACTATGGCCCATGTGCCATAGTTTGGGCACCCTCCACTAAGGTGATGCACCTGAATTCTGGTTCTAGCTGCAACTTCTAAATAAAGGCTTTTGTCAGCTTCTTGGAAAAAGCTGAAGGCAACATTGCATTCATGGAATATCTGAATTCTTTCTTTCTTTTCCTGTACCACCCTTAGACCCTAGATGTGTATATGACTTTCAACTTGCTTTATGCTTAACTTGTTGGTAGGAATTTATCTGTCTTGATGTTGTTTTCCAAATGATTTAGTGTGTTCCTGTCCTTAGTTTTTTCTGACTCTGTGGGTGGCTTTACTGACTGACAGATCCCTTGCTATAGGCTTCCTGCCTGAGAGCAAGACATGGCAACTTTACCTACATATTTTATACAATTCTCCCACATCCCCTTTTATTTACCCAGTGATCCCTAAATATGAACTATGTGCATTAGCCACATTGGTCCTCTATTTCTAAGAACTGATGGATGAAAATCCTGATGAAAAAAATTAAGCTGAGCCCTCCTACTAAGCTTCCTGACAATACTGTATAGTAATGTCCATCCCATGAAACAGTGATTCTGTGGAGCGATGGGACTTGATATATACATTGAGTGAATTAAACACTTTGGAGAAAAAACAAAGTGTATTTTAATAACTGTTTGGTAAACAACTTTAATAACTGGGGGAGGGGGCAAATATCTATCTATCAAAAATATGACCTTACTGAAAGAGAAAGAATGATCAGATTCCAAGAGCGACAGAAAAATATATCCACTATGCCCTCTGTAAAAAGTATTTGAATATTAAATTCTCTAGCCCAGGGGTTCCCAACCTACAGGCCACGACCTGGATCTGGCCCATGGGCCAAATTGCCAATGTCACTGGAAATGCTGAAATCTCCACATTTTCACACTGAAATGCCAGGAAAATGTACCAGGAGAAGAGCCTTCTCCGTGTCCGCCCCGGCCCTCTGGAACCTCCTCCCCACTGAACTGCGCCTTCAGACAGAGCTCCTGCCCTTCCGGAAGGGTTTGAAAACCTGGCTGGCTGGACAGGTTTGGGGACCTGGGAATACGAGTTCCCTTACCAGGTGGCTTATTTAAAGGACTGCCAACCTGGGTCTGGAAGTGGGACTGTGTACTGTTTTTAATTTTTGTGGTAATATTTTGATGACCTTTTAACTGATGTTTTATTGGAGTAAACTGTTTCTTATGCTTTTACTTTTATTTTTAGTGTTTTGTAAGCCGCTCAGAGTCGGGTTTTCCCGATTGGGGCGGGGTATCAAGTGTAATAAATAAATAATAATAATAATAATAATAAATAAATATAATAAAATTCAAAAACAGTTCAAAAATGTTCCTCTCTTGCTCCCCCCTCCAAGAGAAGCGGCAGAATTGGGGAAAATGCCCAACAATGCATTGCAAATACATGCATTGCTGCCACGAAGAGCCATGTGACCAGCCCCTCAGTTGACTAAGGGGGCATGGTCAGGCCCCTGGCAGGAAAAGGTTAGGAACCCTTGGTCTAGCCACTAAAATTGAACCTCTTCTAATTCCAGAACAGGCAGGTTTTAGATCTGGCAAGAGATGTACAGCCCAAATCTTAAATCTAACCCGAAGAAGGTTTTGAAATGCACAAAATAACTGTTGCAACATCTGCCAAACTTATAGTAGTATGTGATTCTGACCACCATTAATTGCTGGTTAAAAAGTTCTGCTTTCTTACCAAAGATATTGGACTAACAGAAATAAAAAACACAGGAAGATTATCTGTTGAATGTCAAGAGAGGCAAAGTCACTGGAGAAACCGAAGGAACCGTTTCCCACAAAGTAGTCTCTTGGCACCATTACTTTTTAACATTTATACTATTGATCAACCCACATTCCCATACACTGATTATTGTGCCATGACTATCCAGAAGGAAACTGAGTTCATTGAGCTAACCTCTAAATTAGAAGATCTTTCAGTATAATATGAAACATCCAACTGAAACAAAATATTTTTAAAACACAGATTTGTGTCTGCCACTTTATGAACAGAGAAGCAGGGACGAAACTCCAATTTAGCTGGGAAGGCAAGATATTGGAACATTGATCTACATACACCCCTCCAAATATATTTGGGCATCACTCTCAATCAAATGATGACTTACAAAAACATCCCCACTGAAAAAGTCTGTTATTATCCAGAAGTACATCAAGAGGTACAATTATAATCAAATTAATGCAACACCAAAGCCACCCACTTCATGGACAGTAACCACCTAAATGGCAGCTAAAACTGAGGAAAAGTTTTCTGCATACTTTTCAAACTCTTTATATTAAATCAGAAGAGGCTAGACTATGGAGAACAAAAGCAACATGCCCCACTGAAGGAATGAATGACTGCCGAAAAGAGTCCCCAACCAAGACAAGATACATTTGGATCATCTGAAAGTCAGTTAATAGACTTTGAAGTGAAGTAGGGAGATCAAAGATTAAACAAGAAAAATGGAACTTCATAAATACAGCCCAGATAGTCTGTGAATATGGAGGGATTAACTCAATGCTGCCTTTATGTGCATGCAGTTTATGTCTCACCGCAGGTACAAAAGAAGATATAGTAAATGGTCAAGATAACACTGTTGAAGTAGCTCTCCTCTGGTCAAAAATAGCCTAATCATTTTAATATTTTAATTTGCTGAATTTAATTTATATTTTATACACATCCTTAATTTTAAATTGTGCAACACTCCAGATAGAAAGTCTTGTTAGTGTCCATGAAGTGTGTGGGTTTCATCTAATAGACCTAAACCCGTAGACAACTAAGTGACTGGTGAGGATGAGGGTATCCATGTAAGCCCTATGTTTACACCCATTAGGAAATCACTGAGATCTTTGCAGCTCTCTGTGGTTCAGTGGTTAAGAAGCTCACCTTGTTAGCTGGAAAACTGGCAAGTTGGCAGTTCGAGACCTGGTATTGCATGACAGAATGAGTACCCATCTCTGTCCCAGATCCTGCCAACCTAGCAGATCACAAACAAACATTCAGTCGTCCCCTGAGTAGAGTTTCTCTAGCAAAAATCCTTTCAACCCAGAAAAATTTCTGACACAAAACCATCATCATCATCATCATCATCACATTTGCAAATATATTGTTGACTTCCAGGTTGATGGGAATGTAGGGGCTAAGCTTTCATGCATCACCTTATCTGTAGCAACAGTATATTCCTCCATATTCCTATGGAATGGCATCAAGGAAATATTTGATTTGTTTCATAAATGGCAGGATTGTTTTCTGTAGGCAAAAATGGCTAAGGATTTCTCCCAGCCTGGACGTCTGCACAATGGAATGAGCAAAAAAGAGAGATACATGATTGCTATGGCAACAAGGCTCTGATTGAGCTAGAAGACCAGGGGACAGTATGGACAGACTATGAAATGGATATTTTCAGTGGCTCCAGGCCCAGAGTGTCACCTGGTAAGATATGATCTCAACATGTGCCATGGGACAAAAGGATGATTTAGTTTCTGGGAATAAAGAAAGGTGCTACATTGCACTTTTCCTGCCAACTTGCCATCTACCAAAACAGAGCTGAACGTTAGGAATGAAAGTAAAGATATCAACCTGAATGCAGGAAAATTAGAAGCCAATTAATGCTTGGGAGAAGAGACTTGGAATCAGAGTCACAATCATTCATACTCACATGCCTTTCACTTCACTTCTTCTCATGTAATTTTACTTTTGAAGATTTTGACTGCTTGGGTTTTGGAAGAAGCTTCAGTTTTTACAAGAAAAAAGGTTGCCCTTGCTCAAAGGCCAGTCATATCCGACTCTAGGGTTCAGTGCTCATTTCCATTTATTGTCAAAGCCAGCACTGTCTGAATCTGTGGACATGTGGCAAGCATGGCTAAACATCGGAATGCATGGAATGCTGTTTGCCTTCCCACCGAAGTGGTACCTATTTATTTATCTACTTGCAACTTCTTGCTTTCGAACTGATAGATGGGCAGGAGCTGGGAAAGAGATGGAAGCTCACTCCTTCACACAGCACTCAGGTCTCAAACTGCTGACCCGCCGACCTTCTAGTCACCAAGTTCAGAATGTTAAACACTAAGTCACCAGATTATTCTTTCTGAGAGATTCTACATCTCCCCTAATGTCTTTTTTTAGTTATTACTTATACTTACCCACATACAGTTACAGTAAAACCTCATATAACACTAAAACCTGGTTCCACAAGTCTTGGTGTTATATGATTTTTAGTGTTATCTGATCCTCTATGGGATCCATAGAGATACATTGTAACCACACAGGCTTTAGCGGTTGTTATCTGAAGCATCCCATAGGATCTTAATGTTATCTGATGCAATTCTTCCCCCCAGATTCCTTAATGTTATGCGATTTTCGTGTTATTCGATACTAATGTTATATGAGGTATTACTGTATTTCACTACTTCATTTTACACTTTCCTTCTGATTTTTCCCATCTGGAATTTCCTGGGTCAATTATCCTGCATATTCCACCAAGTCTTCAGAAATCTGTTACTTGGAATAGGTAGCTATACTTCTTTCTTTCTTTCTCAATTTTTGCGCCAAAGACTGCTGAACATAGTAGGCTTAAAGTTAATTGCTGGTGGAAATTACAGGCAACTATAGTGTTTTATGAAAGGGCTAACTGTGGTTAATTTTGCACAACTGACATTTGCTCAAACTTCGCATAAAGAGTGCCTTGCTTAAAGAGTAACTTGCTTAAAGGGCAGAATTTTCTCTGAATGTTCGCTTCACTTAACAAATAAAACCAACCAAAAACTTGCCTAACAACTAAATCGGGGTTCGCAATCCCCCCCCCCATCAGAAGTCACAATTGGTCACTGACAATGGTGTTTCACTTAAAGAGTAATCCTGTGGGACACATTATGCTCTTTAAGCGAGGTACATCTGTACTTCTCATTTCATCACTGCACTGTAATGGTAGAAATCCATTATTTTTTCCTTTTGATTTCGTTTATTCTGTGCTTTATTTCATAGGTCAGTGATGGCAAACCTTGGCACTCCAGCTGTTTCTGGATTTCAATTACCAGAAGCCCAAGTCAGCACACCTGATGATTAGGGCTTCTGGGAAATGAAGTCCAAGAACAGCTGGAGTGCCAAGGTTTGCCACCATTGTCATAGGTCTTATTCTCTGTTTATCTCTGTGACCTAAGTAAACATTCAAATTAACTGCCCCTGTGAATTTCTAGTGATATGTTTTTGCTCTCTGGGGAAAATAAAGGATCTCATTCTCATTCCTCAGGTATATCAGAAAGCAAAACAAAAACAAAAGCACTGCAGCACTTTAAAGATTAAGTGCTATATTTTTAATGTGAGCTTCCATGGAGCAAGTCCACTTCATCAGATATAGGAATGAAATAGAAAGGCATGAGCTTATATACACCAGATACAGCAGGGATTCTCAATCTGTGGTCCATGGGATAGATGCGGCCCATGGTACCATTTCATGTGGGGCCCCCACCCCCTCCACCACACCAGGCCCCTGAAGTTGCCTGAGGGAGTGTTACCCGGCCCCTGACTTAAAAAGGTTGAGAACTCCTGAGATTCAGGGTCATAGATTAAATCAGAATGGACTTGCTCCACAAAAGCTCACATTAAAAATATAGCAGTTAGTCTTTAAAGTGCTGCAGTGTTTTTGTTTTTGCTTTCTGATATGCCTGAAACACAGACTAACATGGGTACTATTCTAAAAAATTCCCCACAGGTAGAAGTTGGAGACTTGGAGGCCTGAAATTAGAAGGCAAAAGAAATATCTTTTTATTCCATTGTATGCTTCGTTCCACAATGTTCTGTTAAAAAGAAGAAGAGACACCCCTTTCAGTTGCACTTCTTCACAGGAATCATCTCACTCTTTCATAGGAGAGCAAGTCAGTGAGAGCCTCCCCATCTAGAGCAGGTACGGCCATGTTTTACCTCTGCTTCCAGGAGCGACAAGGGTGGCACGGGCTGGATAAATTGGCATTGAGGGCCAGATCTGGCCCATGGGCTATAGCACCCCTGTTCTAGAGCCTAATAGACCACTTGAGCAATTCCCAGGGACAGTTCTTTCAACTTCCCAGCCAGTAGATGTGGACAAAAGCACAATATGGAGGTAGAAAAACATACTGTATATACTCAAGTATAAGCCTAGATTTTTAGTCCCAAAAATGAGCCTCCAAAAGGGGAAATGGCTTATACTCCAGTCAATGACCACGAGGATCCCAAGACCACATTGGATTGAGACATGGCAACAATTTAATTAATTTTACCATATTTTCATGTATTTTGATTATTGAAACTAACAGTTGCTGCATTTTCCACCCTCGGCTTATATTCAGGTCAATCTATTTTCCTGGGTTTTCAGGTAAAAATTAGGTACCTCGACTTATATTCGGGTCAGCTTATACTCGAGTATGTACGGTGCCTTTTGCTTGCTGGTTTCTCCATTCCCTGTCCCAGAAGTCTGCCTGGGGGGTGGGGTTTTTTGATGGAAACCAACCCCACACCTCCTTACAACACGGTTGTTCTTTGTTGATCCTGCCTTCCTCCATATTATTATTACCAAATTGGATATATCTTACAGATTTATCTTCTAACAGCAAGTTACTGTCCAAATTTGCTTCCAATTGTTATGATTTACTATACTGCTACAGAACAATGAAAAGTAACTTAAAAAGTGAGAAAGAAAAACTGTCAGAGATGCAGTGATGAACTGCCTAAGGAATGTCAGAATGCAAAGGAAGGAACTATGATTTGTATTCATAGTAAGCCAACATTCATCCAACTTGTTTGGTAAATCCAGCCTGCTTCTGTTGGAAGAAAATGACCTTTCACATATTTTGCAACAAAATAACTTGCATATATCACAGTCATACTACAACTGTTCTTGCATTTTCAGGAAGTTCAGCAGAAGAGCTCAGCTTAACATTTCCCATCAGATTTTTTAAAAAGTTTGTGCATTAGCAATCTGGGGTTGTAAATAACCATTTATATGTTGGATTTCTACTCACCCACCAGTTACTAGAAAGAGGAAATCAAAGTGGATAATAGTCTTGGCTCACATTTAGACAAATTGGTACCTTTGTCTTAGCACATGTTTTTACTCACTTCAGTTTCTTGCATTTCAGTACACTTTGTTTTATGGTTAACTACTGGAAGGAAAATATAGTTTTAATTTATAGCTGTGTACCTCAACAAAGTGTCTTGTAGAGAAATCGCATTGTTTTAAAGAAAAATACTAATCATTGAAAATATGTAATCCCATCGACATCGAGTTTGAGACTATGATTATTTCAGAGATCCTTGATTCACATCTAATCTGGTTGTTTCATTGGCTGAAATTCAGAAGTAATATATTGCAGCTAGAATAGGTCCATTGAATAGGTGGTTATATGGTGAATCAATATGCAGGTTCCAGCAAAAATCCTTTCAACCCAGAATAATTTCTGACATGAAATTGTTATTGATTCAACGTGACTACCTGAGTTGCAATTTATGAGTTTCAGCCACTGAGGCTGTGTTTGGACCTCAGATTCTTGAACAGTAAGGCAACACTATTTTTGCTACCATCCCAAGAAATCTGATGCTCCCATTACTCCCAAGTAGAGCCTTGCCCTACAGGTTAGTAAGCAATTCAGAATTTAGCTTGCCTTCTTACAAATCCTGACCTGAGTCAGGCAGTTAGAAAGGTAGCAGATAGAAAATTAAACAACTCAAGTCATTTCATGTCTTTTAAAAATATATTTTAGCAAAAGTATGTTACAATAATTCTAGGCAAATGAGGCATCTTCAGTTCATAAAGCACATTGAGAACAATGTGAAAACAATGAAAACATTTCTAAGTTTAGAATTTGGAAGGTTTGAGGGGAAGCTCTGGTTCAAAAGACTACATGGTTGCTGAGTTTGAAGAACCCCAAAGAACTACTTATGAAGTACGACAAAAGAACAAAGATGCTACTCCTTTCTCTCCTATTATTATTATTATTATTATTATTATTATTATTATTATTATTATTATTATTATTATTATTATTATTATTATTATTATTATTATTATTATTATTATTATTTCCATTTATACCCTACCTATCTAGGAGGTATGCCCACTCTGGGCAGCTAACAAGATGAACTCACATACAGTAATACCTTGGATAACAACTGCATCGGTTAACGCTAGAATCAGATAACAATGCAATTTTTTTTTAAAGTGCATCAGATCATGATCTGTTAGCGTTATCCAATGCAGTAGTTCGTAGTGGCAGGGTGGCTGGAAAGCTGAACGAGGGTTCCCCATTCGGCTTCCTAGCCACACTGTAGCTGTGAAGGCAGGGGCGGGTTGGCTGGAAAGCTGACGGGGGGCTCCCCCGTTGGCTTCCCCAGCCACCCTGCAGCCATGGAGGCAGGGGCGGGTGGCTATGGAAGCCAACAGAAAGTTCCCATTGGCTTCCTCAGCCACCCCGCAGCTGAGGATCAGATTCTCTGACCTCCTTGAACCAGCAGGGGTGCTGGAGAGCCCAAAATGGGTGAAAAAAACCTTTGTTTCAAATCCCGATATTTTGGCTTACTGCAGCGGCCAGGGAGGTCAGGGAACGTTGGGAACAGGGTGGATTGGGTATCCCAACCTCCTTGGACGTGGCAGGGGCGGTGGGGAGCCTGAAATGGGTGGGAAAAAATCCATTTTTCCCATCCATTTCAGGCTACCCGCCACCCCTGCCATGTCACACGAGATCAGCACTTGGGAGGGGTGGCGCTGATTGGTCTCACAACAAGATCGGCACTTGGGAGGGAGGGAAACCCATTTTCAAGCATCTGGCACCCTTGGAGTCAGTGCCTCTAGGCGCTGGCCCCAAGGGAGCCGGATGCCCAAGTCTCGAGCCTCCAGAACCCTCCAAGGGAGCTGGATGCCCGAGGTTCAAGCCTCTGGCACCCTTAGAGTCAGCATCTCCAGGCCCCAAGGTAGCTGGATGCTTGAACCTTAGGCGGATGCCTCCCCGAAGTCTCCCTCAGACCCCACGATCGCTGGGGCTGTGGTTTTTTTTTCCAGTGAGCCATCCATGTGGGCACACATTTCGTCCCTGAAGTCTCCCTCAGCCCCTGCAATCAAATGCTGGGGCTGGGAGGGGGCCTTCAGGGAGCCATCTGCATGCCCGTGGATGGGAGCAGGGCTTTTTTAAAAAAAAAAAAAAAAAAAGTTCAATCAATGCATCGGACAACGCTAAAAATCAGATAACGTCATGACTTCTGGAACCAAGTCATAATGTTATCCGATGTACTAGTGTATTAAAAAGACACATTAAAAATACAAAAAAAACTGTTAAAGGCAGAAAAAGACCAAATAAGAAACCTAGTGCTGAAGCATTGTTAACACCTTCTCAAAAAGGAACAATTTAAGCAGCTTCCAAAATGTAGACAGGGATGGGGGTTGGTATAATTCAACGGAGAGGAAGTTCCATTTATCCCTTTAGACAATTTGGCCCTTCTTCTGAAGGATTGCAGCCAATCTCTACACAGTGCATCCAAACTTAAGTTTTGTCTCTCCACAAAACAATATTGTTCTGTCTACAACACAATTCTTGCCCAGTAACAACCCATAATGCAATATGACTTCAGAGAACATCTTTCAGAAATCTCCATTATTGATTCAAAAACACAAGCCTCCATTTCTATCTATCACAGTATCTACCCAAAATCACATCAGAAACTCATTCTTTCTCTCTTTTTCTTTTTTAGCCATTGTGTTTTCTCTCTCTAATAAAACTTCTCAAAAAAGAGGAACCCTTTCGTTTGCACTACCATCCCTAGAAGTTACTGCAGAGCCATGATGGGCACATCAATAAGATGCTGAAGTAAACATCTGGACAGTGTTTTCTCAATCAAATCAGTTCTTCACCTAGAAATGAGGGCTTGTTACATTTTTCCCAAATAGAACTGTGAAGAAGTCAAGAAGCTGCTTAATGGCATTGGTTACCAGCTAAAAGGTCTGTTTATTCCTCAGCTGTGAAGGAAGGGAGGAGGGGAATCTGGGGAAAGCAATGATTTCAGCACAGCTGGTTGTTTATCAGGATGAAAGCAATGCTCCCAAGGATACTTGGAAGATTCCTGAATGGTCTCCTTGCTAATTAGAGAAATAGAGAATGAGAGAAACGAATGCCAGTTGGATTGGAGAGGGGTGTAGGGCAAAATGCTACTGAGATCTGGAAGCCTCTCATAAAATAAAGCACTGATTGGTGGAAACATCTGTACATAGTATAGGGATGGTTTAAGGAAAAGATAGATTGTTCATTCTTTCTTTTGTTTAACAACTGGTGGCTAGTCTTTCATACTTCTGGAACTTTGCTCATGCTAGGAAGATCATGATTATGTAATTAGCTTAGTTTAGCTTTATTGCTCTATGGGAACAAATGTCTTTTCTTGACTCTATCCTAGACAAAAACGTTGTGGCTTAACCTTTTGTCTTAATTGTTAGAAATCCTGAACTTGATGTTGCAAGTGTACATGTTAAAGCTGCTTTTGTTTTGAACTCTATTTGAACTCCCTCCCTTTTTAATAAAGACTTTTTTTTACCAACATCTCATTCATTGACTCTAAAGGATACTAGATGGTACTAAAACCCAGATTTTGCCTAGGTCTACCTACTAGATAATTATTTTTGTGAGTGCTACCTTGCAGGGCAGGTGTGCAAGCCTGCATGCTCTTGCTACATTTTATTTTTAGTCTTCTGGAATTCTGAGGATCATAAGTGTGGAAGGGTGGTGAGTTAGAGATTTTCCTCTGAAACATTGACATGTTGGTCATCTGGGATTTACAACAGAATAAACCAGTGTGGTCAAATGGCTGGTACGGATCCTTTCTAACCCCCCCCCCCCGGGTCTTCACATAAACATTAGCTTCTCTTTCCTTACATTTGCAGTACAGATGTTCTTCACAACACAATTTTTTACCAGTAAAATATTATCATATTTAATCCAATTACTAGTCCAAACTAGAGCAAGCCCATTGAATCCATGGAATTTCCATAAATGTTCACTAAGGGTGAGTTTATCAGATATTGTAGAGCACCAATCCAATAATTCCTCATTCAGGAGGTTCCCCCTAATTTATGCAGACCTTATAAGCTCCTAAAGAAATGCAGATGTGGGGAAAAGTTCCAAACTGGATACTTTTGCTATGCATAACGTTACCCAAGGTTCCTGTTCTTGCCCCAGAATTAGTTGGGAGTGTTCTTTTTAAACAAAAAGCTAAGCAATTCTAGGCTAAGCCACAAAGCCTTCCAATTCAGTCCTTTTCTCTAGGGTGAACCAACTCTGGGAATCTCTGAAGTAGATATAAATAAGAATTTGTAGTCTAAGAAATTAAAAAATATATCTGTAGTGTTGACTTGCAATCCAATACTGTAATTGCTTCAGTGAATATAACTCAGAGATGCAATTTGTTATGCCCTGGTCTTCAAATACAGCTTACAAGGACATATATTGCTTTGACAAATAATAATTGTACACTATTCTGATGTAATTTTTGCCCTGTTCTTCCTGGAAAATTTGACTAGTCATTTCTAAGAAATGTGGTTTCCCCCCCAAAATATTAGACGTACTGAAAACGAATCTGCAAATTTGTTTCAAAGCAGAAAGCTCTTTAGGCTTCTTAAAAAACAGATACTTCAGTTCCCAAATCTGAATTGCACTTTTGATGCAGTCTTGTTGCCACTTATGTTTCAGGGACTTGTTGTTACTTTCATGACTTAAATCAGGCATTCTCAAATTACGTGATGTCCAAAATTCTTACTAAAAAACACTTCACTACGTGAGCATATCCATCTACATCTTTTTGTATTTAAGTCAGGCTTTTTCAACGTTTTCCACCCTGAAGTGGAAGTAAAAATGCATCCTGTGGGCCAGACCTGGCTCCTGATGCCATTTTATTCAGCCTCAGATGCCTTCAACACTCTCAGAAGCAGGAGAAAAATGCAATCCACGCATGTGCAGAATGCAGAAATGCATTCTGCACATGCATTGGATGTGTTTTTACTTCCACTTCAGGGTGGGAGGAACCACCCAGCTGCCCAGGTAAGTGTGGTCTGGCCCCTGGCATGAAAACATTGAAAAAGCTTGACTCAAATACAAAAAGATGTAGATGGATATGCTCCTGTAGTGAAGCATTTTTAGTAAGAATTTTGGATGAAATTAACCAGTAGATGGCAGCATACATTCAGTCTTTCTGGGAGCCTGTAGTGACACACTTGCAAAGAAAGTATCCCTTAATTGTGAAGGCAATATTAATAGATGATCAGATATATAGTCTCAGTTATTAAGATGCAATTTACTAACAGTATCCATGCTTCATGAATTCTTCAGATATTTGATTTTAGGATTAATAAACAATAGGACAGGGCGGGAGAAGTACTTTAAAGCAATAACATTTGGTAGCTCCAAGGAAAATTAATGTTTTGCTTGCCTAAATATTTTTAATAAGTGTTTTTTCCTGAGTGAAAAACAAGTATGAATAATGCTGTTGCTAAGGATGCAACAAGATTAAATGCAAAAGGACATCTAGTGGCTGATATGCACAAAAGTGAAAGTCTGATGCTACACAAGATGTACAATCAGAAAATGGAATGTGAAAAGTATAAAACAAAGCAAACTGTAAACTGTAAAGAAAATGGAATGGATAATCATTGCAATGTTTGATGCAAGTGAAATATAGTGGATTGGAAAGGGAATTTTTCAGTCAGACAACTACAAAGTCTTCTACTGTGGAAATGGCCAACTCAGAAGAAATGGAGTTTTTTTAATAGTAGCCGTGTTAGTCTGTGGTTCAGCCAAAGAGACAGTGCTGTCTGTGTCTGAGACATTCCTGTAGTCATGTGGCAGGCATGACTAGACACCAGAGCTCACAGACTGTGGTGGCTTAGTGGCTAAGATGCTGAACTTGATGACTAGATGTTCAGCAGTTCGAGACCAAAGTGCTGCACAACAGAGTGCGCTCCCTTCTCCGTCCCAGTCAGAAATTTGCCCACTTGTAATTTCCATAGGAGATATTTGTATCTATTGAAAGTGTATAGCATTTTAAAAAATTTTCAAAGCAATGGGTATAGCCAATGAACATGTACGGAGTCCTTGGGGAGAAAACAGTTGAAAAGATAGACAACCTATCTGAATCAGAACAAACTGAGTAACATTAGCATTTGATTTGCTGCTATGTGGACCTGCTATTTAATGCAGAAAGCAAGGGGAAACTGGTTTTGCTCTATGTGCAAGACGTGCTATGATTCCTCATTTGCATATTAGATTTATTGTCAATCAAAGAAAGAAAACTTTATATATGACTAGGGTTGCAAAAAGATGCCAAGCCTAATAGTGATGGGAACAATATTCTAGTTTTTAAAAAAGAGTTGTGGTAAGGATTCTGGTCACTAATGAAGAGAAGTGACAGTTACAGATGACAATCTGAACAGTTGTACATCCCTCTCCAGTAACTACAAAATCCTTATTTTGTTTCTCTTGCCTAAGCTACTAGCAAGGTAGCTAAAGGAAGACCAGGAAATTAGGAGGTCTTTCCCATCTCTGAATTTATTTATTTGTTAGATTTATATAACTGCCTTTTTCACAGCCAAAACCCATGCCCAATACCAATTAAAACCAAATACTATAAAACTATCTAAAAACGTCCATAAAACCTCCCCAAACCCCTTAAAAAAGAAGGACACCCAGGCAGGAGTAAATAAGAACCCCAGGCAGGGCTAAATAAGCCAGTAGGGTTAGGTTGTGGTCTCAGTTGTACCCCACATCTGCTGGCATAACCACATTTTTAAGGCCTTCCTGAAGGGAAGCAACTCTGCCTGGAGGCGCAATTCAAGTATACCTTCATCAACACAAGAATACCTTCATCCACACAAGTACAGTATCCAGTTTTTTCATGGGGTTGCATTTTACATTCACCTTTCTATCCTATCCTATCATGAAGGAAGAGATGAAGTGCCCTTTAATTTACTGGCCTTTCCATAGTTCACTGTCCTTTGGATTCCATTGTGACACAGTGCCTCATCAGGTTGGAATCTTAATTCAAAAATAGAGCTCTGCTTCAAATGTTGTTAACTTTTTCTGGACATAGACAAGGCTTTTGATAGTCCGAGTGGTTTCTTGTAATGCTATAAAATTGGGGCTGAGGTCATCCCAAGTTATGTAGATTGACCAAAGCACAGAGGCAAAATCATCAGGATGCTGCAGTTGAAAAAACAAACAAACAAAAACACCCATGTACTTTTACTGCCATGGATGCCTCAAATAGGGAAATGCCAAATAAATGGTGTGCTTCTTTGCTCCATCTAAATTGCTTCCAGCCTTTTTACTTTAATTGGTAAGGTAAGCCAGATGCCTCTAGCAGAAGAGTTTTGACATTGTGAGCGAGCAGTAGGAACTGTATTTTAATTGCATGGTTTTGGGAGGATGTTCTTCTGAATCTTTCTGCCTGTTGTTCCAAAATAACCTAGTTGGATTTGGGTACTAATGAACCTTGACATGGGAAGATGAAATGCTTTTTGCTGCTTTGCCTCAGACAGCAAATTAACTTGGATCAGTCCTGGCGATTGGGATATTCCCGAAAAAGCACCTCCAAATTAGAACTCTTCATGCTTCTATTTTTATTTCTATAGTCGTATTTATCTCATTTACAGTGTTTACTACTCTTTTTCCTAGCCTAGGATCATATACGTCCACATGAACTAGGATAGATGAACCAGACGGATAAAATGTTGAATTGCCACATTACTTCACATATCTCAATTTTTTTAGTTTCAGATAAATATACAAAAACTCTACTAATGAAAGACTATGTTTAGGGTTTGTCCTGCCCTCTCACACTTTGAGTTATTTATCCATTTCAATCTAGCCTTTCCCTAGATCAGAGATGTGAGACTGATAACTTTTGTTATTTAATAACTTCATTTTTAAAGGCTTTTATCTCTCCCAGTTGACAGTATGGTGAAGTAGTTGGAATATAGGAATAGGACTGAGGAAATGCATATATGCCTTCTCCAATGAGCCATCTTCTTTCTTTATTCATGTCAGAGGCACCACCAGCATATAATAACATATAAAACTAAAATTAACATATCTAAAACACAAAGGAATTAAAAAGACTAGATGACATCCACCCAATATCGGGCCACCTCAACAGCATTTCCTCTTGCCAACATAAGGTCCTCCTCAGTGCATGTTGAAGGGCATTGTATCATATGGGTGATTGTTTGCTCTTCTCCACATTCACACAGGCTACAGGCTACAGGGAAACCCCACTTTCTCAGATTAGCCCTTGATCTTCCTACCCCAGCACACAGTCTATATAAAGCTTTCCACACAGGCCATGGTTGTTTGTGGCCAGGCAGTAGAGAATCATGTGCTTCTGCCCAGTTATATGCTAGCTCCTTGCTTGCCTTCCAAAGTACTAGGATGGTCTGAGTGGGGTGGTTGTTTGGGGGGATCAGAAGTTATGAGGAAACTGTGCCTTGATTTCAGTCTCTGCTTTGGTGGTTGGTAATCAAATAGCAGGTGTGTTTCCAAGGATCTTGCTTTTACCCACTCATTTTGAGTAACACTTTCTTGATGAAAAGTTGGTGGAGGGATGCCAGCTAAGTAACACACTTTTTGTATTGGGGTTGGTTTTAAGCATTCTGTGACCAATCTTGCTGTTTCATTTAGGGCCACATCTACCTGCTTTGCATGCATTGATCATACACTATTGTTGTTAAAGTTTGAAAAATTTTGATCAGAAATTTGCAGAAGCCAAACTGGCTAAAGGAGTCTGGAAATTGTAGTCCCAAAGCATAACACTTCAAAGTTCTGGTTGTTGCCTTATTATACTGTTAGAAAATATTTTGTCTTTCTTTTAAGGTTCAAGGAATGAATCATTTCCCCATATACAGGTACTATAGAAAAATCTAATGAAACTGTCAACATTGGAGAGCAGGTAGTTAGAGGTGTAATGAAAGTAACTTTTGTGCTAAAAGGTGTAGAGATATCAGCTGAATAATCAGAAACATCCTTTTTATTTGCCAGATATATTGCCTTGCTGGCAGCTGTCAATATTTTTAGACCATGAAAAAGGAAAGAAATGCATTTTTTTCCAGAAATGTGAAAAAGTTATAACTTAGCAACCTAACATTAATTTTGAGAAAGTGGAGAAAATCAATAAAGAAATATTATCAGTTATTTGGGGGAGAACAAATTCCATCTTTGGCTGCCTGCAGGCAATATTTCTTAAAAGTTCTTCTCTACTTTTCCTTCCAGAAAGCCTACAAGGCAGTTTCAAATCTATTTTTTTCCCAAAAGCAAGTCCAATAATGATTTATGATTTTTTAAAAAAATAAATGTGAAAGATGTGTGAAAGATAAGTCACATGATCAATGAAATCATCTTTGAAAATATAGGATGTTTGCATTTGCTCTTTGATGACTTAAGTAAAAAAACAAAATAGGTGTCAGGCACCTTCACAGCAAGAATATAGTAAAGGTAAAGGTTTCCCTTGCTCGAAAGCCAGTCGTATCCGACTCTAGGGGTCAGTGCTCATCTCTGTTTCTAAGCCGAAGAGCCAGCGCTGTCTGCTTCTGCAGACGTTTCCATGGTCATGTGGCAGGCATGACTAGACACCGGAGCGCACGGAACGCTGTTACTTTCCCACCGAAGTGGTCCCTATTTATCTACTTGCAATTTCTTGCTTTCGAACTGCTAGGTTGGCAGGAGCTGGGACAGAGACGGGAGCTCATTCCGTCCTGCAGTACTCGGGGATCGAACTGCTGACCTTCCGCCTCCCAGTCAGCGTCTTAGTGACTTGAGCCACTGCAAAATGAAAATATAACAAGACTTTTAAATACCATCTTTTACACATCATACAAAAGAGCCAAGAGGCATTTCAATCATAAGGAAGGAAAAAATTAAATATCTTAGGGAACTGAATGGAAATCTTATAAAAATACATATGATTACCTAATATGAAAACAGAATTATTCAGTACTGATTTTTTTTAAAAAAATATGCATATTACAAAGGACTCCTTTAGAATTGTAACTGATAAAACTAAATACATTTCCATTCATGTAAGGAGATGGTATTGTACTGTGAACTGGGTCATATACCTGTGGTGATGACTTTTTGGTTACCCTTTTAGAATGTCTCTTTTATGAAGGGAAGGCGAGCAATTCTCCAGTGTACTGTGCACTTTTGATTCAGAGCAAAGACTTCAAATTATCGCAACACCCAGTGGATTCCAGTGGCAAAGATGTGCAAATGGGCTACTTTGATTGTTCAAATATCAAAAGTGGCATGCACGAATATGGCAGAGCTGTGAAGAGTTGTGCAGGGTTCTGTACTTACAAGGGCCGTAGTGCACTTCTGGGAATGCAGCTCAGAATTTAGGTATCTCCTGAGCATTAAGACTGCCAGGTATGCCCTTTATTTTTGTAGAAGGGTTCAGAAGTGAAGGCAGCATTTGATTATTGAAATAAGTGGCTTGAAATCCACTGTGGTTTCCCAAGCAATGGGACAGATCATCTGCATGTCTTCTGCTGCTCTTTCCTCCTAGTTAAGTTTTTTTAACCTACTGTGGTGTGAATTAGGTGGGTGAGAGACCAATTCCCACAGCTCCAGCAACTCTTCAAAACTCTATCACATTTGTGTATGCAACAATTGATATTTAAACAACCAGAGTAATTGTTTGCAAATCTTTGCCACAGGGATCCACTGAGTGTTGTGATAATTTGAAGTCTTTGCTCTGAATCAAGAGTACAACAATAGTGGGCTTCCAATGGATTGTAACTCCCATCAGCTTAGAATAGCTAATGGTTGCCCATCACACAACTACCAGAGTTTATTAACTGAATGGAGGAAACTGGCCCCTTCAGCTTTTTTCAAATTCATGTCAGCCCCCACCATTACACCCAAAGGCCAAAGAAGGTGGGGATTATAGATGATTCTTTTTTTGGCTGCCTTATGAAAGATCCATGGGATGGTCTTTCTGATCTTGTAAAAACAAACAAACAGAAATCTGAATTTATGGCCATAATCTTGAGCCTTGATGGATCAGACTAAAGGTTCATTTAGTTCACTGACCTGTGCATTTTTGGGGCCTGCCAGATGCTTCTGTAAACCTCACACATACAACAGTAGTGCAAGAGCAACCTTTACTCAGGCCCATATTACACTCCACATATCTATTCCTGCTTAGAGTTGTAGACTAACACCTCCCTCCTTGATTGTTCTAACTCCCTTTCCAAGCTATCAGCAAATCATGTGGCAGCAAGATAATGATAGATGAAGGAGGCCTTTCTGTTTCTATTCCCAGTAATTTGTCTATTTGCCACTTGATTTCATTGGGTGACCCCAGTTCTGGTCTTGAGAGAAAAATGTCTCTGTCCAGCTCCTCCATATTAGACATAACTCATGCCCCTGTAGGTTTTTGTCTATTACCCTCCCTCTAGACAGCTTGAAATGTTGGAACTTTTTCTTATGGGAAAGTTGTCCTAGCTTCTTGATTATTTGTTTGTCCTTTGTCACACTTCTTTTAAGTGACAGATTTTCACTTATTTATTTATTGAGATGAGTTAATTAGGTCTACCTTCAGTTTTTCAAGTACAGCCACATCATAGATTGGTATAAAAGGCATATTAGACATAGGGAATGTTACTTGTTTGAACTACAACATGCAGGACAACACTGGGAGTTACAGTGATGGGATGTTACCGGTTCTCACCAGTTTGCCAGAACCGGTAGTAACTTTCCCCAGTGTCCCGGAGAACCGGTAGCACCTTTTGGAGGGAACCACCTCGGGGGCTTACCTTTTTGTCGGTTCCCCCACTGTGCATGCATGCCAAGTGCTTGGTGTGAATGCGTGCCTACAGCACATGGCAGACATGCACAGCCTCCTTGCTGTCTTCCCAAGCAGGCAGGAGGAAAAGAAGCTGCTAGCCTGAAGCTCCTATAGCCTGCTCCCCAGGGTAAGTGACTCACCTTTGGGTGTGGGGTGTGGGTGTGTATTTTAATGTGTATTTAATGTGTATTTATTTTTAATGTGTATTTTATGTGTTTTGCGTGTATTTTTATGTATTTTTATGTCTATGTAATTTGTATTTTTATGTGTACATGACCAACTTTGACCCCGCCCACCAGGTCACATGGTCCTGCCCATGACATTGGCTCCACCCACGACATTGGCTATGTCCACAAATTAGGCTCCGCCCACGGTGTGGTAGTAATTTTTTTTGACATCCCACCACTGGAGTTGTAGCCCAAAAATTAACTTGTAATGTAATGACTAGACCTGCAGTGTTTCCCAAACTATGTTCCATGAAGAACCAAACTAGCCTCTGAAATTGGCACTGCTTTGCCAATTTTGTCACTGGGTAGGTGTTGGTGTCAGTAGGGGAGGACCAACAGTCCATGTCTCCAGACCTTTCCATATCTATGAGGTTTATGTTTTGAGGCAGAAAAAGGATGTATGAATACTGCATGGTCAAAGAAAAAGGGGACTCTGGAGCACCCTGTGTTAATGAGCCCAGTCCAGGGTGGCACTCCACACCTTTACCTCTACCTCAACTTATTCTTCTTCTACCACTTCCTTATCTCTTCTCCACCCTGAGACCCCCACTACTTTTTATAACCCTCCTCCCAAGCTATAAAAGGATTGAAGGAACCTTCCCACCTTTTGAACCAGACTCTGCCCCCATATTGAAGTGACGTCTGTCATCACTATGCTTGGTTCACAACCAGCCAGGGGTAGGGCAACACATTTTTCACGTCCTGCTTTTGAGCAGCCATTTCTCCCCCACATACTACTTCCAAGGAGGATATGGAGGAGGCAGAATTTAGGCCCCAGCATTGGCCTGTTGCTTTCCTGCTCACAGCATGCTAAGTTTGACTGTTACTATTAACATTAGCAGTTCTTGTGATGTGTAATAATAATTAGTACAGAACTTTTGATTTTGTCCTTGAAGCATTGAATTCATTGCTTTCTCTTTGCTTGGTTTGTAAAGCATTGCAATATCATTGCTTGAAGTGGAAGTACAAAATACTTTACTCCCCCCAAAAAAATTAAATTGGTATTTGGCACTAATAAGGGAGTTCTACTTTTTACAACAGTTGTGATTTTTAAAAATCAATTTCTTTTTATTTCTTCCAGTTAGAATTTTACTTATGATGCATGAAACCATCTAATTCTGAAGCAGAGGTTCTCTATAGATTTTCTAGAAGAAAACATTTCAGCTTCAAACATATGTGCTTGATTCTCACAAGCCACAGCAAAATTTATTTACTGACATCTTGATTTGTCTGTCCTTGAAAGTACTCAGTAACTAAGAAAGTTTTAAAGACAGATGCCAAGAGGATCCAAATAATGTATATGTACAGAAGAAGTACTAAGTGGTTTCTGAGGAGAAAGAAATTTGTGCTGGCTATGTTTGAACTGAACAAGCACCTCATAATCCAAGGTGGGGAGTAGGGAGAGCAGTGGCGTCGCTAGGGGGGGGCAGGGGGGGCCCCCGCCCCCAGCGGCACTTTCAAGGGGGCGGCATCCCCGGGGGAGACAGAGGAGGAGGAGGGCACAGGCATGTGTGAGTCTGCGCGAGCGTGTGTGTATGAGAGAGAGAGAGGCGCGATGCAGCCTTTTATGAAACCCTTTGACTAAGGGCGATCTCTCCTCTTCCCCCTCCCCTCCTCCCTCGCAGCAGAGAAGGAGGAGGGAGGTGGTGCTGGTAGTTCTTGTTCCCAACAGGGGGTTCACAGCCATGTGGACTTCAATTCCCAGAAGCCTCAGTCAGTACATTGGCTGATAAGTGCTTTGGGGAAATGACTTAGGATTCTGGGAACTGAAGTCCACAAGCCAGCATTTGGGAAACACTGATTGGGCGAAAGGGAAGTTTCTGCTCGTCGTCACAGGGAGAGGGAGATGGGACCAAGAGGGATTCCTTTCCCCCCCCCCCCCACGTCTGCCTGCTGCTCAGATCGTCTGTTGCTATTACCAAGATTCTCCCTCAAGACACAGTAAGTTCTGCAAAAAGAAAACATAACTTATTTCCTCCTCTGTCCATCCACCTGCAACTCCTACTTTTTACTGAGGGAGCAATCTCCTGCCCCCAATTAGTCTCCTCCAACCAAACTCTCAAGGCCACCCCCCCCCCACACACACACACACAAACACTTCCTATCCCGGGTTGGGGTGGGTGGGTTTGCAATTAATGGCTGGCTCATTTCCCTCCCCTCGCTGTTTAATTTGATCTTGGCAACTATCAGCCGAAGCCATAAATTGGGGGAGGGGGGAGGTGCAATGTGGCAGGCACAACTAGACACTGGAAAGTAAAGGTAAAGGTCGCCCTTGCTCAAAAGCCTGTCATATCTGACTCTAGGGTTTGGTGCTCATATCTGTTTACATCCAAAGAGCCAGCACTGTCTGTGTCTGCAAATGTTTCTGTGGTCATGTGGCAGGCACGACTAGACACTAGAGTATACAGAACGCTGTTTACCTTTACCACCAAAGGGATACCTATTTATCCACTTGCAAATTTCTTTCTTTTGAACTGCTAGGAGCTGGGAGAGATGCCAGGAGCTCACTCCATCAGTATTCAGGTCTTGAACTGCTGACCTTCCAGTTATCAAGTTCAGTATCTTAACTGCTAAACCACCAGTCCTTTTTGGTCACAATTGGGGGGGGGGGGACTTTGATTTCCGTCATCCTTCCTTACTTCCTTTCCTGGCTCCTGGGCATGTGCAGAAATACTGGATATAAAACACCACCCCACCTCCATCTTTGCAAAGAAAATCTCAAACTGGGTCCCTTTGCTGCCCAACGCCTCTGCTACTTGGTGAGTGGGTAAGAACATGTGCAGAGTTCCAACCTGGCTCCTAGGCATGTGCAGAGTACTTGTTTTACCCGGAAGTTCTATGTTTGATCTTTTCCTCCTCCTTCCTTACCTGTGCCTAGTCCCCAGCTTTCCCTTAGCTGGTCACAGGCTATTGAAGGAGGAGGAGGAGGAGGAAAGGATCCAGCATAAAACTTGGGGGATTTCTCTCTCTCTCTCTCTCTGCCTCATTTCCTAAGACCTGCAGATGGTGATTGCAGCCATGGAAATAAAAAAGCAACTGATTCTTGGGAGACAAGCTATGAGAAACCTGGGGAACATAGTGAAAAGTAGAGACATCACCTTGCAAGCCAAAATTCGCATAGTCAAAGCAATGGTATTCCCGGTGGTAATGAATGGTTGTGAAAACTGGACCATTAGGAAAGCTGAGCGCAGAAGAATAGATGCCTTTGAGATGTGGTGTTGGAGGAGAGTTTTGAGAGTACCCAGGATAGTGAGGAGAACAAATAGGTCAATCTTAGAAGAAATCAACCCTGACTGCTCCTTAGAAGGTCAAATAGTAAAGATGAAGCTAAAGTACTTTGGACATCAAATGAGAGGAGATGTTCCACTTGAGAAGGCCTTGATGCTGGGAAAAGTGGAGGGCAAAAGAAGAAGGGGCGGGCAAAATGAGATGGCTAGATGGTATTGTAGACGCAATGGGCACAGAACTGAGTTAGTTGAGGAAGATGGTGGAGGACAGAAGTGCCTGGCAAACAGTGGTCCATGGGGTTGCAAAGGGTCTGAATCAACTGTGCGACTGAACAACAACAAAGACAGAAAACAAACAGCTGCTGCTTCTGGCTTTCACCCTTGCACCCCAAGGTCAAGCTCTCCTGCAATGCCTCTCCCCGCCGCTCTCTTCTCCCAAAACCTGAGTCTCCACAGTGAGCAGCTCCAGCGAGGTTCCCCTTTCAGATCCCTGCCTTGAAGATTGCTGTTCAGGTCTTGCCCCAAAAGGCTTTCTTGGCAGGTCAAAACCAGCCCTGGGTCTTCTTGGTGCTCAGAAGAATGTATGCTCGTTCCTAAACCTAACAAAATACCGGTAGGCTTCTCCCCTCCACACAGTTCATCACGAGGTCCCATAGACTTCCTCCCATACCTATCCACATTCATTCATAACCCTCTGGACTCTGGAGAGTAATTCATAGCCCACCTGGACCCCTTCAGAGAGGGCAAGAAAGGTATGGGTGGTGGTGGTGGCAGCGGCAGCTGCAGCGGGCAGGGGAGGAATGGTGGTGGTGGTGTGCGCTTAGCAGCGCTTCCCTTCTGGCAGTCCTTTGGAGCCTCAAATCCCCCGCACAGGGGCAGACAGTCATGGGGCACCTCAGCCCCTAATGGATGCCCGCTCACCATTGTGTCCAGCTCCCGGGCCAGCTGTTTTGGTCTGCATAAGGTGGGGGGGCTCCAGCCCCCCACCTTGGAGGGGCTACAGGTGGCTTGCCCCTGGAGGTGGGGGCCTGGAGCTCCCACCCTCCGCAAACCAAAATGGCCAGCCTGGGGGTTGGCCTGTCTGCCTCTGTGGAGGGGACTTCGAGACCCTGAAGGTCCGCCGCATGGGCAGCGCTCCTAAGTGTACTCCACCACCACCATTCCTCCCCCCCTGCTGCTGCCACCTGTACCTTTCTTGTCCTTGGATGCGTGCAGGAAAAGTGTTAAAGAGGTGCTCTTCCTCTGAGGGGGGCGGCAAATTTGGCCCCCGCCCCGGGCAGCTGAAACCCATGCTACGCCACTGAGGGAGAGAGTCCTTATGCTGTTTCCTATTCCTTGCTCAGAAGCTGAGGAGACTGAACCCTTGCGATGCAGTGGTTAAACTGAGAATCTCAGCCAAAAACTGCTGACATTGTGAGTTCAAACCTGACAGGGATCAAAGTTGATTCAGCCTTCTATCCTTCTGAGCTTGTAAAATTAGGGCAAAATGCTAATTACCTTGCTAACCACCCAGGGAGTGCACTAAGCACTATATAAATGTTATTGCCATTGAGATTGTTGAAAACTTTCCCCATTGGGGGTGGGTAAACATCCCTCATTACATTTGAAGCCAACAAACTAGCTAATTGGATGCAGGGCAGGAGGGTTGGTAATTGTAGCTTTGCCCCTACCGCCCATAATTCGCACATCCACCACCTCCTGTAACCTGAGGCAGGTGCCTTGCCCAGTCTAATGGTAGGGCTGACCTTGCTGTGTCTTCTGCTGCAGCAGTTCCCACTGTCAATGAAAGAGATAAGCAATGGATTCAGCATGTCTCTGCCCTTCTCTTCAATCCAAGCTGAAATGAAATGCAAGGGGTCTGGCAGCCCTGCAGATGATGCCAAAAACCATGAGGTGTGTCATCCTAAAACAACCATTACATGTGTCTTGAAAGCAAAACTCATGTGACGTTTAGGTATATATTTGAAGATATTGTATCTGTATTTACCAACTTTCTCTTTTTTCATTCCCCCACTCCCTCGTTATATTTTTCTTGCTTGCTTTCATTTTTGTAGTGAAATAAATATTAGGTGTGGGTTAGTAGCTAAAAATTCAGCAGAAATTAGAAGTTGGGTTTTTAAAGCATCAAAATGAATCAGACTTTGTTTATGCCCACCCACCCGAGTTTTAAAAGGTGCATATACATTTTGGACAACAAAATTTTCATCAGTAGATGTGGCTTCCATTAAGAATATTTTGTATATTGATTGTGATTTTTCTGGATTCAATTTTATGGCTTGTACATACAATTTTCTGATGCCAGTGTGGTTTATTGGATAGAGTTTGAATCCCCATCAGGCATGGAAACTTACTAGAGATGTAGAACTGGTAAAACCACTCTTTAAACATCTCCCTTCCCTCGGTTGTTGCAATTGATGGTAGGGCTTCCTTACACCACAGTATTAGCTACAACACACGTGACAAGAGGGGAGATTTTTCCAAACCCTAAACTAATAGGACTTGTGGAAAGATCCTTGACAACACATACCCCCTCCCCCATCCCAACCATGTCAGGTATTGTGGATTAAGAAGGTTTACACAAAAAAGGCATCCTTGCAGCAGTCGTTTTCAGATATTAAAGACTTCCCCTTGTCTCATAGACACCAACAGCTACTTGATGGTGACAGGACTGCCACGCACATCTCAAGACATTTTATGGAGAAAAATGTTTTATTTTTTGAAAAATTGCCGTAGCTGATGATATCACCAGCCTTCTGCTGGTGTAACACACAGTACAGGATTTTAGCCAATATTAGCCAAATTCCACCCAAAATAAAGCACTTTTGCACGATATTGAATTTAACTGAAAATATTTAAAATGTTTCCACCATATTCAATAGCATTAATTTTCTTGGATTATTTCCTACTTCAGTATAGCAAAAAAATTATAATGTGCATTAATTCTACTGAATTTGTTTTTTTCTGAATGAAGCATAACTCTTACTCAGCTTAGTTCATGGTTCAGAATTTTTCTTTTATGGAATTTTGCCTGGAATGATGGATTTGTCTAGTCTTTGTTTCTTAAACAGTGATCTGATTCTTTTTCCAGCCCAGAAACAAAACACCTACACATATAGGATAACAATGCAATTGGATAATCATTATCACAATCATAATGCCTCAAACAGGCTTCAAGGTGACATTACAGTCAGTCTGAAATTAGTATTGCACTGAAGTGTTCTAAAGCGACATTTATTTCATCCTAGCACAATGGTGACATTAGCATCTAATTATCTTGTACTGAATTCAGCATCAATCACCTTCTTTGTAGCATGGTGCAACCCTCAATCTCTACCAGGTTTGAAGGTGGGAGATAGGTAAGACAGTCATAATGGGTGGATGTAGGTGAGAGGATGATAAATAATAAAAAATGACTGGACCCATCCAAAATAAATGCCTTTGAGGATGAATGAATTTGGAAATGCACCCACTCACACAACCCTAAAGTTTCCCTTTAAAATGCCGAATCTTTCATATTTACAAGTCAAAAATTCAACACCTAGGAAATGAAAGCAAATTTCTCAGTCTTGTCCTCAAAGAAAACTGTTCTCTTTGAAGAGGTCTCAGAAATATGCATCACACAGCCCAGTCAAAGTTAAATATTTTAAAGTCCAGTTGATTTTAGTTGGAAAATTAAGCATGAGCCTAAATATTTTCTGTAGAAAAGCACCAGGACAAAAGTGCCTGAAATTGGCTAAATTGTTCCCACAGATGCTGCTGGTATAGGCTCCCCTTTTCTTCAACCAAAGGGCCCACATTCTTCAAGTGTAACGCTGCAACTATTAAAGATTCTGTCCTGCTCTCTTACAGGATGTAGCCTTGGTAATTGGTTGCAATCATTACACTCCATGTCATCAGATGCATGAGAGGTGACACAAGACTCTTTATAGTTTACTTATAGTAGATCGGTCCCATTAAATTGACCCTTAACAGAGTGATCAGGCACACATTTTCACACTGGAAAATGTCACTTTAATTGGATTGATCCCCTTGAAGTGACCCTTCAGTTTGCTGCTCCACCCTCCCCCCCTTCAAAACTGAAGCCTTATAGTTGGATCAAAATAGTCCAGCTTGATGAGGGTCCAGCTGGAGTGCATTTCTCCATGTGCCATACAATTGCTGGGAATTAGATCACACCAGACTATTAGGTAAAGTTAAAGGTCTCCCTTGTTTGAAAGCCAGTTGTATCCTGTTCTAGGAGGCAATGCTTATTTCTGTTTACAGCCAAAGAGCCAGTGCTGTCTGTGCCTGCAGAATTTCTGTGCTCATGTGACAGGAAATGACTAGAGGCTGGAGTGCACAGAACACTGTTACCTTTCCCACCGGAGTAATACCTATTTATCTACTTGTAATTTCTTGCTTTCAAACTGCTAGGTTGGCAGAAGCTAGGACAGATGAAAGGAGCTCACTTTATTTTGTTTCATTTTCTGGACAAATTACAAATCCAAAGTACATTGCTAGAATGAGTTATAGAGTAATGGGACTTTGCCAAGTGAAAATTTATGTATGTTGCATTTATTCAATCCATTTATTCAATGGATGTCCTCTAGCTGAGACTAACAATCGGCTCCCACTGAGTTGCTACGTCTTCTAGGAAGGATGTTAAAAAATGGTTGACTTTTTCATTGCATGATTTTTACAACAAACTTACTTGGTTTTAAAAAAGTCTATTCATTTTAAATTCTCCTGTGTTATGTAGCAGT